>OU611795.1:14941285-16176607 GCA_914767645.1 Hydraecia micacea
TAAATGTCATCATTTGAAACGCTCTTGATGAACGTATAATCATTCATGTTAACGAAACAACACTAAATATTCTTGACGTAAAACGATTTAAATTAAAATCACGCGTAAAAATTTGTCTGGTAAAGTCCAATGTCCTGATTTTTAGGGTTCTGTAGCAAATGAGGAAGCCTTGCATTTTCGTCACGCCTGCCTGCACTTACATACCTACACATTTAGATCTGCCACATAGGTATGGCTGCCACAGCTATAGATGAAAAGATTTAGATTGCACCTGATTTTTAGCACAATGCTTTGCGAAATGAACTGGCTGTAGTTGCTACACGATTTTCGTTACCAAAATGTTTACTCTCTACTCAAACCCAGTCTGGCGGGTTACTTTTGTGTAGTTTATTTCATCACAGCTGCTCTCAAAACGGTGAAGGAAAACATAGTGAGGAAACCGCCATGTCCTAGAACCAAAAATTCAAAGACATGTGACATCTACCAAACCGCACTGGACCCGTGTGGTCGATTACAGCCCACTCCTTCTCGAAGAGAGGAGGTCTGTGTCCCAGCAGTGGGAACATTCTAGACTAATTACGTATGTGTGTGTTAAACTCTTTACTTTTCGGTTACAATTTCAATTCACAATAACTGCTGAACCCATCTCAATGTGTCCCCCAACACAAGCTAACAGATTTTAATTATGATTGAAGCACCAGCCACAATGATGCCGGCATAACGAACAATTCAATGACATTAGCTCAATCACTAGAACAACGCCCCTGTAAGCCTATTGTTCAGGTTCAATAAATAGTATCTAATAACCAATTCAACGGTTGAAATTCTTTGCGACTCAGATCATCACTGAATTCAGATATTGATGGAGGGGCTCATGGCTAAACAATAACAGCCGCACGGGTCGATCTTCAAGGTTAAGTAACGCTTGTCAAGGTCGGTCAGTGGATGGGTGACCATCCATTACAACATATCGTGCCTCGGAAAGCACGTTCAGCCGTTGGTCCTGTCCCGTCATTATTGACAGTCGTTAAGGGTGACTACCCTGACTAGAAGCCCGAAAGTCTGACAACCCGTCTTGCCAAGGGGTATCGTGTTACTGGGTAACACGATACCCCTTTGGCAAGACGGGTTGTGGAGGTCAGATAGGTAGTCGTACCATGAAAAACACTGGTATTCAGCTAGACCCCAACATAGTTGGGATAAGACTAGAGAGATTCATTCATTATCTATATTGATGACAGGCACAATTAGTGATTGCGGGTATATATTTACTACCGTTATTCAAAATCGGTTGAACGGACTGTAAAAAAGTTTTAATTCAAATGGAGTATAGATAGTACACCCACCTCGTGGTATACTATTTATTTATAGGTAGATGTTTTGTGTTTTGATATTATCAGGTGTAAATACTTCAATTGTCAAGTCCTTTTAACTATTATCACTGAAAGCAATTGATGCGTGTGATAGGATAGGTATCGATTTAATTACATACTTACATTTCTCTGTCATGAAGGTACTTTCTATATCAGCGTCGTAAATGTTTCACTAGTGTATCATCGTCGTAAAACCATCCGTTTGAATTTCCTTCCGTGTACCATCATCGGTAAATTCAAGTTAAACTTTCTGTTTTCTGAAATTGTCGGATAATTATGTGGCTATCATTATTTTCCCATTATTTTCATATTTGCCATGACCCCGGCCGTCTTTTCTACGGTGGTGACATGGATACCGGATTCTGCTTTTTTGCTTGTTTGTCAATTTACATTTTTGTCTCTCTTTTTTAAGTTAAGTAATTGGCCTGATGTTTTTTCTTGTCTCTCTAGCAACATCTGTGGTTTGTATACAATGCAGCCAGCCAGTGGCAACGGCCGCTTCTTACGAGTTGTGTCATGGGTACGAAGCCAGCCAGACAAGCGCTTTACTTTGTGTAAATTATTTCATAACCACTGCTCTTGAAACGGTGAAGGAAAACAGTGTGAGGAAACCGGCATGTCCTATACTCCATAGGTTTAGGTAGTTACATAATGGTAAACAAAAAACCACGTGACTTAGTTAACCGACAACGTAATATCAAACTATTCAGTTGTCATGCTACGTCACTCTCATACATACATACTCTTCAATTTAGCAACTTTAAAATTAAAAATTAAATAAAAATAATTAAAATTATAGGCTAATAATTATGCATAGGTACATTCGGGTCAAGCAAGATGGGAATGTACAATTTCTTCTTCAATACATTTACCTACTAGCTCCATAAATGCTAGAATCGGTATAATAACGACATTATTATATTTATTATCGAAGGTATTGTAGGTATCTACTACTGTCAGTATTTATTGTATTTAAACTCACATACCTACTATCTAATTCCGTCAACGAAGATACGGGCCCGTCGAAAGTAATTCGATACTCTGGAGCCCCATTCCCGATTAATTAACATTTTTGGATGGACAAAAACACATCGGAAGTAAGGATAACTATCAAATAGTGTCAATGGTGTCATTAATTCTTAGTTCGGGCCCCACACTAACTAATCTTACGTCCATATGTGATATGGATTAAAAAACGCCCGTAACTACGACAAAAACTACGGATTTCGTGCTGATAGTAGACCTCCGAGATGCTTTTGTTATTTTATGCTTTAACCTTCAAAATTTTCTCCCTTTATTGCCGATAACAAAATTCTAAGCAGAAACTGTCCTAAAACTGAACCTACCGTCTGAAACTAAGCTTTCTAATTGGATTTTCTTCAATAAAGCTTGTAGATTATGGATTCATAAATCGTGACTGCCCATAGCCAGAGGTATTCATTATTATTTATTAACGATGTTCGATTAACAACATATTTCCGCAGTCATAGCTCAAACGGCCTTGCAGGTAGGGTTACCATTTCGATAGAAAAGTCCTGACACAAAACCAGACATTTGAAAAAAAAGCTCCGGACATTTTACTTTTTAATCTTAGTCGTAATTAATGTATATAAAATAGTTTGTAATTATTGTATACGAAGAAGAAATATTGTTGTAAATATTTTAAAAGAATAGCGGTGGAGTTTCTTGCCTATTCTTCTCCATACGTAAACTGCCTTTTGGAAGGGGCGACTAGACTCAATATTTTTATTTTTTGTTATTTTTGACGTTCATAATTGCCTTTTATCTACCTATTTGAAGTAAATGATTTGACTTTGATTTTAGTTATTTCAGTAAAAATTCCCGTTTAAAAAAATAAAATCCCATTTAAGCGCCAGGACAGCACGTGAAATAAAAAAAACATACGCGACCGTAACAAATATGTATTAACAGAGTTATAATCATTAAGTTCAAATTATCCTATTTCACGAAAACATAACATTTGAGGTCAATTCTGACTTAGAGAGTTATATTAATCATGTTTATAATTCTGTCATCATTCATATTTGTTACGGACACGAATCATATTTTTATCATCAATCAACGTGACGCTGCCCAGCAAATTGCAAAAAAAAATTAGAACATTGGAATGTTGTGGTCTACCGTAGTAGCACTGCTCCCTTGCCGGACAAATGATAATGAGATCCTGAAGACGATAGCTAACAGTCACATCTCCGCTGTGGAGGTATTTAATTGAGAGGGTTATTTGATTTAGGAATACTTTGGTTTGTGTCTTTTTCTCTATATGGACGATGTAAAAGGTGTCTGAAATAAAGAATATTTTATTTTTATTTATTTATTTATAATGTCGTACAAAATCCGGACGGGGGTAAAAAAGGACATGTCCGGAAAAATCCGAACGGAAGGTAACCCTACTTGCCGGTTGCTCTATTTGTATTTTCAATGGCGATGGTATAATTTTCGCAATAAGAGCAATGATCTAATCTGTTTTCTCTGGCGTGCCTTGAGCTATTTCTGTTTTGATGTTTTTTTAAACACGTGTTCTTTCTGTCTTTTTCAGATGAGTCAGCCCCTTCATTGAGGTGTAGAGAAGATATTTTAGCGGTAAGTGTCAAAATTCGTCTCAATCGTTAAGACTTTATTATATTAACAATTTATAAAGCACCAGGTGGGCACCTAGTGCTTTATAAATAATGTACTGTACTGTACGGTATAAAATATAAGGTGTTAAAAAATTAACCTTACAAACTTTAAGAGATGCTTTAGACCATCGAACTGAACAACTATCACTATGGGACCAACTCTGAAATCACGAAAAAAAATCAGCTGTTTCATACATTTTGGTCAAGTATTGAACTTTAGTATGAAACAGCTGATTTTTTCACAAACAGCCAGACCCGGAACAACTACTTGTAACTCATACAAATATTTGTTCCGTGCGGGAATCGAACCCGCGACACGCAGCGCATCAGTCCATCGCTTAACCACTGCGCCAACCGTGCCGTCGTGTGTTAATTACCTGCATACTATGATTTTCACGGCCATCGCAGTAGACTGACAAGTACATATACAAGTTACATAAACGAGTAGGTACATACTTCACGTAATGAGTAAACAAGTAGATTATGAGTAATGCAGCGAAACGTGGCCGTTTCAGGGATCTCTATAGCCAATAAATTGGCAAAAACGGAACCCTTATCATTTCGTCATAACTGTCTGTCCGGATGACACAGCCATTTTACTCGGCGATTATTCATACTATATCGATGACAATTGGAAACAATGTTGTAGTGAAATTATGAAAAAAATCATTAAGGGTGCCACTTAATTTACTTAAGCGTGTGGAGTAGTAGTATTGTTTATTTATAAGTGACTTTGCAACAGCAAAGTCTACTAAAGTTGACTTGTAAGTCAATAGTTTTTGCAATAGGGGATGGCAACAGCGCCCCGCGGTTTCACCCGCGTACGTTCCGATCCCGTTGAAATATCTGGATAAAAAGTTTCCTATGTCCTTTCCCGGGACTCAAACTATCTCTATACTAAATTTCATCTAAATCGGTTCAGCGGTTTAAGCTTGAAGAGGTAACGGACAGACAGACACACTTTCGCATTTATAATATTAGTATGGGTTTTCGGGTACAACCACAGAAATATACCTATTTGTTTTTCATTTATACAAACTTATTTTTGCGGCCGTTAAAATCAATACTGTGTTTGCGTAAATATTCATCCCGATTACGGAACCCTTCACTATGCGCTGTCCGACACGCACTTGGCCGGTTTTATTGGTTTGCGTTATACACAGTGGGGGGTCTCCCCAATGACCTAGTTAGGTTAGGTGGGGCAAAGGATAATGTTTATGTGGTAGGTCATTAGCTCTTGTTTATGTTTATTATTCTTCCTTATTATAACTTAATTTCTATTTATACTGTAGTCTTATTACTCAGCATGACGAACGAATTAACTTACTTAGTAGGCACTCGAGTTTGAATCTGCAGGGTGTTAGGTTAAACGAGTTAATAAAAAAATAAAAAAAAATAACACAAAAAAAAAATGTTTTCACATGCGAGTTTATGTATGTGTAATTCGAATATTATATGTTAGAGGACTTGTGGCTAAGAGAGGTGCTCGTGGCTAGCAATAACAGCTGCACGGATCGATCGATCGTTGATGGGTGACCATCTTTACATACCAAGACCCCTTCGTGTCTCGGAAAGCACGTTAAGCCGTTGCTCTCGGCTGTCATTCGTGGATCATTGACAGTGGTTACAGGTCGTCAGAAGCCCGAAAGTCTGACAACCAGTCTTACCAAACGGTATCGTATTACCCAGTAACTGGGTTGTGGAGGTCAGAGTGGCAGTCGCTTCATGTAAAATACTGGTATTCAGCTGCATCCGGTTAGACTGGAAGCCGATCCCAACATAGTCGAGAAAAGGCTAGGCAGATGATGACCAACATAAGTTGAACACATCGTGTGTAGTGTACCTATTAATTTACAAAATTAAGTCACAGTACTTGTGTAAGTAGTGGCTTACTGAAATAAACAGAAACTATAAGTACAGTCGGCGCCAGTTGATTCTGCGAACAATGTAAACAACATGATCGTTATAGTGCGTGAACTATAAACGTTCATCTCGAGAGGCGCGGAATGAAAAGCTGATTCAAGCTAAATTTAGATTTACTCTGAGACAAGACTGGACACGATGTATAAATATATAACAGTTTTTGTCGGTCGGAGGTCGGACTTTATCACACGGAAACGTTCCCTACTACCGGAATAAAAGATATCTTATGTCCTAATCCAGGTCATGGTCTATCCGTGTGCCAAATTTCATCCAAATCCGTTCAGCTGTTAGTTAACGCGTGAAATTGTAACAGACAGACAGTTACTTTTGCATTTATGATATTAGTATGGATACAAAAAGTACTAGCGTAAAGTACACTAAAATTGTAAGAAGTGAAGAAAAGTCTGGAGTAGTCCAAGAGTGGTTATCAACTGATTGCTTGTAAAATTAGAAGCATTGGGTAAATCTAAGCATACGATCATCATCTGCCTGCCTTTTCCCAACTAAGTTTAGGTCGACTTCCAGTCTAACCGGACACAGCTGAATACCAGTATTTTACATGGAGCGACTACCTATCTGACCTCCACAACCCAGTTACTGGGGAATACGATACCCCTTGGTAAGACTGGTTGTCAAGACTTTCGGGCTTCTGACGTCCCGTAACGACTGTCAAAGATCCACGAATGACAGCCGGGACCAACGGCTTAACGTGCTTTCCGAAACACGGAGGGGTCTTGGTATGTAAAGATGGTCACCCATCCACGAAGCGTAGCTTAACCTGATCAGTCGACCCGTGGTGCTGTTATTACTTAGCTACAAGCCCCTCAATCTAAGCATACGATAATAATGAAATAGGAAAGCACAGTGCAATAAGAGCTAGCACAGAATTATTAATACTGGAAGCGATAATATTTGGTCATTATTCTGATTAAAAAGATAATAATAACATTTGTAGACTAAGATTTCACTGTAAAGGAGATAAGCTACGTGTGCGCTACAAGGAGATAAAAACATTAGAAATTCCATAAATATTTTTAACACTATCTGAGAAGATTACTCAAGTGGCAATTGCTCCTAAGATTTTCCCCATAAGAGTCAGCCGTTACACATTGACTGGCTGCCCAGCTAAGCTAAGTACCCCCCGGCTGGACATGTTGTAAAATCGGTAACATTCCGTCACAAACGTTGACATGTCACGTATATAACACATAACATCCTAGATTACTGTTTCTGCTCGTGTGGGGCAAGTTATGAGGTTATAGCGATTTTAAAATTGTGCGTCATCTTTTTTGTGGTCCTTATAGTGGATAAGACAAAGTTTAAAAACAGAAGACGAACGAACTAGCAGGGGATCGAGGAGGGGGGGGGGGGGTGGAGGGGGTGGTGCAGGGGATCAGACCGGAATAACTCCTTGCTGGCATCATCTTTTTGTTTTTTGATCCTTTGTGATTTTGTATTTATTGTCTAATTCTGTGTATATAAAATCAAAATAAATTGCTCCTTATAATTGGCTCTATTTATGAGTCTTGTGCTATTTGTGAGCGTTTGCATGCCAAATGTCTGATTATGTATTAAGATCTACACTGTACCAATACCTATTGCAAATAATTGATTATAATTATGAGTACTGCTAAGCAATCAAATTAAACAGACCGAAGAAAAGTCTTGTCCTAGAGTTGTAGCTGGGATGCGGCACAACAAAATAATTAAAAAAAAAATAAGAATGTGACCTTGTTCAGTTAAACATTTTCGTCTCAGTTTCTTATTTAAAATTAAGTAACATTAAAATTCTAATGATCTAATGTACTGCAGTTATTATTTATGCTAATAAGTTTTTAAACGGCGATGTTAAAATTACTAGCTGCGCCTGTTAATTTATTGATGTCTGCGCATGATTGCTTATATTTTTTCACATACTTGACTGGTCTACCTTGACTTATATGAAAAATTGCCTTACTCCATTAAGTTAGGAATTTGTTATTCGATTTTATAATTTATTAGGACAAATTGTGCGCCTTTATATTAATAGGTTATTAGATATTTCGTTCGAATTATGTTCGCAAATTACTGAATGCACGAATTTTTTAAAATCAATTAATTCAATTATATATTGCTACTGCTTTAAACAGTAATTTAAAACATCAAATAATTCTTTTCATGCGGAGTTTTTATAGACGTTGATGGACCTGTCTAGTTGGAGTTTGCATAATTTGTTAATGGTCCATAAACGGGTGAAGACACTGACTCCTGTAACACAGGAACCACCTAGCTCAGGAGTCAGGGCTTCAAATTAAAATGTAAAACCTTTTCTTATGTCAATAAAACTTTAGTTTAACAATCGTAAAGAATTAGTCATATCTACGACCCATTAACTTAATTTAAAACCTTTTTTAATATAATTGATTGTGTCACCTTTAACCACTATCTCATTTGGTGGCAAGATATGCTGCGGTCACGATGGTACACCCTTGTCTAGAAGTACTCTCATCAGAGACTTGAAGACTCCCAGGTTATACGAGTACCTGTCCAAAAACAAAGACGCTGCCAGGGAGTCCCTTCCTACGCACAATACAAGTGTGCTTTACCAACCATTACATCCATGTCTGTCAAAATCGCTACCGCTTATTCCTCATCCCGTCACCCAGTGTGGCATACTGTAGCGGGCGCGTGCGCCGACCTAAATACCCGCCTCTAACGGTGCGTGCGGTGCGCGTCGACCTTTATAGCGCGGATCTACAGCCAGCCGACTGTCATGCGAATATCTGACAGAAGCGTCACGGGCACGAGGGAGCACGAAAAAAACCGAAGTCGTTCGCTCAATTCTAAAGCATAGGCTTTGCACAAAACATCCACAGCTGTACAGTAGGCCGCAAATCGGTGGTAACATTTAGACTTGGAGTTGGCCTAGCCTAGTACGGAGTTTTAATCAAATTCGAGGCCAGTTTATGTTGGTATTTTACCTTTGACGTGCGCTCTTCTGTACGAACTTGTGTGGGCGTAGTCCTTCGGCACGAAAAAGATCGAAACAATTCAATCTTGCTATCTTCACAACGACTCCTTCACCGTGCCTCTTAACTAGGGGCTATGTGTCTTAAAAAGCTTTACCTCAATTTAACCCAGTTACTGATTCTATGTATCCTCAATTTATCCCAATGGCTGTTCCATAAAGAACATGCCTGGACATAATTATTCCATCCGATGTTACTTTAGTTTTAGAATCAGTAGTTACTGATTTTTTTATAAAAAACCTGCTAACAGCTGTTCATAATCCTGTTCCAAACAATGCCTTTAAGTCTCAGATTCTTCATTAAGCTATTACTGAAATCACTGAAGTGTTTCAAATTGCTAACAAGTAAACATTAATGAATGGCGAGCGCGTCGGATTGTCCATAGTTAATCAAATTAGTCTGAACGCGCTCACGTGGACTTCAATCTTGGTATGCCGTTAGACGTAGAATGTTCACGTGACTAAAACACTCTAGTGGCTAAAACATCGCTGTAATTGGCTGGTGATGGAATGGATGGCTAGGAAGTAAGTAAATACTGAGGTGACGACTAATGGACGTATGGAAAAGTTTTGTATGGTTCTGACCCCAACTTGCGAATAAGAATGCGAGAAGGATGATGATGCGTGGTGTCATACTTAGCGCAAATAGACGTTTAAGTTAGATATTGTTGTGAAAGGAATGTCCAGCTAGACTTATGCTCTAGCCGAACTGTCAACAAGCAGTTGCTGTTTTGTCTTAATTTTTTTTTTAAGGAACCCTTTTAATTGCCATTTGGTATTAGTTTATCTATCCTTTTTTTGTATCATAAATTATTCTCCTTGCATTTTCTTAAGAAACTTAGCGATGATCAATGTCCAAAACTTGTCAAAAATATTGGGAATTTAGGGGTATTTTTGTCATGGAGACAGAATAACCTGTGAACGTTCTTAAAATTACGAGAATTGCCCCTCAGACTCAGATGTGCCTTAATAATCACATTTTAACTAGAACAGCAAGAATGCTGTCCTGTTTAAAATGTGATTAGAAAGTCTAAAGACAGTCTAAGGGCAGGAGCCCTTTGAAACTTCTCTATTCTAGACTTTAGAGAATGCATTTCTTGAAACTACTTCAGATTGAATTTTGAAACTTTCCTATCATTGTCTATACCAAAAGTCAAATACCTCTCGAGAAAGGAACATTTCAGAATAACATAAACAATGTGTATAGTTAATTCTAAAGCGTGACTAAGGTCGCTACGATTACTTCGGAGTAAGTAATTTCAATAATTGTATGTAAATGTCTAGAAATCGACCGAAATGATTTGAAATTTCACCATTCTGTCGATGTGAAAATGAATTGTTCTGGTCTGTTTTGGAGTTGTGTCCTATTTATGAGGAGAAAGCTTTGATTGGGAATAGACCAATTTACCATGTCTTTATTGAATTCATTAATACTTTAAGCACACAAATGTACAAAGACGGGCTAATGCCATAGGTATTTTCTACCAGTCAACCTTTGGGTGATGCAGAGACAAACAGTGCTAGGTGCCTTTAGTTTTCATCGTAGATATCATCCAAACTAATATTATAAATGCGAAAGTAACTCTGTCTGTCTGTCTTTCTGTCTGTCTGTCTGTCTGTCTGTCTTTGCTTCACGCCTAAACTACTTAACCGATTTGTGTGAAATTTGGTACATACATAGTTTGGAACTTGAGAAAGGACATAGGATAGTTTTTATTACAAAAAATAAAATAAAAAATAAAATTTATTCCGGACATACAGCGCCATCTATTGGTCAAGAGTCGGCATCAATTCAGTACTGAAAATTCATCGGAAAAATGTAAATAAATAGTAAAAAGGTATGAAAATATAATATAATACAACTTTTAGTACAAAGAAAATGCTCTAACGGAGTATAGATAATTCTATTAGTACTATATGTCGAGTTGGTGATTCAAACGCAGAGCTCATTATGTTGATTTTTGAAGAGTTCCCTAGAATATCTTCCACATTTCATTTTTGAAGAGATCCCGCGAGATCGGGAACTATGTGGGTAAAACCAAAAATCTGCCGGAAGTCACTATTCCACGCGAACGAAGTCGCGGGCAAAAGCTAGTAGTTGATTAAATATCAAGAATACTAAAACTTTGGAAGCATCTTTATCATTCTTTACTCCGGAATCTGCATGTTTTTCTTTCGAACTGTTACAATTTATATAAGACCCAAAGATAAACATGATCAGTTATACTTTCTTTATGTTAAGCTAATTAATACCAATGTCCGTCCACTCACGACATCATTTACGATAAAGTTTTCAATAAATTTTTGTAAATGTCATCGTAAATACAGTCTTGATCCTTCTAACTGTTACTATAGATAACAAAAATAAGTCACTAGTGCAAAACCCAATAGTCAAACCACCCAAGCATACACAATTGCTGGTCTAAACTGTGACAATGAACTTGCCTCACCGCCTCCATAACGGTCGGCGTTCGGCCAAGTGTGAGTAATTAGAGAGGCTACTCGATAATTTTGTGGAATTAGCTCAGTGGTTGGGCCATTGTGGCCCAGTTGTGTACTGATATCGGGATTGGTTAATTGGTTGGTGGTGGGTGAGATGTTGTTGTTTGGATGGGTTTGGTTTGGTTGGAAGTTGGAAGATTGCAATTATCGAATCTTCTTACTAAAAAGTCACTTAGCTAGGAATTGAAAGTGAATTTTTGACAGTTGTTACGGGTCGTCAGAAGCCCGAAAGTCTGAAAACCAGTCTTACTAAGGGGTGTTACCCAGTAACTGGATTGTGGAGGTCAGATAGGCAGTCGCATCATGTGAAATACTGGTGTATTTCACATGATGCGACTGCCTACCTGACCTCCACACTAACCGAATGCAGCTAACTACCAAGTCAGCCGCATCGGTTAGACTGGTAGCCGTCCTGTAGACCTGGAAAAGGCTAGGCAGATGATGACTTTGCTAGGAATGAATTCATCAAACTGTATCAGTATTGCTAGAGGTATCACAGTAAATTTCAGTAGGACCAATGCTTCTAACTTTATAAGTGTTTTTTTAACTACATACAAATACATAGCAAGAAAAAGAATTAAAACAGATAATTTTTGTGAGAATGATCACTGAAACATTGTCAAGGCGCCTATCGTCTAAAACACTGCCTACAATTGTACTATACAATTGTTAAACAAACCATAACATAATAAGAAGCCCTTGAAGCGTTTCTTGAAGCCATACATAGGAACGTTGGCTTTAATATTATTGTATTATAACTAGCTCGCAATCTGCTCTAGGTTTTCTTTCATTCACCTTTTAAAAAATTTTGGAATCCAATTTAGCTAAAATTCATGTCTGAACTCTTTACGATACACCCTTGCTAAAATGTCCTCAGTGTATATTATAAATGCGAAAGTACGTTTCTTTGTTATGCTTTCACACTAAAGCGGCTGAACGGATTTGGATGAAATTCGCACATACGAGTAGGTAGACCATGACCTGGGGACATCGGATTTTATTGTTTGATTTTTATCCCGATACTCCCACAGATCGTGACTTATACGGGTAAAACCATGGATCATAGCTCATGTACCTACTTAATAATTCATTAGTGATCCATGTTTAACTAATATGATAATACTGACGACAAAAAAGGCAATTCCTAAACCGACCTTAAACTCAAAAGCAATTTTATTCTTATCAAACTCGTTTATAGCGTTGAAAAAGCCATAAAAAGCAGCGGCCGGATGACAGCCATATCTAGACCATTGATTGGTCAAGTATTCGCTGCTCACAAATACACTAAACGTATTTGCGATTCATTATTCTTTGCTATTTATCACGGTTATAATGTAGTGGAACGTGCTGGGTTAAGTTATAAGCAAAAGCGATAAAATAAATGAAGGACGTAGATAGATATTAGATGTGCCACATACACAAAGCATTTACTACATTTACTTTTGACTGTTGAGAGAAAATTCTCGAAAACAATATCTAAAGGGAAATTTCTCCAGAAAATTGTACACGGAGGAACAAACTTGAAATTGATGATGACGGATGAATAACTGTGATACCTTTAAACAGAGACAGAGTTTGCTGGACGGATCTTTAGATAACATAGATTGGTCAAACTAGCCATCGCAGTCTACTGCTGGAAATAGGTATCTCCCAAGTCCCCAGCCGTCTTCTTTAGTTCATCAGGCCAATCTACCTGGGGATACGTGAACTTCAGTCCAGGTCTCGTCTGGCTTTGGGTACAAAGCAAAGCATCGCAATAATAAAAGCACAATATAAAAAAAAAACTAGAGGAATGCAGCAAACGTATACGTCATGTAACATTCAGTAATCTTAACCTTTTAAGCGCCCGATTTTATATGAGTTGTCGTGTCCCCAGAACCCGAAAAAAAAGAAAAATAAATACCGATGAAACGAGCTGTGATGATGTAATAATAATACAGATTAAACGAGCTGTGTTATTTGGTCGTATATATACGACCCTGGCGGAATGGACACGAAAATATTTGTCGAATTAATCCGAAGTAAGCGGTTAAAAGGTCAATGAAAAACTAGTGACCTCTCATACCTTGAACCACAGCAAAAAGCAAGGAACGCGTGACGGACGCACACGGCGACCTTGCGGGTGAAATATAACACATATATGCAACATATGAGCACCGTTATACTTAGCTATGGCAGGTCAGCCGTGGTGACAGCTGCATTCCGAGGGCTATGGCATTGTAAGTGGATAATTATCTTCTAAAATGTAATACGTGGAATAAGACAGTAATTGGCTTGGGTGAAACCTTTTCTCATCTTGAGAGGAAACACGCATAGATCACTACGCTTGCTCAAGCGGTCATTGTATACGTATAGTTCAATTTAACCATGATGTTGAATGAGAGCAGTGGTGGCCCAGTGGTAACGGCCGATTTACGAGTTGTAGCTTGTAGGTTCGAATCCAGACAGGCGCTTTACTTTGTGTAAATAATTTCATCAACACTGCTCTACACATCGTGAGGAAACCGGCATGTCCTAGACCCGAAAATTCGAAGACATGTGACATCTACTAACCCGCACTGGGCCCGCATGGTAGATTACGGCCCAATCCTTCTCACAGAGAGAAGACCTGTATCCCAGCAGTGGGAACATTATAGGCTGATTATCCTAATGTCAATGAATACAGATGTCATGGTCTGTTTTGGTCTTAGTTGTTTTCTAGGCTTTGATAATCTTTCGGTTACATTCTTTTAATATTTAACATCGCATTTTTATTTTTAAAATATGATAACATTTAAAAATTTTATCTTTCATCTTCTGTTTTCTCATCTCCGTTATTTCCTTTTCATTATGACGGACCGAGAGATCGACCATTGCCAAAACTTGTTTTAGCCTAAAACCATTTCCATCTAACGCGAGCTGCACTTCACCGCCCAACACAACAAAGACACCAATTTATAGAGCTTCATCTTCAAACAATGTCCCCGATGCGTCTATGTCCAGCAGGGCCACTTCCTCAATAACTGTCTCCAGTGGCCCTAATTGAGCCCTGAGTTATAGCCTTATGGCCCAGCGCGAGAATTAATATCTCGTTGAGGGCATATTGAAAAACACTTTTGTTGCCAGCACTAATGGTGTTAATGTTTTGTGGACATAGTTTTGTCGTGTGGTCTGGATTCTGGTCCTACTTCTGTCTGATTGTCGCTTCGTCAGTTTTGAAGGGTGCTGCAAAAAGTGAGGTGGTTATTTGTTTTGACTGCCACAGTTCGGAGAAATAGTAGTCTTCATGTCTAGGTATATAGTTGCCATATCTATCTATACTAATAATAATGCTGAAGAGTTTGTTTGTTTGAACACGCTGATCTCTGGAACTATTAGTTCACTTTTGCATTTGATAGATCAATTCTTGAGGAAGATTTTAGGCTAGGGTCCTAGCGCAATGTTATATCACGTTAAGACCCTAAAGGGCCTAACAAAAAGAAAGAACGCTAAGCGAAAACGAAGTACTAGCGTGGGCACTGGGCAGGCGATGCGATGTGACGGGGTTGGGGGGAGGAACCACAAATTTCACGCAGACGAAGTCGCAGGCAGAAGCTAGTGACAATTTATTGTCCGTGTAAAGAAGGTAAGCTGCTTTAGCCAGTGAACTCCCTTGTAAACATATTGTGATCCTACATAACTTGAGCATTTCCCTTCATATATTTTTCCATTCCTTAATAAATTTTCTAACTCAATGACTACGTACATTTATTCCAAGCTTAGCTTACCAGACGTTTCAATAGTAGAATGTTCCGGCATTACTTATTCTGTAGGTGTTAACGAGGGCTGTAACATTCGTATTACCATGGAAATCTTTACTGCTCAGATTTGCATACGCATTGCACTGATACCATTCGGCGCCTTATCTTTATCTTAACGGCCTTTGCTGAAGGTTTTCTTGTTTCTGATATCTTTTACATCTATTCTAGTTAGGTTCTCTGATATTGATGAAATAATGCACACGATTTTTATACATATATGGTTTTACGTTTGCTTTAGCTACTATCAGTTCTTAGAATATTAGTGTACTGTTTTTCCTTTTTTTAGCATAATCAGCCTATAACCTTCCCACTGCTGGAACACAGGCCTCCTCTCTGTGAGAGGGAATGGGCCGGAATCCACCACGCTGGCCCAGTGTGGGTTGGTACATATCACATATCTTCGAACTTTTGCTTCTAGGACATGGTTTTCTCACGATGTTTTCTTTCACCATTATTCCTTTCTTTGCTATTAATTATGAAACACGTTTTTTGAGCTACCCATTTTTTCGGCTGTTTACATTGTCTATTCATATTTTGCTTTCTGTTCTGAACGCTGCAACTTTCTTCAACATATTGCAGGACTACTTAATCACTCTTGACCATCTATATACATTTTATTGCTTTAAAGCGCCAGTTCATAACATTTTATTACTTCAAAACGCCAGTTCATATTCATCAACTTCTTCCTCCTTTCCCTTGCCTCCATAAACTTTTGAGCATACTTCAAGACCTAATCAAATAACATGTACTTTGTAGCACGCACAGCGCATGCGTCTTACGCCTTGTCTACCCCCAGGCTATCTAATGGCCGTCTTAAAACTGTCCCGTCGGTTTTGTTACTCATTCATCTGCATAGATCCAATGATTTGTGTAATGCAACCGCGGTTACGCTTGGGGCTATGGAAACAGCGAATTTATTGAATGGTTGAGTTGGTTTAAGTACATTCTGTTCTATGTTGCGAGTTTTATGTTCAGTAAATTTGTCATTTGGCTGAAAGGTTTTCGTAAAACATTTGACCCTTTGTTCATAAACGTTGCCTAAAGTTAAGTAGTGATTAACGACTGTTTAACCATACATTTTTGACGTTTAAATGTCACTTAACTTTAATTAACGTTTATAAATAAACCCCTTGTTTGTTCGGTGTTGGGTTTCCCCCTTTAACTTTCTAGTTAGAGACTTGAGGAATAATTCGAATGATTTTACTTGCCCAGAATCAGGATAGTCAAAACAACATAATTAATTAGACAACACCTCAGGAGGCTGTCATTGCGTGGCTGAGTCAAGGGCTTGATTCAGAAAGCAGTACTTCTGGACACGGCGCGCATAGTGAGGAGGTTCTGACCACCGGCAACTTGGATTCTGTTCCTTCCTGATGCCGATGGGCCACCGTTTTTTTAATTTTTTTTCTTAATAAAAATATTTAAAAATGTAACCAATATAATATAAGTATGCAAATTAAATAAAGGAAATCATAATTTAGAATCAGAAACTGTACGTCGATTCTGTAAAATTCAGACAACAACTCGCATCTCACATCGCTATTCACTCTCACTTCGCATAAGGTTCAAACTGACCTTGATTTTGCATTCTGTAAGCATCACCTCGTCACTTGCGAAGTGAAGTGAGCTCCGAAGTGACCAATATTGCACTAGTGACTACCATCTCAACAAAATGTTAGTCGAGATTTATCGACTCCAGTTTTTTGACACAATTGTTGAGTTTTTGGCACAGAATTAAATTTAAATTATTTTTTATAGTAAGAAAATAGAACTTTGCTTTTAATTCAATATTTATTCCTAAGAACATTGTAATATTTCTAGAAAAAACAATATATTTGTAGCTGGCAGATAGATTGGTTTGCCGATTGTCAAAATAAAAAGAAAATGGATAAAAGTCAAAGGATGACATGTAAACAAACAAAGGGAGAGATTGTGATTTTTATTATTGTAAAATTGAGAAAAAGTACTTTTAAACTCAAACCAACTCATCTGTCGCTATCCTTATAGCGATAATCGTATTTCGGTCGTTTATCGTCAAGTGCTGACTGAAGTGTAAAGTGTTAAAGTCAAGTTATGAGAAGTATACAAAAAAACAAGCTAAATATACTATAAACTACATTAATTATTCACTTTACGCGTGATAAAGTGTCCCTTGGGCTTATCGTTTATCATGTTCGTGTTTTGGAAGTTTGGACATGAAAGTTATGAACAAACATTCTGCAAGAACATGTCACCATGTACAGACCGACAGCGGCACAAATTGATGCTCTCCTCATCAAGATTTGGCCCAAGGCAACTTGAGGAGCATCGACAGTCGTACCTACGCTGAATCATCGACTGTGGGAAGAAATTTGCACCACGCTGAATGCTATATTATTTTTAGTCTTACTTGTAACAAATTGAAGATTAGTTCTAGTTGTTTAGTATTGTAAAAATATATATTATTCATTATTATCTAATGATTGTATCAGTCTTTCCCTCTCTCTTTGTGCCCTCCTCAAAGCATCTGCGACAAATCATCAGCAAATATAGCAGGCTGATTATATCACCTGCCGGGAGTTCTCAGATTCAAAATCATCTTGGGTTAACTCCGGAGCACTCACTCCGGCCCTTACCTATGCACATATTATGCAAAACACAGCAGGGTAACATTATTCTGCCTCCTCTATGTGCATCCTAGTGCACGTCTCTTGCTGCCAAGAGACACCTCCATCAACCTTTGACTATCCCAAATGTGTGTTCAATGGTGGAGCAGGCACGCTGTTTACAATAAAAAAAATCTAGAGCATAAACCTTAAAAAAATAGGTTGGTACAATTTCCTTACACAAATCTTTTAATATCTTCTGAATGCGTGATCCGATTTACATACATCCAATTGGAATATTAGTTTTATACACAACTCTATCATTTGAGACCGAATTTATTTCAATATCTACATAAACAAAAAAACACATTTTCAAGTTACGTAATTATACCTATATGACAATCCTTACACATATTCCAGAAAATGCCTTACAAACGTACTTTAATCAGTGTGCGGGATTGATCCAGGTATAAATACGGGAAGAATGAAAAAATACGTTGCTTGATGGTCACAGATGTAGGTAGCCGGTCGAAAAAGTTAAGAAAAATAAAAACGATTAGCTACAATCTACGTAGCCTCAACATAAACTGTAGATATGCGGATTTCTGTAGGCGCTTGCGATACTGGATTAGGATATGAAAACTAATAATAAAACTAAGCTAGATAAACTAATTATATAGTTATTGTACTAATTTTTATAACTGTGCCATAAAAATATAATTTTAACACTATTTATATAGGATTTCTTCTATTTTCACTCGTAAAATAGCTACTTATTATTTGACACTTTGAATCGGGTTCGAGTGCGAAGTAAGCGTCGAAGTGACGGCGGAATTACGTTACAGAATACCACTTCTTACGTCATCTCATACTTTATCTGTCAAAATCTCACGGTCAATTTAGTTCAACTCGCTGACACGCTCGCAAGGGTAGCGCTAGTGTAGATTCGAATTGTCAACCGAGTTTTTAGAATACCAATCAAGAAACTCACAGCGGATTCAGATTCGAACTTTAGAACGAGGTCTTACAGAATCGCACTGCTGACCCTTAACCACAACAATATAGACTGCAAACAAATAGCACCGGACGTGAATAAATCGTATTTGCTTAACCACAATTATTGTTCCTCTCATTTCTTGGCCCCACGTCATTGATAAACGAGCTACTACAAGATTACAGTTTCCACAATCTGGGTTAAACTAGTCCTGATTAATGAAGATTTATTGGTGACTTTTATCATTAGGCCCACGGCACTGATTGTGCCTGATCAAGTCCATTATGCGACGTGATAATGCCTTCACTAGTGGCTTTATTCAATTTGTGAAATAATGTTTCAGTTTTCGTTGATTGGTTGAATTTGAAGAGGGACGAGACTCAAGCATATTGTTAAACATTTCACCAATATCTACAACTGTCTCTAGCTCTTCATTAGTATGTAACAATAGTTAGTTTTCCTCCACTTAGCCTAAGACGTCTATTTCCCCATTTCTAATCACCTACAATCCTTCAAACGCTCATTACCCTCAACCAGTTGTTACAAATGATTGATTCAGCAAAAAGACTCCCCAAACATGAGACTTAACCTTTGGAAGACATTAGCAGTGTTGCCAACTTAATCAATGGTTGTTGTGATTGATTGCACTAATGTTGTGCAAGATTGATTGAGAGTTTAACTGTCTGTGCTAGGATTTAGAATCGGAATTAGTTTGTTAGGTCTTAATGTGAGTTTTACTATGTTTGTACGAGTGTGAGTAATGATTAGCGAAGACGTGTAGTGAAAAGATTTGAATCTGACGACATGTCAACTTATTATATTGCAGATTTCCCAAAACGGTCTAATATCTTACATATTATTGTGATTTATACTTATGATATCATCGATGAAGACAGACAAAAAGTCAATATGAAAAACAGCAATAGGTACCTACTATTTAGTAGTCGAAATACTGGTATTCACCTACATGCGATAAGACTGGAAGCCGACCACAACATATTTTGGAAAAGGCTAGGCAGATTGAGTAGTCGAAATATGTACAATTAGATGATAGTACTACATTTGACGAGCTCATAATCCTTGCATTAAAAGTGTTGGTTCATCAATTCAAAACAATATTTAAAATTTATCAATTATAAATCTGACATTAATTGCTTCTCTGCTAAATCCATGATTAATAATACAAGGACTGTTTGCTATAAACTGTACACTCATTTGGTAATCCCACCACGCTACTTGTTACTCAAAGGAGTCAATTCTAAGAACTGCTCTTTGTAGGCGATATACAATTAATTTACCATTAGGTCTATTACAATTGTCCAATTTAGCGCATTAAATGTTGCTTTATTGTGCAGTCAGAAATAATAACACTTCATCATTCTGGTTCTCAGCTCCGTATACGTAACAGTTAACAGTGTCCTCCTCTTTTTCCATGTAGGGAGCATGGTCATCAGCAAATTCCTCATGTGCAGTGCTACTACATTGTCAAATCTGTTCGTCAAGGGTGGAGCATATAGCAGTATTATCAGCCGTACAGTGTATGCTTATAGGAACTAGCAGTGCCAGTCTGTGTATAATACACTTGGTAGACCAATCTAGGTCTTAGGTAATTCTTACCGAGATGATGCTCCTCTTCTGCCATTTCATAGGAAGGAAACTATTAATCTTGATATACTACAACATTTTGCAACAACATAATGTGTAATTTTGTATACACTTGGTAGACGGATTATTATTTAGTAGGTTACTTCCTCTTCTACTTACTCAAAGAAAACTATGTTTCTGGTTATATTATCACAAAACAGTGCAAAAGAAAATGTTTAATTTCATTTAATTAAAAGGAAAAGCTCTTGCTCTTGATACAAATATGTGTAATTTCTCTCGAAGCACAAAATGGCTCCTTTCACTTTCCAAAATCGTTCAATACAGGATGTGTTTAATTGATTTCGGAACAAACTGCCGATACCGAGATATTCACTTCCAGTTCTTATCAATATTAAATGCACTCTCATCAAGCAAGGTATGCGGAAAAGGCTGGACAGAGCTCTTACTTCTTCCTTCACGAGCTATATATTCAAATTGCCTTGTGTCAAACCCATATTTTTCCAAATTCTTTACCGTTAGTTTCTTCGTTATCAATTTGCTTGATATCTAACGCGTCTCCATTATCATGAACTACTTTTCTGATGACTTTATTAACATCCAGCCTTTCGCTAGTCATGCCTCACAACTTCTGAAATGAATCCAAGACATTTTAACACCTAAGACCATTACCCACTAGGCCAATGAGTCGATATCGGTACTCTGCGCAAACACAGCACTTAGCGCGTAAAGAAACAAACCTATGTGCTAGAACGCAAGTGGGCGGTGTAAATGTTTAGCGTTAAAGTTTAGTGAACTCCTTACCATTTTGTTGGTACACTTTTTGGTAAATTAAGGTGAATTGGGCAGTTTTAACTTCCTGGCCATTTTATCTAGATCAATGAAGTGATGATGAGTCATCGCTGTTTCGTATTAAAGAGGTTTTGTTTATTGATTCAAGGTGAGTCGAAAGTTGAAAAATACTTGGTTGGTACTTTGGAGTTTGGTGTTATCTGTGCGTGTAACAGTTGCTCTTTCTGTTTCATATTCTTTATCAATTGTTTTGGGTGATGTACAGCTGATAAGTCCTATACCTATCTGTTTATTTTTAGCACTTGAATCATCTGTTAAAATAATATTATTGGACGAAGATCACTTCTATATTTGCACCAGAATATTCAATCTTTTGTCTTCTGCATGTAGGTACTCCTTAAACTCTGAATAGTCAGTTGTTACTTAAATCTTGGTTAAGGGACATAAATCCTCATCAATATTTTTGTTATGATCTATAAAATATATAGAAGTGTGAACAGGTATATCTCAGTACATGTGACAAAGTAAGAGTATGGGAAAACAGTAAAAAAACCCGTGATTAGTACACGCGATGGACGAGAATACATACATTTTACATGTATGCGCTGGCGCATGGCTACAGCGTTTAGTTTCTCTGTCATTAAGTGATGTACCCACCTATTACCACTACATACAATAGTATGATCCGACATGACAAGTGTTGTGAAGAAAAACCAAACTTAAATCAGGGGGGTTTTTTATTTCTTAGTTTCCTAAGTTACCTATTGTCGGTACGGTCATAACTTTCATACGTAGTATTATGGGTACTATAAAGTATTATGTATCACACAACGCTGTCGTCACAATAACAAAATAATATTCACCGTAATATTCTTGTTCTTTTCTAATCTTATCCCAGTCCTCCTCCTTCCCTATCATGAATAACATTCCAAAGACGAAAGTACATACCTTTCTCAGGTTTTCCGAATTTGATAGAATTTGACAGAGCTTTTGAGTAACTTTAATACTTGGAAAAGAGAATTATACTATCCTTTTCACAGCACAAAACTTAAATCTTTCCAGCCACGAACACAGGTACCTCAATATTATTTCCGTTCTCAATATCTATTAACAGCTTCCCAACTTCCACTGTTGTTGTTACTCCAAGCCTACCGGCCATTGGTGTAATTAAATATAGCTGTTGGTGCGTTGCCCTTGAGTTATTTCGTCTGCTAAATGTACAGTATTGTACAGTTCGGTGAACGATAAACTCGATACTTTAATGGCTGAGCATATTGTTTTGGTGAAGATATTTGTGGTGTAGAAGGTTATTATTAGTGGTGTTTTGGGATTGGATGGTTGTAAGAAGAAAGTGTAGAATGAGCGTTGGCAGATTAATGACCAGGTGGGTGGACGACCTTCTGACGATCGCGGGGAAGACCTGTATGAGACTCGCACAGAGCAGGGAAACTTGGCACAAAAGGGACACGGTCTATACACAGCAGAGTGGGAGAACACGGCTGCCAATGATGATGATAATGAAAGATAAAAGATGAAAGCGATGTGTAAAAAGGTTTTATTGTGAAACTTCTGCTTTTAGGGTAATGCTGATTGGCGAATGATAGCGAAGACATGGATGCAAGAAAGATTAAAAAAAAAATAGATATTTTAAAGCTCTTCAGTAATTTCACGTATTATTTTTTATTTTAAACTTAAATGCAATACATTAAAATATTAAGAGATTTATATTGTACCTGCTAACAAAATATGGATTGTTATTGTCCGAATAAACGTTTTGAATTGAATTGAATTATGTTCGGCAGCAATTATCATCAACCCTTGATGATATGAAAAATTTAGCTTAACATGTACCATTAGCAGCAGTGAGATTTGGCCTTAGTATTGCAGATTTCATAAATTACTTGTTTTTGATTTGGCACTGCTTGCTGTTGACAATCGAAACCATAACGAACGTTCTCTTAAATATCGTTTAAACACTGAAAGGTACCAAAACGTACCGTATAATCGACATTTTACAAAATCCAATCCAATATTATGAGAAGTGCATCGAAACTGATCGCAATTATTTTCACTTTCTCATCGAATAAAATTACTTTTTATTAAGCTTTCACAAATTAAATGTTGTTAATAAGGAAGCTGTGTTATCAGTTTCATCATTGTAATTAACGAGAGGATAAATAAATACATACATATATAACCAATGTATGTATGTATGACATTACTTATACATAGTTACAAGAGCAGCCGGGCGTCGAAGGCTGCTTAACGATCTCCGGCCACCATAACCGCCACCAAACCGCTTGCAGGCGGCGAAATTTAGCCTATGTCATCGCTCGAGCAGGGGTGGTACAAGTATCTCCCGGGACCCCGATTCATGGTACTAGAAGAAACAGTGAGGTTATAGTCGGTTAGTGGGGTTTACATAACCCTCCGTTCTTACCTGTCAGAGGATCCAAGAGGATTTTCTCACGGAAAAAAGAACTACCTGGTTTGATGTGACAAAAAATCTTGGTGTGTAGATTCTCGAGCAGTTTTCAAGTTCCTAATTGGTTTTTAATTTAGTCACACGAAAGTTCAAAACAAACTTTAAAAATTAAATTCTCAATTTTATTTCCACAATAACGTCTCCAATTAGTTTTGTGGGCATTTTATCACTGATCAAATAGTCAGATGGCAGTTAAGATTATCCTCATTTCACCCACACGTGGATTATATTCATGAAGGGATTAACTTACTGCCAAAAAGTAAGTAGTAGAGAGATATTGAAGCCTACGCATGATTTCGAAAGAACGATGTTAATGAGGTAGTGCTGTATGGAGGTTAGTACTTATACTAAACTAGCGACCAGCCCATGTCTCGCACGGATTTAAGAACTTGACCAAACATCGAGATTTCTATGTATTATAAATACGAGAAGACATATTGTTATATTTTCAGACTTTTCCGCTTTTCGTTATGTGTATAAGTGGTGTTTTTTTTCTTACTGTGTCTTAAGAAAGCTTAAGACCCTCACGCAGAGGTCTTTACTTAAGGGTGCTCAGTAAAACTACATAGTTACATCAGCCACAGACGCCAATACGTACGATTGTCATAAATATCGATACGTTTCAATATAGTTCTCCATAACACCCGCCGGCCGCCTGTAAACTTTAATGGGCAAAAATGATTGCTTTTCCAACGTCAAAAAATGTAGCAGACGGGCCCTAGAAACGAAACTTCCCACCCGCTTCATAATCTGTAAAAACGATCCACGCAACAAACTCCCCAGCACACGCGTTAAGAAATGTCATAAGATTTCCTATTTCGACCACACGATGCGGTTTTCCGCCCCATCTGCACCATGATAATTTCCAAACAGTCGTAACCGCCATTGCTACACGTACCTAAGTATACGCACAAACGCGTCCCAGTTTCCATAAGCGTTTATAAGAGTTACTTACTTAAGCGGATTTTGTTTACGTAAAAGCATTATATCACGGCCTTGGTTTGTCTGGCTTCTGGCTTCCAGATCGTTGACAGGGTTGAGTGTAAAGTACGTTAGGTACTGAGCTTGTTTCATTACAGTAATTATGCTTCGTTATGAATATTAACGATAGACTAATAAAGACTAATAGTTCTCCAGACCTAATTTTGACCATGACGGCCAATCTCGGCGGACACAAGCGTGTGCGCAGATACAGCTGCACTCTTTTTTTTATCTCACTATCATAGTCAGATGGATCAGCAATCTAACACGACCGGAGTCAAAGTGAAGTCATTTATGTCAAATAGGCACATAAAGGCACTTTTGAACGTCAAAAATTACAATAAAATAGAATTAATTCTAGTCGCCCCTTCCAAAAGGGAAGACATTTCGTTCGTATCGAGAAGAATGAGCAAGAAACTCCGCCGTTACTCTTTTAAAATGGTTTACAAGGTTTTGTATACATTCATTATATAATTACTCGTATATGTGAAGACGATGCATCTAGAATAAAATTAGTCTACCTAAAAAAGGTAAAAAAAAGGAGAGGAGGGAGACGCAGGACCAACTGCTTAACGTGCTTCCCGACCTGGGAACCGGACCCTGGACCCCACGCTCAGTAGTCACGCTTGCAACCAAAAGGCGAACGGAGCATTTAAGAAATGAAGATTATAAAACCCTTGCAATACGATATTAATAAGAATGACAGTTATGTAAACAGAACCCAGCATTGCATAAATATGTAAGCTGTCACGCCCTTTACACCTGGAGGCTTTTATTTAGGTAGTAAGTTTTTTTGTTTACATTTTGAATTATTTTTTTTTTTTGCTTGAGTACGTATAGTGTTTATTGTATTTGTTGGTATATTGGCGTGGCTAGCTAACCTATGGCAAATAATTTAATTTAATGTCCTGTGTCCTGTAATTGTTAATTACTTTGCTTACCTAGTGTTGTATAAAATCAATTATTTTCTAACTGAACAGACAGCTGTGCTGCTGGGGAGTTTGTTCCGCCACTTCTTCTCCCCAGCGAAAGCACTAGGAAGTGGTGACGGGCGGGCGTTTTGGGGGACTGTCTTTTGTAATTTTGACGTTCGAAAAGTGCTGATTCTCAGCCTAGTTTGAATAAAGGACTTTTGATTTGATTTGAGTCATGACAAAAATATCAAAATTATAAATCAGCCAAACCAGAGCAATTAGGTACCTTGTTTGAAAACGTAAACCTTTGGGGTTGGAAATTGCAATCACCGAGCTTAGCTTACTCTATAATTTCCTGAACAACTCCGTAGCCAAGTTCTAGTTCATAAAATTAACCTAGGTAGGTAAATACCGATTCATTTGAGGAAATGGCTTATGGTTAGTGCCGAGGCTTCCTGGTCATTCCTAGTCAACTTCAGCTTAGACCGCGTTTTATCTTGTTATTACGCATTGTCTATTGTTTTCAGTAGACAATACTTGAGTTCAATAAATCAATACCGTTGGAGATATACGCGGAAATACAGTTTTATTATAGCTGGAAGCTTAATAGGCTGGTTGACGGTAGCAGGTGCAGCTTATGTCCTCTCATTGACGACATAAAGAAAAAGAGCACACAGCAATAAAACAAATGACGTTTCCAAAGAAAACTAAATGGAACGCTTATCATCTTTAACACAGTATATAAGCTATACAGGGTCAAATCGAATTAGATAGCGAAACTCCGCAAACGTGAGGGGTAGCAATTTCTAAACACAGTGAAACAAAAAAATATATTTGATATTTTATTTTCTGGGGTCAATGACCAGTGGTATAGTTTCTTGAAGTAGTTGAGAAAAACTGTTTTTTTTTTTGTTTTATCGTGTTTAGATATCGATATTCGATACCCTCTCACTCACTCACTCTTCACGTCCGTGAAGATTACTTACACGAAAAAAAAACTGATTTTCAAACTTTCGTCCGCATCGCTGTCAATGGGAAAAGTGCCCAAAAGGCTGGCAGCATGGCTACATTTGATGGCAATGCTGATTCTTTGGCTTAACACTAGCTTTTACTTGTAAATAAAATAAATAATAAAAATACTAATTACAAAGATAATAAAAAATCCTAAAAGAAAAAATGATAAGTCATTTCTGAAACTGTTGCACACAAACCTTTTTTTATTCAATGTGAATTCTTATCTCAAGTATTTCTGCCGGCAAACCCTCCAGGAAAATTAAAAGGAGCCTACCCCAACAAACTTCAGCGAAGGGGGATATTATCATCCTACCATTTAGAGAGGATTTCAGGGGGAACATGTCACGGTGAATTGGTAAGATAAAAAATGAACGAAGGGATGCGTAGGGCCGCTATCGATCTGCGCCACCCCTGTCTGTCGTCTGTCGTCTGTCTAGCAACAGCCATTGTGATGGAGATTTTCATCCCGTAAAACGAATAGGATATTTATGAACTGAAATGTTTTTTGAAATCTCGTTTTAGTGAAAAACTTCTTCACAATGAGCCTTTAAGAACAAAAATTGTGTTGTTGTTTTCAATGTAGATTTAAGTACAACTTTTCTATACAATTGTAATATTACTGCTCAATCTTGACATGTTAATTTTTAATAATTGTTATTTTCCTCAAATTTATTCAACGTTATTTCTCAATTTTTATTTTTATCCTGTCTACACCATTTGTAATATGAATGCTCAATCTTGGTACCTATGTTAATTTTATTTTGTTTCCTTCTATTTTTATTATTTGTGTTCATCATTCATAATTTACTTTCTCTATTTTTATCGTGTTACACCTAGTTATATGTGCATGCTGTGGTCTACTGTAATTGAAGGAGCACACGTAAAAGAACCTTTTTTATTATTTTAAATTTCTATTGTATATGTGTATCCTTTGTTGGAGATCCTCAATAAATAAGTAAATGAAAAAAAAAGTATTTTCTATGTTACACTTGCTTATTTTCTTGTTCATTTATTTAGATTATTATTATGTTGACATTAAGTAATTATTTTATTTTAAATGTGTGTCTGTGGTTTCGACACCACTAACTTTATTATTATTTGTATACTTTCGAGTAAAATGTAGCGAACTGACCATCTTATTATAACATCCTATTGTAATGAAACCTACATTTATGAATAAAGATTTGAAAAAGCTGTTACGAGCGAGCTATTTTATAGGGACGTGGTTGGAAACTTCTTGGTTTTCTCTGGGATATGCTAATAGTGGTAAAAAAGACTGAACACACCGTGGCGTACACTATTCTATAAAAATTTAAACAAATTGATCAGAAAACATACCCGTGGATGCCAATTTGTTATGCCACTTACAAATTGCGTACTTTCATTTGATTATTTAATCCCAAAATTAAATTTTTTGGTTCCGTACCTCAAATGGATAAACTGAACCCTTATAAGATCACTTCGTTGTCCGTCTGTCAAGACCCTTTTTCTCAGGAACGTGTGGAGTTATCAAGTTGAAATTAATATCAAATAGGGCTGCAATCCAACGAAGCATTGAAAAAATGTAACTTCAAAGTCAACGCAATCAAAAGACACGGGCGTTTATGCCGCATATTTTGACACTCGCAAGGAAATCAAAACCTATGGGGTACTTCCCGTTGACCTAGAATCATGAAATTTGGCAAGAAGCATTTTTATGTAGCACAAGAATTTAAAAAATCCGAAAACCGTTTGTATCCCGTGATAGACTATAAATTACCTACATACCTACACATATGTACGGAACCCTCGGTGCGCGAGTCCGACTCGCACTTGACTGGTTTTTTTATCACCCTAAAAATTTTTTGAATTCGAAAATTGAGGGTAAGTATTTCCAACGATGATTTTTCAATTACAATTTAATAATTGTTAAACAAACAGTAATTGTTGGAAAAAGTGGTGACATAGTTGAAACCCTCTAAAAACAGGTGAAAGTGTGACTTAATCCTTTTAGAGAGATTGCGTCAGCCTGAACAGAGTTTTTTTTACACTCTCAACAGATGCTTTTGAAACAGACTCTAGGTATCATATCACTCTTCTAGTTTATAGGTAGGATGTAGTGATGTTTTTTTGTGTTGAATCGTGCGCCGAGATCACTCGTAAATTGACTATAAAATCACATAAAAAGTTTCATTGCAGACATACGAGTATCATGAGACTATCCGCCACTTCTCAACCACGTTTACAATATTGCCAATATCATTCCTCCATTTTGTGAAAATGAAACCATTTCCCCGCATCGTATTTCACGGGCAACCCTACCGCCAGATGGAAAGTTTCTGATAGAAAGTTGCCACACGATATCAGATACAAACAGAAATGATACCGCGATTATATCGAGCGATATGACAATATCAGTACTCAACGTGTTTTTACTTTTCCTTGCGTTTTTGCAGTTAATGGTGTTCGTTATGTAAAGGTTTAAAAAATAAGTGCATTTCGGGTTATTTAAGTATAATATCTACATGATCTAAAGTACTTATCTCAGGAAACAAACTCCTTAGCACGTGTTCGACAAACCATTTGTGTTATTTTTTCATCACCGCGAGATACAACATCTCCATAAACCTTTCAATATAATATGTTAATTTGAAACAGTTAATTATACAAGGACAAATTCAATTTGCTTGCAAAACTCCACGTACGCGATGGGTATCGATACCAACACGATAAAACCGAAGAAAAAAAAAATAAACATCCGAATTGAGAACCTCCTCCTTTTTTGAAGTCGGTTAAAAACAGATTTTCTCGACTTTGCTTTAAGTAACAAAACATCCAGCGGTCGTTGAACCCCATAAAAACATCCATCACGTCTGTAGAGTTTCGCTACCTATTTTATTAATTTGACCCCGTATTTGAACAGCTATAATACCTACTTAGGGCTGATTTTACCAAAGTCAGATAACATTTATCCGTGGAATAAAATTGACATATGACGTCCTTGTATGAAATAACTGTCAAAAATTCAAAATGTATTCTCAGTATAAGACTAATTCTATGTATAAAAGATTGGTGGAATGCGACCTCTAGTACACACGGCTACACATCAAGCTACACATAACCAGTATAAGCAGACTTCTGATTGTATGAAAAACCAATACAATGCGAGGTCAGCTAAAACTGGAAATGTATAGCTTGATGTGTAGCCGTGTGTACTACTTACATTTAAAACGATGGCTATGATAAGTGTGACAAACACAACATTGTAGGCACATCAGCGTTAGCGGTATAAAACCACCATTTACCTCTACCACGAAAAAAACAACTTATTCCTTTAAAACACTCATTTCGAGCAACATCACATCTCAGTCATTAAAAGTCAGCCATTATGCTTACTTCTCGTCATTAAGTGTGGTAATATCATTACTTGCCTTTTATACTGTCGGTTAACAGTACAGTTGTCGTAATTACATGATTTATGTATGGTGAACGATGCTGTTCACACGGTACTAACTTGGTGTTTTATTTTATTTTTTTATTAGCCACTAGCAGCGCCCGCGGTTTCACCCGCATAAGTGTCGATCTCGTGGGAGTATCGGGATAAATGATAAATGATTTTATTTCTGTAAGTAGGTTTGCACAAACACTTTTACACGTCAATCATATTTTAAAAACTAGATGAGGTCGGCGTTTCCTATCTGACTACTCTGAGAAGAAAGGCCGAAACAAACTCAGAGGTCACAGTCTCTTTTAAAGTCCAGACATAATCTTGGTCAGGTTATATGAAGACCATGTAGATCGAAGTCCGAGATGGTCTTTTGAAGAAAGAACCACACAGATTGAGTGGACCTGTCCAGTCAGATAAAAACTATCCTATGTCCTTTCCCGGGACTCAAACTATCTCTATACCAAATTTCATCTAAATCGGGTCAGCGGTTTAAGCGTGACGAAGTAACAGACAGACAGACACACTTTCGCATTTACAATATTAGTATGGAATAATGTCCCTCTTCTGGGCAAAGGTCTCTCTCTACTCTGTTTCGACCTCTCTCAGTCCAGAGCTACCAAGGACCAATCTTTATTAAAGGAGTCTATCTCATCCCGCCATCTCCGTCTGGACAGGTGTTTGGCTTTACACAAAAATGTCAGGCTATCTTTTCATCTGAGCAAGAGCAGTGGTGGTGGCCTTTGGAAACGGCTGCGACGGTTGTAGCGACAAGCCAAGGCAGGCACTTTACTTTGTGAAAAAAAAAACCCCAATTCTCTCAAAACGGTGAAGGAAAACATCGTGAGGAAACCGGCATGTCCTAGAATTAAAATTTTGATTACATGTGACATCCACCAACCCGCACTGGGCCCGCGTTGTAGCTTACAGGCCAGTCCCTCTCGAAGAGAGGCGACCTGTGTCCCAGCAGTGGGATCATTATAAGCTGATTATGTCCTTTGCATCTAAGCAAGAGCGAGTGGTAGCCCAGTAGAAACGGCTACGACGGTCGTAACGTCAAACTACGGCAGGCAGTTTACTTTGTGTAAATTATTTCATTACCACTGCTCTCAAAACGGTGAAGGAAAACATCGTAAGGAAGACATGTTCTAGAATCAAAATTTCGAAGACATTATGACATCTACCAACTCGCACTGGGTTCGCGTGGTAGACTACAGCGCTCTCCATCTCGAAGAGAGGAGGACTGTGTCACAGCACACTGGGGACATTATAGCTGATTGTGTCTAAAACGAATGAGTAACTAAACTATTAGATAGTTTAGTAAATAATGATGTGTATTCAGCACAGTTCTCATGTTCCTGTTATTACATTCCCACATTCGTGTTGAGTTAGGTAAATACATTGGCATGTGGTCAAACAAACGTTGATAATTCTATTGTTCTTATTGTGTTATTAATAAACATAAGTGTTTGTTGGTGTTATTATGAGAGTGAAATAAAATAAACACTAAAAATCTAGTTTTTATACAGGCCCTAGCTTCTGTCCGCGACTTCGTCCACGTGAAATTTCACCCTCCCCCCGTTCACCCTCTTAGGGGTGGAATTTCGAAAAACCCTTTCTTAGTGGATACCTACTCTTCACAAAGAACACACCCTTCAAACATGTCTCTAGGACCAACGGTTTAGGCTATGCGTTGATATATATCAGTCAGTCAGGACTTTGAATTTTATCATACTCATCTCTAATTATAAACTTTATTTAGATGCCTTCGTTGGTCTAGTGGTCGCAAGCGGTACTGCTCAGCATGAGGTCCTGGGTTTGATTCCCAATTCGGCCAAAGTTTTGTTAGGTTTTCCATTAGAAATTTCTCAGTAGCAGCCCGGAGTCTGGATTAGTGCCCATGTGATGGCAATAGGCTCGCTCCCTATTTGGTGGGACTCAGTCATAACTGGCGAAATGGGGGTGTACTATAGGTACCATCGAGGAAACTTACATCTATACACCGTAAGGGCTATTCTTGCTTGCAGAGCTCGGCCGCTATAGTAACGCTTGCTAAAAGATGTGGTCATCGTGTGCACGGGATTTTGTTTTCAAAGTTTCCTCGATGGCACCTTACCTGCACCTGTACCACACCCTTCAGCGAATACAGGCGCTATGATATGTGTTGTTATTATAATACATTATCTCTAATGTTTATTTTCTTTTTGTTGCAGGTACGTTGACCTCTACATACAATTGGGTTAAGATAACAGCTCTTATCAAACAATGTTTACTGTGCGTAAGTGAATACCTACTCATGACTTCATGCGTCGACCTGTCACTGTCATGCATGATGATTTATTAAGAAACTGCCGACGTGATAAGTGGTGATATTGTTAAAATTTGTTGTTTTCTGGGTTTATCATAGAAAAATTATATAGCTAAAGACCAATGTTCGAAGAGATATAAGTATGTACAGTTAATAACAAAAGAGACATGTATGCAGGATCGTCGGATATATTTTATTTAGCACAGACCAAAAGACACACAATACACCAGATACATAGGTACATCAGATAAAAAAACAAACAAGATCTTAAAAAAAATAAAAAGATAATAAAAAATAAGCAGGAAAGTGTGCCTCACGGCTGCGCTGAAAAGGTCCAGTTCAGCAAAAATGCCTGACGCTGGTTTTCAACTGGATCTAGTGCGAACTCCGCTCACTGACGCAGTCATAAGATCATCAAGTGACGGTGACAGGGCATGCGGCGCAAGATGGAAGGTAGGCCATTGTCTGTGGGGAGGTGCTGCATACGCACTTGAGTTCTGAGCCGTCTGTGAACCCCCATCTGTGGAGATTGTCTTAATAACCATAATTAATTTATAATATCTAAACTATCATCAAAATTCCACCTGTGTCATAATAAAATCAGTTAACAAACTCAATAAGATCTCGTATCATTCCACGATACTAATACAAACCAGCTGTTTAGACTCACGACTTCTTTAATTGCAAGTCTTACATAAAATTAACGTAATTTATGGGGAGCCACGCCCCTAGACTGAAGTGTCGGAATGTTCACAAGGACGGTGACTGGAATGTGTATTTGTAATGTGGTTTAAATGGTAGTGACTCCTTAATCTGCATTCGCGATTTATTTGCCAAAAATGTAAACACATATGAGTTTATGGATAAATAACTTTAATTCGTACACAATAAAGTTCAGTTTACGCTACAACTTCAAACATTTTTATAAAATTTTCAATAGCGCTAGTCACTCTGAAATGAACTTAATTGCCATTTGAATAAAATTGATATTTGTTTAACTTGGGATCTTTCACCCTTGGTAAGACCATGACGTCCTAGTACTTGTTGCTTGTCTCACGGGTAACTTTAGTGATTGTACCCAAGATGTGTCAAAAGGTACATGGAAATTGTATTTTGCATGTACAAGATTGAAAATGAAGTCTCGTTCGTGATAGTAGGAAAATTCTTAAGAAACTATAAGATTGGAGTTATGCTCAATGAAATGGTAAGCACCTAGGCTAGAATGACTATAGTTCACCGCGTTTTATCTATGAACGAAAGATTACAGCAATTACATTAATTAACATAATTATTTTATTCGTATTAATTCCAATGTGCTCTTAGAAAACAGAAACAGTAAGTATTCCATTTAATTAGAGTTTAATGATATAGATAATTACAGAGGAAGTAACTCCAGACCTTTAAGTGCTGACTACCGTTATAGGAGATTAATATAATTCTTAAGAATGTTGGTACATTAAATAAAATGATAAATCATGAAGGTGCATCAGAAACGACACATTATGGCCACTTATGCTGGCGGCTTCCTTATTTAATAATAATGGTGTCAGCTATAATTCTAGGTGTTAAATGCTTTGAAGGGACATGTACCATAGATTTATGAGAGCTGGGCCATTTAATGATCGATTGCTGTCTACTGATGAACCCGATCTCTCTATTAAACGAAACGGTTCATTTGCAGCTGATTTTTTCTTGTTTAATCTTAGGTATAAAACTCACTGAAAAAAGTAATTTAAAAAAATTAAATCGACTTCAAAAAGAACTCAAAATTATGAAATAACTTTAATTTCGGAAGTCGGTGTCTTGGGATCTGTTTCTGTATTTTAGTTTTTTTGCCACCGACTTCTGAAATTAAAGTTATTTCATAATTTAGAGTTAATTTCTTTTTGAAATCGATTTAAAATTTTTAAATTCCTTTTTTATTTCTTAATTTTTAGTTTTAAGTAAAAACTGGAATATTTGTTTATAATAAGTAGGTAATAGTTTGTTGTAAATATTGCACTAGAATTTAACCAAAGTTTTAAGATGTTTTCCCTTTGACAATACACCCGTAGCTCGTATCAATAAGCCAGGCCGTCACATTTACACGTATTAGTCCATATATTGAAAATGACTAAATCGATTTTGATGAAACTTGCACTGTTCCCTAAGTTGAAGTAAATGTAAGCCAAAAAAAACATTGGTCACAATCCGATTAACAGTTGCGGAGGAATGCGTGTACAAACATACATACATAAATACTACATCTTTAAAATTGTGTATATTTTTTTGGAAGCCCTAATAGGTTGTCATATGTGAATATATTGCAGTTCCAATAATATTACATACTTACGTGTCGAATTGATAACCTCCTTTTTTTGAAGTCGATAAAAAGTGTCGTGTTTTAGTTTTGTTTCCAGAGATTGACAGCTGTCACTTGACAAAATGGAGGTAAAAAGTTAACAGTATCAGCTCGTAAATACTTAGTCGTGACTTCTATAATTATTAAAATAGCAAAAATTGTATTAGAGTCGTAATGGTAAATGTCAATCAATGTTAGATTTAAACGACTATCATGGAAAACAAACTAAGAGTTTACTTTGACTAAAAGATAAATTGACACTTATTTTGAAACCTAAACTGTATTTTTGCAACACGAAACTCACGAAATAAATCTAGACAACTATGGCCCTTCTCCTACATTACATAATTAAAACAACGGTTCAAGAATTCCTAGGAAATTCGATTAATTTATGGCCACCCAAATACATACATTAGCGATTAATTAACAAATCGTGACTTATCTTTATATAGAATCTACGATGTCTATAGAAAAGGCCTGTTATGTAAAAATAAAAAAAAAACATGTTGTGGGCATGTAATCCAGTTCAAGAACTTTATTTTTATAATTTATACATCCTTTAGTAACAAAAAAAACAGTTAAGAAATTCCGCTTGCGAATTAGCATTTTGCGACACTAATCCTATGTGCCAAGGCTTTATGATATTATAGTAAGGTTTCCGGTAATTAAATAATTAAATAATTTCTGTCGCACGATCCCAATACTTAGTTCTGGGTTACGAATTCCGCATATTATTTTTGAAATAATTCTTAAAAATGTTAATTATGTAGGTATAGACTTCATTAAATATGTTAATCGGTTTATATAAAAACAGAAGCGATTAACACTAAGTCATAAAGATCATTATTAATGTGAAAATATTAATACTCATATCAATAGAAATCTAATTTGCTTAAAGTTTATATAATTCTCCAAATATTGAATTACTTAATTAATTGAAGAGAAATCAAACACTGCGTTAGTCAACTATGATAAGTGAACGTTCACAAAAATGTTGACACTACCTGGCCTCTTGACGTCATCAAGTGCTGTGATTGGGTGACATGCGCGCGTCGCAGCGAAAGTTCAAGCGGTCAGAGGTGCCCAACTATTGTCAATCGTCACGGTAGCCGCGCCAACTGGCAACTGTGACGCGAATTTGATATGCTATTGTTACCGAGTTCTGGAGGTCAGCAGTTTTTGTTTCGTTTCTCATGTCGGTGACAAAATATTATAATTAAAGTGTATCTAACTTTTTGTTGAAAAATTTGTTTCTTTTTTGTCATCGTAATCGCTGTACCCTATTTGCTTTACATTGCCGTTTTTTTTTTTTCTTTTCTGTTATGTCATGTTCCTCTTGTTCCTATTTCATAGCTTTTTGTCCGATAATGTTTGTTTTTAATGAAGTACCTACACATTAACGTTAACATAGAACTCTTGACATTTATTCGGTTAACGTTAATAGCCAAGAGCACCGTATCAAGCTTTATGTCACGAAATAAACCTATTTATCAGTGTGGAGTGCTTGAGTTACTCAATTTAACGCTAATTATAACTGTTCGCAGTACTTCAGGTATGTTAGTTTTATGTTAATTGACTTCAATGTCCTTTACTTAGCGGATAGTTCTGATAACTCTTAATAAGGCAGTATATTTGCATGATTTTATTACTAATTAGAAGATCTTTACTTCGGGCCTTAATTAATTGGATTATGGTCTTTAGATTAGAAAAGTTAATATAGATATAAACATTAACGACGTGCTTTGAAACGGGGTGATAAAAGATGATTTTTTGATAAGAAATTCCAGTGCGCACATAAGGACCAAATGCAATCAAATTGATAATTAAATTGTAATTATTTATTATTATTTATTTATATATACTTTATTGTACACCACAAAAATACACAACAAAAAGAATTATCGATAACTAAAAATATACAATGGGCGGCCTAATTAATTGAGATAATAACAATGATTGGTACCTACTTATGCATATTACATTATACATTTATAATAAAGCGTAATAGTCGTTTTCAGCGATATCTATAAAGATCTATACTATAATAATCACACTAATATTATAAAGGCGAAAGTTTGTGAGTGTGTGTGTTTATATGTTAGTTACTTCTTCACGCTCAACCGGCTGGACCAATTTTGATAAAATTTTGTATGGAGGTAGCTGACGCTGACACCCTGGATTGACATATAGGCTACTTTTTATCCCGATATTCCCACGGGATCGACATTTGCGCGGATGTAGCCACGGGGCGCAGCTAGTAATATTATAAAGAGGTAATATTCGTGAGTTTGTATGTAACGGGTATTCTTCGGAACTACCAATCCGATTCGCAAAATTCATCCACGAATGGGAAGCTACAGTATTGCCGAGTAAGTAAAACTAGAAATTTCACGCGGATGAACTCGCGGGCAGAAGCTGTTGATATTAAAATTGACTTTTTCAAATCTATCGAAGAACATTTAGAAATGCAATTACCATTGCAATTACGCTTCGTTATGGATACAGGAACGGGCACCGTAATTGCGTAGCATAAGTATAATGAGCCTATAATGTTCCCTCTGCTGGGACACTTGTCACAGGTCTCCTCTCTGTGAGAGGGAGTGGGGCGTAATCCACCACGCGGGTCCAGAGCGGGTTGATAGATGTTACATGACTTCGAAATTTTTGGTTTATGACATCCCGGTTTCTTCACAGTGTTTTCCTTCACCGTTAAGAGCAGTGGTGATGAATTAGTTTACACAAAGTAAAGCGCCTGTTAGAGTTCGAACCCACGACCTTACAACTCGTAAGTCGCGGCCGTTACCACTGGGCCACCACTGCTATATTGCGTAACACCTAACCGTTCTAATTGCGCAACACACTATCTATCACAATCTGAATAATTTTGAAGGATATTGCTAATCCATTGCTTCATATGTTCTAAAATGTCTGTTCAACAACGTAAAACGTAGTTGTACATTAATTTCACTTGATGTCGCGATAATATCAAACAAATATTAAGAGTCCAAGCAATATTAATCATTGGCAATGCGTTACAAATTGTAATGTTGCAATCTTCGACATTTTCCACGCCCGCGGATCTGTCTGTGTTACCATAAACTAACATGACCTTTGGTACCTCTTGTACCTGTAGGGAAATTATAATAATAATATATTATGTCTATCACAGAACAGATAAAGAGGTTAGAAGGGCCTTGTGGGCGGGGCAGGCGCGCCGCACGTTTGAGCAGACGCTCGAATGTCGACCGAAATTTGATTCACCCGCTCACAATCGCTTTCTTGTTGTGACAGCGTCCGAAGTTCCGCGGAAAAAAACAATTATGCCGTCTTGCGCTATTATAACGTGTCGAAAAAGAAGCCAGGAGTGTAGTGTAGCCCGAGGAGGGATTTCTTTTCACCGGTAAGTCCAAAAACATTAAAATACAAGTGATATTTGTAATTATTAAAAAAGTATTATGTAGTTTGTAGACAAAAACGATAAAATCGCATTTAGGTGAAAAATTATACATTGCTTGCAATACATGGGTACGATCTTGCACGACGTGAGCGGTCGCGCAATGTATTGCGTTCCCTGCGAACGTCGCGTGCGTCGAGCCAAAGCTTGAATTCTGCGAAATCTATGCGCATCGATAGTGTTGTACCAAATTGTAAACAATGTCGATATTAAGTATGTGTGTACGAATGATTCTTTTCAGTAATATTATAATTAAAATAACTTTGTTTATTAACATTAATTATTGTTTATTGTGGATTATTAATTTAGTACCTAACTTAATGGGTTTTTCGTCTAATTAAAAAAAAAATCCGATTTCAGTAAACAGATTATTAGCCACATCGCGGGATACATAGCTCACATTTTAATAAAGAAACTTGATTGTGACATTTGTGTTGGTGCTCTGTTGTCAAATGAAATAAATTCGGACCATAAATTTATAGTAGCAAAAGACAAAGGGGGTCTCTTGTATCCTTCTAAAGATCTAATACTGATCTGTACAACGTCCGAAGGAATTATTAAAATTTACACCGACAATCTACGAAACATTAACAAACATAATTATGTTGACAACTAATATTTTGCGCAGCTTTGTCGGAACCGAATTATTTAGCAACATTAGCAATCATCTGGTTGGATTATATCCTACTGCAAGCCATGTTATAGACCTAACTAAAGCTATAATCGGAAAATATATTAATGTAAGGTTGCATTTTATTTTGAAAAATTCTAATTTAAGAGATAGCAAGCGCATGTTACTTAATAAATACGTATTATTTCAGAGACAATGATAAAATAAGCGTTGAAATTGAGTTTAATTATTGTTCAATATTAAAATATTCCTTTATTTTTTACTTGTGTCATTTATTTGCTTACTTACTTACTTTAGCCCAAATTATTGTTCAATATTAAAATATTTAAATTTCGCGGCAGTATCGGATGCTCCCCCTTAATTTGACATTAATATTTATATTTATTTAGGAAGTCCACATTATTCGTACCGTACCCGCAACTTAAAAGATCGCAAAACTTTAATTAACAAAATTACAGTAATTTTATCGATATATTTGATCGACCTTTTGGTCGCCGTAACATACATGAGAAATAAATTGCTGTGTGCGTGTACGTCAAACGCACTGTTTGCGTTAGTGTGACAACCAATAGCAAACACGCGATCTAAGTGCATGTGGTTTATTTGTGTGCGTAATGCGCGTACGTATTGATCTCTTGCTTGTAGTGGAGTGAAAGAGTGGGAGACATGCGGCGACACGCGTTCTAATACAAATCGGGAACTATTTCCTTTCTAACCTCTTTTATCTGTTCTGTGATGTCTATGGTTTTTGCTCTGTAGATAGACATCGGTTTAAGAGCGTTTACGTCGTACGGCATTTCATAAAAACTTTCAAGCCCTGTTTTTCGAAATGAATGAACCGATTTTAATGAAACTTCGTACGCAGAAGTAGGATACAAAGGTCTAAAAAGTTAGTTAAGAACACTCGTGGCCTGAAACCGGACCTAGAAATTTCAAGACAACATACAGTAGCATCTTTCATAAGTGCCGGAACAGAGGTCACGGACCTGGACAATTTCCGCCATGACAGTTCATCGCAGGAGCCAAGAGGTACAGACGCCAGCACATCAACCTACTACAACCTGTCAAATTTATTTAATAGATTTTCAACTTTATCGCTAAAGCATAAGGTTCAAAGTTAATTGGGAAAATTTAACAGTTTCGGGTAGCTTGATCTGCTGGTGTCTGTACATATTCAGTAATGCACATTTTTTCATCATCTTTTTGCCCTTAAGGTTATCCCAAATCCCAATATGGTCATCATCGTCATCGATCTGCCCAGCTTTTTCCCAACTATGTTAGGATCAGCTTCCAGTCTTAGGATGCAGCTGAATATCAGTATTTTACCTGGAGCGACTGCCTATCTGACCTCGACAACCCAGTTACTGGCCCCTGGTAAGACTGATTGTCAGACTTTCGGGCTTCTGACTATCCGTAACGACTGTCAAAGATCCACGGACCGACCGCGGTAAGCGTAGCTTAACTTGATCGATCGCCCCGTGCGATTGACCCAATCTGGCATGAACTGAAAACTTGTAATGCCCCCCAAACGTTCTAAAATATTTGAGAACCTACTGAATAAGTGAAATAGGTCGCAAAATGACCCGTAAAACTAGTTGCATTATAAACGAATACAATAAGAAACTATTATGTAGCAAAAGGTCAACGTGCTCTAAAACTGTTGAATCACTCTGTGACATATGCACTGTGGACACTGTGGTACCCTTTACTCAACAAAGCACTCGGTAGCAATGTTACACTAACCAAAGTATTATGCACAACTAGCACCTAAATGGATACTTTAATTCCTGAGGTCTACAATCTAAGTCAATCAACGAAGATACGGACACGCCGAAACTACGGACATCGTGCTTAGGGTGTAGACTCCCAGTTTCAGTCATCTACACTAATGTTATAAAGAGGAAGATTGGATGTTGGAGGTAATCGCTGAAAATACTCATCAGATTTAAAAAAAAAATTTTCCCTGATAGAAAGCTACACTCTTGCCGAGTTCCATTGGGTATATTTTATGGTATGACTTTCACGGCGACGGAGTTGTAGTCAAAAGCTAGTCAAGAACACTCCTTAATGATGCTGATGACTTGAAGATGGTTACTCTAGTGCCAACAAAAGGATTTAAAAGTTTGACGGGACGCTTTGCGAAGTAGATTTGACCAAACATCATGACTGTCGGCTCAGCTAGCTGGTCAAGGCATGACTGTTTGCTTCCGTATTACCTAATTCCATTGGCTAAGAAGCTGTGTTAACTACTTTCGACTTAATTATAGATAACAGCTGCATAGAACCTCCGGCTTTACCAACGCTAAACACCAGTTCACTAAAATAAACAAGATCAAGAACCAATCATTCGACAGTTCCTATCTACTTATCCTGATAAAGATCTCGGCCACCATTTCGGTAACAAATCGGTGACATAATTATAGAACAAAGAAGCTAACGAGGTAGGCTAAAAGAAAAGGATTTGGCTAACAAAAGGTGTTGTTCAGCTCCAAAAGCCGCCATCGTTCAAGTTACGACACGGTAGCCGGTAGCATGTTGGCGGGAAATGTCGTAGGTCCAATATACACTTAACCTGTAATAAGGTTGTAAGATGTTAAAAAGGTTATTACACAATACAATAATTGACACTAAAGCTAGTTCAGACTTCGGACAGAGAAACAAGACAAATGACTAAACAAATTGGCCCGCACTGAATAATTGCGTCGTAATTCATTTCGTACATAGAACTATTATTTACTGCTGGCGCATTTAAATATTAGAATAACATTAATTATGTTGGTATTTAATCAGTGCAATGAGGATCTTTACTGCCATTTTTTCACGATAGGTGGCGCATCGTCGACATGGCCATTGAAAGCTGTCACTTACATACATTTTGTAACTTATCATTCAGTTAATTTTAATTTTCTCGATAATGCCTCTGTGTGCTGTACCAGGATCTAACCCCGGTATACATTATATTTTCCAAAAACATTACTCTAAAAAAAAGTGGGAAAAGGCTATACGTCACAAAAATGTTTTTTTGTTCTACGTTCAATTCTTTAAAGCTTCCAGGTACAATACATGCTATCGATGCAGATGGTGGACCGGTTTAAACACAAAAATAGTGAATAAAGTCACGTAAACAAAGCGAAAATGATTTGACAGCAGCCATCGCGCCGCTGGCGACATCTGCGATGAGCTTTGCGTGTGGATCCCCATTGTTTAACTATAGTTTAGTACCTCTGCCTCATTGGGCTAGTAGTCGCAAGCGCTACCACTGAGGTCCTGGGTTCGATTCCCAGGTCGGGAAAATGGTTATTGGGTTTTTCTATCTGGAATTTCTCAGTATCATCCCGGAGTCTGGATTTGTGCGCATTTACTGGCAGTCGGCTCGCCCCCTGTTATATGGGACTTAAACATAAATTTTGAAATGTGGGTGTCAGTTACACACGCCAGCACATCAAACTACTACAATCTGTCAAATTTCATTATAGATTTTCAACTTTATCGCTAAAGTATGTTTAAAGTTGATTGGGAAAATTTGACAGTTTCGGGTAGATTGATGTACTGGCGTCTGTACAACTCTGCCTAACCCTTCGGGGAATGCAAGCGTGATGATATGTACTTAAAGATTCGATTACGTATAATATCTTTGTTTTTTTCTATGGGAAGGTAAGAAAGTTGCCTCAGTAGTCGGTAATGCGGTTGTGGTCAAGGTTTTAAGTTCGATTTCTAGTTAAGTGTTACCTACAATGAATTGAACAAACAAAAAGACAATGCGTATTGATTTTATATTTCACTAGCAGCACCCCGCGGTTTCACCCGCATAAATCTCGAACCCGTGAGAATATCGGGATAAAAAGTATCCTATGTGTTAATCCTGGTTATAAGCTATATGTGTGCCAAATTTCATGCAAATCCGTTCAGTAATTTTAGCGTGAAGAAGTAACAAACATACAAACACACACAAACTTTCGCCTGCTGTACTAAGTAAAATATCTCTTCGATCGTATTTGATAAATGGTGATAAGCAAGTACTTACCTAGGTTCCTATTTTTCTGTCTCACGAGCTAAGCAGGCATCATCATCATCTGCTTAAGCCCTAGCCTTTTACCAACTACGTTGGGGTCGGCTCCCAGTCTAACCGGATGCAGCTGAATACCAATATTTATATGGAGCAACTGCCGATCTAACCTCCACAACCCAGTTACTGGGTAATACGATACCCCTTAGTAAGGTTGGTTGTCAGACTCTCAGGCTTGAAAACTACCCGTAACGAATGTTAAAGATCCACGAATGTCAGCCGGGACCAACGGCTTAACGTGCTTGCCGAGGCACGGAAGGGTCTTGGTATGTAAAGATGGTCACCCATCGAGGACCTACCACGGCAAGTGTAGCTTAACCTGATCGATCGACCCGTGCGGCTGTTATTACGTAGCCACGAGTCAGGAGTCGTTGTCGTGTGTTTTTGAATTTCTGCTAACCCAGGTAGGAGGAGGGCTTAATATTTTTTTTCAGTACTGTTAACTTTTCGAACAGTAATAAGCTCTTACAAGTAATTAGTTTCATATTGTTAGGATTTAGTTTCACACTGTTAGGATTTCGAATCTTCAATCTACGGCTATTTTTATACTCCTAAATTTAAAATCTATATTTACCCATATAGACCTTATAAGCAAACATACACACTGCATTCTAGAATCTAGCTCTAAACAAAGGAAAATTATCACTAAGCTAATTAAGAACATCACAAGATCTAGATTAACTATATTTAATTAGACTGTATGTTTTGTCTCTGTGTTTTAGATAAGAGATAAATACACGACTATAGGTATAATATACTTAGAAACATTCATCATTATGTAGGTCGGTCATTAGCGCCACTGGTTTCGACATGTCATGCTGCCAATTTAAAAGAGAAGAAGATTGCTACATGCTTTGTAAGTTTGTATACTTACTTAATGTAGAAATCATTAATCATCTTTGTTAATTGAACAATAGAAGTCAAAATAATAATGAAAATATTGCGTAATTTTGCCCTTCATTGTTGTTATAATAATTCGACCATAAAGTTTGGCTTGACCAATCAACCTGCCTTTCCATTTCCCAATTTTTTACTTTTTTGGGGTCCCAGTCTAATGGAACGCGGCTGAATACCAGTATTTCTAACCGACTTCAAAAAAGGAGGTTCTGTATTCGACCCGTATGTATGTTTGGTATGTCCGCGATTTTCTCAAAAACTAATGAACCAATTTTGATAGTTCTTTCACTAATGTGATCTACATACTTTCAGGAAGGTTTTAGTATATAATACATTATGTAATTATTCTTATGTACGATGTTATGTGCATAAATGTACTACATCTCCGGCATTTCTATGCGAATTTTGATGATTCTTCTAGTCTAGTCGGTGTCTTCAATTCTTCAATGTACTAGTGTTATTTGAATTTGTGTGGAGTAGGTACAACTAAAAAGTGAAAAATAAATCTATTTTTACAAAAAAAAAACTACAAAGTGATGAATAACTTTAATTTCGGAAGTCGGTGTCAAAAAACGAAAATGCGGAACCAACGACACCGACTTCCGAAATTAAATTTATTTATTACATTGTTAAGCTATTGCATAGCTTTTATCTTGGGCTTTGAGCGCGGCGACCGAATGAAGAAATTCCGTAACGAAAATAAACCTAAGCATCGTCTAACGTCGTCGTATCAGTTCGGCAGACTTTGGCACGGTGTTTGTGTGCGTTGCCATGCAATAGCTTTACCGCGGCAGTCCCCGAGTGCCACACGTATTTTTTTTTGTTTTTTTTTTTTGAAGTCAGTTGTTTTTTTTTTGTAAAAAAAGTTTTTACATGGAAGTATTTCTTGATATAAGCCAAACAGTAAACAAGAATCACAACAACAATCAATTGTTTAGTAAAAACATGAAGAGTGCACCTCTGTTATGAAATCGAAATAACAACACAGATAGGTAGGTACAATACAACCTACGATGAATGAATACGCATACCTAAAGTCTGACCGCGGCAGATTTGCCAAAGATGTAAACAACAATGGCCATAATAAATAACAAGTTTTTATTTTAAGTAATGTTAGTTTTCGTCTAAATCTCCGCGCTAACTAGACGAAAATAAACATTACTTAAAATAAATACCTATTCTTGTTTATCGATTTTATTCAATTTCGAGCGGCCATTGTTGTTTACATCTTTGGCAAATCTGCCGCGGTCGGACCTTCCACTATGATACTACTAACAACCACGTGTCTATTTCATACAAGAAGTTAACGTGGTAGAATCAATTGAGTGAAATGGGTCATACGGTACAGACGCCAGCACATCAAGCTACTACAATCTGTCAAATTTCTTTAATAAATTTTCAACTTTATCTCTAAAGCATTAGGTTCAAAGTTGATTGGGAAAATTTGACAGTTTCGGGTAGCTCGATGTGCTGGCGTCTGTACATAGGAGCATAGGTTGGCAATCTGTCAGTTTTAATCAACAGCTATGATTTAGATCAGAGACATGTTACTGTTGCGTGTCAATTTGAGTCCAGCTGCAACGATGTCGCAATTGGAAAAAGTGTTAAAACGTAACTCCAAATACGTTTAAACGTACGGGGCAATTGCGTAACGCATTGCAATGAATTTCATTTAGACCGCGGGGTAATTGCGTAACACACTATCAGTAGCAATGGGTTTCATTTTGACAGTTCAACAACATACATTGCGTTACCTACGTTGTTGAGCAGACAGATTTTTCGAACATATGCAGCAATGGATTAGCAATATCTTTCAAAATGATTCAGATTGAGATTAATAGTGTGTTACGCAATTATGGTGCAGTTCAACAACATCCATTGCGTCATTTACGTTGTTGAGAAAAATTTTTCAAACATAATATGCACATAGTATGAATCAATGGATTATGTTTTTTTTTAATCATTTGCCTGCTCTTGACCTCGACCATGCCTGATGGAAAGCGATGAACGAGGTCTATGATCCAACGAGCATACCCAGAAGATGCCTGTTCACTGTGGCTTTGAAGGCGGGTTAAGACGGGTTATAATATGTGCCAGGGTTCAGGAATTTCCTTAAAAAGCCTTCAGATTATGATTGAAAGTGCGTCACACGATTGAGATGTGTATGGTTGAGATGTTGGTTAAACCACAGATATAGATAGACCTAGATAACGCAAGTATCACGATCTGTATGGAAACCAAGCGTGCCATTTTTTGACTACCTACTATGACGTCGCAAGCACTATTTAGTGATGGGAAAATCAAATCGATTCAAAGACGCCGCCGCGGTCGACACCCGCTTTGCCCTACCTCCGGGGCCTAGTGCCAGCGCTAACGCTCACCTCACCCAGCCAGCAGCCGCTCAATTCTGTAAAAATCTCACCGTGAAACTTAAGTGAAGTGAGCTGTCAATAGTGTTAATCCCTAGCATCGGGTGAAATGACAGCTCACTTTAAGCTCACTTCACCTAAGTTATCACGGTGATCTTTTTACAGCATATCACCGCAGTACACAGGACTGAGTGCGAAAGTGGCGGCTTACGATTTTTGTACGTAAACTGGTGCGATTTTTGGCACGCGAAGTAGTTGCTCTTGCGTTATCTAGGTGTATCTATATCTATGGTTAACTGTATTTGGTCATCTAAATTCATACGGTAGTTGTTCACAGACACGTTTGTTCTTTGTTAATTAGACACGGTTTTTTTTTTTTAATTTAAATTCTTCGAAAAGTACAGTCAACAAGTAAAAGGTGCCTGTGAACAATTTAAATGAAGTTATGTAGGTTAGGTATGGAATTTTATAAAGCTGTGACCAAACTAAAAAAACCCCATTAAGTAATGATGGTAAAGCATTCTTAATCAAGCGTTTTATTAGTTAATTAACCCTGATTAATAAATTACAGTTCCCGTTTTATTAGAAGACCTTTGATCGAACATAATCATACAACTGATTTAATATTGCCCGATTGTGTGTTTATCAGAATCATCAAACTGTCAATTAATCAGTTGTTTTATGTCTCTTCAGTCATACGTAAACTTTCATTTGTTAACATTCGGAACAACCTAAAATCTCCGACCATTATACAGCATATTCATCCTATAATGTTCCCACTACTGTGACACAGGCCTCCGGTGAGACCACACGGGCCCAGTGCGGGTTGGTAGATGTCACATGTCTTCGATTTTTTTGTTCTAGGAGAAGCCGGTTTCCTCACGATGTTTCTTTCACCGTTTTGAGAGCAGTAGTAATGAAATAATTTACACAAAATAAAGCACCTGTCTGGGTTCGAACCTACGACCTACAACTCGTAAGTCGCGGCTGTTTCTACTGGGCCACCACTGCTCCTACCATTATACTATCTGACAATCATTTTGACAGGTGACAATCATTTTGGTGGTGATCACGTCACACGTGACATATCTGATAATACTGCAGACTGATAAGAGATAACATTGTCGATTGCAACAAAGGATCGAAATATTTCCAATATCAATAGTTCTGTGTGTCCTACATAGGTAATATTTTGTAATTGAGTTTACCTACCGTAGTCCGTAATACCTATACACATAAAAATGCGATCACTGATAATGATAAAAGATAGACTGAAAGAAATTATTGATAGGTGCTTATGACACTTTTAAGTAGGTTATTACATAATGTAATGAAATTGGACTTTAAATTATATTCTATTCTAGTGCCCTTTGTTTTTATATTTATTTTATTTAAAATTCACACTCACTCGCATAGGTATCTGAGTAGACATAATTTAGGTTCGGTACCCATTCGTTACGATTCTCTCCTTTTCCAATTTGTTGTTCATAAAAAGTACCTCATAATAATTTCTTATTAACTCATTGCATTGCAATATTTCTCCCACTCTTGGATACCATAACACAAATCTAAAAGGACCTATAACAAAAGTGACCTCTGGTCAAAACATAATAATAACACCTGTCATTTACTCAACAACTATCTAGTTGATCTCGCTAGCGACTCCCTAACTAGCCTGAACAGCCTGAACAACCAACCTCGATCGATTTTGTAAAGGTTGTCCCCAGACAACCTTTACAAAATCGATTGCATAATAAATCGACATTTTCTGAATCGATCCCATTTATCTCGATATCTCAATTATTTCCATTCCATTTCGTCACGTATTATAATTAACACACTCACACATTGGCATATGTGTACATAAAGTATAAACAATTGTCTAGCACACGTGTGGTACTTGAACAAAAGTTAAGAGTCCCTATCAATTTCTGCGCGCTACTAGATTAGGTAATTATAGGAGCGCAATGTGTCTGTGTGCGTTCGAACTATAGCTGATAATCGTAGTGTGCGTTGAAGCGTACGATGAAGCGGGAACAAATAATCTTGGTCCGGAACCGCTATTATTAGTACTCCATAGTTTTTACTAAGATTCCGTAATACTGGATGGATTTTATTGTGATTATGACATGTTATGTTTAGGTCCCCTAAATACACACATCAAAAGTGTCTAGGGATCAACATATATTTTTGCAATAACTTTTCTCCTGATTGATATTAATTAAAATTTTCTTTAAGGATTCATCAAATAAAGTGTTTTCGTTTGTCACAGTAACGATAAACCAAGTCACCTTTGCATTAATAAAGAAATTTGCCATTTTCCTAATAAAGGGATTTTTGACATTTGAACCACTAACACAAAAGTTCGAAAAAAAGACTGAAATAACAGTTTTCTTTAAAATTTTATTGGGTAACTTAAACAATTAATAATCCGTGTTTCTACCGCGAACACTAACAACACAAGAACATCGGTTTGGCATACTCAAAATGAGTTCATCCAAATCACGCTGTGGAATGGCAGCCCATGTTCGTTGCAACAACAAAAAAAGGTCTTCTTGCGACTGGATACCCTCCATATTCGGCAGAGCTCTTCTCTGTAGCATATCCCATGCATGCTCAATCGGGTTCAAGTCTGGCGACTGAGCAGGCCAGGGCAGGACATTGATGTTAGCTGCGGCGAGAGTCTGTCTTACAACTCTTGCGGTGTGCGGTCGTGCATTATCATGCATTAACTGAAATAAGGGACCGATTTGCACTTGTAGAGGAACGATGACGTCTGATACAATCGTCTCAGCATAAATTTGAGCGTTGAGGTTGCCTCTGATCCAAATCAACTCAGTTCTTCCGCCGATCCAAATACCCGCCCATACCATGATGGTTCCACCACTATAAGGATGGACTTCCTGGCAGGATTTTAATCGCTGTTGGCGTCCAGGGGTTCTCCAGTGTCGTATACGTCTTGTATCCGGTCTCATACCAAAACGAGACTCATCAGAAAAGCACACGAAACGCCATTGTTCTTCTGCCCAATTTCTGTGTTCAAGAGCCCATTGATATCGAATCCTACGATTGTGCATTGCTATAGGTGGTACCCGTAGCGGTCTTCGGGAATGAAGGTTCACTTCATGCAAGCGGTTTCTGACTGTTTGGTCGCTAATTAAGTTCCCTGAAGAGTGATGAAGCCTCACGGCTAACATCATGGCGGTTATTGTTGGAGCTCTTCGAGTTAAGATTTGAATGTATCGGTCTTGTCTCCGTGTGGTGCAGCGATACCGTCCTCCATGGCGCTCAGCCACGGTACCAGTGCTTCGGTAACGTGTCCAAAGTCGACTGATAACACTCTGACTTGTATTCAGAGCTAAAGCCACAGTACGTTGCCGGGAACCAGCTTCTATCATTCCCACGGCTCTGAGCATTTCTTCCCTGCTTAAATGACGTCGCCGCTCCATAATAACGTTGGTTTTAATCAGTAGTAGGGAAACAGTAGCACTAATAATGTCTTCAATGCGTTGTATGTTTTTATAGGGAAAATATTGACAGCTGATTTTCATCTTTTACTCGAATTTGATTCACAGTTCCTGATTCAAATTATGAAATGCACCAAAAAGGATCCATATAAATTTATAAAATCATAAATTTATTACAAAGCCACATCTCAATCTCAAGAAATCCGCATAAAAATGCTTGATCCCTAGACACTTTTGATGTGTGTACAATAAATATCGTTGAAATAAAAACATCTTAACCTAGTATTCACTATAGCAAAAGCAAATTACAAAGTGTGACCAGCGTATACAAGGTACGTCTGAAACGAATTACACGTGTTATTGTTTACCTAATACAGAACGAAGGGGTCTGTAGTATTTCCCTCGCTATAAGATCGCATACCATGAGAGTATAGTATAGCGAGCCATTTTGTCTTATTTATTTTATTTATTTATTAGGCTTTTCAACAATGAGTACACTGTTACTTTATAATTTGTCTTGTTTGTGTGTTTTTATTTGTGTTTTTGCTCATTGATGATGTTCCAAGTAATATTTGATTTTTGGTAGATTTCTGCCATGTAATTCTCTACAAATACAATTAAAATATTTTTAGACTATATAAATAATAGTAAATTATTACAATTTTCTTAATTAAGGTGATTGCAACAATTATTATTTACCTAAGAACTGCACGTGCCTTTCGTGTTTTTTCAACTTTATTCTTTTTACCTTTGATTTTTCCATGATAATAAAGTTCACTTTTTCGACCCATTTTCTAAAAATATATTCACCATATTACTAATAGTACAATACAAAACATTAATAAGTCACACTATTAAAATAAAAAAATAAATATACTTAGTCTCAAAACTGGTCAGGCGTAGTACAAAATCATGCGCGATTCGCTAGTTACGTCGGGAGCGGCGAACGTCACAGGCGACACAGGTCCGTCGTCGAGAAGCCCTCGGGCGCGACTGAATGCATCGAGCGAGCGCATCGGTTTATAAGGCATTATTTAAATATTTTACTACAATTAAATAAGTAGTCTAAATTAAAATATAAAAATTGAGTTGATAGATAAACACCTCAAATTTTAAAATATTTAACACTTATTGTTATTTTCAATCAATTCTTACACATAGACGACGGTTTTGCACATGATTTTATTGGAGTTTTTCAGCGTAGTCAACATTTTTTTACAAGTACTAATTCATTAAACTTTTAAAAAATAAATTGTAGACTTACTAATATACTATGTTCCCAATATTTGGGATTTTTTTCAGATTGTTATTTGCTACCAGTAAGCTAAAAAAGCAATTGAAAAACATGGTGTTTCGTGTTTACGTAAAAACGTGTGTTAGATTTTTATTTTTCTTAATTTATATTAAGTAGTTATCAAAATTTTAATTTGTAGACTTACTAGATAAATAGATGATAAATAACTGTGCATTTAAAAAAAAAGTAGATAACTTAAGGATATTGAGAAAATTGCGCTGAAAAAAATGGAATTTTCTGTTTTTAAACAGCGAAATTGATAGGGACTCTTAACAAGTTTCGCTCACATATTAGTATTGCAATGGGTTGGTGGTCTAAGTTGGAAGATGCAGAATACAGAAGTTTCTTTATTTTCGATAAGTCATTTATTTAGAAAAATAATGGTTATTGTTCAGAATTTCGTTATAAGTACTAATTTCAATACCATATTATTATGAAAGTTTTGGTTTCATGTAAATATATAAAATTCAAAGTCCTGACTGACTGATATATCAACGCACAGCCGAAACCGCTGGTCCTAGAGACATGAAATTTGGAGGGTGTGTTCTTTGTGAAGAGTAGGTATCCACTAAGAAAGGGTTTTTCGAAATTCCACCCCTAAGAGGGTGAATGGGGGAGGGTGAAATTTCACGCGGACGAAGTCGCGGGCAGAAGCTAGTTCTGAATATTTGTAAGGGCCTTAAAATAATACCAGCCTATTATTGTCCCAGTGCTTGGCAAAGTCCTCTTCTCACACAGAGAAGGCATGAGCATTGATCACCACAAGAAGAACCAATGGACAAAATTATGAACGACATTTCAGTGTCAAAAAACACCCTTGGCCTGCGAGCTGAATTGTTGATCTTTGCATGAAAAATTATTCAGGAGTCGAAACCAAGAAAGTACTTATATTATAAGAATTGAAAGGTGAAAAGCACCAAAATTACTTGAGCTCCTACGAATAGTCTAATCATCGCCACCTTCCAATTCACCACATTCATCTCACGCTAATCAAAAAACAAAACACGCCCTCTATTAGCTTCTCGGAATCCTTACAAAACACCTACTTAATTAATTATCCTCTATTAGTAATTTCTCACACGTTTACTCCTATCTACCAGTTGGTACACACAATATATCAAGCTATACCTTGAACCTTTTAAAGCTGATCTCGCATTGTATAGCGTTTACGGACATTGACAGGTCATCTTATACTGGGACGGTGTACCTTGATATGTCTTCGTGAGTACACAAAGTCCCGCTATTCGCTTGTGCACCGGGTCAAGCACCGAACTGACATTATGTCACACAGAGCAATGAGAGTGTTATAAAATACACGATCCTTACGTCATGCTGTCGAAACTGTGATAGTCATTGTAGTGAATCAAGAGTGATCCGAGTGTATGATTTGAGTGAACACGAGTGTAGATCACTTTACGAAATGCTTGTTGATCACTTTTGGGACTTTGTCAAACTAAAATCGTTCTTGGGTGAAATGGTGATAGTAAAGTACAAATTGGTTGTAGTAAAATGACAAACTTTTATGTATGACTAGCAGCGCCCCGCGTTTTCACCCGTATAAGTTTCGATCCCTTATGAATATCGGAATAAAAATTATCCTATGTGTTAATCCTGGTTATAAACTAGGTATCTGTGTGCCAAATTTCATCCAAATCCGTTCAGTACTAGTAACAAACATCCATCCATCCTTACAAACTTTCGCGTTTATAATATTAGTAGGATAGTAGGATTTAGGTTTTCGTTAGTCGACTGTAGATACATACATAGATCTTTCATCTTTCTAACACGCTGTCGACATTAATTAGTCGGAACTCGGAAGAGAAAGAACAGTAGGTAGCCCTTATAGGTAAAAGTACAACCTAGATCCCTACATGTATCTGTAGACTATATTTTTTATCAGTAGTATCTACAGGAGTAAGAACTTTCTAGTGAAAGATAACACTAAGTATAGAAAGCTATTCTGTAGAACACTTCATTGTTGATAAAAGTAAAGTTCTTTGTTAAATAATTCATTCGGGAAAAAACTAACTGCTTATAAGTAATTATAAAAGTGCCTGCACGAGTGATACTTAAGTACCTTCGTCCGGCACGAACAGCCCCTCAAAAGTAGCACATCTTAGATAGGTATTAAATTTATGTTTATCTAACCACAAACTCCAGCGAATTAAATAAATAATACCTAAACAAAATAAAAAGTATTATCGAATATTCGCAGTAGGTAAGTACCCACTCGAGGCTTAGTCAGACAAGATCATCATCCATTCATCCGTAAACAAATCACAATTTTGTTTATATAATGCGTGTTATTATTATGCAACTACACATCACCTGTTACATCCACAAACACATCTTCATACATCACATACTATGCAAACCATAAAACGCGAAACATATTACCTTCATTTCTTATAAAGCATTAGTAAAATCGTAACAAAAACAATATAAACTATAAACTCCACATACGCAACGTCATCAAATAAATCCAAGCAAATTGGGATTATCTATTCGGACGCGGATATAACTTGTATTGAAAATTAGCAATGGAACTGGTCATTAAATATGCATTTACCTGTCACACTGCAAATTGATAATTCTTCAAAATGCCACGTTACGACATTTTGCTTGATGAGCGACGGCGTCGTGACTAATAGGTACCTACGTATAATGCGAATGTCTTGGGGATAACGAGGTGGGACTGACGTAAAGACAATTGATTGTAGGTAGGGTTGGATGGCAAGGTGGACCGATGGCCTGGTGAAGGTCGCAAGAATCCGCTAGATGCGTGAAGCATCCAATAAAAGCCAACCAGCAGAGGAATCGGTCGGAGAGGCGGTACTTGTGGGTTGTGGGACGCCTATGTCCAGCAGTGGACGTCTTACGGCTGAAATTATGATGAGATAGGCCATTAAAGGTTTTTGGAACGAAGTCTTCGGCCTGCGGGAGGAGTTGACGGCAGAAATTGTCATGTAAGGAAAGGATTTGTGCCCCCTGTCTATGCGGTTTTCTCTCTCTCTGTCTCTCTCTATTATATACGAGTGTGTGTGCGTGCGAGTATCGCGTAAGGAACTTCGTTACTGACCAGAGGGGTAATTGCGTAACACACTATCAGGAGAAATGGGTTTCATTTTGACAGTTCAACAACGTTCATTGCGTTGTTTTACGTTTTTTGAGCAGACACATATTTCGAATATATGAAGCAATGGATTAGCAATATATGCTATATATGCTATGCTAGCAATATATGCTATGTATAAGCAATATCATCATCTGCCTCATCTGCCTAGCCTTTTCCCAACTAGTTGGGGTCGGCTTCCAGTCTAACCGGATGCAGCTGAATACCAGTATTTTACATGGAGCGACTGCCTATCTGACCTCCACAACCCAGTTACTGGGTAATACGATACCCCTTGGTAAGACTGGTTGTCAGACTTTCGGGCTTCTGACTACCAGTAACGACTGTCAAAGATCCACGAATGACAGCCGGGACCAACGGCTTAACGTGCTTTCCGAGGCACGGAGGGGTCTCAGTATGTAAAGATGGTCACCCATCCACAGACCAACCGCGGCAAGCGTAGCTTAACCTGATTGATCGACCTGTGCGGCTGTTATTATTTAGCCACGGACCCCTTAAAAATATTCAGATTGAGATCGATTGTGTTTCGCAATTAGGGTGCAGGGTCCCGCGACCGCACACGTGACAGTAAGAATCCTTAAATATTACTTAGGCTTATTAAATGTCGTATAAGTCTACTACTGCTTATTTTCAAAAAAAAATAAGCTCGCAAATTACCTCCTATAAAATTTGGCTCCTCTAACTTGCGAGATTTTTAAAAATTATTTTTGACTAATAGATGACTCCTATAAAACTGTTTCAATAACTTATTTCTGATTCGCTACATTTCATGTTTTATATCGACATTTCGACTTTATTTATCTATAGTTCTAGAGAATCAAGTTAAAACAAACCTTATCTGGACATTCATGCAATTTCAAAACTCAGTCTTTCTCAATATCTTTTCCCGATCTAAAGAAAAAGATAAACACCAAAGATCATTGACCTCTTATATAAACAAGGACACGGGAAAAAGTAAATCGCAAGGCATTCGTTTAAAATATTTTACATGGCAACATGCATGTATCTGTCAGTGAGTCGAAATGTCAGTTTATTAAAGAAAATGTCATCGATATTCTAATATAATGCATAATTATGTATATCGTATCCATAAATTTTATTTAACTTTTATTATAATAATGGCTAAGAATATGTTTATGGGACCTCGATAAGTTCTTCTGTAGCTTGATATACGGTTGCTTCTTTGAATAGGTATTGCCATGAGTTTTTAATTAATAAGGTATAATTATGATGCTAATCTGTGTCTGTTCTTGAGGTGTTATCTTCATTAATTTTTATTAATATCAAAATTATCATGCCGTCCCGTAATACATGCAGTGAGCATTGTCACTGTATGATCTTGAAGAGACGTTTATATCACATTAGCTCGTAAACATCCCCTTTTGTAAGCACCAAGTAACGGACGCCAGAAACACTGTCAAAATCACATCTTTAACAATCTAATTCACCTTGTCAATCTAATACAAAGGAGAATGGACATTTTGGAATGTCATCAACCAAAATGCCCGTTATTCTTTGAATTAGATTGACGTATTGAGAACTTTCTATAATGTCTTCCCATATGGCAGGAACAGATGATGGAAATTCAGAAAAAGTATTTATTTATGTTTTTTTTTCGCCAAGAACTACAAGAACACATTTACTTATTAATAAACTGTAATCCATTACATAATTCTATCAAAATATGCTCATTAGTTAAAGTTATATGCACAACACAAAAGGATGTTGCCGATTTTATGAATAAACATAATTAATCGCGCGACCGTGTCGCAATTGTTGGCGACACTTGTGCAAGCGCAACATAATCCAATGAATGTTGAAGACGTTACTTTGTGAAATTGATTGTGTAAGGATTAAATGTTTAAATGTACGTTATTGAGACATTACACACTAAAGTTTGCAGATTATAACCATGAGCTGAAGATTTCTTATTTACGGTTGAGCTTTAATGATCAAAAATTCCTTTTACGTTATTCTTAGGATTAAATAAGCTGATCATTAGGATATTAATACGAAATATCTCTAAACGATTCCGAATAAAATTTAATCGTAATCAATTCTCAGAATCCATCGAATGCTAAGACATCCCAAATTCCGTCCAAACGTCTATAATTTTAATAAGAATTTCCTAAAACAAAGCAATGGCTCCAAATCGAATCACTTAATATACTATACCTAAGCTAATATTATATTCGACATTTAATCCTGAGCTCATGTTAATAGAACCATAAAAGTAGAAAAGTTACTCAATCACTTAAGATATGCAGGAACTCATGTGTCGTAATACATGTCTGCAGCATCTATCTAGTTTTACGCGAGCACTGAGCTCGTGTGGTTTTAGATTTTACTAAAAACTAGCTTCTGCCCGCGACTTCGTCTGCGTAAAATTTCGGCCCACGACCCACCGCGTCGCATAGCATCGCCCGCATGCGCTATTAATTCGTTGTCGCTTAGCATTTTTTCTGACTTTTTTTTTCTTAGAGATTAGCGCGTCAAACAAACTTCAGCTTTATTATTAATATAGATAGAAGATATAAATGATTTAAATACACATATTGTGAATTGTGATCCAATAGCATCATAGAGATCATAAGAATTGTCTTCAAGTACTTATTACATTTTCGTTCAATGTTTACCTTCGTACTGGTCTGTTCTCATCATCTTCCTGGCCATTAATCTATAAATCCTTAACTATACGTATTTCTCAAATGGCATTTTAATTAATGCATCAAAGCCTTTATCGTCAGATCCCTACAATTATATTCCCTCGTTATTTATATTTTATAAGGTCATTTCCAGATTTATGGCATTGCTATCTGTTCCGCAATAAACACTATTATTGTTCCCATAATCTGCTCGTAAGCTGTACATTACAAATCGGTGGCGTATCGATTTTGATAATTGTTTATAATATTTTTGACTGTATTTGAATGAATGTGGATAGTTATACATATATAGTTAGAGTAGATACAGCTTAAACAAACGATCATCATCATCATCTTGATTGTTTGAAAGATAATATATGTCTAGAAACGAGGTGGCTACTGAAATTATGGCTATTATAATATGTAAGAAGACTTACTACGCCGACCCCAAACAAGGGATATTGGCAGGGTGGTCTTATAAAGGGCTAAGGAAGGAACACGGGTGGGTTTTAGTCAGTAAGAGTCTGACACTCCCTTCCGCTCCACCCAGAGCGGGAGGAGTCATTAGATGATTTCCCATCCAAAAAAAAAAAAAAAGGGTGGTCTTCTTTTTATCTTAGCGTGTCGATAGCAATCTAAATGAACTCGGCCCAGAATTCGGCTACTTCTTTGCTTGATTGTTTGCAGGAAGATGATAATATTCGACTACATTTTTCATGCTGAGCTAGAAACAACATAATATTGAGTGTTCCAAGGATTTGTTAATTGTATGCATTTGAAGAAGTCATTGATAACACCGAAGTGGAAAATGGAAATTTTGATATCCTCCTTTGCCTTATCGCTGTTTATTGACACGGTCCTATTGGCTACTGTTATGGCCATACAACTGTTATGGCAATACAATTTGTATTCTCATGTCTTCTGAACTTAATTGAATCCTAAACAATTATGGATCTAAATAACTGTTTCTCCTTGAATACTTTTAACATTGTCATATTAAAGTTATGGATATTTTATCAACATTATCTATTAGAACGTTTATATTCTTACGAGGTGAAGGCGCATGAACCTGTTTATACGCCGACCTCGGTATTACGCGGTAATGTTATTGTTTTACTTAATATCGCTTTTGCATTAATACTCACTGCTTATGTAAATGCGTTTATTGAATTCTTTGGAATTGTAGCATTTATTTCTGTATTCTTGGTATCGGTGTTGTTACTTTTGTTAGTTTATTTGGGACAGGAAACTTCTGCAATATTCCTTCTGTGCTTGGTCCGTTACCGTCTATTATGCAATTGTTAATAGTTGCATATCATTGATATTGTAATAAATATCATGCACTTTTGACTGCAATATTGAATCTCTTTCTCATTTGGTAACATTGTATTTTTTCTCTCTTCATTATCTTCTTTTGTATCTTCAAAGTAACTCATATCAAGAACCTAAATTTTATTAACTACACAGAAACACTTCCGTATAATATTTTTAGCAGCCATATCAAGTATTTTACGATTATTTGTCTCACATGTATCTCCATATTAGATAAGTTTTCTTCCTACGCCATCGCGTTATCTTTGTTTTTGTATCCGAATAACGGTCAGGTCTAATATTGCAGATTGCCAACTGTGTGACTCAGATCATGTGTGGAAAGATAGGTAAAGATAAAGCTAGTAATTTATAGCGTTCTTAGATCAATTATTTTAGGAAACCTACTCGTAAAGTCTAAATCTGATATTCAGCAGCATATTACATTGAAAATTGGCATATTACATTGAAAGTTGAGATTGGAACGGATGGTGGTCATGTGTTTCGAAATGATAGAATTCATGTCGATAGATTTTCCAGTGTTAATTGACTACTTACTGGACGCGTACCACGAGGGCTGGTTCGACGTGGCGCGGGAAAAGAATTCCTGGAAGGATTTTAGGAAGACACTTGCCCAGCAGTGGGCTAACAAAAAAAATAGACTACTTTACCATAAAGCTCAAAACGAAATTCGATTGTATATTATAATGAGGATTACTATTGTACTTTTTGACAAACTTTAAGGTAAATTAGTACATATTGCAATCTGTATCTGCCAAATATGATCTTACTTTCACGATATTAATAATACCAATACCTAATAATAATTTGCAACACGTTACTGTTGAATCTAACGCTAATTATGACGATGACGAAAATAGCTTAAACAATTAAAACCCCTAATTGCTCAAACATCAACACAAACCAAACAAAAACACTTACCTTACATTGACCTATGAAACACCTAAAGCAATATTTCATACAAACCCGTGGGTGTTTGTATTAGCTCCATGTACGGACAGATAAGCAAATGCAACGCCCACTGCCTTTCATAATACATCCTCGGTAATAAGCCTTAGTGCATGGCGAGTAATGGAACACACTTATGATTTCGTTGCCGATTAATTATGATGCGAGCGGTTCTCAATGTGTTTGGCAGATTTTATCGGTAAAGCCTGAAGGTGTTGTTTGATTTGTATCTGTTTGCATCATGAGGAAGATTATGGGTACTTTAAATATTGTACTTATCGTTTTTTTGTGGAGTGCGATTGTTGGCAAATAGAAGTGCTCAAATATTTCTTAAAACTTCATCTTTGTTGTATTTTTAATTCTGTATTATCATTTCTATGGCTACTTTATTACAACACTGACGAGTTTCTATGTTATTCTTGTCTCTACACCTATTCTGTATCTACGAAATTAACAATATTCTATAAAATATATTCTATCTCAGAATTCTCAGACTTCTAAATTGAATCTTTTCAGTACCTTTAGCTTCTAGCACAACATAAAGCAACTCTAAATAATCCATTAAATGTTGAGAACCAGCGCTCTCTTCCTTTACAATATGTCATACAGTCTTTACTTCATCATACATGCAGGACTATAATATATGAAGCCATTACCGTCTGTTGTATGAAAGCGACCTTTAGATTTTGTTGTGTTTGCATGTAAATTATATATTATGCTATGTTTACGATTTGCAAATAAATACATAACACATAAAATCTAAATATTTAGGTGTTGAAACGTAAATCACAGGTTTAAAATGGTGGTTTGGAGCTTGCCTCATTTTGAAATATTCTGTGAAATCACTCATAAATCATTATGGATACCTCTAATGATATTTCAAAGTTAATGTAATTCGGTTCAGTAGAATCCATCCGATGCATCTTACAATGTTACTAGCAATCGCTTGGAAGTTGTGTAGCGATCTCGAATCTATTACGAATATGGCTACATTTCTACATAATTGCACTATCTTAGATCTACCTGATAGTATGCAAATTGAGTACTAGAAAGGATATGCACAAGCACATGTTGCGTGACTTGTAGCAAAAAATACCATGGAGGCAAGTTCTTGCAGTATTCATACTAAATCTATGCTAATTAGAGGCCTTACTCTAAACGTCAATCCCGATAGTTGAATAACAAAAACTAGCATTCAAGTTTCTGTGATCTATAAAGCAGAATTCTATATCTCGAAACACAAAGACTACTATACTACTTGCAATTGAAGTCAAGATTAGAGGCTAGGCCGTGGAATGTACAGATCGTGGCATGAACATTTCTATTAAAGCTGATACACGGACAAAAGAACCAATAAAGCATTACCTACTGCCTTCACATCTCTATTGGTAAGCTCAAATTAATATTCATGGAAATAATATAGTAATGGCATGAAAGAGAAGTGGACCGTAGCGCAATGACGTCTTAAATTTGATTTATAGTTGCCAGTACAGACGGTGACCTAGTGGAATCATTTGATATGGTAATTGGTAATGCTTCTAATCCCGTATAACTTGGAAAGGTAGAAGGTATTACTGTGGAAATTGTAAGCCCTGAGCGAACCTTCGACATTTATCATGATCTACATCGTAGCATAATCGAGATTGTATTGACAAGATAAGTCTTATTATATCATCGGATCTCATCCCCTAAAATAAAACTCGCTTGGATCGTGGGTTGATTTCTGAATTAGAAATAGACTCCCCAACATATCGCGTCTTCAGAATCTATTAACTGTTTAGATCGTGTGCCTAATCTCGTGATCGTGTTCCTAATCGATGCTAAATATAGCGTGCGGTCATGTTAACGCAATTATTGTTGGCACAGCTTCTCGCGTCGTAAAGGACAACGAACGAGCTTTACATGAAAACTTGTTGATCTTAGAAGATTTAAATCACCTACACACCTAGCATGGCAGAGTTTGAAGATTAGTAGAGGATGCTGACGTTGAACGAGACTAAAAAGAAAGAGGTAAGAGTACATTGTGATCGTGAAGTCGACTCTTGATTCTTAACCAAGCTTTGAACCTTGTCATATTATACGATGCAAATGGCGACGTCAAATATCAATTAACGAGTAACGAGTTTGGCATGACTAAGTCTAAAAGTGATCAACGTTTTCGTGTGGTGTTTAGATCTTATCAATAATGTGAAAGGCAATTAAAGGTCTCCATTGTTTCTATTTAAAAGTGCTACAAAATAATATATTTTTATTGTATTTAACACCACTTCTGTAAATATTTACATAATATCAAGTATAAACTATAATAATATGTACATTTATAAAAAATAAGCAAAATAATCATAGGGCATCAAAGAATTCGTCCGCATCATTTGTTTCTATTGATAATATTTGATTAAAGTAGGATGTTATTGATATCGCCAGGTGAGAAACGAAAAACTCATTCAAGAGTTTCTTTTAGTTGAGTCATGAGTTGGAAGTTTTATAAAACGTAAACAAATGAAGCGTTTAAAAAAACATTTATTTTAACTGTAAACTGAACTTTGTTCTAAAAATATCACAATTTGCATACAAATACGTTAGTATGAGCTTAAGATAAAGAAAACATTAAAACTGTATATAAAAAAAAGTCTGAAACAATCTGACGTTCCTCGAACATGGTCGCTTATTTAACTTCAAACAATATTACAAAACTGTCTATCAAAGCTGCATAAAAATTCAATTGGATATGATAAAATTCGCCCGAAGCGTTTTCCAAGGTTCGTTCTTGGGACCGGTTCTTATCACACGCTACAGTTACAATTCCAGAGAAATTGCTTTGACATTATCTTCCCGGGTTATCTGGAGGTCAAATGTCAGAATTCTAGTTTATAATCACCTTGATCATTTATGTTTTAAATAAGTTGTTAATTAATGTTGACTAAGGGTTTTTAAGATTTGAAAATTGACAGACGATTGCCAAAAGATGATCAGGAAATTACAATCATAGCTATCGATTAAATGAAGAGATAAAATCGACTCATTTATTCTATTCCAACAAGATACTTTTTATCGACACTGCGATTAGATTGATTGGGTTTAACACCTCAATATAATTATGTATATCTGTTTTACTAATTCTCTTGGCTATAGCATTTCTCAATTCTAATATTGACTCTTGTGTATCTGGTTGTCGATCAACCAGATTGAAATCGAATGATTACAGTTCTCCGATACGATCTTATTTCAAAACGTGTTATTTCTTATGAAGTTCTTGTAAATAATGTAAAAAAAAAGATATATTGCGGTTATAACTCTCGTTTGTTGCTTTACTACAAATATATTTCACAATAAATATTGCAATGCTATGGTGTGTGGCTTGAAATAAGTTGTAAGTAACAATCACTTCGACTTTATCATAATAATTTGCAGACTTCATAATTATGAGAACGGTATTATTATATTTAACCTTGCGCTATTGTTTGTGTTTTCAGTAAACTGTGTCGAATCAGTAGACGTTTTGTTTGATAGTACCTCGAAGTTTATTAACACAGTATTGCAGTGTTAATGGGCAAAGATGTTGACCGTAAGATGCCGTTACTTTCCTGCGAAAAAAGGCGTCCGGCACATTACATAAGGTAAAAGTATGAAGACTGTAGAACGAACACGTCAAACCAATTTCAAATACCAAAAACAAAATCACTGAATGCAAAATAAAAACTCGGTGATGCGTCACAAAACTGACTAACAAGCAAATAGGAGGCTTTTGTAATTTATGTTCATGCTCTGTTAACCGACAACACTACTCCATAGTCTATGGTCAAATATGGCGGACGAAGGGCAACGAACTCGTACAACCGTACACGGCGAAAATTAACATTCACTATAGTTATTTTAACGTCATTAGCGTAGATCAAATATGAGTTTCATATTACTGAGCTTTGTCTTTATTGAAATTTATTTTTGATTTTTTTTAACTCAGTTGAATAGTATTCAGTCAATGATCTCCTATTATGTTCTTTATCTCGTCTACATTTCTGTTGTCTGCTATATTCATTTGTCTGCCACCATCACTGCTAGATTCGTATGGTCAAATATTCGTTCCATTGAATTCATTTAATTTTATGTATGTACATCGATTACATTTACGTAAGCCAGCATTCTAATACATTATATCATTTGATACGAATGACTTATCGCGGTTGTAACTTTTCATCAGCTTCTGTACAACACGGAGTAATATTTAGTGGAACCAGTTCTTGGTTATCTGGTATAATTTAGTGGCTGACATGCCATAATCACGATGTATTGTACGGACAATTCTAATCTGACAAAAAACTGGCGGACCGTTACAAAATGCTACCGTAATAGCTGAACTGTGCCAGTTGCTATTCCATGGCTGTGTAGACGATATGATTATTTCACACCATCATTCCCTTTCGCTGTCCAGCCTTCATTTGTTATTTCAACTTCGTTATTTCATAGTTAATTGACTATTGCAATCTTGAATGATTCTCTTTCTATGATTGCTTTTATTATTGTTGGATGTGAATTTTGATTATAAATAATCACTTTTACGTCAGCTTGTGATGTTGTCTTTAAAACAGTTAAAAATAAAAATCGTGCCAGTACACGGCTGATAAAATACGCACACAAATGTCTTATTCTGTCTGATTCACCTAATTTGTATTTTATTGCCCGGATAACCTTATGGCTCTCACGGATTCAATTAATTAAAATAGTTAATTTTTTGATTGCCATTTAGCACAGCTTGAAGCAATATTTGTTTTTACGAATCAACTAGAATTGAGCATTGGGAAACTTGAATCATTTGACTAGAGGTGTAATTACATCGATATGTTTCGAGCCAATTATTTTAGTTCAGCTGAATGATCTCAATAATGTTGCGTAAGAGGCTCTCGCATCACTTACAAAAGCTCTGTATGAAATATTCAACAATGGCGGAGGCTACACTTAGTATTCAGGCTACGTTTCTGTATCAACTGACGCAACACGAGATACCAGGGGACAAGCAGTTACAAAATTGTTCTAAACCCTTAGTATCACGATGATTTTATCTGACACATGAAATAGAAACTTGAATTTTTTGAAATCGTCATGTTTTGTCTATTTAAAATGTAACGAGACATGCTCTAAAGGAGGTTGTGTCTCAGCTGCAGTCAATTATTTAGCATTCTGAACATGTTTCTGGATTGAAGGAAATGTATTATTCTGATGTCTGTCCACGATAACCTAGCATGTTATCGTCTCTGTGCTTTTGCAATCTTTAGACTCCTTACATTGGTGTTTTATGTGTTGTTGTTGTAAGTTTCCGATTTTGGAGCAGATTAAATTCTATGTCTATCCTTACGATTGGAGAAATACGTTTATCAATCAACAGTGTATTAATTGTCTCTTCAAAATACATTTTGATATTATCTGTCTCTTAAAATAGCCCCATTTTTGTCCTTATAAATTTTGTCTTTGTGTTAAAGACTATTTTAAAGTGTGTCGCTTTCAATTTCCTGCTAAAACTTAATTTGCATAAATGCGTCACTGCCTTATAATTATGTCTTTACTTGCTCGAAAAGGTATTAAAAAATTGAGATGGTTATACGTAGGTGTCAATTATTCATTGACACCTACGTATAATCATCTCAATTTGTTTTAAGAGACATGAATATTTAAAGTGCTTTTTACATTTTTGTTGATTTTTAAATTAGTCTAAAATTAAATCTGTATTCGACTATTTTATCATTTATTTGCTTCAATCGCTAGATGTTTAGTTTCTAATGGAAAACACTTCCTTTTTTGCTATTTTAGCAGTTGCTATGTCTGCACTGTAATAAAATATCCCATCCAATATTTTTCCTCAACCAATTGAAAATTCAACCGTATCAAATATGTTTACTAAAGGGAAAATAATCGTAAATTCTAACAAATCAATCTTTTTCGTGCCTTCAGCATCGTTTTCGCAGTCTGGGCCACTTTCTTAAACGATTTATATAAACCATAAGGTTTCGCTCAAAGCATCAATACGCCTAATGTGGCATGTTTAAGACATTTCGCTTCATTAAAGTGCATTGTTTATTGGTATTTACTGCCTTTATTGTGTGAGATATTGGTCCCAGCTGGGGCTAAATTGGGGCCTAAGACGCATAATACAAAAGAACAGAAATCCCAGTTCCTGTATCGTATGGACAGTTAGTTATTTTTGTTAATGGTGGTTGGTAGCTTGGTGGTCATTTGCGGCGCATGCACGCTTCGCTCTGTCTGGGTACACCTTTATGCTCATCTATTATTGCTGTCTATTCCCTTGTTGGTTTCGTTAATATTGATACGTTTACACCATTGACAGACAGTCTATCCAAAGTCATGCGTTTTAGATATTCTTTTATTTCTATCACTGTCTATACGATCTGTAGAACTTCTGAATCTTTCCTTATAGTGTCCTTTTATAGTGTTAAAGGTCTTGCTTATCATGTCCATCGGTTCTACGTTTGCAGTAAAAAGGATTGTGTGCTGTATAGTGTAAGTTTCTAGGATTTCTATTAATATTTCAAATGGGCAACTATCAAGTGTTGGTTGTTTCCAGTTGGGATCGACTTTCTGATCGAGAAGATTGACAACTACATATATGCTTGTTAAATCTTTTATCGAAACATTATTAGTTGAGTTGAGAGAAGAGAGTCTATTATATGACTGAGATACTACTAATATACACTAGATTTCGTTGTCATTCCAGTTTGAAATACTGACAATATGCTCCTTATTTGATGTTATTGATATATTCAAAACATTCCCTTCTATGCTGATAGAAATGTTCCAAGTTTCCAAGTGGTTCTAAAAACTGAACACATGGTAACACTTGTTAGTTCTTTATCACTTGAACTACTTCATGCTGACGGCAAATGTCCGCCCTTTTCATGTTACAACTACAGTGTTTAAAGTTTTTTATGCTACTCAGGTAGTTTTCTAGGCTTGTAAAATAGCATGTAGTAGTAGGTGATGGTAATAATTGGATAGATGTTATTGTGATGAAAATGGCACAGCATCCAAGAGAACACTATCAGTTTAGCTAGCTACTAAAGCACTGGTACTTAATAGAAATATGTGGCCGTAAGTTTAAGTAGGTTTTCTAAAACAATATTAATAAACCTTCAAATAGATAGTACAATAAATTCTGCAATATGCAACACGAAGTCATTAACCTCGGATAACTTACCATACGTAGCTATATTATTAAATTTTCCTTCTATAAAAGTAATGATTATCAAAATTACTATTCAGTAACATGCAAACACCGGTAACGTTTACGCTCTAATTGTGTAATTATACAATTTGGTGAACGTGGGGATTCACGGTTATGATGCTGACCCGACAAGATATAGCTTTAGTTTTGTTGATGGTGATTTAGACAAGAATAAAGAGGGAATATTGAAAAGTTATCAAATCGTTGATGTAGTGGAAGACATAGTGATGACTGCCATTACATTGTTTAATGTTATACCAGAACATGATACAGAATAAGAACAGGCAAGAATACAATTCCTAACGGGATGTTAAACATTTTATTTAAGGAGAGAACATAAGACAGACACAAAAGTATCCATATTTCCTATAAAGTATCGGGAAGCAGAAGATATCGGTATGAATAAAAACTACCAATCTGTAGACAATGGAAAACAAAAGCAGCAGACGAAAGTACTACTTCAAAGTTTTCCATTTCAGTATATCCCAAAATAGAATCATAATATTATTATGTATTCTTATTGGAAACTGAATATAGAGATAATGCGGCGTGAAATGTCATCATGTGCATTTGTTAGACCTTCGTGAAATAAAAGTAAAAATGCACGATGCATCTCATTCGTGTCGAACTTGACTCCTAATGCATCTGTTACTTTATTTAATTCCCTGTTCAATGTGGCCTTTACTATCGCTATTTTGTCAAGGTTTAACCGTTTTAATATAGAAGCTAAATTGCTTCAGTTCTCTCTTTATATGTATATTTCTGTTTTTATTTAAGAATGGGTCGTAAATCTTTCGCTACGGATGTTAAAACAGGTGACTCTTTCCAGACGGCCAATGCATCACCTCAAGGTCGGTCTTTATATTGATGGATAGGGCCATATCGACCAAAACATATTAAAAAAAACAAACCATTAACATAAGATACTAATCAAAACCCAAAGCAACAAATTTCACCGCCTACCTTCCCGGAACTTTCTATCCGCATTTGCATCGAAACTTAAGAAAAAATCACCAAAGAAAGTAAAAGTTAATAATTGCATAGATGCGCCAGAGTGGACAAACGAGGCGTGGTACTGGGCAGAGAAATGTGCCGACTCGAATACTGGCGGAAAACGAAAGTTTTAAGTAAAAATTTATAATCAAATTAATTTATTCTAAGATGATGTTGATGAAACATGAAACAAATGAATTGGATAATGTTGCAATAGAACCAATACTTCACATGAAGAACGAAAAGAAGACACCGTTTCATCTTTTTCAAAGTTCCACACAACAAGGATGAGAATTATAAAACATAAACATACATGAGGCACTGTCAGTGTTTCTACGGCGCCTAAGGGCTATGGAGGACAAGCTGGACGGTTATACGCAGGTCTAACTTAATAGTCTTTTAATTAACAAGTAACGTTCAGCCATAGACATTAACTAACTTACGGCTATAAGACATAATTTGAAAGAAAGTAGATGTATGTAGTTTAATGCTTCATCTTTAAGGGGGTAAGTAGACCTCCAAACGGTACAACCATGAGTTGTACTAACGTAAATTGTACAACGCAACGGTTTGAATATACACCGTAAGTTGAATCGAGCTTCGAAGCAATATGAATATGGTGTTACTTGCAATTATTAATGTTATGAATTAACAGTGAACAGCTCTTTTGGGTTTACGAAACTGATGACTGAATTGAATATAGATTACATACGTATGTAATTACATATAAAACACATCATAATAATCTTTAAAAGCTTTTCAATCTAAAGCAAATAAGACCAAAAATCTAATAAAACATGCAAAAGAAACATTCGCTATACTACATTAAGACGTTCCCTATCCCAAACCCAAACTGAATACCACTTCAAACCGAGTACCCAAAAGCCATCGATCAAACTCGACCCAAAAGTGGTTCTACAAAAACGCAACCGGCTCTGAACCCGTCGGAGCAACAGCCGATACGCGGCCTACAGTAACCCAAGGTCGTTAGGGTACCGCTTCACAATCCTCTTCCTCTTTTTGTACTACCTTTCTTCCTTACTAAACCATAACATCGTAAAACTCACCAGCATCGACTGTAAATTCAACTTTAGCTGTGTTAATTTAAGGTGCACTTCCATTTGGTGGGTTGTCTTTAATGGAATTTCAAAGGTCGTCCAGGCCATGTGTTGTGTTCGTTTTTGCAAAAGTTTTTTCGTTTGGACCTCTAAATGATAGGTTGTGGTGTCTGTACCCAACAACTCGGCTGTATTTGATTCTGTTTCGATAGCTATCTCTCTGATCGTATCTGTAATACTTTTGAATACACCGTGCTGTTATTTTTCTTTTAATTCTTGTCTGTCTGTAATGCTTTCATAATTATTAGAAATCTCTTTGTGTAGTCTTTGCAAACTTTGACTGTCCATTAGTTTCATCATTGAGACGAATCGTGTAATTCCTTCTGACAAATCTTTTTTCATTTCCAGTCTAGAACAAATTATACTAATACCTACATGCAAAATTTTAGATATTTCAAGTAAATTAGCTTCTGTAGACTTTGTAGATGATGGCCTAGTAGCGGCTACTCCGTTGCTATGGTTTGAGGTTACCCAAGTGATTTTACTGCGTTCTTAGTGGTCTATCAAACTCGTAAAATCACCGTCATGGACATGATCTTGGATTTGAACGACGAGGGCCGCACCTTCCTGTTACTTTCTTGTATGCTTTTGATACTATAAGTTTAATATTATAAGAGATTATTAATTGTATCCAATTCTATGCTGAGCTCTTTAGCTCACTAGTGCTTTCACTATTCCAAATATCTTTGACAAATCTCGTCGACCTGGACCATCCATCTAGATAGCTACGCTTTGAGGCTACATTTCGCTTTAGCAGCATATCTTACTCCAAAGAACCTTCCTGCACATACCGACACACTTCGTTTACCATTGTTCGGGAATCCCGCCCTGGAAGTAAACAAGCAACTATCACAAAAGAAACTCTACACCAAAGACTCCACAATCTTTCCTCATTCCTCCACGCTCGGCTTGTTCGCATAAAGTTACAGTTTTACAATCTCACCGGCTTGTTATACAACCGGCCATCTGTCGAGGCTCTAGTTTCGACAGACATGTGTCTTGTAGAGCCTGCAGATTCGCTCCATTTTGTAAATCAAGTATCACTAAAGTTATTCAAGTTAATGAGGTGAAATCTCACGAGAAAATGCCTTAAATTGAAGCGGACAGCGACAGATTTGGCCACACGTCTCTCTTGAATTGTATAATATGTAGACTTAACTACTAGAAATAGCTCTAAAGAGGCAACAACCACAATTTAAACTTACATAACTGTGGCATTTTGCGCCGCCAAAGGTTGACATTTGTGAGTTTCCGCCTTAGATCGGGTGATCTGACACGAAACGCCTCTGCCTTAAGACTCCTTGCAAATACCAAAGTAAAACATGCGAAAAACTCATAATCCAACACTAATTAAGCGACAGTAACCAAAATACCTACTTAAACTAAATCTAGCAATTCTGCAAGCACCACTACACCGGACGAGAGGACATGTGCTAACGCCATTTAAGGTACATAAATGCAACTTGTTTGTTTTGCAAGCCCCCCGGAATGTGGGCTCGGCTAGTGTTTTTAGATTCAACGGTAATGAGATGGATGCCTGCAGTATGTTGCTAGCTTTCAGTGTAATTAAAGCTGTTTAATTTTATTGATGCAGTTTTCAAGGCAAGCATTCTAAGTGCAATATTCGATTGGCTAGTCGTTTAACCTAAATGCCGAAGGGCAGGAGCATCATCGTTAAAAGAGTTAGGAATGCAGCTGTCATTAACACTGATTTCAGGCATGGTGCCAATGTCAAACCTGTCCAAAACGCCAAATGGAGATCATTGTGTTCTTTCTTCGTTTTTCTTAGTCCCTTTTTCACCTTATGCTGAGAACTTTAATCTTATGACCTCTAATGCATAGTTGAATCTTAAAAACTCACACGACTAAAGGGTGTAGAAGGTCTGTGGCATACCCACTGAAAGACGTAAGCAAGTTTAAAAAAAATATGGATGTCAAGTGATCAACTTTGGACGTTAATATTTCGGAAACGTGTCGCTTTACGGGGTTTGGTCCTATTATGTTTGCATTAATGTCAGCTATCGATTTATATTAGTTAAAGTGTGGCCGCCATTTTGAAAAAAAAAACAAAATGGCGGACACTGTCGGTATGCCAGGCTCCATATAAAAATCTTCAACCCCTTTCGACAATCTAACTTTGTTTTCGATATTATGAAGTAACCATCTAAGAAACATTCGCGAAGATTACCCAAGCATCTTTGCTTTAGTTTCCAACCAGTAAACTGTCTTCATGTCATTATGAAGTAACTATTGTAGTACGAAACTTGTCTCGTCAACTATTCAAGATGTCACTTCGCTGTACGTTCAAGTAAAAACTTTAGCCGTGACGAATGGCTGCTGAAGAAGTAAAATTAGACAGTTTTTTCAGTGAGCTAGTAACCGAACTTGTATTGTGTGTTGACAGCTTGTTTCTTCAAGCTGTTAGCGAAGACAGTTACATCTTAGTTGATGCTGCGTAATTTTGCATTGCTTAAGTTTTCTTCTTGGCAAGTTATGCCCATGAAAAGTGTTACCAGATAAAACGAGACAAGATTTCAATGGATTAAAATTTATATCTTCTATATACTTACTAAAAACGAAGCTGAAGAGTTGGTTTGTTTGAACGCACTAATCACTGGAATTATTATCGGATTCGAAAAAATATTTTTGCATTTTATAGCTCAATTCTTGAAGAAAGTTATAGGCTATTTAACATCACGCTTGGACCTTTAGGAGACGAGCAAAAATCAAAATAAATCTAAGCGAAAACATAGTAATAACAAAAAACAAACAGAAAGAAATAACAGCGCGGGCAGAAGATGCAATGCGATCGGGTGGGACGGGGGGACAAGAAATTTCACGCAGACGAAGTCGCGGGTAGAAGCTATTGTTATTTATAATTTGACAACAGTTCATGAAAATGTGCTGCAAATACTGCATTAAAAATTAAAACAATTGTAGAAATAACCCACCAAGCTTAGCTCTAAGACACAGACTGTCTGACGCTCCATACCAGATAGTGGTCTACAAAAAGAGACAGCACTATCCATACACTACCTCCATCTCTTTCACACGACTAACAATGTGGTGGCCAAACCATAGTAAAAAGCAAGTAGTAAGTATGTAATATAATCTTTACTAGCCACATAAAAACATACCTAAGTAATTAAGTTAACTCCCAAGTTATCGCGTTATGGGCGTATTAATTAACGCATACTTTGTTATAGTTAGTATTCCAATATGAAATGAGTGCGTGGGTTCATTTTACGAGAGATCTGTAATTATATGGGATATTCTAATTTGTTGTCAGATAGTTAAATGTCGTTGCTACTCGTTACAACTTTGGGGAGTCTGTTGCGCCACGTCTTCTTCCCAGCTAAAGCATTAGGAATGGCGTTCTAAAAGTGCTGATTTTCAACCTAATGTAAATAAGATTGATCTTGATGTTTTTCACGTAAAATGTGGTGCAAGTTCTTGTATTTTATTGGAAAACATTGACACTGAGGAAGCGACAATGAATGTCAAAAATGTACGGATTTTAGAAGTATTTTTGACACATTGAGACTGAGATCGGACTGACCGTTCTTAAAATTACGAGAATTGGTCCTCTGAAAATCTGACTACTTTCAATCTTTAGCATATCGATATTACCCAGTAATTGGGTGGAAAAGGTCACAAGACAGGCGCTCCGTTTAAAAATATTCAGCTGTATTTGGTTCGACTAGAAGCCGGCCCAAACCTAGTTGGGAAAAAGCTAGATGGACGGATGATTGACACTGCAGGCCATTAAATGTAGACTGCGATGCAAAAAAGACACAATAAGTCAGGTCTTTAAGATAAAAGACAGACTGTAACATCATGCCTTTATTCTCCAAAGGGCTAAGCAGAGGCAGGCTACGCCAGTTATGATTGTCAAACTCGAAAGTCAAACTCAAAGCATTTATTTCAATTAAACCATTTACAGGCACTTTTGAATTGTCAAGAAGTCGGTCAGTCAGAAAATATGAAGCTAAATGCCCATTCCAAAGCGTAGGTACTGTGTCCATCGTAATAGGGATAATCATCGGGTAACAAATTCCACACCCTGGGCTGCTACTGAGAGAACTAGGGATTGAATCCTAAGGGGCCTAGACAAGTGACAATCGCTTCCAAAGCGTTTCGTATTTCTACATCGACTGTTAACAGGATTGACATAAGTTTTTCGGTAACTCAAATAACGTAAATCAATTTTTTTTTAGAGAGCCTTCTTGGCTTTGTTGTAACGGCCGCGACTTACGAGTTGTAGGTCGTAGGTTCGAACCCTGACAGGCGCTTTACTTCGTGTAAATTATTTCGTCACCACTGCTCTCAAAACGGTGACGGAAACATCGTGAGGAAACCGGCATGTCGTAGAACCAAAAATTCGTTTCGCAAAAACCATGAAGACGTGGCAACTACCAACCTGCACTGGGCCTGTATGGTGGATTACGGCCCACTCCCTCCCAGCAGTGGAAATATTATAGGCTGATTATGCAAAACATTATTGACTTTTCCTTTCTTGCTTGCGACTACAACAGCAACTAAAAACAGACACAGTAATTAAAATTTGTACCGCAGTTTTAAGCCGTAATTGTGCCCGAAAAACTTAGTGAGAATGTCAGTTTTGCCTATTAAATACTACACATTTATAGGCAAAACTGGCATCCTCGAAAATTTAATTTACAGCACTTTATCGACGAAGAAAGTCGATACTTACCGTTTGTCAAGCAACACCACAAAGATAGCAATCATATTTAGGTTAAGTGTGTGTCATAATCTTAGATTAGTGATCCATTGCATAGCAACGTTGTAAGATTGGTTGTAAGATTGTATCTCATTTCCTAAAGAATTTGTCTTTTAGATTGCGTTAGACGATTAGCTGCTGATGCATAGATTTGTAATATCGCACAGTGTTTATACAGTCTCTGTAGCTTTTCTGTATTAGCGCATGTCAAAACTTCGGTCAACATGAATTCCGTTGCGAAAAATAGATGGTGCTATTCGTCTTGTATCCTCTCTCTGTGGAAAAAATGATGGCTCTAACACGTTATCTTACGGCCTTTGTAATGCTTTGGACGCCTTTTACCACATCTGGCGATTTTTTAAATATTTTTATTGCTGAATGGGCCTGCTCTTGACCTCGATCACGTACCTATTCACGCCTGATGGAAAGCGATGGATGAAGTTTATGATGGAACGAGCGAACGATTTGGCAGTGGTGGTCATATTGTTTCCAATAAGTATTTTTGTTTTAGATTGAGCTAAAACAGGCACTGATTTTGTATGAAATATGTATTATGTATTTTTAAGTTTAATAAACAACAGCAACGGTAACATCTTACTGTTGATTAAATGATAAAAAAACGTTGCGTTCTAAAAAAAAAACTACAACAATATAAAATTAAAAACACATGAAACGAATGTACTATAACTACAAACTAAAAATAAACTACCAAACCAACAATACATGCAAAAAAAGAACAACTTATGCAATCAGGCAACGAATTTACCATGCGTATCACTCTCACAGTATTATTTAACAATTAATTAATAAAATTACCCACTTACACACATCTTACGTGCGCGAATTCGCAAACGAAATCGCACATACGTGAATACGTAGAATAACTAGAGTCGTAACTGAAACATGAAACACTGACTTAACTTATACATAAGTGGAATGTTTATTTTTTTCTTGCTCTCTTCTTGTATAGAAGTTTTGTATATGATAGTTTTACTGTATGACGTTCATAGTTGAAATTTATTCTGAAGAAATCCAGTCGCAAACTTCTCGGCTATATCATTATTCTCCTGCCCTTAAAATATCCCAATTTGGGTCCGCGACATGTCTTTTTCTTCCATACTTCTCTATTAGTCGTCATCTCGGTAGTCACCCCCTTTCTAACCATATCATCATTCACACAGTCCATCCATCGTTTCTTTGGTCTTCCCCTACTCTTATAGCCTCTTCCCTGCGACAATCAATGTCAAAAATTTGTCATAAAATGTAGGATAAGAGAAGTTTTTGACAGATTGAGACTAAGATTATAATGCGAACGTTCATAATAATAGAGAAATTACCCCTCTGGTGTATATCAAAGATGGTCATGGATTCAGTAATCTGTGGTCATGGTCTTTAGTCTCTTCCATTTGTTTCAACTACTGTTTTTCCAGTCGTAGCGGCAATCCTTGAGGGATGTCTAAATTCAGCTGACTTCCGGGTAAAATGATAATGACCCTTCTTCTCTAATTACATCTGACCGTTGCTAGACACCATTTTTGAAACAAAAGTTGACAAACGGTGACCCAAAGCAAGGTCTTTTCAACTGGTCTCACAAGATTTTATTTCTTGTGTGAAGAATAAAGATGTCTTATTTTGAGTTACGTCTCTCTTGACCTATGTATGCAAAACAGATGTATTTTATCCTTGCACAATATGGCGCTTAACGCATGATAAACTTTAAAATGTATGCAGCCACGCATGTTAATACTGCCCCGAAAACCTTTTGGATAGGTATTAACATATTGTTACGTTCGCATAAATTGAGGAAACGTTTCCGTATTACTTCAGTTTGGTAAAAATGCTCATATTTTTATATGACAAATAAATATTACAATAACATAAAAAAACTGTTAAATTCAAAACGAAACAAGCGTGTCTCCATCTTTGTGCAACTTCGGCCAAACGAACAATTCCGAATCCTCAGTGGATTCGGAAATGTTCGGTTAGCCGAAGTTGCAATCGTGGCAGTTGAGAATTGAGAATTTCTCATGATCTTAGGAAGCAGTTGACTTCCTTAGACTAGTGCTGTATTACATACACAAGGCATATTAGACCCTTCAACTTTGGTAATTGGCGCAATGTAATGACACGTAAGCAAGTTCTTAAAGCTCTGTCCAAACGTAGGACAGCGTAAAACGCTGGTATTTGTCACAAATAGGCGTCCAGAAAAACATTTTTGTACTGTCAAATAAAAAAAAAAGACTTATTCACAAAATTTTTCATAAAAAATAAAATAGTAAGAAACAATCGTAAAACAGAGCTCAAAAAAATTTTTTCGTCGCAAAATTCTCAAAATTTTGGGCGTAAACTATAATATTTTATATTTTATGTATTGTATGTAAAGGGAATTCAAATTACTTAACGAGACCTAAAAATTATTCCACTGAGCCGTGCATAATTGGATTCAACTAACATCAAATGCCGTTTTGAACTTTTATTTAGCCGCGATGACTACCGAGATGACGTCTAATAGAGAAGTATGGAAGAAAAAGATATGTTGCGCCGACCCCAAATAAATTGGGATAAGGGCAGGAGAATGATTTAGCCGCGATGCGCTATTGTCAATTACCTAAAAAATTGCTTACCGCGCCTTAACTACAAACCTTAAGAAGTATTGCAGGTGTAACAGCCAAAGGTTACAACATGACATCAGGTGGGTCATCAGGCAGTTCCGTCATGTACAAAATACATGTAAAAGTTACCGGTAATCGCCATTATATTAATCCTTTTAATTTTATTTATTTATTTATTTTACTATTTATGTACACACATATTATATAAACAGACAAGAAAGAACAGAACAGAAAAATAGGTACAAAGGTGATGCTTATTTCATAAGAAATCTCTTCCAGCATACCTGCGATAGGACAAGAAATAAAGAGATGTAGACAGCGTGTAAAAGAGTAAAGGAGACAAAAAAAAATACATAAAAACTAAAAACAATTCACTAAATAAAACGTACTACGTTTCGTTTCGTTCGTTTCGTTTTACTACGTTTTAATATAATTTTCATTAGATGTTATTAAATTAATTACGATTTTCTCCAGATTTCCCTTTCTATAAAGGCAAAGTATTTATTTTCTGTGATTATCGTTAGTTGCTAATTAGCTAAACATCTTTGCAGTCACGGTTTAAGGCATGTTTCACTTTTAGTGGAATTTCTTGTACTAATGCAGGTAAAGATAGTAAATTTTCCTTTCGATAGGGTAGTATTAGGACTTGAAAGACTCTATCAATTCCAGTCTATGCCAGCATTCAAAACTTAATTTGACTCTGCATAATCAGCCTATAATGTTCTCACTGCTGGGACACAGGCCTCCTCTCTTCGAGAAGGACTGGGCTGTAATCTACCAGCGGCCATAATGCAGGTTGGTAGATGACACATGTCTTCAAATTTTTGACGATGTTTTCCTTAACGGTTTTGAGAGCAGTGGTGATGAAATTATTTACACAGTAAAGTTGTCTGGGTTCGAACCCACGACTTACAACTCGTAAGTTGGGGCCCTTACTAATGGGCCACCATTGCTCTGCCATAGATAAACTTCTGGAAGATGGATGATGTTTGGATAGGCTTGTCTTTGACGAAGATGCACGCTTGCCGAGTTCTCACCTTTCATCTTGAAGAACTGCCTTCCTTTTGACTTGAAGACTCCTACATGAAGACATAACAATTCACAAACGAAACTATTTTCAACGTCAGCAGATACATAAATAAATTGCGTTGTCATTCTCAATACTGACCATCAATCGCCAAACATTATGTTGAGTTAGAGCGAGACGGCGCGCCGCGGCGGGCGGCGGCGACGTAGCTGTACGTGTGATCGCAAAAACGGTAGTAACGGTGCGTTTGCGCATCCGACCGTCTGATTGTGAATGTTCACTGTGGTCAGTGTCACTATGTAGGCCTTCACGTTTTTATGGCCAGTTTTAGGAATCTGAAGTTTTTTCGTGTAGTTTTGAAAAGGCAAATCACCACATTTTTTTCATTAGTCTGTCAATAATAAGATCACGTAGCTTTACGATACGACTGCCTGACGCCATGATACCCTTGTCATTTAATTTTCAGAACGACTATTAAACTTGACTATCATTCTAGAATAAGTACAAAAAAAATATATGGTTACTTTTTAATACTTTTTATCCATAGGACGTAAGTTAAGTTTGAAGTGAAACTTCTCAGGCGGCGATTCGAGAATTGAGTGCTCTGACTGAGTGACTGACTGCTAAGTTCTTGAGACCCCATTAGACAGTGATGTTTACCTATATTTTGACAGCACTTTCTAGAATCCTGCTCGCAATTGCTATATAGTACGATATAGGTTTATTAATTCCAAGCCTCAGTCATCTGCCTAGCCTTTTCTCAACTATGTTGGAGTCGGCTTCCAGTCTTAACCGGATGCAGCTGAATACCATTATTTTACATGGAGCGACTGCCTATCTGACCTCCACAACCCAGTCACTGGGTAATACCTTGGTAAGAATGGTTGTCAGACTTTCGGGCTTCTGACTACCCGTAACGACTGTCAAAGATCCACGAATGACAGCCGGGACCAACGGCTTAACGTGCTTCCCGAGGCACGGAGGGGTCTCGGTATGTAAAGATGTTCACCCATCCACAGACCAACCTCGCCAAGCATACCTTAACATGATCGATCGACCTGTGCGGCTGTTATTATTTAGCCACGGACCCCTCTTTTTTTCAATTCCAAGCCTCAGTCTCCACTGAAATTAACTTACCCAACAGCTTTTTAAACCATCCTTAGTTTAGCACCTCTTACTTACCTATAATTTGCACACCTATTGCTCCATTCGTAACCATTTAACATCAATGCCTCTCGAATCAACTGTGAATCTGATAAACCTTCACTTTGGGATCTGCCTACCAGTGGCGAAGGGTGAATTTATGACAGAGGTAAGCTGAAGCAAAAGAAATGCCAAAAGAAAATTTCAATGATGAATTGACTATAGAGTAGTTATGTTTTGAATTTTCGAAGGGAAGCCGGAGGGAATCGAGTTGTATGGTACCTTCGCCATTGGTGCCTACCCATTTAGGGAGCGAGCGTATCTTTCTAGTTCCGTATCCTTGTGTAAGGGATAGCTTATGAATGTTACTGGTCGACCTCGGGCCTTCCTGCAACGCCGAGATTCTTTTAAATGCCAACCGTTATTAATTGATCTGCTATGCACTGTAATGACGGCGTGTAGGGCTGCCAAAGTTGGTGTGTGTGGCAGTGGCGAAGGGTGAATTTATGACAGAGGTAGGCCGGAGCAAAAAAAAATTGCCAAAAGAAAATTTCAATGATGAATTGACTATAGAGTGGTTATGTTCTGAATTTTCGAAGGGAAGCCGGTGGGAATCGAGTTGTATGGTACCTACGCCACTGGTGTGTGGTGTGTAGTGTAGTGGAAATTGGCTGTGATTTTGTTGTCTCCTCTGTTGCTATAAAGGCAAAAAGGCTTTTAGGCTACGAGTCGCTGACGGCTAGGTTTCACAGCCTGCCTCATCGGCGTAATGTTTCATAATAAACCTCAGCCATCGCTTTCCACCAGGCGATGTCGAGGTCAAGAACTGACCCACATAAAATTCTCTTTTTAAGTCTTTCTTTGCTTGTCTTCTCGGGGAGTGTGCGCAGGAGCTCCATACTGGATTAAGTATCAGAATATCATGATAGTTGAAAAATATTTTTGAAATTGGTCAGTTTTCCATAGATCTGACAGCCCTATCTTAATCTGTGACGTACAATAAACAAATGTACTGCACCGTGTTAAATGTCGTATTCTGACATTACATCAAGTATTATATTAATTGTTAATTTCCACTAGAATTACGACGTTGTTGAAATGTTTATACGCACTTCAGAGAACACTGCCGACAAACGTAATGTGGAACTATTAAATGTAAAACGGTAGCGAGATCGATAAACGTACATGTAATTTCAAATCTTAATATTAATTGCCTCTCATATTATTTAATATCTATAGGAACTTCTCTTAATATCGTCATCTCTGGTCTAATGTATTTATGATTGGAAACACTTTTAATACGGATTTCTGGTTGAAATGTCCATTTTTGGGTATTTTTAACCGACTTCAAAAAAGGAGGTTCTGTATTCGACCTGTATGTATGTATGTCATGTATGTATGTATGTTTGTATGTCCGCGATTTTCTCAAAAACTAATGGACCGATTTTGATAATTGTTTCACTATTGTGATCTACATACTTTCAGGAACGTTTTAGTATATAATGCATTATGTAATTATTCTTATGTACGATGTTTTATGCATAAATGTACTGCATCTCTGGCATTTCTATGCGAATTTTGATGATTCTTCTAGTCGGTGTCTTCAATTCTTCACTGCACTAGTGTTAATTGAATTTGTGTGGGTAGGTACAGACGCCAGCACATCAACCTACCCGAAACTGTCAAATTTTCCCAATAAACTTTGAACCTTATGCTTTAGAGATAAAGTTGAAAATGTATTAAAGAAATTTGACAGATTGTAGTAGGTTGATGTGCTGGCGTCTGTACAACTAAAAAGTGAAAAATAAAAACATTTTTTTACAAAAAAAAAAAACAACCGACTTCAAACAAAAAAAAAACACTACAAAGTGATATATCTTAACTTTAATTTCGGAGACGGTGTCAAAAAACGAAAATGCGAAACCAACGACACCGACTTCCGAAATTAAAGTGTATTGTAGTGTTTTTTTTTTTTGATATCGCGTCGGTTTTTTTTTGTAAAAAAATTATCTCTTCACATTTTTGAGAGCTCTGGTGATGAAATCAATTAAATACACAAAGTAAAGTGTCCATCTGGGTTCGAACCTACGACCCAAATCCTAAGTCGCAGCCTTTTCCTCTGGGCCACCAATTTACAGCACTGCAGATAATTTAGAAACTATTCGCTTAACGAAGTTTATTTGTACGATTTCTGCTGTTGGTTCGCAAGGAAAGTTCAATAGCTCGAATCAATAGCTATTGAGATTTTATCTGAGGACCTAAGTAACCGGTCACTTTGCATCATATAATGTAACACAATGGATTCTTCTAAACTTCATCTCTCGCGTTCGCGTTCTTCATAGGATAGAACAACAGACAATATCAGTTGTTTATCGCACCTATCATTCTTATCACCAAAGATTAGATCAGACGCTATCATCCCGCGAGAATCGATAAGAGACGAAGCGATAACACTTCTCTGCATAGATGGATAACAAAATACTTACATATATCGCCGGGTTAAAGGCAAAACCAATTATTTAGTCCAAAAAAGTCAATATAAAATTTTCCGTAAGCGCATTTGGAAAGTTTGCTATTAAATTTAAGTCCTTAGTAATAAAATTATGTCAGTTGCAAATATAAGAGCGTGTTCTATAATTATCTAAGTTTCAAACAGTTACATACTAAACCCAAAAATTAACTTCATTTGTACGAAAAAAAATTAATATAAATTATAACCCCCCCTTTTAGTTGGTTTTGCCTTTATAGTACAAATACAAGCATATCTGGAAAAGTAATTGTCCTGTTTGTAACAGACTTCGCAATTACGTGAGTTAAAGTATTGTTTTGATAATTTGCTTGTAAGGCTGATTGCCGAAACATTCGTTTTGAAACAATTTAAAAAAATACGAAAAAATAGTTGGTTTTGCCTTTCTACTTCTTAATAGATGTCTTCGAATCTAGAATGCAAAATTGTACTAACATTACAAGTTGCTGATTTGCATTGCTTAAATCATTCAAATTGTGTATCTGCTATCAGGGCCTGTTTCACCACCTACGATTAAGTTACTATTAACTTGCTTGGCAGATAATTTCATACAAATTCCATAAAAAAATCAATTCAGTTCCATTTTTGAATTTATTCGGTAAGTAGGCCCTTACTATAGCATCTCAGCCAGTACAAGAAAACACTCCGAAAATAAAACTGACAGGTAACAAGAAGAAGCATTTATTTTAACTTTTATGTTCATACAAAGGTATGAACATAAAAGTTTCATAATCTAAACAAACAATAATTGGTCTTTAAAAATTAATTCTAAAAAATTAACCACTCAGAGTCATCTGGGTTCTCAGAGTCCTCCGATTCTCCAGGAACCGTAACATTAGGTATACAATCCACATTTTGGCCATCAGCTCTCAAGCTTTGGAACCATTCATGATATTCGTCAGGTTTGTCGGGAATGATTCATTATTCACAAAGTTTCAATAGTTCGGCTTTTTTGGTTTTTGAAATGCATAATGGTTCTTTATATACACGTACAGTATCTGTGGCAAACATCGGTCATTTGTGGCTTGTGGTGGTAGTTCAGTGACAACTTTTTGGACTGGCTCGACGTGCTTAGATTTCATGGACAGCCCAAAACAAAACTGCGATATTAGTTCCTGTTTTGTCCACCACATGTGTCTGAAAATAACGAAACCTTGTCGATATGATCGAGGATTTCGCTTAAGTAAAGTAAAATTATCGATCTAATCTCAGAGCTTCCTTTCTTGCCATTAATTTCCATCCACGCATAACAAAATGCTTGTATAGTGTAGGGCACGCCACGTTAGTGGCGATAAGACCCCTCTTTGAGGAGTGGCTAGAGAGGCGTCACGGCTTTCTCACCTACCGCCTGACGCAGGTCCTCACCGGACATGGATTTTTCGGAAGGTTCCTGCACATCATCAGGCGGGAGGAGACGCCCGGGTGTCACCATTGCGAGGATCGCCCAGAGGACACGGTGGAGCATACGGTGGAGGTCTGCCCCGCTTGGGCGGAGCACCGCCGTGTCCTCGTGGAGGCAATCGGCAGCGGCGGCGACCTCTCGCGTCCGGCCCTGGTTCAAGCCATGGTCCGGAGTGAGAGGGAGTGGGAAGCAGTCACCTCCTTCTGCGAAGTAGTCATGCTAGCGAAGGAGGTGGCGGGATGGCTGAGGGAGAGAGCATCACGTCCCAGCCTCCGCGGGAGACGCTCCGGGCGTCGCGTCGGGAGCCGCGTGACGATTCCCGGCCACCGTAGACGCGGGCGGACGGAGAGTAATGGGTAGCTCACCGTCCGAACAGGACCGGGCTCGTGCCGGACGGCGCGTATGTGTTCCACGCGCGCCTCAAACAGATGTCAGCATAAAGGAAGGGGCCCGTGAGGGCCCAAACCTGCCGGGGTAGCGGGATTGTCTGAAAGGGTTACCGTGGCCCCGGAATATAAAGGGCTAAGGAAGGAACACGGGTGGGTTTTAGTCAGTAAGAGTCTGACACTCCCTTCCGCTCCACCTAGAGCGGGAGGGGTCATTTGATGATTTCCCATCCACAAAAAAAAAAAGATTGTATAGTGTAAGTTTCCTGCAACAATACAAAAAACCTACATCTCCACTAGGGATTTGTAAAATTGCCTGCAAATCAAAGGATGCCGAAGTGAAGTACGTTTATTTTCCTGCTCCCTTTGTTCTCGCTATTTTATGTATCTTTTCTTTGAATGTACTGTTTATACTCTTCTTCAATTTTAGTTTTCTCTATAGTAAAAACTTACACTATACAACCTTTTTTTTTTTGTGGATGGGAAATCATCAATGACCCCTCCCGCTCTAGGTGGAGCGGAAGGGAGTGTCAGACTCTTACTGACTAAAACCCACGATACAAACGACGATACTTGGTGCAAAAAAGAAACTGGTCTTTTTTGGGAACAAAAAACCCCAAGTTGAATTCGGTGCAAAATATATTTCTATAGTTGCCTCCGAAACGGGTGTAACGCTCTCCTTCTCATACTCCTCCACATACAATGCATACATTTTTGTCATTGACAGACTACAGTATAGATATTGGCGTTTAATATCTTTGCGCACTTTAATGGCTTCCCATCGTAGGGAAAGATTTGATATGACGCCGGATTTCTTCAGCTTTTTCTGGCGGCGTTTTGTTTTTGGGCTCATGTCGTCCCCGCGGATCACAATCTCGAGAATAAAGCCCCATTGTGTATCGACTTTCTATTGATTCTATAATAACTGAAGCAGAAATGCACAGAGTTATGCAGAAGAAGTTTTGGCATATCTGAGATTAAATTGTGTTGCTTTTTTTCTATAAAAAATTCAAAACTATTTTAACACTGTAAAAGTACTTGTCTGGAGATGCAGCTGTTGTCGGTTCTGATTCTTCAACAATAATTTTCCTCAGCAACCACACACAGTAAAAATACACATAAATCGAAAAATGCACTTCATAGAAGATTCGACTAAATCCCCGAAAAACCGCGTGGGGGACAGCGACAGCGCGGGGAAGTACCGACTATAATAATTTAATCTGGTTTTTTTCTAGGCAATTCGCTAAAAAGAAATCGAAAGACCGAATGCCAAAATCGACTATATTTATATAATGTTTATTTAGTTTGAATGTTTAAGAACAAAAAGGTGCTAATCAAAAATATTATTTTTTACCATTAGTGATTAAGACCTTCCTTTGACATTATTGTAGGACTAAAACCCACTAAAAAAGTTTTGTATTTTTTGCATCTATATTTTGAAATATTGCGGACAAATTATTACGAATTATTTGGTTTTTATTTCTCTAAAGATACACTTTCTCGATTATAATCGATTTTTACATTCGGTATCTCGGGAACGGTAAGTCCTGCGGTTTAGTTGGTTTTACCATTAGATACAGAATCAAATGACGATTCGAATGGTATATTAAAGTGAAAAACTGCAAAAAATAGCAGATAGTCGGTTTTGCCTTTAACCCGGCGATATTATATGTTAGAAATAAGTTATCGGTAAAAATAATCGGTCAGAATAATGGGAAAACCAAATAGAAGGAAAAGGTATTTTCAAGGCAGATATGAGTGGAAATGCCGGGGACACCCTAGAAGGCCATAAGTGACCTTATTGATGGTGTTCTCCAGAAAGGTCAGGTCCACAGTACACGCAACCGGGGAGCGTGTATGACCAGATGTTTTGGGATGCATGAAGAAGCCTCCTCGTGTAGCGCAGTTTGTTCCGCCAGTTACTCAACTGAACGCTCGCGCTCGGCGCATCCTGGACAGTCACAACACCTTATTTGACTGACCAATTCTTCCCTTGCGCTGGTAGAGCTAACGTCCGCCTGGTTTGCGACCACCCTACCACCGGAGTCCGGCGTCAAGCTGCCTGCTGTGTTTCGTCGATACGCGGGAGTTCCAGTGCTTTAGGCATCTTCTGAGCACGCTCGTTCCATCATAGACCTCATCCATCAGGCGTGATAGAGGTCAAGAGCGAGCCCGTTCAGCAATAAAAAAAAGGTCTTTACGAAGACGAACGGGCAAGTAACTCCACGGAAACTCTTTTAAATCAAAATATTCTTACAATTTTTTACATGACATTTATGGGTAGACAAAACTAATGAAAGTTGTAGACGAAGAGAGTAAGCGCAAGCGCAACAAATGAACAACTTAAATGTGCAAATAATTTAACACGATACATTGATTAAGTATTAATTACAACCAAAATATTACCATCGCCCTGGGTCCTTTGAACAGGATAGATTCAGAGCTGACCAAGAAACGCCCGTAGAATATTTCATAAGACAACCCGGTCCCATAACTCCCTGTTAATGCACTCTATTACATAAATCTACGAATAAGGCCAGACGGCCGATTTCTCTTGTTAGCCCTTTGTCTATACTTGCAATGACCCAAAGTGCCCTTTGGTAGCGAACTTGAACCTTATGCGTGTAGGAATAAAGGTGTGTCCGTGTATTGTATTCAGCGAGACAATTTCGCCGTTATCTCCGCACGGTGTGTAAGCGTAGAAAGTGTCCCATTGGTAGGGTGACCATGCGTTCTGCATGGTTTAGGAATTGATTGAAGTTTTAAAATGTTTTTGATGTCCTATGATTCTCTACCCTTTTATTTTTGACTTTTTTTATTTGCTTATTTTACGAAAATTTTATCTTGATTGGAGATAAAAGATCTACAAATATAGTTTTACATGAAAAAAAAAACGGTTTCTTCTGTTAGTCCAATAGACAGCGTTTGTCCTTTTTGTAGTCTGGTGAAAAAAGAAAAAAAAATTAAATGAATAGATTGGGCGAAGGTGAGAACATGGCAGTCACAGTCATGACACTGCTTGTTAACTTTTACTACTTTTCACTATGAAATGTACAATTTATTTTAACTGCACGGCATTGTCATGCATCGAACGTTAAATCTACTCACATTTTGTATGGTCAAACACTTTTCATTTTACAGAAAAACTCACGTTTCACTAAAGTATATTTCTCAACACATGTATAATTGAATGAATAAACAATCTGTTTCAAAGGTGTACAAAATCAATACAAAATGGCGACATGTCAATATTACTAGTTCCGTCAGATCATATCAGTTTAGTACCTATCATAATGACCTCAAAAGGTCAAGGTCATCAATGAGACTATCCATCCATCCAACTATACCTGCAGTGAATCACCACTCCGCTAGAGATGCCACAAAAATGACGCAACGGTGCAAAAATGTCCTTTTTATAATAAACCGGTTCGTCAGCTAGCGCCATTTTTGGAGACTGATGAGAATTGTTTTAGTGAAGTTTAGGAGTTGACAAAATACTGTGTTGTGGTGATAATATTTACTTCTTTTTTGTAACTTGTGTTTTGATTTTTTTTAGAATATTTATTAAACTTTTTTGATAAATGATTTTATTTCGGTTTGTACAAACACTTTTACACGTCAATCATATTTAAAAAACAGGATGAGGTCGACGTTTGAAAGAAAGAAAGAAAGAAAAAATGTTTATTTGGACATCGACCTAACCGACTAGTCACGAGAAGAAATACCGAAACAAACTCAGAGGTCACAGTATCTTATAAAGTCCTGACAAAATCTTGGTCAGATCATGTGATTAGAATGACATAAAATAATTGAATTAGTATTTCTATCCATTTAGCTAGAATCATACAAGACTTGCAGACACAAATGAACATCCAAAGCCGTGACAATAATACACAGAATAATGAAATGAATCCATTAAGTGCAATTAATTATAATTAGATACCGGAGATAGATAATTAATCATGAGACCTCAAACATTATGGCTAACTAGCTGGGCCCCGCAGTTTCACCCGCATAAACGTCGATCCCGTGAAAAGTTATCCTATACATATGTTATTCTGTTATTCTGATGTGTAAGCTAAATTACTGTAAAGTTTCATCAAAATCTGTTGAGTAGTTTTTGCGTGAAAGAGTAACAAACATCCATCCATCCATCCTCACCAACTTTCGCCTTTATAATATTAGTAGGAAGTAGGATGATATAAAAATGCTGATAATGCTTAATCATATACTGCCCGACTATTGTTCAATACTGTTATTCACTTCTTAAAGCTTCATAATAAGTAAAAACTAAATTTAATAGACTTCAGGAAGTATATTTACGACTAATTCACTAATCACTGTGTAATTAGCGTAAAAAAAAATACAATAGTCTGTCTGGCAGGATAACCTCGTAAATTCCTGGATCGATTTTAATGCGGTTTTCCTCATTTGATAATAAACGGAGATAGAGGCTTTTGATTCTGCCCGTGGGTGTGTGATTATAATTATGCATCGCAGAGCTCCGGTTCTTTGGGATTTCGTATCCAAACGGTGCCAATGGAACCCTATTACTAAGGCTCCGCTGTCCGTCCGTCTGTCACAGGGACTTTCACAGAAAAAATTTCACAGAGTTTGAATTATGGCCGCTATAACAATAAATAATAAAAATAAAATAAAGTAAAACATTCTTACAAAAACGTGTTTGTTTTCGGCGTTTTTTGCTCGTTGATTTTTACTACCTTATTTAAAAAAATTAAAGTAAGTTTAAGTTTTAAATATTGTACGGCGGTACAGAATCCTAGTCTGCGAGTCTGACGGGCACTTGGCCGCTTTTTTCTTCGCATATTAATCGATAATCTTGTATTCTATATGATCATCGGAAGTTTTTGTACTAAATGCCTTGGCATTTAGACAATATAAATGTATCCTTAACATTTGAAATATCGAGTGATAAAATTTATGTAACTGCAACACTAAATGCTGGTCCGAATTATTATTAAATTATTCGGTTTCGTATGATCTTTATTAATTATATTCAAATGGCATAAAATCTGCATGCCAATTTTTATTTCCAAATGGAAGTGGGGTTGTAAGACTAGAAGTCTTCGAAGCTGACCTCAGCATACGTGGGAAGACTAGATTATTTTTTATTGCTCGCTCGTTTTTAGCAAATATACATTAACATTATAATACAGCTAACAATTTACAAAATCCAAACTAAAACTGGCACAAAATAAAGTATTTACAGCTGTCAAAAATTACGTATACGTTCCAAATCAACTCAAATGCGCCTTTACCGAAAGAAAGGACTGTTCCCGCTAAATCCCAAAACCATGGCGTCCCACAAAGTACAATGCCTCCCATTTCGCTGCGCCCGCGCTGGCCTGCGATAGATCGCGTCATGTGTGCACCGTGTCATTTGAATGGGTAATTGATCGCGTCTCAACAAATAGGTACCGATCAGATATATGAGGTATTCAGGCCATATTGTACGGGCATATTTAAATGTAGTTCAAGTTTCTTCGGCTTTTCGTGTCAAATTATTTATTGTAGCGAGAAAGTATCGTATGGCAGGCGTTTATAAAAAGTTTTAACGGTATTGTTAAAGTCATTGATAGATTTAACAATTGAAAAAAAAATGCAAATGCCTTAGGTAATACGTGAAAACAAAATTGCTAAGTACTTATAAAATTCTGAGCGTAACATCAAAACCCGAATTCAGTAACAAGCAAAATATTGGTCAATGACAATAGCGATTTGCTAATACCCACATTGTTATATAAAGAATACACCAATACAATGGACACTATTATTTTAATTGTACTAATGCATTCACGCATTAAAACTAATAATCCAACAAAAACTTAAAAGAACGCTGTGCAAAATAAAATAGTTTTATAATAATAACTGGTTATAGGTTAAGAAATAATAATATAATTTATCTGTGTTGCTGTTGTCGTGTAACTGGGCTCGGCTCGCCAGTACTCCGCCGCGCGCGCGACCGAACGGACGTCTGTTTGCAATAACGGTTATTTCGAAATAGCCGAGCGATTGTAAACTTACTACTGTTAATGTTAAACGATTTTTAGTGGTATACTTCCAGTTATTGTGTGAGTTTTTTCTCATGTATAGTTTTAACAAGGTCTTGTGATTATTTTTATGTGTGTTATCTACAAAAAGATCTAACACATGTTTTTTGTTATCGCCTCTCCGATTTTCTGTTCTATCTAGCGTAGTCTACAACAGATAGTGAATTACAAAACATTGTTGTATCATAAAAAATCTCAACGATATTTTTTTTCTTCCGCAGGTAAACGGGACAAGTAAAATGGACCGCGGAACACCGATAGTGATGTGCTAGTGTTGTGAATAACGGTTAATAACGAGTTAATAGTGGTTGATAGCTATGATGTGAGACAGTTGTGGTTGTCAAGATGCCGTCAGACAGTGGTTCGGCGTGGTCGCCGCCAGCGTCCAACAGTGAAAGAAGGTTGAGCAACTCTTCAGATGGAAGCGCCGGGAGCGGATATTCTAAAGCTGTAAGTTTTTTTTTGTACAAACAAATGTTTGGATAGCCTCACGTGCTCTTTTGTAATAGCTTTCAAAAGTCTCGTTTGTGCAATACTTTTGTATTACATGCAAGATTTTAATAGTCTACACTCGTACTCGTAATCTCGAATGTGTTATAAAACGCGAGTTTGCTTTACGTCTGGTCAAAATGTTAATACATAATCCGTGTAACCGTTTTATATTTTAGATCCGAAAGATTAGTTGTCACTACAATTTTGCTTAATTAACTTGGCAACTCCAAATTATGAAATGTTTTTTACGCAAGATGTAATTTTTGACAGCATTTGGAGGAGAACAGTGATTTCTAAATTATTTTAGTAGTGAAACGGAAGTTTCAAATTAGGAGATAGGTGTAATGCAAACACACATTTATATTGATTTTCTCACTTTGACTTCCTGTCTGATGAAAGTTTGTTCAAATCTAAAGTTTCATTTTAAACTCCCAAATAAATACAATTCAGAAGCAAAGGAACAATCACTTAAAAAGTATATTAGTTAGGTACCTGCTGTGTTTCTTAATTTTATGTATTTAGCACCTACTGTGTAACCCAGAAGTTGTTTTGTCTGATAAGAGCGAATGTAATTCCTGATAAAACTCGTAAACACCGCGTGTAATCAAACATTCGATGACATTTTTTTTATAGAAAAACTAAATATACGTGTCCTTTGCTCACGGGTAAAGCCACATTAATAGAGCTCTATTAAGTATAATTTTGTTGATTCATAGATTTTTCCCTTGAATTAGTTAACCACATAATTATTATTACCTAAACGTGCATCATCATCATTACATCAAGCAGGGTCTAACTCAAACGTGCATAAAAACTGTTATTGGAAGACAAACCATTATAATCTTTAAATCTATGCAAGATACTTGCAATAAATTGCTGTAAGAAAAGAGTACAAATTCTATTGCCTATCTTCCGAACTTTTCAATGTAATGACACCACGTCGAAAGTATTTTAAATTAATTTACGTCAGAACATTAGTAAATCGTAGTCTATAACCAAAAAAAAACGATTGCCTAAGAAACCGGTTTCACTCAATCAATGCAAGCCAAAAGTAAACACTTGGCACACACTTTTATATTCCAACCACGAAAAAATCGCGAAAAAAGGTTATTTTCCACAAATACATATTATCACACTCTTAGTTAAACTGTGCCTTACGCCAACAAGTTTTTTGTCAATCGACAATTGATTGGCAACGGTAGACCAAGTAAGCCAATATTTAATTTTAAAATAACGTTTAGCTGAAGGTAAATAGCAGGCAGCGATGCGTTACGAATAACTTTCACTGTCGTTATTCGCCGTGGATAACTAGTTATTTTTTCCATTTTATTTTATTTAAAATAATCCGTTATCCGCTCTCTTGTTACGCACTATTCGGTGGAATAATACAATAGTATTTTGTTGTGCGGATTTTTTGTATTTTTATTTCCTATTTTTTATTCGCGGTGAATAACCGTTTACTTTTAACCGGTTTTTGTTATTCTGGAGCTTTAAAAATCGAATTTTGGATTTAGTTTGCGAAAAAATTAGAGCATTCGTTTTATAATGCGATGTTAACTGTAGTTCTAGGTCGAATTACTGTCACGAATGTGGTGAATCGGTGATTTTATTAATTGCCATACAATACTACCTAAAAATAATATTAAATACAAACTACCCTTGAAAATGAATGAGCAAGTGAAATTCCGATTACGACACCGTGTTCGAATGGTCGTCAGGTGTCAATGAAATATTTTGCAATACACACAAATTCACATCGACTTAATATGAGAATGTCTCTCTCGTGAAAAAACCATGGCCACTCTTTTTTATTTGAATTTTTGATTATAAATATTTTTGGTTGTTGATTTTACTCTGGATTAATTAATAATTTTACTAAAGGAAAGATATGTGTTTTAAATAGAAAGCGAATGACTTGTATTTTAATTGCATAACACATACATAATCGCAATACTCTTGAGTTTTTGACAGTTCAACAGAGTTCATTGCACTGTATGTTGTAAAACACATTTCGAAATTATTGAAGCTCGTTCGGAGCTGTCAAATTGACAGAGAAAGGTGATAGATAAGTCTTTCTAAACTGTACTGGTCTCGCGTGGGGTTAATCCGATCTAGCATGTACCTTGCTACCCTCTTCTAGCGGCGGCCTAAGCCGAGGTCCGTACCCCACAGGGCGTGTAGCGCACAGGCCCCTTAGTTTTTAAGCCCTGGCTGAAAGTCTTAATTTATTGAGGAATCCACAGGCAAACCCGGTTAAGCAGCCGACAACCTCCTAGGTTGACTGCGAGATGCCATTTCTAAAAAAAAAGCCCCGCGTGGTCGATTATGACCCACTCCCCCAGAGCCCAGAGGCCTGTGTCCAAGCAGTAGGAACATTTACTGTTTAGGTAATTAAGAAAATAAAATTGTATTTCCTTTGTTAAAATGTTCGATAACTGGTAAGGTCATGATAAAAAAAATCCCTCTGTTTCTATGCATAGATATATGAAAGAAGGTTTCTATGACTGCGTTATATCTACTGTCCATTTGTGATGTTGGATATTATCCCACGGGAACACGCTGCCGGGACAAAAAGTAGCCTATGTCCTTCCCCAGGATGACATCTATCTCCTTGCTAAATTTTATCGAAATTCGTTCAGTGGTTTAGGCGTGAAAAGGTAACATACTGACAGAGTTACTTTCGAAATTATAATATTACTAGCTGCGCCCCGCGGTTTCACCCGCATATGTGTCGATCCCGTGGGAATATCGGGATAAAAACTATCCTGTGTCCTTCCTCGGGATGCAATCTATCTCTCTGCCAAATTTTATAGAAATCCGTTCAGTGGTTTAGGCGTGAAAAGGTAACATACAGACAGACAGACAGTTACTTTCGAATTTATAATATTAGTATGGATAAGTATCGATAACTTTCAAGTCGTCACTGCGGCTAGGGAAACACTGGAAACGTTCTCGGAATGTTATACTTCACATTCATTGTCTGAGTTATAATTGGGTATTATGTGACACTTGTTTTTACCTACTCATGTCGTCTTGTCCGGCCAGGTAATGGACCCAGGACCCCACGCTCAGCAGTCACCCTGCAATCACACCTCTATGGTTGTGGAGGTCAGATAGGCAGTCGTTTCATGTAAAATACTGGTATTCGGCTGCCTCCGGTTAGACTGGAAGGTGGACCCAACATAGATGGGAAAGTTTAGACAGATAATGATTACGACCAACGAGGCAGTGAAGTGTCAAAGAATTCTAACATTTCTAACTTTTTTTTTTACTTGCCTTCTCTGTCCCACTCCTGCGCAAAGGCCGCCCTCCACTCTTTCCACCTTCCGCGAGCCCGCGCGTCCTCCTTCCAGTTTTGAGGGAACCTATCCAGCTCGTCCCGCCATCTCCTACTTCCTCCTCATATCCATTTCTAACTTAATTCATAATAATTTGACACTTCATAATATCTTGCTAATCAATAACAATTTTCACATGAGATCGTACCAATTACTATTAGTAGTTAATAGAAACATAGCAGCTACAAGCTACCTAAGGCCCTCCACAACACTTAGAATTCAGCTCACCCAGTAAGGCAAGACGACATAGCGACGTCGCAAATTAGGCGTGTTCCAACCAGATCTTACGTTAATGTTATGGTAGCCTAATGAATCTAATGATACTTGAATAACTGCTTATGAAGTGTAACACTGGTTTTACGTGCTTAGTCGATTTTTTAAGCGCGCTATTTGTGACGATCCTCCGGTTTCTAAAAGGTTGAAGTTTTTTTTCTTTCGTTAGCTAATGTTGTGTCCCACAGCTGGGCAAACGCCTCCCTTTTTTCCTTCCAAACCTCTGTGTTTTGTTGTCAAATCTAAATGCGAAAAATTCTTGATGAATTCCTGTTGTTTTGACCAGACGATGGCAGTAGCTACACAAGATTTGAAGGTAGATTCATTGATCAGGACCTGACGCACGATAGGTCGTGGTGGAGCAAAATTTAACGTGAACAAGAGTGAACTGTATACAAATATGTATTGAAAGTATTTAATATAGTTTATTTACAAATCAAAATATTTACAATATTTAAAAGCTGTCTTAAAATAAAATAATAATATGTACAAGTATATAAAAAGGGAGGTATTGAAAGTATTGAAACAAAGGAATGCAATTGAAACGATTGTAGATAGTTACAACAGTTGTGATTACATTCCTTTCTCCTATCAAATGATAACAAATACTATTGTCATTATTGTTTGTACCTAGTACCTATGCTATTTTTCATCATTTGCTCTTAGTTAAAAGAATAACTCCGTTAAACTGACATATTTTTGTAGTGACTGACTTGTAAATAATTTTATAATTTCCTTATAATTCTGATTTAAGTAAAATTATTGTGTACCTGACGATACAGGTTTCCCTATAAACTGATACATGCGACAAACCCGGCAAAATCGCGCCACTGTGTCGCTGGGCTTGTAACCAGCCTTAATTCGCTTGCAAAATACCACTCCGGTTCTCGATACAGGAATCGAATGACATCGATAATCGTTCATAATCGTAGTATCATCGCATCGAATTATATCGAGTATCGAGGATGTTCTCGATCAATCACAATTACTATTTCCACTCTCCCTTGTATTTCCCACGGTGTGTACCTGTAAATTATAATTAATATTATGTCTGTATGGATGAGGTTTAAATTTGAATGGCAGCGTGTTTTATAGGAGTAGTTGTTATTGGATTTATATATGAATTATATAATTTATATGGCTGACATATAAGGAATTAATCCTTATAGATAAATAATCAATGCATTGTTCTCTGCACGTTATAAGTATAATTTACTGTCGTGTTTATTGTAATTGTATGCTAATTAGTTACGTATAAAGTTGGAATTACCTACGTTGAAAAGGAAATGAGCTTGTAGAAATTGATTATGCAAAATGTATATTATGATACCCGGTAAAAATAAAATATTAATATAGGTACCTATTGAGCGTTGAATGCAAATTGTTACGTGTATTTAGGAGTCTATTAAGTTTGATAAATATTGATATTCAGCGTAACAAAACTGCTTGGAATACTTCCTCCTAAATTCGCTGATCAAAATTGGTAACTACTAATTGCTCATAGCATAGACTGCAGTTTAATGAATTCCTATGAAAGTAAGTCTTGTATATAATATAAGCTTGTATATGATAAAAAACGGAAAGGCAAATCGCTAAGAAACAAAATGAATTTGTAAAGTTTTACCCACCCCCCGCCGCTCCGCTATTACATCTCACTTAACATAAGCATAATCAGCCTATAATGTTCCCACACTTCCCACTACTGGGATACAGTCCTCCTGTCTGTGAGAGGGAGTTGGCCGTAATCCACCACGCGGACCCAGTACGGTTTGGTGGATTCTTCCATATTATTGAATGCACTAAATCAAAAACGACTGCAAAGCATGAATCAGAATATAATTTTTGTCTCCATTTGGTTTTGCAACCTACATCGAAAATCCTACAAGCAGTTCCCACCGCCAAAACAAATAAACAATTCCTAAATAGGACAAGATCTTTGGAAGAGGTCACGCGTCTTAAAGCGGTCCTTTCTCTATGCGCAAGGGCATGTACCGGTCCTATTATCACTGATTACACTGATACTGTATCAAGGCGATATTATATAAACAAGGGCGATCGTAGTTTCCATGTCAAGATTATGGTATAATTTTACATGAATGATTTAATATAAAACCGCAGGGGCTTGTGGCTAAGTAATATCAGCCGCACGGGTCGATCGATCAGGTTGAGCTACGCTTGCCGCGGTTGGTCCGTGGATGGGTGACCATCTTTACATACCAAGACCTCTCCGTGCCTCGGAAAGCACGTTAAGCCGTTGGTCCCGGCTGTCATTCGTGGATCTTTGACAGTCGTTACGGGTAGTCAGAAACCCGAAAGTCTAATAACCAGTCTTACCAACGGGTATCGTATTACCCAGTAACTGGGTTGTGGAGGTCAGATAGGCAGTCGCTCCATGTAAAATACTGGTATTCAGCTGCATCCAGTTAGACTGGAAGCCGACCCCAACATAGTTGGTAAAAGGCTAGGCAGATGATGATGATTTAATATAAAACAGCCTCTGTGGAGTTTCTTGCATTATTCTTTTCCATAGAACCTACTACGCTTTGGAAAGGGCAACTAGCTTCATCTTTCTGACTGACCGACTCCTTGACCATTCAAAAGTGTATGTTATTGGTTTCATCGTAATAAATGCTTTGAGATTTGAATTTCATATCTAGTATGTTTCATACTTGTTAAAGTAAACAAAACACCCATAGCCATTGGAATAGCAGTACCTACTTATAACCTTGATGAAGTTATTTGAAGGCTTACAATTACCATGAAAAAGGCTACTTAAGCAAATGTATTTTTAAGAATATTATCGCTTATTAGCAATGGTGGCCCAGTGGTAGTGGCCGCGACTTACGAGTTGTAGGTTAAAACCCAAGCAGGCACTTTACTTTGTGTAAATTATTATTTCATCACCACTGCTCTCAAAACTGCGAAAATATCGTGAGGAAACCGGCATGTCCTAGAACCAAAAATTTGAAGACGTGTGACATCCACCAACCCGCAATGGGCCCGCGTGGTGGATTATGGCCCATGTCCTCCCACAGAAAGAGGAGGCCTGTGTCCCAGCAGTGGGAACATAATGGGCTGATTATGATGATCGCTGTTTATTAATTGTTGTTCAATCATCGGTGTATAACTTTGGTGACATATACAAAATCCAAAACTTAATACATATAACGCGCAGTCGTAAAGTCGTGACAGATTTCTATTCGATCGATCGCTGAACAACATTTCAAGACCTGTTTGATACCGACTCCGTGGGAAAATAATAGACCAATTAATTAGCATGGAAGGCTTGGTGTCAATTCGATTATAATTGGGAAGTATAGTTCTGGAATTGTATGAACACACCCTTAATAATGAACAGAAAGTGTTGGAATACGCACTGTTTTAAAAATTTGGTCCTTTTGTCCGGAACCGCCTCTTGTTTTAGGTTCTGGTCGTAGTTCAGTGCTTATTATCCTGTGATATTTTCAAAATGGTGATGTTCTTCAGAAAGGTTAGGTCGTAGTACTCGCAACCCTGCGATCCTGCTATCAAAACTCGCCGCCGCCGCGGCGCCACCGTGCGCCGTGTGCAAGGGTTCATACAAATCCAAGGGCAACCAATACAATCACGGCATAATGTGTAAAGGGCCTTAGGATCGAAGTATGTGGCGTGCTGTAGCTTCTGCTTATATGGGAAGAAGTTGTGAGTTTATTTGTCTTTATTTTTTTTATATAAAATCTTTTAGTCCTACCCACACTCCGACCATAAAAACTGTTGCTAAGTCCAACAGGACTACCTTCCAAATGAGGCCAAAAATATTCTCGCTGCAAAACTTTAACGCAACCTGTTGCATTTTTCCTTATAGCAGCATCACAATCCCATTCATGGAAGGAGGCAGGTAGATCCCTTGCTATAGTATAGGTACTGCGCCGCGCCGGGCCCTCACGGCCAATCTCGGCCCGTAGCACAATGTGCAAGCGCATCTGTTATTTTTGTGCACCTGTCGCCCGGACTGGAATAGGGCTGTCAATGTCAAAAAACATTCAAAAAGAGAATGTTTGTGTTTTTTTTTTTACCTTATTGGGATTAGGATAAATAACTAGAGTATACCTACTATGAAGTTCGGTTAAGGACGCTATCACATTTTGAACTCGCTCAAGTTTAGGTATCTGAATCGCAACACAGCAACATTACGCGCACGCACACATTGAAACCATTGTTCGCTCGATTTTTATACGTAACTTAACTAATCTTGGTACTTGAAGATATTTTTTTTTAATTTTGCTGGTATTTATTTAGTAAAGTTAGTTGTAAGTTCGCAATCGAATTTGGTAAGTGTTATTAGTACTTACTATCTGCGTGATAATCATGTTTTTAGTATTGTTGAAGTTCATCAGTCAATACGTTCATTACTAGGTACCCAAAAATGACCTTAACATTTTAGTATTACACGGAACATCCACATTTATACCACAGTCTGCTGTTAGTTTGAAAATATGTACCTAAGTACTTTTAAATATTATTTTTGATGTCAATTGTTGGAGTATTCCATAATCAAATACTAGCCTGGGAGTTTATCGTAGAGTTTCGTTGTGATATTTAAAAATAATCATTCCCTTATGAAAACAGTAAGTATTTTATTTACTTAAAAATTAAAACAAAGTAAATCAAAAGTAATTTATTCAAATTAGGCTGAGAATCAGCACTTTTCGAATGTCAAAATTACAAAAGACAGTCCCCCAAAACGCCCGCCCTTCACTTCTTAGTGCTTTCGCTGGGAAGAAGTGGCGCAACAAACTCCCCAGCAGCACAGCTGTCTTTTCACATAGAAAATATTTCATTGTACAGACGCCAGCACATCGACCTACTACAATCTGTCAGATTTCTGTAATAGATTTTCAACTTTATTACTAAAGCATAAGGTTCAATGTTGATTGGGAAAATTTGACAGCTACGTGTAGGTTGATGTACTGGCGTCTGTACTACTACTATACTCCATAGGTTTAGGTAGCTAAATAAAGGTAAACAAAAAAACCACGCGACTTTCTTAACCGACTAAACGTAATACCAGTCTATTCAGTTGTCATGCTACGTCACAATTGTATTCTTCAATATAGCAACATTATAATTCACTAAAAAAATTACTGAATTGAAGAGTAAAACTGTGACGTAGCATGACAACTGGATATACTGGTATTATGAAGAAATTGGCCGTAAGTCGATTTGTCACAAACAAAAATCCGCCACCTTGAATAAAAAATGGATGTTATATTCGTAATCATCACCCCGAAAAACCCAAAAATCGACTATTAATATCGAATGTCTAAAAAAAATATTTCCATCATTTTAATTTGACTATAAAATAAATATTTATACAATCTTTATCCGTCATCTATATCCACTAAATAAATAAATTAAAAGTAAAAAAGTTTTTTTCAGATTTAAGAACTCATATTTACTTAGTTTGAAAATTAAAAAAATTAAAATCAATCAGATCATCTTATTTACTTGTTTATCTACACAGGTAAATCTCGCAACAAGCTTTTATATCATATAACTTGTGTACTTATTGACGTTATAAGTTGATAGTAAAAGTTTTAAAGGAAAATTTTATTTTATTCTTTTTAGCGCACTAAAAGCTTGTTTTAAAAAAAAGTTTTTACTTTTAATTTGTTTTTTACTTTTTAGTTATCGCTTGACAGGTTTTTTTGTGGAGTTTAACTCGCATACGTATTCTGAGCAAGACCTTTCATTTGATACCCATGTTGTAGGAAAGCATAAAAAACTTAGTCCGCTATGTTTAGAAGTCCGCCATATTGCATTTAGAGTAACGTCACATTGTTTTTTGAGTTATTCTCAGCAAGCCCTTTCATTTGATACCCATATTGTTGCAGTGCATTAAAAGTAACTAGTCCACCATCTTTAGATGACCGCCATATTAGATTTATAGTGACGTCACTTTATTTTTCGAGTTATTCTCAGCAATCCCTTTCATTTGATACCCATATTGTAGGAGTGCATTAAAAATAACTAGTCCACCATCTTTAGAAGTCCGCCATATTGGATTTAGAGTGACGTCATTTTACTTTTCGAGTTATTCTCAGCAATCCCTTTCATTTGATATCCATATTGTAGGAGTGCCTTAAAAATAAGTAGTCCGCCATCTTGGGCGTTCCGCCATTTTGGATTTAGAATAACGTCACACAGCTAACCATGCATTGTCATCCAAACTAAACGTGCATACAAAATTTTAGCTCAATCGGTTGAAGATATCTGCTTCAAAATTTAGTTGCAAGAGTCCACCCGAACAAACATAGTTACATACATACATACATACATTGCAAGTTAAATAAAAGCTTGTAAAAATTACAACTAAGTATTTGTTTCTGAAACAAATACCAATAATCGTACTTAATTTTATTTCGGTCCGAAAAAGTATCAACTTCGTCCGACCTCAGTACACAACTCGGAACTCACTTTTTTACGTAATTATTTTTTGCGAGAAAGCGACACAGACGTGCTTCCACGAGCGCTTCTGAGCGCGGAATGACGAACCGCAAGTGTCCGCGGGTAGAAAATGTATGGAGAAATTGGAGAGCGTTTCTTATTTGTCTCATAAATGAAAAAGTTATTTATTTATCTACAAAATATTTAGCTTGTCGTATAGAGGACTATATAAGCAACAATATCTTCTTATTTTTAAGTTAAAATATGCAGTGGATTTAGCTATATAGGTCCTTATTCAAACCCCTTTTTATTAAATTTTTTGCGATTACTGTGATGGTAAAAACGTATTTGTGTGAAAATTTTGTATGGGGCTATTTAATTATTATGGAGCCATTCTGGAGATGAATATATTATCTTTAATTTGAAACCAAGATATCCTTGCAGTTGCGACTCCAAGTTCACTAAAATGGTACCTGAAAAGTACTGTTATTCGTGGAAAAATGTGATAGCGTCCTTAAATAGTGGCGGTACTTACGATGATATGGCTAGAAAGGAGGTGACGGACGACTAATAGAATAAAAAGACATATTGCGCCTACTCAAATAAATCTTTAGGCGCGTTGGGCATTTTTTGAGATGGGAAAAAACATTGAATTCGCGCCACTGTTACTATAACCGACACCGCTTCGGATGTGTTCGGCTGTCCTCGGGATGTACTCGGTTTTAGTGTATATCCGATATAAAAAGGCAAAGTATTATGTTTGTGTTTTGTTTTCACTTCTGTCGGCACTCCCGGAGTGCCACTGTTTTTTTTTCCTTTGACCTAAGGGTTCAACAATAGGAGACCCTTATCTTATTACAATCTAGCCTTTAAGAAAACTTAGTGTGATAATTTAGTCTTAGTAATAAATAGGGCGTTAGTTATGTGCCAAGGAATGTTCCGTCGTGACTGTATTAATTCCAAACGCATTTATTTCTACATAGTACCTTAATTAATTCATAATATTGACATTTTCATGGAATGACGTATTAGATTTATGTTTAAGTATTAATTAATTTCTGTAATCTCTGACCTGAGAGAGAACGTTCGCGGTAAGGATATTATTGTGAAGGTGTTTTCAGTAGTCATAAAGTCATTAATTTATTATTATAATAATAACTGGGGTTAAAGTGGAAAGTTTTTGCCTATGTAAATGAATTATTTATTACCTAACTAATCAATATTTTATGTAAAAATTCCATGAGCGACAAATGCGTCCACTGACTGGACAGGTCCACTCAATCTGTGTGGTTCTTTCGTCAAAAGACCATTCCAGACACCAATCTACATGGTTTTCTCATGATCTGACCAAGATTATGTATGGACTTTAAAATAGACTGTGACCTCTGAGTTTGTTTCGGCCTTTCTTCTCGGAGTAGTCAGATAGGAAACGCCGACCTATTCTAGTTTTTAAAATATGATTGACGTGTAAAAGTATTTGTACAAACCTACTTACAGAAATAAAATCATTTATCATGATTCTTCTACTTATGAACAACAATTTCTGCCAAAATCTACCATCAAACCTATATAATAATATTCATGATGAATTAACATTCAATAATCATAACAATCTCACGTTCCACGATGGGTCAGCCCTATCTACTCTGACATTTAGCGGCGCCCGCGCACCGGTCGGCCTTCGAAACGTATCGTTCGTTCGATTCGTTCGGAAATGCTAAGGGTCATGACTTGGGAACCATCTGGTACCTATACCCTCGGGGCATATTGGTACCAAAAGTATGAAATGCCTTTAATGCTGCTATCACGAGTTTGATCTTATGGGATAGGCAGAACCGTAACGACCTTCCTTCCTACATTCCTGAGGCGAGAGACAGGCATAGTTGTGTGATGTAAAAACAGTAATTATCTCTCTTAGCGACATGATGCTAGCTTTGATACATGTATAATTAACTCCTACAAGTTCCCTAGAAGGGTATGTCATTACCACATTGTTAATCTATCACTGCATGGCATCATAGACTTGAGAAATAGATTGGTCCTAAATAGTGTTTCTTTAGAAGAACACTGTTTAAGAAGCCCTTAACGAACAGTAGTCGAGTTCCTCTTAATAAAGTAAACTCTACTCACATTTCTGCTTTTTAATCCTCATGGTTACATAAGGCAAAAGCTAATCCCTAAAAACCCTTTACCCCTATCTCAGAGAAGTACAGCGATTAATTATTTGTTCCTTTTACAAAGAAAGTGACGTGTGATATTTACCGTCCGTCGATTACGGCCCACTTCCTCTCACAGAGAGGAGGCCTGTGTCCCAGCAGTGGGAGATTATGCTTATGCTTTACAAAGAAACATTTTTGGTCCTTCGGTCCTTGGTCTTTTCATTTCCTATGCTAACCAATCCAATTCTAGTGAAAATTCCAGTGCATGATGTAAAAAGCTACAGACTAAACTAAACGACAAAGTGCGTGCGTGTCATGAAACCATATTCCAATTAATAAAAACCAAATTATCTATTAAAAACAAAAGAACAGCGCCACCTTCCGTGACAGTAAAATTAATACTGACAATCATCCTCATTAGTTCTAATTATGTGTCGTTCGAAGTAATCGCGTATCACCCACACGCAAAACTTTTCTACTTATTACAAAGTATTGTATTGTAAGGCTGGTTGCAGACTTGATTTGGTGACTAAATTTACTGTCATCATCGTCGACTCGATGCACTCAAATGTGGCTATAATGGCAACTAAATCAAGACATGTTGCACTTATAGTAACAGCTTCTAAACTCGGAAGTCGTCAACCTTTCATATTAAAGTTTCTTCAGGTTTAAGGGCCCTCTATGACCATAAATACCTGACTTGTTTTCCGTACATCTTAGAACCCACAGCACATCACGCACAGCATCATGCTGACTGGAAGCCTTCTTGTCACAGTCACGACGTACGGCTATCGACTATTGAAGTAAGAACTTCTTTAGCCGCGTTGGGCATTTTTTGAGATTGGAAAAAACCATTGAATTCGCGCCACTGTTACCGTAACCGACACCGCTTCGGATGTGTTTAGCTGTCCTCGGGATGTACTCGGTTTTAATTAATATCCGATATGTCAGAGAGTGATGGCAAAGTATTCTGTTTGTGTTTTGTTTTTCACTTCTGTCGGCACTCCCGGAGCAGAGTAGAATAAAAAAACACTGGCAATGTTTTTTATTTATTACACGTGTTTCTGTGACAGTCTTGTCATATCAAACTCCTTGTCTTTATTCAGAGCACTGCTGAAGAAGTGCCTCTCAATTACCTCTAAACGAATGGTTATAAAGAAATTGTCATGACCACCTTCGTTATGAGACTTTGATGTTGTTGAGATGGGGAACACTGCTATCCCTGTGTAATCCCTTTTGGAGATGAATGCTTTCCTAAGTGCTCACCTTCGAAAGAAAGTCTTGCAAAATGTCATGTGTCTAAACCGAGTGTTTTCGGCCGTGCCGTGTGCGTTGACTGTCAGTTCAGAGAATGAATTTAAGAGTTTTATTAATGTTTATTACATGGGTGCGTCTTGTGCGCTGGGGACATCAAATAATGCCCTTGGAGAGACTTTCAAAGTCATATAACAACGCTAATATATTATGTATCTAATATAACCATACCCTAACGAGTTATACCAACTTGACTGGAAGAAAGTTGTCTTGTGTCATGTCACGTCAGAGGCGTGTGTGAATACCACTTTTGTTTAAGTATTTATTTTATTTTAGAGACATTTGCAATGCTAATTTTAATTTGAGAGTGAAAAGAATCAGCTGTTTATTGAATTTTATGCCTATTTAGTTAGTGAGATTTATCATAATAGTGAGAGCGTGTTATCCAAACGGACATTTGATGTGATAATAAAATATCTAAGAATAAATAGACGATTTATTGACACCATTAATCTTAGGAAAAAATCTCAGTTCTTTTCCACATAATATTATCTGTATGTAAAGGCGCAACGCGACTGTAGTAGAACATTTTCCATGAAAACTTTATGGAAATCCTATCAGAATCGCGTCGCACAGACGTTTCGCCCCTGTCTGCGGAAACCTTTTGAGAAGAGTATACCTACCCGTTTGCTTCTACGCTAAAGGACCAACTAAAAACTGGTCCTTCTTCCCTATTCCCAGTTCACATTTAGGTCCGACCTAATGTGCACCCGGCCTTACTGTCTCCTGACAATTATTGATTTAAGTGTACCTACTATGTTATTATTAATTATGTCTGCACGTGACCAAAAAACTCTCAGACCAAAACTTAGCTAACCTATTATTTTTTTCTAATATCAGATCGAATCTAATATGGTATTCGACCTCGTCCGGTGCAACCTTTTGGAGTTATTACCTGTCAATGTTAGGCGAAACAAATCATTGCATGTTAGACTTCAGTAAATTATTGCTAATACTACACGATTTATTTATTGAGAAATATTGTGGTATGACCATTAAGATGGTACAGTGATACATGGGCGCTTAATGCAGAATTAAAATTAAATGTGATGATTAAAGCTATGATTCCGATCTTGGCAGCACGCAGCAGTGCGGTCGGAGCACTGCAGGTGCCCATAAATTCTCTATAGGTTTATATGCTGCGTCACATTGCTGCTGTGCTCGGAATGTAATATCATATAAATCTATAGAAAATGTATGGCGACCAGTAATGACGCGCAGCACTGCTGCGTGCTGCAAAGATCGGAAAAAAAAAATGTTTATTTAGCTGTGGCCCAGTGGTAACGGCCCCGACTTACGAGTTGTAGGTCGTGGGTTCGAACCCAGACAGGCGCATTACTTTGATTAAATTCATCACCACTGCTCTCAAAACGGTAAAGGAAAAGAACGTGAGGAAACCGGCATGTCCTGGAACCAAAAATGAAGATGTGGGATATATACAACCTGCAATGGGCCCGCGTGGTGGATTATAGCCCCACTCCCTCTCGAAGAGAGTAAGCCTGTGTCCCAGCATTAGGCTGAAATTTCTATTACTAACAAAATGTTAGCATTTTTCTGAAATTAATATATCATCACGCCTGTAATCCTCTAAGGGTCAGGCAGAGGTGTACCTATAGCACACCCACATTTCGCCAGTTATGTTTTAAGTCCCATGTAACAGGTGAGTCTATTGCCATCAACCGGGCACAAATCCAGACTGCAAGCTGTTACTGAGAAATTCCTGATAAAAAAAACCTAATAACACTTTTCCCGACCTGGAAATCGAAGCCAGGACCTCGTACTCAGCTTGCACCAAATAGACTAATGAGCCACGAGGCAGTTATAACAAATATAGGGGGTGTGGATGTGCACAGTAAAACGACAGATTTACGAAAGGGTGAAGGGTAGGGAGACGTACACGAGACGTCCGTGCGCAATCATTCGTAGCGAACTTATAATGTCACAATTAAAATTCTTTCATGAAACATATATGTATATATTTTATTAACTCCAGCATCATTAAACATCAGTAACCAGCCTTCAGTCTAACCATAAACTCCATTTGCTTTGGATATCACGACCTAAATGACACCTAAATTATACTTAATACTTTATTTTAATAAATCTATCTTAAACTACAACCAGCATTTTAATTACACATTGTGAAAGCCTTACAAGCTAAATAGATAACAAACAACAATCATTTCCGTGCCACTCTCCGCGGTACCGAAACCAGGTGACCGGTACCGATACCGAATCGATCAGGAAGTCACAATGAAATGTCGCACTTGACCTTAAAATGGACCGGTATTGGTACTACTTTTGTGACACGAAAATGGTCCTTAGTGCACCTCTATTATTATCCAATATAGATTTGCATTCATAAAACGCTTATTGTGTGTTGAGTTATGCAAATTGGAACCTTAAAGTTATAGTAACACGTTTGAAAATATGTTGAACTGAATTTTATAATTTTATTTGTGTTATTTGTGATTGAAATACAATATTAGTATAATACATACCGTTACAGTTATCAAAAGTTGCCTTACTCAAGGAATGCACATTGAGAACCAATCCAATCTGCCTAGCCTTTTCCCAACTATGTTGGGGTTTGCTTCCAGTCTAACCGGATGCAGCTGAATTCCAGTATTTTACATGGAGCGACTGCCTATCTGACCTCCACAGCCCAATTACTGGGTAACAGATACCCCTTGGAAAGACTGGTTGTCAGACTTTCGGGCGTCTGACGACCAGTAACGACTGTCAAAGATACACAAATGACAGCCGGGACCAACTGAACAGCTTAAGGCACGGATTGGTAAATATCTTGGTATGTAAAGATGGTCACCCATCCATGGACCAACCGCGGCAAGCGTACTTTAACCTGATCGATCGACCCGTGCGGCTGTTATTACTTAGCCACAAACCCCAAATTGAGTAGGTAATTACTTTTATGAATGAGTGTTATGAATGAAGTGAACGAAGAAATGAGGCCATCGCGGATAACGACCATGAACACAATGTTGGATAGTAGATAGTAGGTATAGTACCAAAAAAAAAAAAAATATTTTCGAACAATTCGTGTCTTTTCAATTTGACTGTATTCTTTCACGCCATTTTATTTGCGCCTTCAACTTTCCGTTTTTTTACTTCTTTCGGTGAAAGATTCAATATCGCCCTTCCGTTTGAAATACTTTCTTTCATCCGTTCCAAATAAAATGGTTCCGAATAAATGGTTCCAAATAAAACTAAAAGATATTAAACTAAACTGTTCATAAAACTACTTAAATTGTCCAGCTTTATTTTCAACAACTTGATCATCATCATCATCATCTGCCTAGCCTTTTCCCAACTATGTTGGGGTCATCTTCCTGTCTAACCGGATGCAGCTGAATACCAGTATTTTACATGGAGCGACTGCCTATCTGACCTCCACAACCCAGATGATTGATTTTGTTTTGATTATTGATTGATGATTTTCAACAATTTGATAATTCACTTAAACTGCATGTTTTATAAAACTATAAAACTATTGCTAAGCATGAGGTCCTGGGTTCGATTTCCAGGTCGGGCAAAGCGTTATTGGGGTTTCTGTCTGGAATTTCTCAGTAGCAGGCCGGAGTATAGATTTGTGCCGGATTGAGGGCAATAGACTCGCTCCTTATTACATGGGACTTAAACATATCTGACGAAATGTCGATTTACTATATGTACACCTCTACCCAGCCCTTCGGGGCAACAAGGCGTGATGTTATGAAACAATCGCTCAATTACTACAAGCAATTTAATTCCTAGTACCTCTCACGTCTTTCTATGTCTATCAATACGTAATAGCAATCAGTCTGTGGCCGACCAATTTGACCGACATGGAGCAGAAACTGATCGAAACGTGGAGGGTATCGATCGATGTGTAGACAGCGTCGGTCAGCTCTATCGTGTGCAATACTAGGAACTGTCGATCGATTGTCGATTAATGTTAAAATGAGCGGATGTGGTCCTTCGAGTCGTGTTCTTGAATTGGACGGAATTAGGTACTTCATACTTGATATGATTCATTTTTGATAGTAGATGAAGTAGGGACATCCTTTGCACAAAGTGTTCGTTGATAATATGAACTTTGCATTCCAATAATTAAAGGACATTTTCCACACAAAAGAAATATCAAATTTAAAATATCTACTCTCTACTAGCTATACATATTTATACGAGCCTATTATAGTCCCACTGCAGGATATGGACCACTATAGACTTCTTCTCAATACAGAGAAGGTATGAGTATTGATCACCTCGCTTGTAAAGACGGGTGGCGATTTCAGACTTATCTTATACTAATAATAAACCTGAACAGTTTGAACGCGCTAACCTTTAGAACTACCGGTCGGATTTGTACAATCCTAATTGCATTTGATAACTAAGGCTCACGCTAGGTCACCTTGGAAGCCGAGTAAAGAGAAAAAAGTCCGACATGACAGGCAATACGTCACGTTCATGGTGGGTCGGAGGAACAAGAAATTTCACGCGGACGAATTCAAATTCAAATTCATTTATTTGTCCGAACATGGTAGTCAACAAAAGAGATAAGTATGCAGGATCGTCGGATATAGTTGAAGTTTATTAAGAAACCGATGGATGTTGTCGACTGAAATTTAATTTGATAAATAAGCTGTTTGTTTTCTATCATATAAATTAAATTTTATTCGAGAACATCCATCGGTTGCTTACTAAACTTCAACTATATCGGACGATCCTGCATACTTATCTCTTTTGTTGACTGTACATTACATTGCGAAATTGCTTATAAAAGCTAGTCGACTATAACTAGGTTTCCTCACGTTGGTTTTCCTTCACCGATGTTTCTGGCATCTCGGAATATCTTGCTAAAAGTAGTAGATACTTCTAAGTTCGCTTAAACGATTGTTTACTGGACTAGTAGTACTTATTGAAACCATGTTTCTATGTTATAGCGGTCTCCAATATGTTATTTTTCTCAACATATTCTGACGCAAGAATGTGAAGACATATACCGTTCAGAATGTTATTGTACACGAAAAGTAATAAAATAAACATGTACTAGTTTGAATAAAAAGGCGTTAAAGTAGAAAGAGTACATAAGTTTTATAGTGGTCTGACACGCGCCCCCATATTAACATGTGGTAGGCAGGCATAGTCAACATTTTTCAAGGATCTTAAGGGGACTACATGACATGACCTAAAGCGCGATCACTTTCGGACTGCATAGAAAAGAAAGAGAAGCGCGATGAGCCGATGACACAACGCTGGTAATTTATTGCAAAATGTGAAGCAATTATCTATTTACGAAAAATCTATTGTTTGGACTAAAAAATTAAAACACTAGTACTTTAGTATGTTGCTTGTAAAATAATCTGACAAAAAAGTCATAATGATTGTATGTATTTAGTATGGTTTTTATTGTAAAAAGAAAGTTTTTAGAGGTATCTTCATGATTTTTTTCTATCGTATCAAATTAGCTGTATTATGTTTTCAACACACTATCTACCTTGCATATATCCTGAAGAATATCATATATTTTTCTGATTTTGTTTTTAGGCATTATAAAATTTGCGTTTTTTGCGCTTAGGTCCTGTAAGCCCCTTAATTCAGTGTCAAAATAAAAAAAAACAGTTTTCTCGAATTTTTGTTAGTGCTGTTTTGAGACCAAAAATCTCCACGAGTTTGTTTGAAATCACGCCCTTAGGTGTTTTGTACATTATTTCGTTTTGAATTTTGTAAAGAATGTTTCCCCAGAAACCTTCAAGTTAATCTTAGCAAGAAAAGAGATCAAAGTTATCTGCCACAGCAAGTCTTTCAAAGTTTCAAACTAGGCTTATTCTTAGTCATAGCTGGCCTCACCTAACTCCGGCCGGCTGTGACTTGGGGCGTGCCCTACTTGCGCCTTTGTACGGCCGCGCTAAATACCGGCCACTGTACCCTGTGTGAGGCTTCTGTTTGTAGAATGTAAGTAATGCCGCGGTTTATGACTAGCGAAGTAGCGAGGCTACTTTGAACATTTAATCACTACGCATTGGCAAGAATGTTAGCTGAAAGGTGTTTAAAGTGTGAATGTGTATGGCCATAAAAGAGGCCGGGTTAAGAACTAAATGAAAGACTAGCTGCGTCTCTTGGTTTCACCCACATAAGTCTCGATCCCATGGGAATATTGGGATAAAAAGTATCTTATGTTCTAATCCAGGTCATGGTCTACCCATGTGCCCATCCAAATTCGTTTAGCCGTTTTAGTGTAAAAGCGTAACAAACCAAAAAAATCAAATCAAATCAATCTTTATAATTTTTTTTTTGATGAAAAAACTCAGATGACTGCTGATGGAAACAAGAACGCATCTTGAAAGATATATTTTGTAGTAACTCAAAATAAATAAGGATGGGATTATGACGGTCATATGACTCATCGCAGGCCCACGACCACTAAACTCTGTTGTACCTTTCAAAAATCGCAAGTAACCATCCAAAATTGCCTTCAAACAATCAGATCCTCTTTACACTCGAACATCGAACCCAACAAATCTCGCTTTAAAATGAGACCAAAACGCCCCAGATATCATTGATAACCGCAAAATGAAATTGAAATCTGTTATACTTCCACCAACCAGAGTCACGCAGTTTACTTTTTTCTTTAATAACGTGACCTTGCCGAAGATTATCTTTGTATTCTAACCATTGTGGTCCAATTTCGACCATTTTATTTTTTATTTTAGTAGCCTTGTGTTTGAGCAAAGGATAGACGGCCAGCTCTTTCGATGCTGTTTTAAGTAGATAGGTTTCTGCTACCTGAGCCACTTTCTTTTTCTTTTTGTCTGGTATAGTTTTTTGATTTTGATGTAGTTTCTTTTGCTCCTATTCTGTTATAGTTTTATTTTTAATCTAAAACATTAGTGCCTTTGTTTTGTTCAGTCCTGCATCTTTCTGCAATCTATATTAATTTAAGAACTTCTCATTATGAAGCTACTACGCTTTGGAATGGGCAACTGTCTTCATATTTCTGACTGACCGACTCCTTGACAATGCAAATGTGCCTGTAAATAGTTTAATTGAAATAATTGCTTTGAGTTTGAGTATATGAAGGTTATTTGATAGATTTCTTGGCGATGACGTTAGTTTCTGTCTTAGGTCCTGCTTCCCACACTAAGCCAAATATTATTTTAATCTTTACATCTGCACTTTAACCGTGGATGTTTGTGTATGTTGATTTTGTGTACACTAACATCCTTCACACATTCTGGCATGACGTTTTGATTTATTAGCTTATGCTGTTATGATCAGCAATCCATTTCCCACATGTGTTTCATTAAAGGTGTACTCTATGACCGGTCGTAGTAGAGGTCGTATCCCTAGTTATTTCCCACTAGCTTCTTTCCGCAACTTTGTCCGCGTAATAATTCTTGTTCCACCCCGTCGCATCGCATCGCCTGCTTGCGCTATTACTTCGTTTTCGTTTGGCGTTCTTTCTTACTTTTTTCCTTTTTTCTCGACACCTGAGAGTCGTATACATATACTATAGATAGATCTGTCCTTGCTTGTTATACGTGTCTCTTCCAGTCTTACAGACATAAATAGATGTATTTTCTTTCCTTTTCTCCTTGCAGTGAAGGTTTACAGCTGATATAATTATCATTTCTAACAAGTTTATTTCTAACACTTAATAATCTGGATCCCGCAAGTTCACTGTTATATTTTACAGTCATAACGAGTTCTCTTTAATCATGGTAATTTCCTTGCAAGCATTGGAAGTAAACATGCTGTTTCCTTTACAACTAGTGTGAAATAATAATGTACTGCTAACTTTTACACGCTATGATTTTCTTTCACTTCTGCTGCTTGGGAAATTGTCATGTTGTTAAATGTACAGACGCCAGCATATCAAGCTACTACAATCTGTCAAAGAATGATGGGCATTTTTGTATGGAGCCTGGCCTAGTGGTGATGGCCAATAGAGTTCTAATGAGATCCACGAATGACAGCCGGGACCAGCGGCTTAACGTGTTTTCCGAGGCACGGAGGGGTCTTCGTATGTAAAAATGGTCACCGATCCAGAGATCAACCGCGGAAAGTGCAGCTTGACCTGATCGATCGACCCGTGCGGCTGTTATTACTTAGCAATAAGCCCCCTCAATATTATGAATTTATGAGTCATAACTAATATTATTGAGAACTGCAGTGAACATTACCGTCGTAAACTAATACGTTTACATGGTACTTGCAGGTCTGATATCTTTTTAACCCGGTATTTCACAGCCTTCTGCTCATAATGAAAATTGATGCTTATGATATAAACTTTCATTTGATGTCTATGTGGGTTTTATTGGACATACCGGCCAAAACGCCCATCATTCTTTCTTTTATAAATTTTCAACTTTATAGATAAAGCATAAGGTTCAAGGTTGATTGGGAAAATTTCACAGTTTCGGGTAGCTTGATGTGCTGGCGTCTGTACAAGAGACTTTACATGGTATATTACACCTGATCGTTAGTCCGCATTCAGAGGGACAATTCCTGCATTCACTTCTAATTTCAGACTCATCATCATCATGTCAGCCCCGAATCACCCACAGCTGGGTATAGGCCTCCACTTTCTTCTGCCACACTTCCCGGTTCCGTGCGCCCCTCATCCAGAGATATCCATCCAATTTCAGACTCAATCTGTAAAGAAAAGCTATAATATTCATACTTTTTTCACAAGTTTTTGACTTTGATTGTCGCTGAGATGAGATTGCGAACGTTTTTAAGGACGAGAATGATTGGTCTTCTGGTTCGAACTCCACCGGTAGCTTGAACGAATTCGGACGCCTTAGACATTGGACGACGAAGTTATCCGAACCTAGCCGAAGACAGGCCGCACGTAGTAGGTACTCGACATCGTGAAAGAACAATAGTGTAATTGCGCCATAATTATGAATATGTACAATATTACTATTACATCAGGATGCGTTATGAGTATTTTGTACGTTGATAAATTCTCAAGTGGACGTTCTTTTCTATTCATCACGTTTTACGACATGTGCAAAGTTTTCTATGTCTACCATCATCATAATAGCCTTTGCAAAAATATCGTCTATAGATTATAATATCCCAATTCCCAACCACTATGTGCCTGACATTACTTTAACTATCTTAAACTATTTACATAATTTAAAACCTAACAATCTTAAAATAATAATAATATGTATAAGTATATATTATTAGTTGTATATTTTATCCGTGTATAAGTACATAAATAGGAAAGAATCATAGTATATAATAATATAGTACACGCGTCTCGAACTCGCTCAATCAATTTTGTATCGATTTCTCCACCAATCAATACCCTTGATTTTCCACAATGCTTCCAACGCACCTATTGACAAAACATGTGCAATTTAATTAACTAACATGAAAAACAGACATATCTCCATGATTAATTTAACGATTCACCTAAACAATGTGTCTAACTGTATCCAATTTATATGGTAGTGTTGTCAACAGGGTCATAAAATTTAATTATGTCTCGATAAATGTGAGTTATTGTGCTCAACTAATTATAATGCATCTTGGTTGGATAATTTACGTGATACATGTATCTAAGGGTTCGTCTAGAGTGAGGGGCTTTAGCGATTACTGAGGCGGGCGCGATTATGTCACGTTTATTTTTTATTTTTTTTTATCTCGTCATGTAGGTATACAATCAGCGGATTCCCATTAACTACTTGCGGTCATTTTGACAGATCTAGCGAACAAGCTAAAAACAAAAGCGAAACGTATCTACCCACCAGTGCTCATTAGATAAAAGATTCGGCTTTACTCCTTGACTGTACTAATGATGAAATTTGGTAGTGGGTCCAGTCGACCTATTCAAAATTTGATTTAGTCGACTGGACCCGCGGGTCCAGTTCGTTTGGGTCCAGTTGACCAAAGACTCATTGCACTACTCGCGCCCGCTGCCGCTTTCCTCTCTTGGCGAGGCCTTTGATGTGTGTGTTAGTTTCTAAGATGATTCATTGTTTGTATAGGATCTGCATCGTAGTAGATTGTCAGTGACCTTGCACAAACACCTGACTATAAGAATGTGCTGTCTATGACTAAACATTGAGTACTCTAGATAATCGATCAACATCTTGGAATATATACTACTTATGTAAGTTAGTATTTCAATTTGATTATTATGTGAGTTATGATGACGATGATGATGAAATCTTATTATTGTTTTCATGGTTACCGAAAGATGAATTACCAAAGTGACAGATGAAAGGCCCAGGGTCGAGTTATTAAAAGACTCTCATTGAATAGCTCATTCATAACGAAAGTGAAAACATAAACGTCATCTGAATTCAAAACACTTGACAACATTAAAAATCTTGAGACACAATCAAGCATATTGTTTTCTGTGAACTACATACTCGTATATGCAGCCAGTAGATATACAATCCCATCATAGTCACCATTTATAACAATAGATTTAACTATAACTGACTGCTGACTGGCTCGTTGCTCTAGTGGTCGCAAGTGCTACTGTTGAGCATGAGGTCTTGGGTTTGATTCTCGGGTCGGGCAAAGTGTTATTTGGTTTTTCTATGCAGAATTTCTCAGTAGCAGCCCGGAGTCTGGATTACTTTGGATATGTGCCCGGTTGATGGCAATAGGCTCGCCCCCATTACATGGGAATTAAACATAACTGACGAAAAATGGGTTGGGTGTACTATAATTACACCTCTGGCCAACCCTTTAGGGGAAACAAGGCGTAATGTTATGTAATTTAACTAAACTCCAGTTACCAGTACACAAACACAAGTGAACCATAAAACAAAAACAAAAGTGAATCATAGAATGAAACTAATTTCCACTCAGACTTGCGTAAGTGATACAAATGAAGTTAATTACGAGACAAAGCGAGATCGGCCAGAAACGGATTAGCTCACTTTAGAACGGTCACGAGAATTGTTTATGCAACTGCCTAGGCATCAATAGCTGTATTGATAGCTGAAGAGTTACGTAAGGATAATTAATCTCAATTAATTGGGGTCTTAGCAATGATTATCTGGTTAATCATCAACCGTGTGGCGGCATCTACAACGCCAGATGCGAACCACGCATCACACTGACGACCCAAAATCCTGCATCGCGCAAGCAATGTTCGACGCGCGGCTAGCATAATATATACAACGTCCCGACATCAATTGTTGGGCAGTAGCCCACCAGACACAACACCAGTCGGTCGAAGGATCCTCACTTTTCAATAGGAGATGATGAACTTTACACCCTGTTCATAGCCGCTTTTGTTTTAATTATTGTCACTTCAGAATTTGGTATAGCTTTGTTCGAATTCGTTGCCATAATGGACTTTCTTAATAGTGATGGATTTATAGTCTGTATAAATCATATTACATCTAAGAGCCTAAGCGTAAACACTAAATCAATCTCGTTCAATTAATGAAATTTAGTGTTGACTTTAATGGCCTTTTAAGTTATAGTCCACCGTTATTGTCACTTAAATCTTTAAGGCACACCACAGACTACCTGCAGTATTGTCTCCTCCCTCAATCCATCCAAAGGTTGTCTTTAAAATACCGCTTTTAACAATAAATCCGCCCATTATGTCACACCTTGTAAAATTTCTACATTTTATATCTGTAATTTTTATGGTGAGTACATAATAAAGAGGTTTCTTTCTAAGACTAATTCTGTATCATACAGCATAGCATTATCGGCTTATAATGTTGCCACTGCTGGGACACAGGCCTCCTCTCTGTGAAAATGAGTGGGCCATAATCTACCACGCGGGCCCAGTGCGGGTGGGCAGATTTCATATGTCTTCGATTTTTTTGTTTTAGGACAGGCTGATTTTCTCATGATGTTTTCCTTCACCGTTTTTTCCGTTCTGTATCATGTAGTAGACTAAATTAAGATAGATTCTAACGAATTTGTACTACTTTTAGTTGATCATCGAGATGATCAAAGCTATTACAGTTAATTATTAGGTACCTACTTACTTAAAGAATTACTAACCGCTTGATTTAATATCTTAGATTTTCATTTCAAGGTGCTTTAAGGAACAAGGATCACGTCTTGAAACACGCAAGGGAAAATAATCCTTGATGCGATCAGTTATTTTCCTTAATTTAACAATAAACAGTCTATAAATGACATCATTCATAGAATAATTTTACGTATTACGTAATGTTTTTCTGCCAAGTTTTCATTTTGGTCCGACAGTATGAATCTATGGAAATTATTTGTTTGTGAATTTGGTGCTTATTTGAACAACTGTCTCTCAATATATTAAATTCTGTTACTGATAAAGATCTATCACGATGTGTAGCTCAGCTTTTTGGTCATAAACGAGCCAATCTTTTTCCAAACGGTGACGCTACGTCACCTGAGTAATGTCAGTTGATATTTACTCCCACTTTGGACACTTGACCCGACTCCCACATGACAATACATTGACACATCAAAATCAATTGCTTCTCAACCTTAGACTATCCATATTAAGCAGGCTATTTTCATCATCTGAAGCCTCTTCTCTCACTGAGGTATTGTATATTACTTGTGATACTACTACTATCGTTTCAGTCTATACATAATCAGCCTATAATGTTCCCACTGCTGGGACACAGGCCTCCTCTCTGTGAGAGGAAATGGGCCGTAATCCACCACGCGGGTTGGTACATGTCGCATGTCTTCGAATTTTTGGTTTTAGGACATGTCGGTTTCCTCACGATGTTTTTCTTCATCGTTTTGAGAGCAGTTGTGATGAAATAATTTACATAAAGTAAAGTGCCTGCCTCGTTTCGAACCGACGACCTACAAACTCGAAAGTCGCGGCCGTTACCATTCTATATTACATGTGAATATATAACTATTGTCTCAGCCTATGTAACTCCATATTTATCTATTAGCTAACACAGCAACCTTGCCCGGTAACCCCTGTCATCTCCAGTACGTGACAATTCTGCTGCACTGGCTGAACGTGACCTGCCGTCAGGACATGTCGCAAATTGTCCATTGAATATGTCCCAATGATTCATTGGCGACGATTACTCTTCGATGTCGTCTTGGCAGATCGTTGACGTGTGATTGGCTTTATTAGTATCTCTTTGTGTTTTGGTGTTAGTTTTTCCTGTTGGTGTAGGTTTCCTTGCATCCGTTGTATTATTTAAGATATCTAGAATCTTCTACTTCTTAGTATCTGCGCCCTAATAGCGTAAAACACTAATAATCCATAAGTATGGTGTACCATAAGGAATTCTATGTATGTATTTACCTCGCGAAGCTTAATTCCAAGTAACGCTTCGGTGACCACTGAACCTGCTGACGGTCAAAAGCGTGCTTCTAAATACTAATTACGTTAATTACTATCTTATTTGGTTACAATAGAAACAGGTTTGTACGCAAATCGCATGTTTGCCTTCAATTAGTGGTTATTGACTTTTTAGAGTAGCCATTCGTTGCGCTGCAGTGGTTTCTATGTTGGGAAGTTCCTTGAGTTTACGTGTCGTGTTGTGTTGTATGGGAATACTCATTTACTTATAGTTAGTTATGATAGGAGTTTTAAGTGAAAGTTTTGTTGTATTATGCATATTACTGCTTCCATTTATCGGACACCGGAAAATGTATTTCTTTTTACCTGAATCCACAAGTATTCTGGGTTCTTCAAACATCGTATGCGTCTGTCAGTTGGTAGAAATCACTTGTGTCATACAAATTCTAGTTTAGATTTTGGTGTATTTATTAGGAGCTCGATCTATTATTGTCCATAGAGATTAGAATTGTCAAATTCATTATCTTCATAAACTTATTAATTTATTATAGCATTGTAAGAAAACTTTATCTGAATATCGGCCATGGTTGCTGAATTCCTTCCAACAATGATCAATGTACTTAATTATTTCTTTTGTCAATTTTTTTTTGCCTTGTCAATTTGTCATTAGTTGTCACTGTGGTATTCAAAGAAATATCTTGTTTATCTAAAACTAATCAACTGCCAACAGAACAAAGGCGTGGTTACAAATATACGAATGTAACTCTGAATGTCAAGCATATTTTGCCATTATTTACAAGTTATTTCGAAATGGAAAACGAAGGCTATGGCTATCTACACGTCACTTACCATGGCTATTTATACACGTAATTAAGACTTCGCTCTAACCTTTTGTATGTCAAATGATTAATCTATCAAAAGGCTAATTGATAGGTTTTGTAAGAGTTTTTGAAGCGTCTTTGCATGTTTACTTAAGATCTGCGCACACGCAGCCGCGGGATGTAAGGTAGACACGATTTGTCGTGAGTCGCATGTCGTCATACATAAACTTATCATTATGACTATGATTTTCGTAATTGTTTGACAGCCATTGCTTTGTTTGAAGCTTCTCTGTATTATGTATGCTAAATCAGTCTGCTATGTAATTAAAATTGGAAAATCCGCAACCTATAGGTACAACTATTGGTTCTGCAATGACCAATGCATGTGTCTACCAAGATTGGTGATTATGGCAATTCCGATGACTGTTCTTAGTACCTAGTGCTACTTGGGAGACCGATGCTCAGCATTTTCGAGTTTTTAATCACGTCCTGCTCTTTTCTCAATTTTTCAAAAATGAACTGCTCTACCCACAGAAAGGAAAATTTCTAAACTTATATGCTCTAAGATATACGAATAGATAGCGATGTTACGGCCGTAGGAAGTTCCACTTACCACATTGTGCAACTGCCGGCAACGTGGACGCTTCGTTTGATTCATAGTCTTAGTCTGAAACAGGATGCAATATGAGCATCCATAGGATATCGCTCGTTAGTTCCTACGATCTTCAAGATCATTATCGGAGTATTTCAGAATGAGTATGATGTGTATCCACTAGCAGGAATAGCGCCACCGCAGCATGATTCGCAGAGCGGTGGCAAGCTCCAGCGAAAGAGCCAAAATTGTCTCCGACACACGACACCCTTTGCACGACAACATCCTTGTGCCACAAAGGCTGAAAAGCCGAAACAGTTTTTTAAAGTGTGTCGTCCCACTCACTGGCGAACCACCACAAGAAAGACTGAAGCTGTGGCGAGACAGTGTTCCGTTACCCAAACCGTTCGTTCCACCCGCTTAAGACCTCCCACCTGGACATGAGTTACCTTGGGTAACCTGGAAGTCTTTAAACAGACTCCGGGCTCAGGTTGGCCGAAGCAAGGAAAACCTGTTCAGGTGGAAATTTATAGACGACTCCGCCTTGGAGTGTAAATGTGGTGCAGTTCCACAAACGATGAGACACTTAATATCGTGCCCTGCGTGTCCTGTCAGCTGCACGTTACAGGAATTGATGGACGCTAGTGATGGCGCCAAACAAGTAGCCGAATTCTGGGCCGAGTACATTTAGATTGCTATCGACACGCTAAGAAGAAGAAGAAGTATGATGTAATATATGCTATTTTATTTGCGTATGTACGGTAATGGAAGGTAGAAGGAGTATTGTGTACCCAGTAACTGGGTTGTGGAGGTCAGACAGGCAGTCGCTCCATGTAATCGCTTCCGCTTTGACTGCTGCATCCAGTTAGTTTGAAGCTAGGGAAGATTTTGTGTGCATAGAAGCAAGGCAAGGGAAGACCAAACAAACGATGAATGGAAAGTGACTATTGAGATGACGGCAAATAGATGAAATGATGTATGGAAGAAGAATGCTGCGACCCCAAATACATTTGCACAAGAGCAGGAGGATGCTGTTGAAGTACGGAAGATAATGCAGACAAAGCTGGCTGTAAATCCATACTAATATTATAAATGCGAAAGTGTGTCTGCCTGTACCTCTTCACGCTTAAGAGGACTACATGACCTAAAGCGCGGTCTTTGTCGGTCTGCATAGAAAAGAAAGAGAAGCGCGATGCCACAACGCTGGTAATTTATTGCAAAATATGAGAAGCAATTATCGATTTACGAAAAATCTAGTCTTTGGACAAAAAAACTAAAACACTATAGTTTTAGTATGTTGCTTGTAGAATAATCTGACAAAAAATCATAATGATTGTATGTATATTAGTATGAATTTTGTTGTAAATAAAAAGTTTTTAGAGGTATCTTCATGATTTTTTTCTATCGTACCAAATAAGTTGTATTATGTTTTCAACACACTATCATCCTAGCATTTATCCTGAAGAATATCATATATTTTTTTGTTTTTTTTTACTGTAGGCGATCATTTACTTTTATTGTTTCTAAAACTTGCGTTTTTTGCGTTTAGGTCCTGTAAGCCCCTTAAACCGTTGAACCGATTTAGATGAAATTTGGTATATAGATAGTTTGAGCCCCGGGAAAGGACATGGGATAGTTTTTATCCCGATATTCCCACGGGATCGACACTTGTGCGGGTGAAACCGCGGAGCGCTGCTAGTCGCTAATAAATATACAACCAAAATGAATACCATATTTTACCACATTTTACTTGAAAATTGCCAAAGTGAATAAGGACTCAGTTGACACCTGTATGGAACAGCAGATTACACGCCACGCTAACTTTCTAGAATAGCTGCGACACTTCCTTAATACGAGGTAAATCCAAATGGCAAGCACTACTTTGTGACAAAACGTCATAATAAACTGCAATATTTAAGGGGTCTTCAGGACAGTTTCGTTTAAAACATTGTCTTCACTGTAACTGTGTCTGTCTTGTCCAAGTATTTTCTGCATTATTGTAAACTGCAGTTCCAGATTTGATGTATGAAGTTTTTAATCGCTTGTATGCCATTTTAGTCTTTGAGTTTTGTGACTTTGCAGGCCGTTTGTTCCTCAACATGATTAATTATTGTTGTCAATGGCTTTACCATTAACTCTGTCCGTCTTTGTACGTCTGTTTCTACCTTTCCTGTCAAGGTTAACGTTCTAAGATGGTCAAGTTGTCATTCATATCTTTTTGTACGTAATTTTGTATTTAAATAATGGATCTTTAAAATGTAAATGTTAATTAAAGGTCGTAGGAATTTGAGATGTAATTTACAATTTGCCAGCAAATAATGTAATTGATATTTTCATTAGGCTTAGATAGAAACTTTAGACTCGTGATAAAACTTCTGTGTGTGACCAAAATTAGGATAATCTTGTTAATAAATTACTAGGTACTAAACGAATACAAGATTTGTCAAGATACTGGAGAGTTTACTTTGCAAAATCCTTTCTTAATACTGTGAAAATGAGAAGTTATGTTTGTAACATTTTCTTAGCAAAACCATCAATCCGTTGTTGATAAAACTTGGCAGAAAAATAACATAAGAAGTTCATCAGACACATCCTGAAAAAAGTTACTTTGCAGAGCAGCTACCATCCAATGCTGCCGATCCAAATGTACTTGTATTGTATTGTGTTCGACCTCGAATTCACCTTAAAAAAAAGGGCCCCAAATACCAAGAAAACCAAACAATGACTGTGAAGTCAAAGTACTTATGTGTGGACATAAGTACTTTTAATTGCCATAAACATAATGCATTTATAACCGACCCAGTGAATTCCCAAAGGTTTATTGTCGAAAATGAGATTAATTGTGAGATCTGTATCGTGACGACATTGATGAAAGGTCGTTGGCAGGCATTGAGCAAAATGGAATAATATTTGTTATGTTATATGTACGGTCAACCGGAGGCCAGTTGAACTACAAAAACCGCCCTTACTGTTACGACATAAAGAAGCTGCCAATGTCAAATTGTTAACATGAATGTTCGGCTGATCGTACTTAGTCTGACTGTAACACCCACTGGGACCTCAGGTCCATTGTTTGATAAAGACGGTTTTTTGTGATGCTGTATTGAGGTTTGGTAATGAAGGTTGTAGTTGATCGTATAAAAAAGGAGGGCAGTATCCTTCAAATTAATATGTTCGCAACACTAACTATAAAATCATGCAATTTAAAGGCAGATTCTGGGCAACGTAATACCGAGAGGAAAGATAATGGAGATGTATGGGAAAAAAGGATAGGCCGACCCAAATAAAATTGGGATGATTTGAAATTATGAGGGTATCTTGTGGTTTAGTTTGTCGTTAGTCGAGTTTGTATCATACATTTATATACCTTTTCGATCTGCGGGATAACTACGTACTTAATACACTAAAAGTAGAAATGGCTTTCATTTTGACAGTATAACAACATTCATTGCGTTATATACGTTGTTGAGCAGACAAATTTTCCGAACATATGAAGCAATGGATTAGCAATATCCTATCGTCTGTAACCGGTAATGGAAGACATTTTTGTTCCAAGTCAGTTTTTCTGTGGTATTAGAAGGTATTAAAATTGTAGGCAAGAATTTGCGTGTACTTACATAACTGTATGCAAATGCAATGTAGGTCTTAGCTGTAAATTAGCTAAGGACAGACGCCAGCACATCACGCTACTACAATCTGTCAAATGTCTTTAATAGATTTTCAACATTATTGCTAAAGTTTAAGGTTCAAAGTTGATTGGGAAAATTTTACAGTTTCGGGTAGCTTGATGTGCTGGCGTCTGTACATAGTATCAAACAATAAGTCGTTAACGTCAATTAGTAGGTAATAGAAATTAATTACACAATGTTTATTGATTGGTTTATAATTTAAACCTAAACCTAATTAACGAAGTCACAAAATCGATTGCACAATACCCTGTAATTAATTAGTTAAAGATGAAATAATTAATGTAATACGGTTAATAATTCTGCCCTTTGAAACGTTGAAGAAGCGTAGATATGTACCAGTGAAATGCGATAGGCTGGGTTCATTGACGATTTTCTTTGGCATCATCATCATAATCAGCATATATCGTTCCCACTGCTGGGACACAGGCCTCCTCTCTTTTAGAGGGAGTGGGCGATAATCCACAATGCGGGCCACTACTGCACAACATTGATTATCTTTGTAATCAAAACTAATACACGATCAAGGCCGTTCGCCTCACGAACTACTAAAAAACCAACAACCCTCGCAGGCTGGTAGCTTGGGTAGCTTGTTGGATTAGAGTTGCCGAGAATCGAGCTGAATGGCATTCAATTGGAAAGGCCTATGTCTGATGACTATGACTATAGTATGGCTGATGACGAAATAAACAAACAATATTGTTTTCAGTGCAGAAATTAACATCTCCCGGAAAAGGCCGACTTTATCCCGATTGAAAAGAGTCACTATTTTAGCATTCTAAGAACCAATGTCACCAATGAAACTGAACGCGATCAGCACATCTAATCTGCGTTCAAGAGCTGTCAATGTCAATATTCTACATCAGTGTTAAACGCTGTTTGGATGAGCTCATCTCGATCTTTTTGTAAAATCTGATGATATTGAAATTTTGACATGACAACGTCAAGGTCAGCTAGTAAACAATAAAACCTGCTAAAATATTCACTTGCGCACTTAATCTGCTCATTTGCATAGAATAGCCCCCCCCCCCCTCTTTCAGTAACTATTAGTTAACGGACGGTCAATGAAAAGCCTACAGTTAGTGACAGTGCGATTGGGCTCGGTATTTACAAACAATGCAGTCGTGACGTTCGGAGGTCGCCGGAGATGGCGTTTTTGTTGCAAGCTCGACTTTTTGTGCGGTTCTAGGTAGGATGGGATTGGAGGCGTCGATTTTATTGTACTCTGAAGTGCATAGAAGTCATTATTTGGACCATTTACAGCTTAAAATGATTTTAAAATGGTTTTACAGATGTGGTATTTTTTGCGCTAATTTTCGTTTGTTTTTTTTGCTTTAACTACTTTTTTAACAATAGACAAAAAATGTTTTGTAATTTTGTATATCTCTAAGTTTTCGATGCACTTGAATACTTCGTTTTACAGCTTCATCAAACATTTTTTTTTTTGGTTAACCTGTTGCACTAAGTGATAGAGATAGGAAATTTCTACTCTATCTAGCTTATTTATATGACGTATAAAATTGATTCCATTATCCTGTTTATGAAATAACCAATTTCATTTCATTAGGCAAAGACTAAGGTATATGTTAGTTAAACCTAAAACATCTTGTCAATATGTTTGTTGCTAATTCATTCGACTATTCAGTCGCTTATGCTCATCGCCAATACATCCTTCCTGCCGATCAATATTATCTGCTTATTGTTTCAACAACAGCTGTGCCTCCCCTGACGGAAGCGCTCAATTCATACAATTGACGTGGCGGCCATCTTCAAACGCAGGAGTCAATTGACTTTCTTTTCGTCTTGTTATGTTGCAAAGATCATGCTATCATTTTGTAAAGTTGATCTATATTAATAAAATGTAGTTCGTAATTTATAGGGATCAGAATTTATTTTAAGTTTATAGAAGCTATAATATATTTGAGAACATTAACACCTGTGTTTAGTTCAAAGGTCTAGATAAGGAACTACTGCTATGTGTCAACAACATCGTCGTTCCATCTCGTGGCACACAACGCAACGCTTCCTTCACTATTTTTTTCTTATTCGTATTTTGTTGCGTATATTTTTAGTATGTATGTATTTATGTAAGTATCTATTATTTTAGGATATGTATATATCTGTGTATCTATTTTAGTATATTATTACACCAACGACAACCCCATTTTATGTCCAGGCAAATCACTGTCCATTCCAAGGTTGTCTGGAAGAGATCGCAGAAAGCGATAAGGCCGCCCATTGTATATTTTTAGTTATCGATAATTCTTTTTGTTGTGTATTTTTGTGGTATACAATAAAGTATATATAAATAAATAATAAAAACAAATGCTTAAATAAATAATTAACGAGACAGTCCACAATCTCACCCAGAAATAATTGCAGTCAAAACTGACAATCAAAACCACACCCAAGGAGTCAGCTGATTGTCAATTTTAACTACCACATTCATAAATACCAATACCAAAAAACCGTCCAATTAGGAACTGCCAAACTTTCATGCAGCACACGAATCCGATACACAAAAAACTGTCAGTTAAAAGTAACAGTTTACTGAGAGTGAAACGAACCGGATCCCGTTTGGCCGGAGTGCCGGAGTAAGGGACGGCCCAATTACAGACCTTATCGAGTCCTAGGTCGTCCGGACTGGTCGCATACCACTTTTACCAGCACACTTGAGCTGATTTTTGGGTTCCTTAGTTCATCAAAATGGTTTAAACCTTCGTATATGCTTCGAACGTGGATCCACGCGAGACGCAATGGATTTTTAATTAATTTAAATAACCAACTAACATCTTAATTACGCCATTCTACCGGTTAAGGAATAAAATCAAAAAATAAAATGACAGTGATATAAAGAGTGTTTAATTTTCGAAATGGAACACTTCCAAAATGGGACAAGAATTTGGAGCAGGATTTAATTTTGTATTGGTCACTGGATTTTAAGGCCGCTGCATTGTTTTTTGTACTGACAAAAAGAGGCAGTTGGCTTTTTTCGCATTTTAACTAAAGTGAATAAATAATACTCTTAAAAAGCACCACTCTCCAGCAATCCACGTGACAAACAACTTGTTATTGCAGCATTCATTAGAAATACTTTTTTGTTTAAATTAATTTTTCAGCTCAAATAATTTAAATTAAAAAACACCATAATTTTTCACTTAAACACAAAATTAAACTGCAATTATTATTTCATTTAACGAGTTGCATAAAACGGTGTACAATTAAAAATCCAGAGCACTCATAATCATAACATATTAGACTTTAAAGAAACCAGTTCTTGTAAAACAAAAATTAAAAATTAGGTCGCGAGCATTTCGTTGCTACCGTGTCGCGAAATACTTTGAGAGCGGATCTCCATTATTGATTTTTAATTATAATGGTTAGTTTTTTCAGCACACTGTTATAAAAACTATAATATTTTTTGCTATAAAAGCTTATTAGTGATTTTAAAAGAAGCGTACGATCATGGTGTCTTTATACATTTGCCGTGATTCTTATTATTATTTTCTAATTACAAGTGCCCCAGATCGACCTGCTAAATGCAGGCTTTCCGATTTTTCTTGCACTTGTCTCTACCTGTCCCTGATAAGAAGCAATAATTTCGAAAAGATTCAAGCTAATCCCCCATTTGCATTATGGTCTGGCGAGTTATCTGCTACACACTCAAGTACAGGCCGAAGTTCATTCGTCGTGTGTCCGTTCCGAGACCTAAATAAAATCTAGCTCAAAGATATTTGATCTTAGATTATAATACAATAAACAATTGACAATCTCAAAGTTCAAGGGCAGTAAAACACGAAATAGATTAAGTTTAGAATCAATAAAAACCACATTCTGTATCACCCAACGGAAATAAAAAAATAATTGGGCATTTTAAAATATGCGGACATTTAAAATCTAATTAAATGGTCGATTAATGTCTTAAATCAAATTAAGAAATATCTTTAAACCATGTCACAAACGATATTAATAATTTAGTGCAATCATTTAGATTCCTTTGCGGTCGAATTTGTAAGGTCAGAGCTTGATAATGTTAGGTAATAGTAACGAACAATTAAAACACGAGGGGCAGATGAGAGATGTGGGGCTCATGGTTAAATAATAACAGCCGCACGGGTCAAAGGGTAAGCTACGCTAGCCGCGGTCGATTCGTGGATGGGTGAACGTCCATTATATATCGAGACACCTCCGCGCCTCGGATAGCACATTCGGCCGTTGGTCTCGGCTGTCATTTGTAGGTCTTTGACCGGGTAGTCAGAAGCCCAAAAATTTGACAACCAGTCTTACCAAGGGATATTGTGTTACCCAGTTACTGGATTGTGTAGGTCAGATAGGCAGTCGCTCCATGTAAAATTCTGGTATTCAGCTGCATCCGGTTAGACAGAAAGCCGACCCCAATGTAGTTGGGAAAAGGCTAGGCAGATTGATTGAATTCCTTTGCGGTCGAATTTGTAAGGCCATACCTTGTTTGGTAATAGCATCGAACTATTAACTATGAGCAGTAAAGAATGGACCATTTGAGTAAGGTCGTCTTGATCACGGTGTGACTGACCTGCTTAACGGAGTATTAGTGTTTCATTGTGACAGTTTAACGCAGATTAATTTGTTTTGTGTCAGTTTGTGAGATTCAGGTTTTGAATGGCAGGTTACTTGTTTTGCAATAGCCTTGTCTCCTGTACATTATTAAGGCGTTTATTTATAAACGTTACTTAAAGTTAAGTAAGGGTCAATCCCCACTGAAAGAGGAACAGCCAGCAGCGGCCATTATCCATAGTCTGATGATGGGCTCCCTTTTCCGCACTTAGACTCCCATTTGGTCCGTTGTGCGCGGGGATTCTGGCTAACAGGGCCAGGCTAGCTCCGCCCAAAAGTACAGAAGCTTCCTGGGAGCTTCACAGGCTTCACGGAGCGACCTCACTGTTCTGAGGATTTCTTCACGTTGTGAAGCCACGGTCTCGCATTACAGGATGACGTGGGCGGCTGATTCCTAGGCGTCAAGGCAGCCCCTGCAACGGGCTGTCTGTGGCGCCTATGTTAAAAAGATGTTTGCTAAGGGGGGGTTATGGCCCGTAATTGTACCTATGTCATTTGAAGGCAAAGGAGGGGCAGCGCGGCGTCGCGAGGCTGCACGAGCCTTCTAGCGACTAGTCAAAAGAAGGAAAGTCACTTGCTACGGACGCTGCGCGCCGCTGCTCTTTCAATGGGGATTGACCATTATGATTAGCGATTGTTTAACCATACGTGTTTGACGTTTAAACCTCTCTTAACTTAAACAACGTTTATAAAGGGGTGTACTTAAACATAACTGACGAAATTTAGGTTTACTATAGGTATCCTCTGCCTTTCTTTTTTTTCGTTCGGGGAAAGTATGAAATATCATTACATTTTCAAGTGCTTACCTTATTTTATAACTTAGCTTATCCTGATACGGAATTCGTTAGTCCTACAACTAGCCCTAACCTGGTCCTGTTACTTTTAAATGCTCCTTTATTTTTCTAGGTATTTGTATTTCCTGTGTTTGTCCCAAATAAAATATTTTTCTTTCTTTACCAATTTTGATTACTCAGTAATTAAAGGCTACATCCACAATTACAAAATTTCAAACAGCTCCAATTCGTAACACAGTAAAGATTTATACTTACTAAGATCACAGCGATAAAGCTAGCAACACACCAGCAACACACTACCCTAAAAATAATATTCGCGTCCGGCACATTGACCTAAAGCCTACATTCTAAATACTTTGCCAAAATATTTGAGTTACCGATAAGAGAGAAAGAGATGAATGATAATGAGTTTGAGTTTGACGAAACCCAGCTGTTCAAACATCCAGGTGGTAGAAGGAATTAGTTTATGAGGTCAAGGGACCGTAATATATATGGTTAGATGGTAACAGTTATATCTTTCATTAATTTAGTTTGTGAATTGCTTCATTTATTCCTTTGAAGTGTTCGTTTTTATTAAAATTCATAGTCCTTACTGACTGATACTTATATCAACGCACAGCCTAAACCGCTGGTCCTAGAGACATGAATTTTGGAGGGTGTGTTCATTGTGAATAGTAGGTATCTACTAAGAAAGGGTTTTTATAAATTACACCCTTAAAAAATCAGCTGTTCCCTACATTTTGACGAGTTATACGAACATAAATGTAGGGAACAGCTGATTTTTTTTTTCGCGATTTCAGGTTTGGTCCCATTGTAAAAGTTGTTTGTTATCATGAGTACAATCACGTGTTTAGGTATCGGTCACTAATTACCAGTCACCCTTTTTAAGGGCGAGCCTCACTAGATTGCCAGTGTAGCTAGCCTAGTTTCTACTTCTGTAGTATAAAGAGGTAAAAAATGTATGAGTTTCTATGTACGGGATAATCTCCGAAACTATTCATCCAATATCAATAATTAATTCCTGATAGATACCTACGATATGCCGAGTGCCATAGTATACGTTTTACGAGTATGTTAAAAAACGCGGACAGAAACCAGTCATTAAGAAAAGCCTATCCATCTTAGATAACCCATAAAAATATTATTCCTCATGCTTCCATAGACAACAAACTCGCATGTTTGTTTAGATTCTAAGATCGTAGACTTTCTCCCCTCAAGGTCGTGTGTGGTGTGTCACTATTGTTCATTGTGCATTGTTCCTATGGGAAGCTGGCTCATGGCTGCCGTGAGGAATTGTTAAGTTATCAACAGTTGATGGTTTCATTCGCATTGGAAAGATGGAAGGTTATCGAAGTAAAGAGGAGGTCAGGAAACGGGTTTGTTTTGATAGCAGTGATGTTATTAATTAATGGTCTGTATATAATGATAATTCTTGAAAAAAAAGATTAAAATTATAACCCATGACTTGTGTTTCTGTACCACAGGATAAGTGAATCATCAAACATTTCAATAAAACAACTAAGTTATAAACTAGACACCGAAAAGTAATCTAAAATTGGTTTTAAAGTTCCACAGTTCGACAAACATTTGTGTTAAATACCAGTCAATGTAATCAGTTACTTTAATCCCTAAATCTCAAAAGGCTTCATCAAACTATATCCTTAAACTATTTTAATCTTATTACGGACTAGAAAGTTTTCAAGTCATGACTATCAACTTGATACAGTTATAAATCGTCCAGGGATTAGAGCCGAGGTCTCAATCCCTCTAAATCCCTTAGCGAAAGTGGACTTCTTGACAAGTGAAGAGCTGTCAGTTATACGGACACACAGCATGAATGGTTCAGCAGGTTCAATTTGGACAAACGCCATAAGAAATCTAGAAGCCTAAATCTAAGCAATGAACCATCACAAAAACTGAGGACATGAAATGGCGCTTTGTCTATACAAAACGAAGTTGTCGAAAACTGTCCCATTTCAGCTACCTGAAATGGGACAGTTTTCAACAACATTGTATTTTTTGGTTTTAGTTTAAATAGCATGGTTTGTTAAGATTATTATTTTTTCTTACGGTAGTTTACTATAAAGTACATTTATAAGATCCGAGCCACCCCCACAACGTATTGAATTAGTTGGTATACAGTGCTTAAGGTACTAAAATCCGCCTCCGTACAATCTTTATCCAGCCATATTATTTTTATACCTCTCTTTGTGACGCATACGGAACAAACCTTCGTCCAAAATCCATGTCAACTGTCAGTAAAAGTTGTACAAGTAGGGCAGTGCGTGTGCGCCGAAACTGTTAGGCCCATCGTCCACGACGCTACTCAAAAGTAATGAGTTACAGACTCAAATCACAACAATAAGTAGCTAGAATGACACAGCATATAGTATTTCAATGGTGGTCTACAACTACTAGCTTCAACTTTCTGATTAAATGACCCGGTCATTTCTGAATTGAACTTCTGAATTGTCAAGGAGTCGGTCATTACTAAAAGGTCTAAACAGACGGACTGCATTTCAGCTGCAACATCCAAGTTTGGATGCAGCTGGCTTAACTGCTTCGAAACCTAGTTACTTTAACTGCATCCAAACTGCGATGTTGCAGCTGGCATGCAGTTCAAATGCAGTCCGTCTGTTTAGACCCTATGACCGACTCCTTGACAATTCAGAAGTTCAATTCAGAAATTAACGGGTCATTTAATCAGAAGTTCCTGTAAATGGTGTAATGCTTTGAGTTTCAGTTAGATCCGAACAACGATGCGACAAACTCAAATCGGCAATCATTAGTAGCCAGAGCTATTAATTGCTGATTTGAGTTTGTAACACTAATAAACTTTTTAATTATCTAAAATATTTACTATAAAAGTTAACCGTCTTAAAATAATAATATACGTACAACGCTATAAAAAAGGAAAGAATCATAGGGCACCAGAAAATTCGCCCGCGTTGTCAACAGCGAAAGTGCCCAAAAAGCTGGCAGAATTGCCAAAAAACTGGTTACTTTGAGTAGCGTCGTGGACGATGGACCTTACACAAATACCTTACAATGTACTTAGTCCTGTCATTTTGTGAGCGCTCAGTGAATTGTAATGGATCTCTATCATTTTTTATGTGAAGTTTCTGTATGCGCGCGTTTCCCTTCGACGATGAGCGAAAGCAATGCTAATGTGTGTTGAAACTTGCCTATGGATATTGTAGACGTGTGCTGTAAGGTTTATGTGACTATTGATACTTAATATCGCATAGACATTAACCATTTTGCGGGATACTAAACGCCTGCAGACGTAATAACAGTAAAATTTGTATTGTGTGACGTTCAGTGTCCGTCAACCGATTAATTTGCCTAGTTATTGCTATCATAATATACCATCACTATTACAACATCGTATTTTTGGATTACAATTAATTTTATAAACTAATAGCTCTGCTCCAGGCCATGATTGATCCATATCGGAAGCACGAAATAGGATCAATATACAAATGAGCTTACCGCAATTTCCGCTCCTATTTCGGAAGTCTGCTAGACTAATCGGGCCTTCCTGATTACGTATTTCGGACAAACGCCGCTGGCTTTAATCTCTCGGAAGTTTTTGCCTGTCTAAACTCAAAACACGCTACCTTTTTTATTGCTTTGTGAATTAGGATTATTCAAGTTAACGTTATTCAAAAATTCTGTAAGATATATCCCAATCAAGATGGTAAACCCTTCCTCAAAATAATGCAATGCTCGGTAATAAATTAGCTACGTAATTAAACAGCATCCCACTTTCACTTTCTTGAGAGCAGTGGTGGCCCAGTGGTAACGGCCACGGCTAACGAGTTGTAGGTCGTAGGTTCGAATCCAGAAAAGTGTTTTTCTTTGTGTAAATTATTTCATCACCACTGCTCTCAAAACGGTGAAGGGTAACATAACATTGTGAGGAAACCGGCATGTCCTAGAACCAAAAATTCGCAGATTTACCAACAATTTTATTACGGCCTACTCCCCTCTCATAGAGAGGAGGCCTGTGTCCCAGCAATGAGAATATTATACTTAGGCTGATTATTGACACAGACACATTATCAGGGACTTCCCTAATACAACTTAAGACTGACGTCGAACTACTAAGAAATCCCTCTAAACATACAGTCATGCATTCTCGGAACAGACCATCCTTTGATTTCTAATTAAGCCCCGTAAAAGGTATCCAGCAGTGTACGTTCCCGTTCATAACCGCATGATAAGCCGTGATAAGGCAAACCAGATGTTGGTAATAGATAACAGTCGGTCTGTTAGAACTTCAGGTTCAAAGAGTTTCGGGAATGTTATAGTAAACATGAGGGCGATAAGGTAAACTTGGTTTGGAAGGCTTGTTATCTATGAAAGCTTTTCCAAGTTTCCGACTAATTTGACCTTTCATTGTTGCCTTCCTCGAGGATTGAATTCGTTTCTATGGAAAGGTAATATCTGTTTAAAACAATAGTTGGTCTGGGCGACTGATAAGGTCTATAGTCGTATTATTAACGTGATGTCACTGGCATGAAGGCTAACCACCTAAGAAGAAATTATCAAACATGTCCCTTCAAGCTAATAGATAGAAAGAAAAATTGTTTTGCACAATCAACGCTCATTGTAATGAGGAATGATATGAAAATAAATGAATGATAGCGCGACGGTTAAGAGGGGAGAATGAAAGACATGGGAAAAGGGCACGAAGATGAAAATGATGTCCCTTTGAACTAATCTTTTTAATCCAGATAACATATTTGTGAAGTGTTTGTTTGTTTATGTGATATTGATGTAGCCTTCTATACATACTTAGGTAGGTACATTATCAAAAGCAGATACCTTAAGATGTATGAATTTACCTCTTAATAAAATACTCAGTTTTGCCATTTAACGTCCATAATCTTTGTAACGTTCTATAAATAAGGCACTTTGTTATAAAGGACATAAGCTATTTACCACTGGACACTGGACTGTAAATAATGCTACATTACATTGTGTGAATCCATCATTTAGTTGCAAGCACTCATTTCATTGTCTACAACATACATACGTAATACCGTGACTGCACTAATCACTGTGTTTCCCACACTCAATTGTACTTAGGTTTCTTCTGGGAATTGGAGAAAAAACAATGTGTCAATTGCATGTCATCTCGCTGATTGTGGACAATTAATGCTGATGACGTATTGAAAGCCTGGCGGACTTGAAACTGCCTCGTTTGACACGATGGTAATCTGTGATCAGTAGGGAATGTGATAGAAATGTCTATAATATCTATATACACAACATTATCAGCCTATAATGTTCCCAATGCTGCGACACAGGCCTTCTCTCGGTGAGAGGGAGTGGGCCGTAATCCACCACGCGGGCAACATAATCAGCCTATAAAGTTCCCACTGCTGGTACATAGGCTTTATCTCGGTGAGAGGGAGTGGGCCGTAATCTACCACGCGGGCAACATAATCAGCCTATAAAGTTCCCACTGCTGCTACACAGGCTTTCTCTCGGTGAGAGGGAGTGGGCCGTATCCACTACGCGGTCCCAGTGTGGGTTGGTAGGTGTCACATGTCTTCCAATTTTTGGTTCTAGGACTTACCGGTTACAAAGTAAAACAACTGTTTGGATACCTACGACCTACAATTCTTAAGTCGATGCTAAAATTTTTATGAATGATATTTACGGATTCCTTAAGTGTGCTGGAGTAGCATTTCATTGGCGCTGTTAATTTCTTGGTGATTAAAGTTTGTCGTGTTTTTCATGAGAACATGGTAAAAGCCTGATCAATTGAATCCTTTGCCTAACCTATTCTTTTCATTCCACATTTCACAGTTTAGTAAACAAACAGTTATATAAGGTGTTAAAAAATTAACTTTACAAACTTTAAGAGGTGCTTTAGACCATCGAACTGAACAACTTTCACTATGGGACCAACTCTGAAATCACGAAAACAAATCAGCTGTTTCATACAATTTGGTCAAGTAGATATTGAACTTCTGTATGAAACAGCTGATTTTTTTTCGTGATTTCAGAGTTGGTCCCATAGTGAAACTTGTTCAGTTCGATGGTCTAAAGCACGTCTCAAAGTTTGTAAGGTTAGTTTTTTAACACTTTGTATAGGATGTTGAATTGTTGACAAATGAAGTCGGTAACAAATCCACTGAAGAGTAATTGCTAGTTGCTACTATACTAATATTTGTATAATGTATACTATAAGTTGTTTTTGTATTTTTGTTTCTTGTTATCCCAATTGCTCCTTCATACGCTATGGAAATCAACGATACTATTGGTTGATATCATACACATCCATCGCTCCGCAGCTGCATCTCTGACGGAACCATTAGCTATTCACATTGAAAACTTTCTTCGAAACATCAAAGTATGTATTTACATATAATTGCATTGCCTGCAGCACGTATACAATCCCAGAAGCATTTTATCGCAGCAATCATGCTGCAGAGCAAATAGTGTCTGACCGATAGCGAGGTCACTGACCCACACCCACTCTGTTGCGTGTAGCGTAACAGTGGAGGTGCTAGCAGTAGTGTAAGTGGGGTCGGTCCTTGAGATGTTGGTGAGAAAAGCTTTGACTGTCTAACTTTGAAGAGGAATTTGAAGCTGGATGATTGATGTCAGAGTATAAAGTGGATGTGGATTTATTGTTCTTTGTTAAAGGTTAAAACTGTCTACAGCTGCGGATTTTTACTGAAACTCGGTTGTCAACATAATATATTAACATTGACAACACACACATATTAATTTTTTTTTGTTTAGTACTTTATCCCAGTTTGTAATAAACAAAGGTTTTTTCTATTCGTAGTAACATATTTTAATTATTTTCGAAATTAGTTACTACGTCAGTTAAAGCATCTATGTTTAAAAAAAACGTAATTATAGGCAAATGCTGCTGTAATAATAAAAGAAGACGAAATGTCTGCCTAGGCAGAAAATAATCTAGTAACGTAACTTGGGCTCGACCTCAGACTGTCCAACAATAGAACAGAAATGATTGATAGAATCATACACTTATCAATAACATGAACTTGTTATCAAACAGAGAAATGTTAGAGGTCGATGACCTGGCCGGTACACTGTCTTGTGTTGTGCGTGAGGTGAATAGCTTGGTTGCAGTGAAGCGGCGTCAGTGGGTGAAGTTGATTCCGTCATTGAAAATTGAGATAAAAATTTAAGTTGATATGGTTCGATCTGTTTTTGTCTTTATCGATGTTGTAATCAGAGATATATGTATATTTTGTTTAAAAAACAGATAAGACAAAAATATCAGAAACGATAATTACTATGTTTATTATAGACATTACACTAAATTTAACACGAGTCTCTTTGAAGTGGCGCTTACAACATTAAATTCAGCTCTTTCATAACTTTTCACCTATTTAAAGATACTTTTATTTATAAGAACGTTGGCCCACATTCGGTTTCTTCTGTAGGTACTTATCACTTTCACTGGGCACAACAAATCACGTATACAAACGCATATTCTTTTTTTAAATATCTTTTATATATTATTAATTATACTCTATTCTTAGATAGGTAGATAGATAAGTCGTTTATTTGGTGCACACACAAAAGGCATAGACTTATTTTTATTAATTCTAATCATCTGCTGATTGATCTACTGCTTCCCATGTGCTGTATACGAAAACTGTTATTGTAATAAAGTTGCATAGCAAAATGTGTCCGCTTGATCGCTCGCAATGACTTATAGAACAAAAGGTCATAAGCGGTTACATGTCTTTTTATAACAGACGTAACAACATCGCGCCAGTATTTCCCGAAGGGTATGGCAGAGGTATATCTATAGTACCTGCATCCACATTTCGCCAGTTAAGTAATAGGCCATCAACCGGGCACAAATCCTGTAGGCCAGTTCCTCCCGTAATTAACACTCTCCCTGCCATTGGAACCGCCGGCGTCCCCCAAAAAATTTTGTTCAGCAGGCCAAAGCACATTTTTATACTTTTATCACATTCTCCATAACAGCACGCCAGTAGTTGTAAAAACTATTTGAATTCGGGAGGTCAGGGCGGATCCCACGGCGTCCTGAAAAAATGTTTTTTTGGACCCGCCGGCGTATCCCACGGCCTCTTGTAATCATTTTGACTTTTGACTCACGGCGTTCACAAGCAGAAACTTTGGGACCCGCCGGCGACCTCCATGGCCTCATGAACTTAAACAGTTTCATATATTGTCGGCAGGAGAGTGTTAAAAACGTTCAAAATCTAGTCACAATCTCATCTCAGCCACAATCAATGTCAAAAATGTAGGGAAATTAGAGGCATTTTTGACAGATTGAGACTGAGATTTTATAAATTACTATATTTCTCTAATGTCCAACATTTTGAAATTGTTAGGGATTGAAGTTTCCTGATTTCTGTAGATTGCTTATCTTGGAAATTAACATCGTTATCGATTGATTACTTAGGCTTATCTTATAAATCTCTATTAATAAGGTGAAGTTAGACTGGTTTCTAGACTTTCAGGAACATTTTCTGAAAATATAGGAAACAGTCTAATCTTACCTTAGAAAAGCATACAAGTAGTAAAAAAAAAACACAGTCTAGCAGAATTTTTAACTTTATTCTCTTGATAAAAAAGTATTAGTGAATGCATAAATGCACTCAAATCATATACCGGACACCTCCATCTCCTGTTCATAGGATATACTAGCGCTTCCTGTATCCTGACCCTTTCTACAATATCAGTACCATGTATCAAAATTATCATAAAGTATCGAATTGAACACCAAGTATCAAGTATCATAGTTTCCAATAGGTCCCTACACTTTCTCAGACATCGAACTTTGACACCCAAAGTGTTGTGAGGTCATGATTCATGTAGCATAGATATACTTGGATACAGCTTATATATTTGTTTCTATACTATTAATCCACTGTTTCACCAACAAGAAGTAGCAGTAGTTGAAAAAGATGTTGGTTCAAAAAAAATGTTTTGAACTCTTGAGCACGTGAGGTCATACTGTTATAATTTCAACTAGCTGAGCCCGCGACTTCCCGCAAAAAAAATTGGATGTCATGGGTTTTTTTTTGCGCGGAACCCTAATTCTTTTTCTAAAATAAAAGTCGCCTAAGTTACTCCTTATAACATCTAGCAGTGAAAGTCCCGTCAGTGGGTCCAGCCGTTTCGGAGATTAGCCTTAACAAACAAACAGACGGACAAAAATAAAAAATGTTATAAGTACCTTATACATATATTTTCATATGCCTTCAAGTGACACTTACATTTTATTTATTTGTATGTATGTATGTAGGTATATAAGCAACAACGAGAAATGCCTATTGCCTAGCTGATGGTGATATTCCTAAAACAAGTGTATGATTTCCCTTTCTACTATACACTATCTAGCTTTACAAGCTGGCAGAAGATATCAATGCCCGCTATCTTTACTTCAATGCTCGATCTGGCGATCATTAATACTCATCCAACACTGGTATGCGCCGGCGCAGCCTACGCACTGTGACATCGCTGATATTGCGTAACGCACAGTAAGGTCACAAGTCGAAGTTACTGACCCTGACATGTTACATCTTCAAGCTTGCTGTTGTTTATAGGGGGAATAGGGTTTCAAGTTACTTTACCCTCTCTGATGTTAGAAGTTTTTGGTAGAAAAATGATAGAATTCTTAATTGAGCAATGCTCTTTTTCCTGTATGTCTGCAGTAGCTTGCTGTAGGAAAACCAGGATGGTATTATTTCATAGTTTCACCTTAAAAGTAAATGTGTCAGAGGCACTCGGGGGTCGGTGAACTTTCTGACAGTCAAAACAAAAGCAGTTTGTAGTCAATTTGTTTTTTTTTATTTCTATAACCTATCAGCTAGACGGCCAGCTACCCTGAGACCTGCACCCTAATTACGTAACACACTATCAATCAAAATCTGAAGCATTTTCAAGGATAATTGCTAATCCATTGCTTCATATTATGCTCGAAAAATGTGTCTGTTCAATAACGCAATGAATGTTTTTTTTAACTGTCAAAATGAAATAAATTGCTACTGGTTAGTGTGTTATGCAATTACCCCGCAGTGCTTATTGAAATCGACTTTTTCTCATAATTTTCTCTTCTTGTTTAAAACGAGTCGTAATATTGTGTGCATATATAATTTCTCTGACTAATTTTCTCCCTACACAATTACTGAGTAGGTAATTAGCTAATAATTCTCGAGGTAATCAATGTAGGTAGGTATCAATGTAGGTAATCAATATCTTCGTCTCATAAAAAAAAAAATACGCGGTGAGAGTTGTGCGCAGGTGCGTCTGCGCAACCGATCTCGGTTGCGCAGACGCACCTCAATTCATCATAAACATAAAATCTTCGTGTATTACATCTTTCATACACGAAGATTTTATGTTTATGAATTAGTATGTGGTGGTGAAGAATACTTTGTTGTTGCATTTTGATTAAGTAATTTTTGGGTTAATTTGAGTTCCTTCGGAATATTTTTATATGTACCCGTATCTAGAACAATCCTGACAATTATTTCTGACAGGTAGGCAAAATTTTATGCTTTTCTAAAGGCTAATCTTACTTAGACGTAAGTATGTGCCTAACCTAAGGCTAATAAAGATATTCAAATTTCATGAAATCTCTTGGATAATGTCAGCAAATAGGCGCCAACTATGCAATTTAGAATCCTTCCTACTTAAAATTTAAATCCCATATTATGCATTAACGCCACTTCGAAATTCAGTTCAACCTAACTGCCAATACGTAACCGCCATTTGTAAGTAAAGCCACTTCCACACGGTATGAAAATACCGCATACATGTCGATTACGTGCTGGCTTTAACAAAACACTCACGATTTTGGTGAAAGTGCACGCAGTGGTTAGCGGTAACACCGCCAGTCTGAGTGTGCACTAGGCTTAGGACAGACCTTTTTGTATTACAAGGATTAAGTTTGAATTTCGAAGGATAGAACAATCAAAGGATTGTATAGTTGGAAAGAAGAACGATTGAAGAACTTTTGAAAAGAATTCGTTTGTTTTGTAGTTACACTGTTGTCTATTGGTAAGTGATGCATTTTTGTTGTTAGCATGTTCCAAAAATCTAGTACGAGTATTATTAAAAGAAGCTTATAGATTGTCGAAAATACAAACATTTCCAGTAGGTAAGTACTTACCTGTACTATTTGACATAAAACTAGATTCAGCATTTTTTGCTCTTCTGCCAAGCATTGATCATTCTAAAAAATGAGTGCATATCGATGGGTCTAGGAATTCACTTATTCTGATAGCCATTTATCTATGTGTAAAGATTTATTATGAAATTGCGTAATTGTAAGTTTGTAACCATATACGTAGAAGCATAGACTAGAACGCAATACCTAGTATTTTTACTATAATTTCTACATAATATGTAATTGGTCAGTTCGCAGTATTTTCTGATGGAATTACAAACGTGTGTAATTCCGCTGTAGTCTATATCTAATGCGTAATAATTTTTGTGCGTTTTCTTCGTCGACACTAGTATCAATTGAGACATTTTTTATTTCTTTCTACATTCAATTACTTAATTCATTTTGTTTTTGGGATATTTTTCAATAGTTAATGCCCCTCTCTAAAACTACAATACATTATAACCGTGGGTGCGCAATGTGGAATACAATGGTTGCTATTCGCATTGGTGCTTTCGAATTGGTGCTCTAAATGGAATGTCTCGTCTAACCGACAAAAACACATGAAATATACTAATATCTAATTTAAGTAAGTTTTATGGGGAACCTTCGATATTTTACAAGCATTTCCAATTCCAAGCATATTTCACTAGCTCCTTAGAAATAACCACAATTGTATGTTGCTATTCATTTATACTGAAAATTTACAAAATCTAGACACTTGAATATCTACATAATTATGATATAATAGAATATATAAATACTAATACACACATCAAAAGTGTCTAGGGATCAACATATATTTTTGCAATAACTTTTCTCCTGATTGATATTAATTAAAATTTTCTTTAAGGATTCATCAAATAAAGTGTTTTCGTTTGTCACAGTAACGATAAACCAAGTCACCTTTGCATTAATAAAGAAATTTGCCATTTTCCTAATAAAGGGATTTTTGACATTTGAACCACTAACACAAAAGTTCGAAAAAAAGACTGAAATAACAGTTTTCTTTAAAATTTTATTGGGTAACTTAAACAATTAATAATCCGTGTTTCTACCGCGAACACTAACAACACAAGAACATCGGTTTGGCATACTCAAAATGAGTTCATCCAAATCACGCTGTGGAATGGCAGCCCATGTTCGTTGCAACAACAAAAAAAGGTCTTCTTGCGACTGGATACCCTCCATATTCGGCAGAGCTCTTCTCTGTAGCATATCCCATGCATGCTCAATCGGGTTCAAGTCTGGCGACTGAGCAGGCCAGGGCAGGACATTGATGTTAGCTGCGGCGAGAGTCTGTCTTACAACTCTTGCGGTGTGCGGTCGTGCATTATCATGCATTAACTGAAATAAGGGACCGATTTTCACTTGTAGAGGAACGATGACGTCTGATACAATCGTCTCAGCATAAATTTGAGCGTTGAGGTTGCCTCTGATCCAAATCAACTCAGTTCTTCCGCCGATCCAAATACCCGCCCATACCATGATGGTTCCACCACTATAAGGATGGACTTCCTGGCAGGATTTTAATCGCTGTTGGCGTCCAGGGGTTCTTCAGTGTCGTATACGTCTTGTATCCGGTCTCATACCAAAACGAGACTCATCAGAAAAGCACACGAAACGCCATTGTTCTTCTGCCCAATTTCTGTGTTCAAGAGCCCATTGATATCGAATCCTACGATTGTGCATTGCTATAGGTGGTACCCGTAGCGGTCTTCGGGAATGAAGGTTCACTTCATGCAAGCGGTTTCTGACTGTTTGGTCGCTAATTAAGTTCCCTGAAGAGTGATGAAGCCTCACGGCTAACATCATGGCGGTTATTGTTGGAGCTCTTCGAGTTAAGATTTGAATGTATCGGTCTTGTCTCCGTGTGGTGCAGCGATACCGTCCTCCATGGCGCTCAGCCACGGTACCAGTGCTTCGGTAACGTGTCCAAAGTCGACTGATAACACTCTGACTTGTATTCAGAGCTAAAGCCACAGTACGTTGCCGGGAACCAGCTTCTATCATTCCCACGGCTCTGAGCATTTCTTCCCTGCTTAAATGACGTCGCCGCTCCATAATAACGTTGGTTTTAATCAGTAGTAGGGAAACAGTAGCACTAATAATGTCTTCAATGCGTTGTATGTTTTTATAGGGAAAATATTGACAGCTGATTTTCATCTTTTACTCGAATTTGATTCACAGTTCCTGATTCAAATTATGATATGCACCAAAAAGGATCCATATAAATTTATAAAATCATAAATTTATTACAAAGCCACATCTCAATCTCAAGAAATCCGCATAAAAATGCTTGATCCCTAGACACTTTTGATGTGTGTATAATAAAGGTGAAGAGTTTGTATGTCTGAACGCGCTAATCTCTGGAACCACCAACTGATTTGAAAAATCCTTTTTGCAGTTGGTAGCCCAAATCATGTGGAAGGTTACAGGCTATTTAACATCACGCGACGACCCTAAGGTGCCGAGTGACGCCTGTAAAACCGCGGGGTACAGCTAATTGATAGAAAATATTTATTACTTACCACACAAACTAACAAGTATAACCTAACGTATAAATCTGTCAATACGTCGACTACAACAATAAGACTGGTATAACAACATACTCGTGTACAATATCATAAGAAAACTTGTCTACCAACTTGAAACAATGAGGTTTTCATGTCATACAGGAATTCAATTGTTTTCTAATAATAATAACCTTGTTAGTGTGTGGCTATTTATTATGTCGATTTTCATTCTTGGGAATACTTAAGAAAATAAATAAAATGGTTAATAAATTTTCGCTTACGCCTTCCGAACTTTAGAAATAATCCTAGACATCGCTGACGTAGATGTGCGTATTTTTCGCAGTCTCGGAATAAGAAAAGACCTTTGTGCTGCAGTGGCACCAAAATAGGCTGGTATTATTCCAAACATCAGAATATTTTTAGTAAAAAAAAAAACAAACCCCAGAGTCATCCCACTCATCAGCTGCTCTTGCAAACATTTGCACCAATGTGATAGAAATATATAATTAGAATGTAAAAATAGATTGACTGTAGTTCGCCCTTTAACACAATCTATTACTGTCATTGGCTAACCGAGTGAGAGCGTGTGTACTATAGCCACTACTTGCGGCCCTTTAAAGGCTTCAGGCGTGGTATTTTTAATTATGTTAAGCAAGTCCGTTTAGACAGACGATGCGGAAGGCGAACCGGGTGTTGTGACGTGACTTGGGACAGGTCTATGTCCAGCACTGGACGCAATAGACTGAGTTGATTAATTAATTGAAGTTTTAATTGATAAATTGCATTTATTAAGATAGCAACTGGCGCTACATTGATTGACAACAGAAAACTTAGTACCGGCACGCGGTTTAATAATTACGTCAACGAACAAATAAATACGAGCGATGACAACAGTATTTTTGATAAACTCAGCAATAACTGTAGACATTCAAAATAATATCGTCCATAAACAATTTGTAATGTAACAATAAAGTACCAACTTAAAGTCACTCAGTCAAAATGAACAAAACGTTACAAATTATGATCTGAGTACACGCAAGATTGGCTCCACGTATCAATTAAACCACGCTTGTTTCCACACTTAAAATAATGCATTAATTATCACAACACGTTACTTTCCCCTCTCTCAGTAGCTTGGAAAACCGCGAAAGTTACTTCTCAACGCAGTTTACGCTCAGCCATCGCACCTGATACATGAAACAAAACGAAACTTTAAAATCGATTTAATATTTAGATTGATTATTTAAAAATAGATCGAGCGAGTGACAAACGACAGTGTCGAACAGTGAACTAAGTCTGGTTCTAAATTTAAACACGCATACCGAACGGAAATATAGAACGCCCAACGGATTGCATGTTCTAAATTTAAAACCCCGAATGCAGCTGCCAGTGTGAACTTTGTCACGGGATTCCGCTTTCTTTTAAAAAGTAAGTTTATTTTAAAGTTTCGTTCGATAATTTAGAATGATAGCCTGTATCGATCGTGATGTAGGGGCGTGATCGAGTGGATCGATTGTTTTGTAATTGCCATTGATAGTGAAAGTGTCGTGTTTGACGGCCGTCGTCAGATTGTTGGTAAATATTTTCTAACATTTATGAACTTTCACTGTTCGTAGTACTGCGGTACTGCTGTAGGTATTAGTATCCAAACAGTTGTTTCAAAGAAATTGTTTTGTTACGCAATGGTAGCGTGCACCGTGGGCATTTATTATCTGTGGTTGTTCTACTCATCAGTGTCGTAGACCACAAATTGCGCGATGAGGTCATAACAAACTCGTAACCTGCTAGACAAATATTGATGGTGTTTTCACAAAAAAATCATCAATCACTATGTTCTTTGGGAAATCTTCATCATCATCTTCATTGGCAGCCATTTTCCCACCCACTGCTGAATATAGGCCTCCTCTCTTATGTGCCCATGCTTCCCTGGTCTGTGCAAGCCTCATCCAGCCGGTTTATTCTTTTAAAATCCCACCGACACGCGAAGAAGACCGTGCAAACTTAGGTGAAGTGAGTTTAAAGTGAGGTGTCATACCACCCCCATGCTAGGGATTGACACTATTGACAGCTGACTTCACCCAAGCTTCCACGGATAGATTTTTACAAAATTGCGCCCTAGGTCTTCCCCGCGATTTTCTGTAGGTCGGGAAATCTTACTCCTTCTTAATGACATCATTTAACAATGACATGTTAATTATTGTCTTAAGACATTCAAATCATTGTTGCCTAGGTTGATCTATAGACCTGGAACACGCATCAATCTGCAAGTTAAATGGGCCGTAGAAGAATTACGTGTATGAGGGAATTCAACCATGTCAGTATCGTCATTGCCTTTTGTGGACAGATTTGTTTATTGTTTCGCCAACTCTCGTTGAACATGTTATATGCAGCGTGAAGATTTATCATCATCATAATCAGCCTATAATGTTTCCATTGCTGGGACATAGGCCTCCTCTCTGTGGGAGGGAGTGGGCTGTAATCCACCACGCGGGCCCGGTAAGGGTTGATAGATGTCACATGTCTTCAAATTTTTGGCCCTAGGACATGCCGGTTTCCTCACGATGTTTACCTTTCCGTTTTGTTGATGAAATAATTTACACAAAATAAAGCGCCTGTCTGGGTTCGAACCTACGACATACAACTCTGAAGTCGCGGCCGTTATCACTGGACTACCACTGCTCCCTTGTGAAGATTTATATCTACATACCTACCAACTAAATAAATATACAGTATGAAGTCTTAAATAGGGTGATGGAAGAGGATAAGCTACATAGAGAACTCACTTTTCAGATAATGATCTAGGAATTCCAGTTTTGCATAATAACTTTGAAACCTGCCGACTTGATTTTCGGGAAATAATCTTTCAACGTCACAGTTAACAACACCCACTGAAAATTCCCTTGCAGTTTCCTTCTTTCTCGATAGCAACGGCATTAAAAACTGTACAGAATAATCTAGCCAAATTCTTACATAAGTTAATGTAGGTAACATTACAATACCAAGATAATCAATTAAACAGATCACAGAGGTCACGACAAACCAATTAATATAAATATTTATTAACAACATCAACTAAATCAAATAAAACATCGTAAAATTTTATCGAGTCGACCTCCTTTGTGGTGTAGCGTGTTTTGAATACATCTCCTTTTTGCTAACCTCCTTACGTAAGTCGTAGTAAAGACTCTTTTACACCAAAAGAGTTGTTCGCCTCGATAAAGCGATTATCGAAAAGAGATAAAAAGTAATTGACTCTTATGAGAGTGAACAGACATCTTCTGGGCACGCTCGTTCCATCATAGACCTCATCCATCGCTTTCCATCAGGCGTGATCGAGGTCAAGAGCATGCCCATTCAGCAATAAAAAAAAATAAACAGTGCATTCGATACACGCATTTCGACAAGCGAAAATCGTCTTGTATTTGAAAATTATCAATGTCCGCTGAAAAATAAATTCTATCCTATTTTGTTTGAAAGACAGTTCGGCTAAATCGCGTTGTATTGTATGACATATTGTAGGCGGGTTTGTTTTTCTCGCTTTAGTGCAAACATATTGGTGCCTCTGTGTCTTGTTCTATTATATTATCAATGAAAACTTATAATGGCCTTCCTTCACTAACGTTTAACTATCAGAGGGCCAATTCCCGTAATTTTAAGACCGTTCACAGTCTCATTCTTTCAACAAACATACATACATATGGGTCGAATACAGAACCTCCTTTTTTGAAGTCGGTTAAAGATACCTCTAGTTTCTCTACATTTTTGACATTGATTGTGTCGCTGAGACATTGCAAATGTTTTGATGATTGAATTTGAATGTTTTTTTAAGTACGAGATTTGGCCTTCTGTATCCCAGCTGTAAGTTTTCTGAAGAACTAAAATAAAATAATCACTTGGCGATTCTTGTCTACGAGGGTCGCATCGCTCACTTCTCGACGGTCGAGAAACTTCTGGTGTAAACCAGCCTTAATGCTATTATTACGCTATTCGCTTGTGGGGTGGGCTGTTACGACATTATACTTAAAATGCAATAAGTTGAATTCATCCGGTATAGGATATGTAGTTGTGGTTGGAATAAAGATGGAGTGGATGTGGAGTGTTTAGCCTGTTTGTCATTCTGGGCATATTATTTAAGTAGGAATAATAGGTTCTAGTCGATTGACTGAGACTCTGAGACATTCACTAGGAGTCCATTGTGATTTATGACTTTTTTCGATTGATAAGTTTTTTTTTTGTGGGGCAATTCGTGAGCTGGTAATTTTTTTAGGCTGGTCGTAACTTGCATCTGTCTATCTTCTATACTTACTTACTAATATTAAAGCTGAAGAATTTGTTAGTTTGTTTGAACGCGCTAATCTAGCAACAATCTTAACAACCAGTCGGATTTGAAAAAAAATCTTTGTGCATTTGATAGCCCAATTCATGAAGGAAGGCTATAGGCTACTTAACATCATGCTAGGACCCTTAGGAGTAGAGCAAAAACAAAAAAGAAGTCTGAAAGAATGCTGAGCGAAAACGAAGTTATAGCGCGGGCAGGTGATGCGATGCGATGGGTTGGATCAGCGGGGCAATTGCGTAACACATTATCAATCGGAATCGGTTTCATTTTGACAGTTCAACAACATTCATTGCGTTATTTACGTATTGATCAGACAAATTTTTCGAACTTATGAAGCAATGGATTAGCAATTTGCTTCAAAATGATTCAGATTCCGATTGATAGTGTGTTACGCAATTAGGGCGCAGGGCCGAAATTTTATGCGGACGAAGTCGCGGGCAAACGTTAATGTTTTCTATAAAGGCACAGACTATTCAAAGCCAATGTTATTCACACTCTTGTTCGACTGTTTTGACTTCTGAAAAAGCTTGTAAAGTTTTTAGGTATTCTAGGTGTGGCTAGGCGAAAACCAGTCACTTTTCCTAAAGACATTGTGACCTATCACGTTATTTTTGTGGATGTGACGTTGAATCGAACAATCGTTCGTGTTCATGATTCTTATGAGAAACTAATCCATAAGTTCAACAGTACCTAAATCATGTTTTTAATTTCAAGCTATTTAGGCTGGCCGCATACGTACGGCTTCTGATTAGGTTTTCATCAGGAATTCAGATTCGGAGACCCAGAATGCACGCATTTCATACAAAATCGTCTTTTTTTTAAATCAGGAATCCGTACGTATGTGGCCAGCCTTATTTATCACTGTATTTTTGCTCTAGTGGTCGCAAGCGCTACTGCTGAGCTGTCCTGGGTTCCATTCCCAGGTCGGGCAGTGTTATTGTGTTTTACTAGTGATAGGCTCGCCCCCTATTACATGGGGCTTAAACAATAACTGGTGAATTGTGGGTGTAGGTACTATAGGTATACCTACCTCTGCCTAGTCTTCGGCGAAACAAGGCGTGTATTTTTAGGTAAATGATTTGAATTTTTGAGATACTTACTGTTCTTTTTTTTTTGTATATTTGACAATTTTTTTTTATGTAACACATTCAGACACAATGTAAATTGTTATTGAATAAATGAAATGAAATAAGAGTTATTTTTCAATTAAATGCTGTATGTCGTAAACGCTCTTAATCACACACAATAAACAGAAGAAGGTATTTATTGGTATTTACAAGGCAGATGTGAGAATGTTAGAAACGCTGGAAGTGGACGCCCTAAACAGACATATTCGGATGATTCGTCGCCTTACAATTTTAAAAGGGTAACGTTTCACCCGCGGATGAAATATTTTGCGGAGGAGTAGTCACCTAAGTCTAACTTTTCTGATTAATATATATTGCGGTTTGACGGTTTTTTTTATTTACAGAAAATATGTCAAAATGTCATAGGTTTTGTATTCTTTAGATAAAAGCTATCTGAATTCTATAAATTGTTATGTCAAACAAATGAATAATAAGAGGATAATTCATCACTATCTTGTGGCCTAATTTATTTGAAAAAAAAAAACATAGACTTGGAAATTCTTCCCCCATATGGCATCCTAACTATAATAAAATATTATAAATGTGAAAGTAAGCTTGTTTGTTAGTTTGTTACGCTTTCACGCTAAAACTGTTCAATGGATTTCGATAAAATTTGGCACATGTGTAGACCATGACCTGGAGAGGGACATAGGCTACTTTTTATCCTGGATCGTAGACGAAGACGCGGGGAACAGCTAGTTTAATAATATAGATTACATTACAACATCTGGACCAGTTCCTGTCATTACTTTACGTAAGTAAATAAGAAAGTGCAGTAATGCACAATAATCCGAGGAAGCTCGCGTAATTTATTGCGCCCGCGCCGCCATCACACTTTGATGCTGTATTAAGTTATAACGCGATATAAAATAAATAGTGTGGTAAGAATTAGATTGGTCAAGTTTAGTATTAGTGTTTTCTTCCGTGTCGGTACAAGCTATAAGGAAGAGTAGTTCATGGTACGGAATTAAGAGGAAATGCGAGATGATCTTTTCTCCATAGAAACGCTCTCGCCTGTTTTCTTTCTGGTTAATGACCATAAAGCAATGATTTTTTACAGCATAATAAAACTACTTGTATGTCCCTATGTTTTCCTTTTTGATGATACATTAGTTTTATAAGCACTAGAACCCTCAAAAAATGCCGATTTAAACCGCTGTCAACAGAGGCCTGACAACTATTAATGAAAAATGAAAAAAATAGCGCACAGTACATATCCTTCTTATTCATTTGATGATATATCTTTTAAATTGGTCCAATATTGGAGGAGGAAATAGACGAGAGCCAAACCTCGAAGTATGAATTTTTACTTAGGCTTTTTCCAAAAGTCTCTCCGACCGCATTTCCTCTTAAGTCCTAGAAAATAGAAGTTAATTCTGAACCGTTTCATCATCATCCACAGCCCGACATCACCCCCTACTGGGCATAGACCTCACTTCTTATATGCCAATCCCCACACTCCTGTGCCAGCTTCATCCAGGTTCTACCCGCGACGGTAACAAGTCGTCCGCCCATCTCGCCGCCTGCCGAACGGTTCTGAAACGTTTACGAAGTTTAAAAATCACCCTATAACCTTCCCTCAAGAATTGGGCTATCAAAACAAATATTTTTCCAAATCCGACTGGTAGTTCCAGAGATTAGTGCGTTCAAACAAACAAACCCTCCCAGGTAAAAATTGCGATAGTCTGACCTTTGCAAAATTGTCATGCTTGAAGATCCTATAATTTGCATACCATTTTACATTAGTATTTACTAATTACTTTCCCAGAATTCCAATTTAACGCCATTAATCATTATTCAACCGTTATAATATCAGATTTTTGTTAATTAACCACGCTCCGGTCGCTGCAAATTACCGAAAAGCACCGTTTTCCTGATCTTGAGATAACATCGAAATAATTCACTCAGAACTTTGGATTTACGTACTTATTAACTCCGTGGTTTACTGTAAAATTATGTTAAGTTCGTAAAAATATTCATATTTTATCCATTATCAGTCAGTGATTATCCCAGAACAGCGGTGGCGACTGAGTTGTAGGTCGTGGGGTCGAACCTAGGCAGGCGCTTTACTTTCTGTAAATATTTCATCGACACTGCTTTCAAAACGGCAAAGAAAAAATAGTGAAGAAACCGTCATGTCGTAGAACCAAAAATTCGAAGACATGTGACTTCTACCACTGCCATGTCCCGCGCTCGCGTGCTAGATTGCAGCCCATTCCCTCACGAAGAGAGGAGGCCTGTGTCCCAGCAGTGGGAAAATTATAGTCTGATTATGCTTATGCTAACTGTCCGACATCACGGCAAACGCCTTTTTTCATACAAGCAAAGCAACAATGAAAAGCAAGCATGATGATTTTAGAGTTCTTGTAATGTCAAGGTTTTGTCTCAACGTTGTTCAAACATGTATGATTATGAAAATACAAATCTCCATGTTTTAGGTGCTATATGTATTTTCTTACGAAAACCTCAAGCTTAGCAAACATTAATATTTATAGACCAGCAGGGCAATTGCGTAACACACTATCAGTAGCAATGGGTTTCATTTTGACAGTTTAACAACATTCATTGCGTTATTTACGTTGCTAAGCAAACACATTTTTCGAACATTTGAAGCAATGGATTAGCAATAAACTTCAAAATGATTCAAATTGACAGTAATAGTGTGTTACGCAATTAGGGTGCAGGTGAAGAAATCACTTTACTGACCTATTAACATTCTTCAGCTAATCTTTAGACTAGAAACAATGTCATCATCAACACGATGATTCTATACCATCATTAAAATGCCTAGACGTTTACGAAAACTTCATGATTCAGACCCAGCTGTTGTATCGGAAATGTCTGGAATATCTTCAACTAAACATAGGTACTAATAATACTTCTTCATTCGTCATAAAATCGTGATTAACATTTTTATCTGCACTCGCCGATATAATTGTATGTTATATCAGTTAACGATTCCAGTACATCTATCATGAAATATTTGACCACACCTTTATTGAACACGATAGGAAAATTACGTAAAAGTACTTTCATTTTTCTTCTTGATGTACCTATGAGTAGAATCGCAAACGGTAAATTGTTAGTATTGGTCTCAGGTTTTTGCTGTGCTTCCCATTTCTCTTAGTTGTCATGTAAAACTTGTGTATGCACTGATGCAGCATCCTCAAACTAAACACTAGAATACATTTCTCTTATTTAAATTTACCTGCGCAGGATTGTCCGGAAGGAAGTTGAACGAGTACATACTATAGGGAAGTCGAGATTACGAGCAGTTATGTTGCATTTGTATGATTTCTATTGGCTTATGGGTTTTGAACTTCACCCCAAGAAGCCTAATAAGTGTTGGAAGCAAACCATTTGGTATTCAATCCGGATATTGTTGTTTTACCGCACCGCACAGAGATTACAAGAAGCGTATTAAATATAACACGAGAAAACAATAGTTAAAACAAAATACAATATTATACTGTTGTTTACAACTTCTTTCCTGCAACATCAGAACAAGGGTCATCTTCTGTTTCAAACTGCGGAGTATTCACCACTTAACGGTAGATCTGCCCAACTCAGCCGTCGCTCTCATGGCCTGCTGAGATAACCTATGTATTTCTTCAATCCTAACCATTATCTCTCGTTTTTCCAGACAACAGACAGTGCAGACTTCCTGGCGACACGGCCGCACACGGCAGCCGTCATCCCGGGCAAGCCAGCGGGCAACCCGCTTCAGTTCGTGCGTGTCGGACCTGCTGACTTGGGCAGCCGGGCACGGGAGCAGCTGAGGAGGGCAGAGCTCGCAAAGAGGACAGACCCTGCCCGCATTGAGAGACAGGAGGACTGGCAGTCGGTGAGTGTAGTGAGTGAACTTGAAATAAATGTACCTAGTGTAAATCAAAATCGTTGGAGCCGCGTCGGTTATGCATTCAGAACCCATATTGGTTGATCAAACAACAGATTTTTCTCTTAATAACATAACATCACGCCTGTTTTACTTGAAGGGTTAGACAGAGGTGTAGGTACACAGTATACCTATATTTCGCCAGCTATGTTTTTAAGTCCCATGTAAGATAAACCATCAAGCAGGCATAAATCCAGACTCCGGGCTGCTACTGAAAAATTCCTGATGGGAAACCCAATAAGAAACAAGATCTCATGCTCTAGACCAATGAGGCATTAATTCTGTTAATACATACGAATTTAAAAGCCCCAGCCTAGGTCACATCGATAGTAAACTAATTACTATTACCACTATAGGCAGTATCGAACTCAATGATCATCCTTGAGAGGAGGATGTTATAGTAACAGAAGCTGCATCTCTGCCCTTTGGAAAATACAAACAATACATCTAATAACAAGAATCCGTTCATAACTGCACCATTAACCTACAAAAGAAAATCACGAACTATGACTACCTAGATGACAAATCCATTATTCAAAGCATGGGAACGTATTGGCTATGCAGCTTGCGCACACGCATATCTTCATCTGGAACTCCAACGAATCCACATAAACATGCTAGAGTTTTATTTCTGCCGACACTTTTAGTGGACCAATAAGGAAGCGCGTTTCTCAAGACTATTGCAGGGTTGTCTAATTCTATTGGTGTGTTTTGATAATCGGTAATTGGTTTAGTGACCTAAGTATTTTAATTATTTTAGCAGTTTGTGGTTTAGTTTACCGGACACCTGCGACGCTAAAGTGAGGATTGTTTGTCAGTGTGTCAAGGATAAAGTGATAGGTACAGATCTTTATTTAATGTCAACTGTCCCCTATAAAACTACCCATTATTCAAAGACCGATGGTCTGATTATGGAAGTTCAATCGAGAGAACTCTTTAAGTAACTAAGTATACAGGTCTCTTATTTGGATTAGCGTCGATGAAACAATCGAGGGTCTGATAATGATGACCAAAGAACATGTTCAATGGAACCCGAATGAATCAAATCAGAAGAATTGATTCACGCATAAGAGTAGCCCGCGAAATAATTTTTTTCTTAAGTTTTTTGCACTTGCAGGTCAATACCAGGTTGTATGTAATTGTAGATCTGAGTCAACTTGAATGTCGCGGGCTACTTTAGCGCATATCCCCCTTAACCCTTTGAGGAAAGTCAGGCGTGATTTTTGTTTTTTAACTGTCCTTCCTCTTTTTAATCCATCCAAAGGTTGTGTTTAAAAGATCGCTTTTAGCGATAAGACCGCCCATTGTGTCATCCATTGTAAAATTTCTATATTTATGTCTGGAATATATATTTATGGTGTACATAATAAAGAGTATTCTATTCTATTCTAAGAACAAAAGTTTTAGTATATCAGAAGGTTATTGAAGAACAAATCCTTGTATTCCCACTGTAGTAGGTGCGTCCATTTTACCTAGTAACATTCGTTAGTAATTATCACGAGTAGGTTAAGTATCACTTGCCGTGTGGTCTCTCTCATCTTAGAGCGTTTCGTCACAGTGCAGTAAAGTATGTTGTACTGTGTTTCCGACGCGGTCATCACTGAGGAGTTTACCCACTGTTTATGATGGTGACATATTTTGAGCACATGATATTTATAGCATCATCTTCCTGCCCTTGTCCCATGTTACTTGGGGTCGGCGCAACACGTTTTCTTCTTCCATTCTCCCCTGTCAACCGTCACGCTATCATGATGTTTATAGCAAATAGTGCAAATCCATGTCTATGAGACGGAATATACATATGTGTTGTTATAATATAAATAAATACACTTCTGCCCGCGTCTTCGCCTGCGTGAAATGTCTTGTTTAAATGTAAAACTAGCTGCGTCCCGCGGTTTCACCCGCATAAGTGTCGATCTCGTGGGAATATCGGGATAAAAAGTAGCCTATATGTTAATCCAGGGTGTCGGCTACCTCCATATCAAATTTTATCAAAATTGGTCCAGCCGTTTGAGCGTGAAGAAGTAAGAAACATATAAACACACACGCACACACAAACTTTCGCCTTTATAATATTAGTGTGATATTCTATGACACTCGGCACTACTGTAGCTTTCCATTAGTAAAAGAATTTTCGGAATCCGATCAGTAGTTACGAAGACTGCTCCTACATACAAACTCACAAATACCTCTTTATAATACTAGTAATAGATGATAGATTTTGCTGTCATAATATTTATAAATAAAAAAATAAATAGTTACTCACCTACCAAGAATCTTTTAAATTGCAATCTGTGTCATTGTCGGTGATTAGTGATTAAGTTAACAATGTCCAGTTTATGATGATTGTCATTTGCCTTTTACGTGTTTTTTAAAGCGAGGTCGACTACTTATAGGTAACTAGCTTTTGCCCGCGACTTCGTTCGCGTGGAATAGTGACTTTCGGCAGATTTTTGGTTTTACCCACATAGTTCCCGATCTCGCGGGATCTCTTCAAAAATGAAATGTGGAAGATATTCATAAACCTTTTAATCGACAAATACAACGGAACCAATTTTGAAAACAACCACCAGACATATAATGTACTCTGTGCACCAGACAACCCAACAAATAAACTTTTTAATCTAGTAATACAACGGAGCCAATTTTAAATTTACGAAACGATCAATCCGCAATTCCACGACAGTACCGAAGCGCTCGGCCAGGGGGGGCACACTTAGTACTGTCATCAATTTCCATAGACGACAGCGACATCTGCAGTTTGGTGGGTTAAAAAAACTTGGCAGCCATTTTCTTGTTTGTCAAATTGTCAAACAAATGTCATTGTCGCCGCCGGCCATCCGCCATTATCATTGTCAACTCCGCAACTCCGGCTTTCCCGACGTTGATGCGCTTCCCGAAATCCCGAGTTTATCTCAGCTAATTATGTTAAAATTGTTACTTGTTACTGTTATTTGTTAAACCCTGATTGTGACCCTAAACATTGTAATAAAGATTCGCTACTTATAGTAAGTATGCTTAACTATAGGTATGTGTATATTTATTAGAGCCTTAGCTTAGGTCACCCACCAAACTCAAGGTGGCAGCACTTTCCATACATGCAAATTTTACCACAGAGTTGTCACTCTTTCCCTCTATAGTTACTTTACTCTTTGCGCTCGGCCGATACCCAACCAAATGCGTGTAACGAAACCATAGCGCGATCTATTTCGATCCCAACGCCATCTATCGAGCATAGTGACAACTCGGATTATTTATCTATACTCCGTTCGGGCATTTTCTTTGTACTAAAAGTTTTATTATATTGATATTATTTTTTTCATACCTTTTTACTATTTATTTACTTTTTCCGATGAATTAAAACAATAACATGAACCGAACTCGTGTAACGATCGACACCATTGCGCGATCACCAACTCGACATAATTATAGTACTAATAGAATTATCTATACTCCGTTAGAGCATTTTCTTTGTACTAAAAGTTGTATTATATTATATTTTCATACCTTTTTACTATTTATTTACATTTTTCCGATGAATTTTCAGTACTGAATTGATGCAGACTCTTGACCAATAGATGGCGCTGTATGTCCGGAATAAATTTTATTTTTTATTTAATTTTTTATTTTTTGTAATAAAAACTATCCTATGTCCTTTCTCAAGTTCCAAACTATGTCTGTACCAAATTTCACACAAATCGGTTCAGTAGTTTAGGCGTGAAGCAAAGACAGACAGACAGACAGACAGACAGAGTTACTTTCGCATTTATAATATTAGTTAGGATAATAACGAATACTTAGTACTTTATCATACCTAATTACATTTTGTGTCACAGATCTATGAAAAAGTGTTCAGTGAATTAGACGACATTTTTTGCCGTTGTTCTAGTGGTCGTAAGCGCTATTGCTGAGCAAGAGGTTCTGGGTTTGATTCCCGGGTCGGGCAAAGTGTTATTGGGTTTTTCCATCAGGAGTTTCTCGGTACCAGCCCGGATTCTGGATTTGTGCCCGGTTGATGGCAATAGGCTCGCCCCCTATTAGATGGAACTTAACATGACTGGCGAAATGTGGGTACTATATTACCCCGTTTGGACCATACAGGCGTGAAGTTATATTACTTCGTTCATTAACAAAATTAATCACCGATTAACATTTAATTAATATCACAGATCTAAAAACCCAACTTAGTGGCTTATTAGTCGATTGGCACGAATTTACAGTTGCCCGAAACAGGCGAATAAAACCAGATTTTTCAATCGACAGATAATTTTGAATCGTGGAATAAAATTGACGTCTGACCGATTTTGTATGAAAGAACTGTCAAAAATTCTAAATTATTCCTCCGATAGAATTATCTGGTGTTGGAAAAATTAACCCTTTTTTTTTTCACTTTGCCCATTTTGAATTTTATGCAATGAAGTTAAGTTTTAACTCTTATCACTTTCCTTTTTTTGTATACTATATTGCATAAAATTTAGATTGTGCCAATTCGTGCGAGTCGCCTAATTAAATATTACTTATATCATTTAAAAGTGACGATTCGCCCGACTCGGGCGAGTAAATTCGTGCGAAACGACTAATATGCCAACTCAGTGAATTAGAAGACATTTTTTACCCTGGATGTTTTAATAATTAGTTCCTGCCAACCCTGACAAGCATGGCCGCAGTTAAAATAATTCAGTGTTCCCGCCGAGTGAAGTTTTTCACTTTTTTTCCTAATGGCCGTTAATTACTGGGCTTCCGATGAAACTGGAAAGCGCGCCAAAACCAGGTTAATAGCCAGGCATTTTTTATATGAAGTTTTCTGCAAAAATTATTCCCTTGTACGTAGTTTGTCGCGGTTTGTGTGCCTTGAGCTTCTTTATTCCCTTTTACGGCTTGGGTGTGACTAGAAAGCCTTGTTTCTATACTAGAGGTCATTTCTAAAGTTTTACCTATCAGTATCCAGTGTTTGGAGAAAACTTCTTAGCATAATCAGGCTATAATGTTCCCACTGATGGGACATATGCCTCCTCTCGATGGGAGGGAGCAGGGCGTAATCCACTACGCGGGCCCAGTGCGGGTTGGTAGATGACACGTCATGTCTTTGAATTGTTGGTCCTAGGACATGCCGTTTCCTCACGATATTTTCCTTCACCGTTTGTGAGCAGTGGTGATGAAATAATTTACACAAAGTAATGTGCCTGTCTGGGTTCGAACCTACAACCTACAACTCGTAAATCGTGGCCGTTACCACTTAGCCACCACTGTTCCACTCTACTCCACTGGTGACTGTTTAATGTAAGCAAAATCAAACTTAAAAGGTGGTTCGTCAAAATAAACACTAACGCTGCGGTGATGAAAGACAACCCTCAAATCCTTTAAGACGTGTCCTAAAGGTACACCTCTGCCTAAACCTGTGGGTATTACAGGCGTGATGTTATGTAATGTTAATGTTCTAAACAACTACCACAGTAACCCAGTTGGACCTGAAATGAGTCAAACATGACGCCTAAAAAATAAAGGCTAGGTTAACAAATATGCTAACTTAATCCCTTAAACCCACAAAAACCCTCCCCTTTTTTATAACAAAACATTTATACTTCCCTTTCCTCGCTATATTCGTCAAAATTCATCCCGGCGCCCGCGCAGCTGCTTGAAAAAGCCAGTTAGTTCCGTTCTACGTGCAGCGATTTCAAAATCCTTAGTTAATAGCTCTGACTCTGAGTGGGTATTGATTTATAACTCGTAAATCCTCCAAAGTGCCTTGTTTTTGTTTGTTATGTCTTTATGACGTTAATGCGAGCAATATATCGAGATATATTTATGTATTTTCTGTTAGTTTTCAAAAAGCCATAACTTTGAAGTGTGGGGTCTAAGGTAGGTTGTTTTGAATGTATGCACAAGTCGAATAAGGCACTAAATGCACAACTAGTGAGCCAATTTATTGCCATAACTTGTTGCGACAGATCTCAAATTTTGATATATTGTAATTGTTAAGAAAATTCATTCCTATCCAGACTTAGCTTATTTGGTTAAACTGTATAGGTATGGAGAAGAATAATTTATTATCTTCTTCCAATGCTATCTTTTCGTCGAAATTATTCCTGCTTTTGCTGGAATCGACCTGTGATTAAATATATCATCGTTAAACTCAGTATCTCGAAAACTGCTCGATCGTATTTTGCCGAAATGGTTAGGTTATAAAATAGTCAGATGCAATAGCCAGTGGGAGTAAGTTTGTATGCTCTAACATGATTCATAGTCTTTTAGAAAATGTCAATAGGTTTATCTGTAATTTAACTCGTTATAAGCAGACCTTCTAAAAAAGAAAATAGAGACGTGTCTTATGCCGTTCTGATATTATTAGTATAATAACCAAACACTCATTACGCTTTTCCAAACCACTGAAGAAACAAACTTTCAGTAATTAAATTTAAAAAAAAGCGAAGCTATTACAAAAACGTCACACCACAAATAGGCCACATACTCCATTTTTTCTTCATTTCCATTCCACCTCACGTTTCCCTCCAATTACTACGATGACAGATTCCTCCAGCAGCATTTAAACCATCTGATAATGACAGAGAATGTCGCCGACATCTTGGGGCCAATTACTTCGATCGTAACAAAACAATAACAAAACTCACACTGCCTCCGGCGCGGGCGCAGGCCGGAAGTTGTGCGCATACGCATGCCCGGCGACGACTTCCGGCCGGAGTAACGAGCCGCCCTCTGTGTTAACTGTTTATATTAAGTTTGTGATTGTTTTTGTGAGGTAGCTGCACTAGTTGGGTTGCTGGTAATTAATTGTAGGTAGTTTTTTTGGGAACAGATGTCTTAATTTACGTCTGTAGATGCTGTTAATATTTTCTGGAGTATTGAAGAAGTTTAAAGAGTGTCAGTATGAAGAAAAAATACAGTGGAAGACAATTTTAAATCAACTTCTCCAGATATGTGCTAATTAACTTTTGCAGATAGTAATATACAATTTCTGTTCCAAATATCTATTTATGTATGTAGTAGACAGGCAGTCCGGCACCGAGGCGAATGATAATCCTGTTTCCATGTATTCCATCAAGTTAGAAAAAAATCTTCACCTATCCTGATGCAGTGGATATTTCTAAGCCATCCCTCCTAGCAAGTTAAAAATAGAAAATTCCAACCCACTTGACATACCAAATACCGATAAAAGTCATCTTCTAAACATTCCGAAGAATGCCAAACAAGAACTTAACATTTTACTTTTTTTAACTTCACCCGTTATTGCGGTCATTACATAGATTAGCCGTCGTTAAGCTGCTAAGACGACTGTTGCGCAACTGTTGGCGATTTAAAAATATCTGTATCTCCTAGCCGCCACTCAATAATAGGTCTATTAAGTTCTGGTGGGCTATTTGATTGGTTTAAATTGTAAACGTATGTAGGAAACGTGTCATGTATATTTGTAAATTCCAAATACCAGCTTTAAAAAAACAATTTTTGTTTTTTTCTGTCTGTTTGTTTCGGCTAATCTCGGAAACGGCTGAACCTATTTTGACGGGACTTTCACTGGCAGATAGCTGATGTTATAAGGAATAACTTAGGCTTTACTTTTCTTTTAGAAAAAGAAGTAGTAAAGAGATTATTGTTCGTATATTTTTGCTAGAAATATGTAGTTATTCACATTCTAGATTTGTGCAATACATAGAGCGGTTTCGCACTACATCCGATCCGAATCCGAATTAAAGATCCGACTTCAATCCAAATTGGGAATTTTCTAAATTCTGACGGATAGAGTTCGGATCTAGTGCGCAACCCAAATAGGACTATGGTCACTTCCGATCGGCATTTCTCGGATTCAGATCGGAAGTAGTGCGAAACCGAGCGTAGTAATAAGAAAAGGAATGCTATAAACGTACATTTACTGAACTAAAGAACCTTCAATCCTCGCTAGTTCTTACACTTTGTGCCACACAAAATGGCAACGTTTAACTCCAGCAAGCGAAATTGTATAAAAAAGCCTTCGCTACGCGCACGCGATGTTTGACATGCCAACTAGAACGATCCACTCTCTCGATGTATCGAGAACTCGTAGTGTAGATTATCAATAACTGGACTGTAAAAATAAACAGACGAGAATGTTTGCTATAAAGACTTGAGGTCCGAAATGATTGTAGTCTGTGTTGCAGCGAGATGGCGAAAGTAGAATTTTGGTGTCTCAATCAATCTGCCTAGCCTTTTTTCCAACTATGTTGGGGTAGGCTTCCAGTCTAAACGGATGCATCTGAATACTTGTATTTTACTTGGAACGACTGCCTATCTCTATATCTGGCCTCCACAACCCAGTTACTGGGTAACACGATACCTCTTGGTAAGACTGGTTGCCAGACTTTTTTGGCTTTTGAATTTTGGTATCTTGGTCTTAGTGCTTCAGACGAGTCTTTTCGACTGCCCTGTCTTTAAATTACAGGAGTTTTTAAGGTAGTTACCATTAAGCATCAGGCCCTAAAACTTTTTCTTCAAAATTCGAAGACATGTGACATCTACCAACCCGCACTGGGCCCGCGTGGTGGATTACGGCCCACTCCCTCTCACAGAGAGGAGGCCTGTGTCCCAGCAGTGGGAATATTATAGGCTGATTATGTTGTTTACGTGTGTAACAGGCCCTAAAGGTACGTGCTTTTGTAAAAGATATCTTTGCACAGATGACATAGTCCAACTGATTAAATGAAAGAAGAAAAGCATGAGATAATCGTATAATTTGTGTTAAGGCAGTACAGTTCTACTTAGTCCACATAAGTCTAAAGCGTGAAGAAGGTTGATAATCTTGATTGTAATTAAGACTCGGCGCGATATCGGGGTTTTCTCCTTCGCCCATAAGTGAAGAGAGCGTGACCGCCAGACGTAATATGTATATATTAATTGCAGAGAAACTATTTGTTTATAGATTTACGAGGCTAGAATATATTACATATTAATTAATATTTGCTTTAGATCACTTTGATGGAGAGGAAATTGTGAGGCGATCATTAGAAAGGACATGAACAATTCCTCGGAGAAGATTCTGCCAAACATTTATAATATTAAATCTTAAAACATTTAGTTATACTGATCGCGATTGAAACTAAAGATATACGACGTGCCGCTACAGTGGCGACACTAATTTAACACAAGGGTAGGGCCAGGAATTATAAAAATAATAACAACATAAAATAATTCGTAATTTGAATACTACCGCCTGCGCCGCTCGCCGACATAGGGCTCTCTCTCTTTCCTTCAATTCCCCTACTCTTTGCACGTTATTCGTTTTAATTTCATTGATGCAATGTTATGATCCGTGACCCCGGCAAATGACCCTGCGCTACAGTTGCTCCACGAAGCTATTTTAGATAATTATAAACAAATTAATAAATAATAATTCTTAATGAAATTAAAATATTTTCATAAAACGAAAACGCGAAACCGTATAGGTACAAGCGTCACGCTGTAGACCATATTATACTCCACCATTTTGAAAGATTGTTGGAGAAAAACCGCACAATAAAACAAAACCAAAACGTCAAGAAAATAATCATTAGCATATTTCTATTTGCTAATAACAACATAAGTACTGCGATTAATAATAATCCAATCAGCCAAGCACTAGCTACATCCGTAATTCTCCTCTCAAGGTCTTATTCTAGATCCGCTTTAATGATACAGAGCAATTAGTCTAGTTCTACCTAATTAATGATCTAAATTCAGCAGCATTGAGATAAATACATAAACATCACTCACTGCCTCAGCGCATCTGTAACCTTTCGGGTCAGATGTTTAAATCATGCATCAGTTATGAACAAGTAAAGTAGCTTTAGTTGAGTCATAGTTACTGTGTTGATTAGCGGTTTATTGAAATCTAGTCTTGAAATTAAAATGGAGGAAAAGATTAAAAAACTACGTGACAAACTTTGTACTGTGAGTTTTTACTTAATCCGTAAAGTTGTGAGGAAACCGGCATGTCCTAGAACCAAAACCTCGAAGATTTGTGACATCTACCAACTCGCACAGCGCCCGCGACGTGGATTATGGCAAACTCCCTCTCACAGAGAGAAGGCTTATGTCCCAGCAGTGGGAACATTATAGGCTGATTAAGCTGTAAGGTCGCCATGTTTTCTTAACATTCATGTTATGTTTTAGCATTATAACTATCAGACAAATTGTTCCTATTTCCTGCTTGTGTCAGGTTGAAGTAGGTCTTATACCCTCAGCAACCCTCGGCAATCTAAAAAGACTAAGCATTTCTATTAGCGTAACACTTTTTTACCAAGAGAATTCGTCCTCAACCCAGAACATGTGATAAATCTGTCCATCTGTTGATGATATTATCACGAGTAACGATGTTACGCCTGACGTCACACCGGCCGCGTCTCGCATAGGGTCGTAGCATTATGCTGAGCGATGGCCGTTTTGCGTGGATGTGATGCATATTTTCCCCCAACTTTCTTTTTTTAGTTTTTTTCTTACTCTGCGTCATGTTTGCCACAAATAAACTTGTTTTTCTTTTGATCACACTAATATTATAAAGGCGAGTTTGTGAGTGTGTTTGTTACTTCTTCACGCAAAAACTCCAGAACAGATTAGGATGAAATTTGGCACACAGATAGTTTATAACTAACACATAGGATACTTTTTATCCCGATGTTCCCACGGGATCGACACTTAAGCGGGTGAAAACGCGGGGCGCTGCTAGTAAGAGATAAATAGAAATAATGATGTTGACAATAAAACTAATAACACAACCCCTATTGTTTCAGAACCTGGACAATTGGAAGTCTTCGCGGCGGAAGAGGGTGGAGCATATAATAGAGCGGTGCGTGGAGGTGCGGCGAATGGAACACGAGCCCAGCCAGCCGCGCGCCAAGTCCAAGACCTTCAACGAGATGCTGGAGGAACGGTCAGTACATAGGTAGTACACAAACAGAACTTATTATGATCACTTCATCATCATCTTCATTGAACACTAGCACCATCTTATATCTGTTGCCAAGCAGCATTTCTGTGTCTCGGTTTGAAGGGATCAGTGTAATTAAAGGCACACGTGGCACTCTGTCCCTGGGATAGCAACGCACCTGCGAATGCGATGCCAATGCTGTTGCAGATAAGCGTCGGTGATTTACCATGAGGACTTGGGCCAGCGTCAGCTTGTTTGTCTTCCAATGACATAAAATGAGTGCTTAAGACAGTAATATAAACCAATCCGAAAATGTTGGGATTATCACTAATTTTTGGGAGTTCCCTTATGCATTTTTTTATGTTCATTGACTGTTGGTGTACGGATTTTCTGTGCGTCCATGGTCGTGTGTCGGAATATCTTGTGATCTACGGATGTCCGTCTAAGTCAGGATGTTTATTGTTGTGTGTGATTTGATTATGCAGACACGGGAAGCTACCGGTAGTTTAATAATTTGTGAGAAGTTTGTTGCGCAACTTCTTCCCAGGTAAAGCACTAGGATGTGGTGAAGGGCGGGCGCTTTGGGGGCTGTCTTATGTAATGTTGACGTTCGAAAGGTGCCTGCGGGTGCTATAAAACAGATTAAACGAAATTTGACATGCAATTCAATTCTTCAAGTCGACAGCAGTAATAGATAGAAGACATTGCAAATGCAACACCTTCCAACTTTAAAGACACTGTAGTCTTATTTATAGTACTCTTAAGATGCGTAGTAAACAAAGTCGTGAGTGTCAGTACTATATATTAGCATCAGTTGACTTGCAGCTGAGTTCAACTACCAGATAAATATGTACATATAAATATTTATACGTATGTGTCTTCGCGTGAAACGAAAGAGAAACATAATCTATGGATTAGATTCTTGTCTCGTCTGCAGAGGAGACTGAGGGATTACTATGGTGCAGTCGAAATGGTGATTAGGTGTGAATTCTGACGAACAGTCTTGTTTCAAGTATTGCAAATAAGTTGGTAGATAATGGTTAGAACCAGTCTCCATGACTGCAATATAGGGAAATGTTAATATGCCAATGTTGAGATGTCAAAAAGTTTGTTAGTACTTACTATCTTCTAGGTTACTAATTCTGGCGATCTATGTATGTTACATGACGGTGTGTGTGACTGATGGCACGACAGTGAATTAGATCTTCTTGGCCCAAAACTTGGCCATTTCAACGGCATCATCATCATCATCGGTGGTAGCTGGTAGCACAGAGGTCACATTTTTTGGGACACAGATGGCAGTAAAACCGAAAACAAATGACGTTGACTAAGGACCATTGCATAGTAAGCAATGAGCATAACAAGTCTAAAGATATGATTTAAGTTGGTTTCTATTATTTCCATAATGTTGCCAACGTTTCCTGGCTGCGTAGATCAGCATAATCATTATTCCTTCCTCCATAGAAAGTATTATCAGAAGTTTCAAATACATTGTCAAACATTTAAAAAAGTTTGTGACGCAATTGAAGCTAGTGTGTTTTCTTTGGTTACCTTCTAGTATAAGCATAATCAGCTTACCTATAATGTTCCCACTGCTGGGACACAGGCCTCCTCTTTGTGAGAGGGAGTGGTCCGTAATCCACCACGCGGGCCCAGTGCGAGTTGGTGGATGTCACATGACTTCGGATTTTCGGTTCTAGGACATGCCGGTTTCCTCACCGTTTTGAGAACGGTGGTGATGGACCCACGCCCTATAACTCGTGTCGGGCCCGAGACCACTGGGCCACCTTCCACCTGGGTTACCTTCCAATTAACATTAAATGTCATTGTTCTACAATTAATTGTGTACTTGTAATACTCTCATATCTGCAAGCTGTACTTGCAATCATCCTCCAAACAAAAAGTTCCCACAGAGATGATCTTCTTACACAACAGATAATGAAATTACCAACATTAATAGTCTAATTTATTATTTCTTAACGTATTGCTTATTGCTTATTATTATAAAGTACTATTACTTGCACAACGTTGTTAGTTTTTGTTGCAAAAGTGCGACGAACGTGATTATTACGGTAATTAGTTGTAGATTATTATTTAATTATTATATTTAATAGAATTAGATAGGTATACCGTGTGATATTTTGTCTTTTTCTTCCTCTTCTTTTCTTCTTTGAGTCTATCATCATCTTTCAGACCTTATCCCATGTTACTTGTGGTCGACGCAACACGTCTCGTTCTTCCATTCTCCCCTGTCAACCGTCACGCTATCATTCACTCCCTTCTCTTTCATATCATTCCTCACACAATCCAGCCATCTTTTCTTTCGATGAAATGCAAGGTTTTGTTTTGGCGAAAAACACCTTGGCAGTAGGAACCTCCAATCTTCTAAAAACCAATAAACTGCGATCACCAATCTAAGGTTATATTTTGAGCAATTTCCATTTTTCGTTTATTAGAAAGGCCTATAAAAACCCATGTCTTACACAATCTAAAAAAGTTGTAAAACCAACAAACTTTGCTGACATGGAAACAACGTTGTTTTAACACATTTTTTTCTCAAACAAGACCATTTTAGACCATGTAATGTTGTCGTAAAAAATACTGGCCACTCGATCTATAAAAAAAAATACTACATATTTGGTAATAGTTAACTTACAAAGCAATTGGAACCTTACGCCGAACTCACAAAGTTTGAAATTACAGTAGCATTTGTTGAATTTTAGACGGCTCCAAATAGTTTTCTACTTTAGTTTCACCATTTTTAGGTTGCTTTTCTAAAGCCTGTTCGTATAAATAGGTTTCCTACATACTAGAGCTGCGGTAGAATAGTAAGGTTATCGATTCGCAATGCTTGTAATGTAATATCGATGTCATTGACTCGATATACGGTGTTGTATTGCTCGGGTTTATTTTAAATCGAGTACTCACTGACTTTGATTACGAAGCGGTTGGTGGCTGACCATATGTGCAGTGGCCCATAATTATTCTTTTATAACTTGCATGAACCTTTTTCTTGTAGAATTTTCTGATAGCGAAGTGAGTCTCTTCAGGTTTTGCTCGTCAAATTCCGCGATAAATTAGTGGCAAAATATTGTTGGAAATCCAAACTAATATTATAAACGCGAAAGTGTGTCTGTCTGTTACCTCTTCACGCTTAAACCGCTGAACCGATTTAGATGAAATTTTGTATAGAGATAGTTTGAGTCCCGGTAAAGGACCTAGGATAGTCTTTATCCCGATATTCCTACGGGATCGAGTCTTATGCGGGTGAAACCGCGGGCCGCAGCTAGTATAATATAATAGCGTATGGAAGAGAGAGAGAAGGAGAGAACAGTATGGAAGAAAAAAATTTGTGTGCTCTTGACTAGTCTAGGTCAAAGGTGACAGAGACAAAGTCGACGATGGAGTGAGCTTACCCAGAAGAAGCCTGTTCACTCTCACTTTGATGAGATGTTGCCATGATGAGATGGAGCCATGTTGCGCCTATCCCAAATAAATTGGGATAAGGGCAGGAGATTGATGATAGTGCTATTTTCCGACTTCCATGCGGACGAAGTCGCGGGAAGAAGCTATTCACATGATTGATTTCATTAATTTTATTCAGTGAAAAATGTTAGACTAGAAAACCTACTGAACAAACCGACCAATCCCATCATAACTTTACTGCTTCAATCACTTCTTTGATAAACCTCATCTATACAAGAACCGCAATGAACATAGTCCTCATAGTCATTACTTTGACATTTATTACCAACGTGTGAAGGTACACAGTTTCAAATCCAAGTCAGTGCAAATCGATTGTTTCGGCAGTTATTCCAAATCGATTGGGAGCGGTCTCGAGTTCAGAAAATAAAGTTATTTTAACTATGAGAACGTTTTGTTACGTTTCTTGTTGGTTATTGCTAACATGGGAATATGTTAGTTAATGTGTTTCTATCACGCTATAATTCGGAGTCAGTGGAAACCAATTTACATTGTTTGGTCAGAAAATAGTCTGTTTAGTTTGTCAACTCTACCTATCGCAGTCCACTACTGGACATAGGCCTCTCTTAGGCTGCGCCACAACACCCTGTCCTCCGCCTTCCGCACCCAGTCTGTCTCTGCCACCAAACAGGGCAGCAGCCAGTCTGTTCTTAATGCCGTACCTACGTCATTTTTCCTACTACGAGGACATACCTATAGTCTTCTATTTCCTATGCGGCAGTTGTTAAAAAAGTCAACACCCCATAAACAGGAGTACCTATGTTAAAAAAAAAACTTAGAAATTCATTAATCAAGTTCACACAATGACATTCTTGTAACGCTTGAGCCGAGATGAAAGAAGATGGCTTAACGACCTAGTACGTAACAGGACTCTTAAGTATGCCCAAGTTTCCAATATGGTTGACAGCTGTCTCCTCCCAATTTCTTCATACAAAAAGAAGCCTTATTACAATCCCATCAGTAATTCAACACCTTAATAAATTATAAATCTAATCTCAACTCGAATTTCCCCCAAAGGAAATCGACTTTCGTGTGTGACGAGGGAGCGGGTGTAAGTTACACGTCCGTCTCGGTCGGCGAGCAAGGCGCGACTGATCAGGTTACGAGTACATGCGCAAGCGCAACAAGGCGTGGCGTGTGTACGTTTACTTTAAGAGTTAGAATTTTGGGTTAGATTTTCAGGTTATGTAATGAATCCGAATGCTAAGATTATGTACCTAATTATACCCAAGCCTTGTGCTTTGACTTAGAAATGTTGCCATCTCTATATTGCAGATGTAGTTTACAGTTGTGCGACAGTGACAGAAATAAATCTTAGCCAAAGTGCATGGTTAAGTAACGTTTATAGATTTCGACCTCAGTATAATAGTTATACTCATATAATACTTTTGACACCATGTTTTTCTAAGGGATTCCGTGACCCCACAGGAAATAATGAAGTGGCATATCCGTTGAGAGATCAGTGATCGCGTTTCATAATTTTATTAATTGGAAAAAGGATCCATTATGAAGAGATTTCGCTTTGACTTGATAGACAAAATAACATAACATAACGCATGTTTTCTCCGAATGGTTAAGCAGAGGTGTATTCTAGTACACCCACGTTTCGCACAGTTATGTTTAAGTCCCATGTAATATGGGGCGAAGCTATTGCCATCAACCTGACACAAATCCAGACTCCGTGCTACTACGGCGTAGATAAAATACTATAAAATTCGTGTCTTAATTTCTACTTGAGTTTGTAGATATGCAATGTCCTTATGTAATAATCAATTTAAAGAATTTTAACGCTATTTTTCACGCCATACCAATATTTTATCGTGCCATTTAACAACCAATCGCGCGTAACCATCAATCGTTAATCTTTAATCAAACTCATCGGATTATTGCGATCCAATTGTAATAGCTCTGTTCAAACAAACCAATTAATTTGTTCTTACGTAACACTTCTAATACCAAAATCGATTAAATTATCATCAGCAGATCTACTTTCGATACAATTACGATGATTTATGTTACCGGATTTCCGTTTTACTTGGATCAAATTGTGGAGCTAAATTACCTAATTAAAATATTTGGAATTGTATTTTGTTTGTCTAGACGTAATATGAGTATTAGAAATATTTCATTGCACATGAAAATATGAAGCAATATTTAAAATTCATAGTGTGAAACGTGATTCCAGGCAAGCCTAACTTAAAAGCACAAGCAGCCTGTAATGTTCCCACTGCTGGGACTCAGGCCTCCTCTCTTCGAGTGAGAGTGGGCCACGCGGACTCAGTGCGGGTTGGTACTTAGATGTCACATTTACATCCATTTGATACATTTCGGTGCTGCATCGAACACCATCGATGTTATCGAAGGATTCCTCTAAACGCCATTTACAAATTCAAAACCCGAAAATTGTGTCAGTTTAATGTTTACACCAAATAGACCGCTGTTCTTCCGACGGCTAAGTATTTGCTGTCGGCAAATCAGGCAACCGAAAATGTGTCATTTTCGATTCGGAAGCCTGTCCATGCTGAAATATTTGAAGTTCTCTATACTTTATCTAAAGCGAGAGTTAATTGCTACCACTTTGTCAGTAGTTCAAACAGTCAAAACATTAGTAAAATAAAACATTCATTCGCTATGTTATCGCTACTGCTAAATGTGAATACAAAGATGTATGTTGTTCTATTTTGTACCCATAACATAACATTGCACAGCTTACTATGAACTAATCGTATTCATTAAACAACGAGCTCTATTAACAGGCATAGTATAAAAACTAAATTGTTATGTTCCCCGAAATATTGTTATAGAAATGGTATCGCATTTTAAATAACTATATTATCGCAAAGGGTTTCAAATTCAAAATCGTCATATATTTTATAAATTGACGTCGCTTTTCGGGTCTGCCTATGTGACCGCGTTGTTTGTCTGAACTACAACGGATTTTGATGCGGTTCTGACTATCATATAGATAATTTATCCCGGCAGGGTTATATTTATAATACATTTTTAAACGTGGACATATGCAAAAAAAGGGGTGGGTCGCTAGTGTTCTTATGAACAAATTATTATTTCTTAAAGCCCCGACTTGATTGATCTCGGGCGAGTACAGAAACCAATGCATAATATCAATATGTACCACATTCCTACCACAACCAAGTGCGTTGTGTACCGTTTAGCGAGCAACACGTAATTGGCGATAGTTTTGTAAACTAGAGGATGTTTGCTAACGTTCTGAGTACAGCTACATTGTGCGCTCATTCATCAGCAGTTGGGAACTATTCGGAAACAAACAGTCAAACACGTACTTGTGCTAAATTGGACCATTCGGAGAACTAACCTGCCTTTCTTCCTTTAGTTTTGTCTGAAGAAACCAAGAATGTAGTATTTTGTTTCTTTCTATTCTGAAACATTCTAACTTACATTAAAACTGGCTAGATAGGTATACGAGTATGTTAAGTTCCTCCATGTGCCTTTCGATTTTTTCACCCTATATTTAAAGAGTTCTCACGAGTTTCCCATTAGACCACCTGCCTCCGTGACGGTCCTATAACGTGATCAAAAATCTGCTAAGATCACCATGATTGTCACGAAAATTAAAAAAGTATTAAAATAATTATATTTATTTCAGACAGTATTACAGTCCATTTATCACAAATATTTAAGAATAATATAGCACTAATTAACATTATTTCACCGATTATAATTTGCAAAAGGTATAGTTACACCATAGGCAATGTGTTGTAACATAACAGTGAGATCAATAAAAGATGTCCTATATCTTTTTACCCGACTGTGCCAGAAGGAGGGTTATGTTTTTATGTTGTACCTTATCGAGCAGTTGTGCAATACATAAGATGTTCGTAAAGCTTAGTATTGTAATTAATTATTTTGTTTTTATTGCATCTTTTGTTAAAAAATACCGTCACTAATACGTCTCGTCAAGTCTTCACCCGTGGCCTACTTATCTTCAAGTTACATCAGCTGTTCGGAGTAACGCCGCCATTTGTAATTATACGTAACAGTGCAGTGTTCCGATGTAGTGTGACCAATCTGTAATTATGAAAGGACAATGCTTATACTTATAGTCCCGGCGTTTCTAAATTTGCCAAAGATGTAAACAACAATGTTATTTCTTTGGCAAATTTAGAAACACCGGACCTCAGATACTTATAATTTGTTGTGTTATGAAATGTTGGTAAGAGACTGGGTATGTAACGTCACGTATGTACTATGCTGCTGGTGTACAGTTGTACACCTTTATGGGAATGACGGTATTCAGTCTCTTGTAGTAAGCCTATTGCCGGCACACAATACTGAATCCAAGCCACCAGCAATAGTGCTGATGGTTTTATAGTCAAAGAAAGTACATTTTATAACTTAGGGGCCGTCTCCACGAGCGAGAGAATCGCGGCGATTTTCGCGCCGTGCCATCAAATTTTCCCCGCGATTCTCTCGCTCGTGGAGACGGCCCCTTAGGACTCAAATCCCGGACCCCTAGCTTCGTAAATAAATAAATAAATAGTAATAATTTATTTCAGATTCATCTTACGATTACATAAAAACTAGTGTTAGTAATTATTATATAAATAACTTTGCGTTGTCTGATATCCTGTACACAGCTTTAATGGAATGGATTTTTTACCAAAGATCTTAATTATTTACGTAATCAATGCTTTATAGAAGTCGTCAGATCTTAGTAAGTATGATAATTAAAAGATGACCTCTAACTAGATAAACATTACCGATAGATCAAACATGCATGTCATTCAATGTCGACTAATTTAATAATATTATCAAACATTTTCTGTTTAAACAGTAGACTGCCATGATTCTTAAAAGATGTCATCATCTACCCTTCGTCAGCCTAAGTTATTAAATACAGTAATTATGATACCACTTCTTTTCTCATGTAAGAATACGCATTAGATTTTTTAAATTTGGTTGACTCTGGTATTCCTGTTAACTTCAACTAAGGGAAATGTCTTTGTTCGAAAAGTGTGCTCAGTCAATATTGTAACAAATTAATGAGGATCTTGCTAGTTCTTGCCGTAACTATTGAGCTCCTTATTTTTTGCGTGTCGACCATGGGCCCAGAAGGTAGTAGTTAGTAGTACTATTGCAAGAAATAAAGAAAATACGTTTATTTGCGTTGCGGTAAACATGACGCAAAGGGAGAAAGAACACAAACACAAAAGAATTCAAGAAGAAGGTCAAGACCGGGCCCAATACAAAAAGCAATAAAAAAAAAATTACAAGTTGGGGTAAAATATGCGTCACATCCATGCAAAACGGTCATCGCTCAGCATAGCTTTGCTACTATCGATCTTATGCAGCTAAACTGAGTGAAAAACCCAATGAAAAATCAGTGAACAAGTTGGTTGATAGTGGTCTTTCTTCAGCATCTACGAGTATTGAGCGGTACACGTCAAATAAAAACCACAATCTAAAATAACAAAGCGAACGATTAAAGACGTGTGTTAATTCTAATCTCATAGCTCCAACACGTTATGGTGCAGATACCGCAGCTCCTCGTAATATGATCTTAACTTCTCCCTTTTTATTGACACCATAACCGCATCCTTTCCGCTTTTAGAGATCCGTGTGTAATTTGGAATGACTTTATGTTGTTTTTCCATGGATAGATTTTTAGGTGTGCTTAAAAGAAATCACAACTTTATGACATAAAGTAATTAAAGAAACGTGGCTTTTTGTGTTCTATTTCTTGGTGGTTGTTTCTTAAAAATATTACAACACTTTATTAGAGCCAATGAGATTATTTTTCAAAGACACATGCACTTGAAGTTGGGCACTCCTTAAAATTGATTTGGAATCAATACGTGTCAACAATTTGCGTGTTGTAGGAGTTGTAGGTTTACTTTGTGTTATAAATTACTTCATCACCACTGCCCTCAAAACAGTGAAGGAAAACATCGTGAGGAAACCGGCATGTCCTAGAACCAAAAATTCGAAGTCATGTGACATCTACCAACGTCGGTCATCTATCGTTACAAAATATCCCAAAAGAATCTTATCTCGTAATATTTGTGTCTCGGGAGAGTCCGTCCCGGTAGACTGGTCACCCTAACTGTCACCACAATCGGGTCGTGGAGTGGAACCCACTGTCATATCAGTTACATGAACTTATAACACAATGACATATGATACTGTGATGAGGTGAGAAAGTTTGTGTTTAATTGTGGAGTAATTAAAACTATTTGTTAATGTCAAACCTTTGAAGCACCCAAAGAAGAAAGAACCAATCTTGGTTTTTTTTTTGAGGAACTGGTCGTTTATCCATAACTTGAATTCAATTGATAGGTAGGAGGATTATTTATGGGTTTTTCGGAGACATGTTCAAAAATACACCCTATTACATGGGGCCATAAACATAAATATCGAAATGTGGGTGTACTATAGGTAATTAGGTAACTACACCTCTGTACAACTCTTCGGTTAAACTAGGCGTGATGTTTTGTTATGTTCAAAATATTCAAACTATGATATTAAATATTAAACCATCAGTAGTCCTTCCTTGCCTCATTCTACTCATAAAAGAAATCCCCCAAACAAACCCGTCAAACAAATAGGTACTAGCATTGTTAGTTTCTCTTTTGCATATTGTTATTTTAATTCAAAAAGTAATCACGAGAGACTTTTCTTTTCAACCAAGTCATTGCCTCAACTATAGCGTTCATGAAATCGAGAGCACTTGTATCAGCAACAATCTACCTATCGCTAATACCACGCTTTTTCACAAAAGCGAATATCTAAGAAAATTGTGAAATTCATCTGTCGTGCGCCCGATGACACGGATTATGCTATCAGCCGCTTCTATCACTTGCATGATCAACACAATCTGATCTCCATGCCAGTAGAACTTACGTCACACGACAGATCAAGACAAATTGGTCGTTATGTACCACATAGATTGACAGCTACGACAAACGATTATTATCTTTACGATATAGTAATAGAGTCAGTTTTGAAATGCGCATCATAATAATTGGTTTAACTGAATTAGAATTGCAACAGTTTACGATATTTCGTCAAAGATTATGTGTTAGTTTGTAATGAACGTTTATTTTCCTGCCAATCTGAATTTGCGCCAATTTTCATGCTTGTCTCGGTCGGTATGATCTACATTCAAGTGCTTTTATGCTTAGATTATAATGAGGGCAGGTAAAACGTCTAAATTAGATTGCTCAACTATGCTTAGGCAATCCAATTTAGATGTTTTCATATTCCATTTACAGTACTTATAGATGGAAAACAGATTGCTCTGAAATCGAGTTGTAATCTTGTAGCTACCTTGATCATAAAGAATTAGCGTCGCTACCCTCAAACAAACAAAAAACATTCTAATTACCATGAAAAAGCGCATAGCATAGCATCATCATTTCAGCCGAAAGACGTCCACTGCTGGACATAGGCCTCCCCCAAGCACCTCCATTTCGACCGGTTCTGTGCTTCTCGCATCCAACGGGTTCCTGCGGCTTTCACAAGGTCGTCGGTCCACCTTGTGGGAGGCCTTCCAACGCACTCCAGAACCTAACCTAAGCATAGCATAATCAGCCTATAATGTTCTCACTGCTGGGGCACACGCCTCTTCTCTGTGAGAGGGAGTGGGCCGTAATTCACCACGCGGGCCCAGTGCGGGTTGGTAGATGTCACATATCATCGAATTTTTGATTCTAGGACATGCCAGTTTGCTCACGATGTTTTCCTTCACCGCTTTGAGAGCAGTGGAATATTAAACTGGGATTCAAAAGTGGGATCCAAAGAAAATAAATCTATTTACGCAAGGTAAAGCGTCTGCCTGGGTTCGAATCTACGACCCACAACTCGTACTCTCAAGTGCGCTGGACGTAAATTTGGGAAAGTTGTTTAGTAAAATTACTACCAACTATAATTGCCCGTATATTCAAATCATAACTGGCATTATTATTACTGGTATCAAATAGACGTAGTGACGTGTGTCAATTTGATATCTCATTAATTTCCCTGTCTGTACTTATAGCCGTAGTCCTAGAAGCTATAAACCCAGCCGATGCTTCTCTTGAATTGGCCATTTCTATTTTCCTATTCGAACATAATTACAGTTTACACAATCCCACGGAAACTAAAAGGTCTTACAAATAGGGAACAAGTGATAGCTAATTGTTTGCTAGAAAGTTGGACGATGCACGACCACGATCGACGGGCTAAACGGCTAAATGGCTTAAGACTGACTGTCTGACTGACGTAGGCGCTTTTAGACTTAAATGGACCTGACTTAGGTATACAGGGCTTTTTGTTGCTGTGAAAAAGAGATGTTTTGTGATTGGTCCTTTGAGACCGTGAGCACTTTCTACGTGGTTAAAGGTTGGTTGGTCCTCCGGGTCATTAATGTTTCAATAAATTGTATTAGAAATAAATGCTAATCTTTTACTAAATGTACATTTATTTACAACAGTTTTGTATGTAACTCATTAGTAATGAATTTTGAATTAAATCATTACTTGCCAGTTGCCAGAACATCTTTAATGTAAAGGCCTTGACATTAAAAATGGCGGAGATATAGATATCTCATGCAACTGTCAAAGAATGGCAGTTATGATTGAATATTTATAGACAACTAGCAGCGCCCCGCGGTTTCCCCCGCATAAGTCTCGATCCCGTGGGAATACCGGGATAAAAACTATCCTAAGTACGTCCTTTCCCGGGACTCAAACTATCTCTATCGGTAACAAATTTCATCTAAATCGGTTCAGCGGTTTAGGCGTGAAGAGGTAACAGACAGACAGACACACTTTCGCATTTAAAAAATGTTCTGGCAAATAATGATTTAATTCAAAATTAATAACTAATGCCTTACTATGAAATTATCATTAACATGTAATAAAGCAATAAACCCAATCAATTAAATAAAAACAAAAATCAAATCGAAACAATTTTCAATCAACGCCCACAAACAGAATAATTTTATGCAAAAATCTTATCTATACCTTCTGAGATCACTTTCTAAGCAAACACTATCATTACGCTTAGCTCGGGGGGTGTAAGCACTGTAATTGTGATGCCTGATAGTGGACACCACTTTCACGAGACCAATAAATACCCCGATGCCATGGTTACTAGGATTCAAGTTGAGGTAGGTTACGGTTTGAACTGGATTTGATAATTTTGAGAGCTTAGATACTGGTTTAGAGTTTATTGGGTTTATGTAAATTTTCGATAGGCATAAGAGCAGTGGTGGCCCAGTGGCAACGGCCGCGAGTTACGAGTTGTAGGTCGTAGGTTTAAACCCTGACAGGCGTTTACTTTGTGTGAATTATTTCATCACCACTTCTTTTAAAACGATGAAGGAAAACATCGTGAGGAAACCGGCCATGTCATGTCTATATCCCAGAACCAATAATTCGAAGAAATGTGACATCTACCAACCCGCACTGGGCCCGCGTGTTGGATTATGGCCCAGTCCCTCTCACAGAGAGGAGGCCTGTATCCCAGCATTGGGAACATTTATAGGCTGATTATGCTAAGACGGAGCCTTCATTTCCCTGGTTAAAAGCGTTGTTAATTTACCAGCTATCTCAATACATTACCCTAAACAGATTGAAAGTCTGTAGCACATTTTTCCGACTAGTAGTTTTACCATTAGAATTGACTATAGATAAATAAAATACAGTGCCATCAGCTACCGTTCTATATGCTACGAAGTTTTTAACTCTTATACAAAATAATAGAATACCTAGTTACCCCACTCTTACTCTTTCTTATCAAGTCTGCATTACTAACAACAGATTCAAAAGCAATACAAACATGTAACAAAACAAACCATCCAATGTATCTCTAAGTTATCCATTCCTCTGGCATCCCACGTTCGGAGCAAAACAAGGGAATGTCCTGAACGTTACGCAGCCAGTTCTTACGTGCGATCTCCCCATAAACCAAGGCATTGCAGGCCGTGGCTCGCATGGTGTTATGATAGTACGCCTTATTGGAACGCGGGTGTGCCTTATTTGGAAGGGGGGTCTGGTGTAAGGGTTAGGAATCAGCGAGATGGTCTTGATTCTGGCAGTAACTTAAATCTAATCAGTTTATTCAAACATGTTGTACAGACGTTGGAATAAGATTAAAAGTATCAAACATGCAACCTGTAAAAACATTGCAAAACAAAACAAAATAAATAAAGTAAATTACCATATAATACATTTCATATCATGCGGCATCTTTACAAAAACATAGATCAAAACAGTCTTGTTTTGGTGTCATCATCATCATTTCAGCCGAAAGGCACTGCTGGACATATGCCTCCCCCAAGCACCTCCACTTCGACCGGTTCTGTGCTTCTCGCATCCAATGGGTTCCTGCGGCCTTCACAAGGTCGTCGGTCCACCTTGTGGGAGGCCTTCCAATGCTACGTCTTCCGGTACACGGTCGCCCCTCCAGAACCTTTGTTTATTAAACGTAAAATTTATTTCGAGAGGTCGTTTTTGATAAGGTCTGAATTGCATTATATATATTAGTTTTAGCAAAATTTCGTTCAAGGTTATGTTCGTTTAACCAAGTAGATAATATAATTATTTCAGATAGAATTTGAGGCTTACAGGATAAACAATGATGAGAACGAATGTTGCATCTGGGAAATCAAATTAAAATTAAGACACTCTGAAGTAAAACAGAAGATGCCGTAAGTAATAAAAGATATAACGACAGTCATTCTCGAGGAAATCGCCATAGACGACAGTGCTCATTGCTCGTTTCTATGACCACATTCTCCAAATTGGTAACTTACGTAGACCTATAAAGATATCTCAATTAAACATCGAAATTCCCGTCTAAACACCATGGTCCTTCGGTACAACAATACATTTCTGCAAAACGCTGTCCCCACCACCTTGTACAACCATAATTAATTCCATATTTGTCTTACACAACAGCCTGTGTTCCTAGATTGTGTACACCATTCTCCACGGGGAATGACTACGTCATTTTTGTTACAGCCAGCTTGATATTTTTGCCTCACGCAATCGTAAATGTTTCTGTCCATTTCAGGAAGATTTCTGTAATCGTTGATATCGTATTTGATTCTGGTTCCTGTTTAGGAACAGTTCTGGTTTTTTTGGTCCTTCGATTCGGATTGTTGGTTTTCTGTGGAAGTGTTTTAATCGAGATATCTTGATTTTAATGGGTGTTTTATTGTTACAGCCAATAACAATAAACTCCTTATTAGGGAATTTGCCAAGGCTGTCCATATTTTCATCGTGTTTTTTCTCGCAGTCATTTGAAAAATCATGCTTTGGACCTGTAATAATTGCAATCGATTTATTACATCAACTAAACGGAAATATATACATAGATATATGCTGACCTTCAGTAGGATTTGCATATTATTTACATCGCTATCACTTATAATATTGCATCTACGAAGGAAATGATTATTGCTGATACAAGTGAGAGTTAGTATTTCTTAGGTATTTTCTAGCTCATAACCGATCGGTAGCAACTAGCTGGTAGTTCATTACGCGTTCATTTTAACAGCACGCAAATACGAGTATATTTTCTAAGAATGTAGCTACGTGTCTCGTAATTGTGGCCTCCACTGCTCCGTACGTATTACTTACGACCATCGTCTGTAAATTAGAATTAGCTAAGTGTCCATCGGTTACTTTGTGCTGAGACTTGGTAGGCTATTAAGAATGTTACAGGCAGTGGTTAGGTTGAAAAGTTGTTAGTAATTATGAGGTCGTCTTTTAATAGGTTTGGTGTTTTATCTAGATGCTAAATTTTGTATTTAGAATAACTTCGAAATTGCGTTGTGTCACTTATTTTAATTTTGGTTTTCCCAGTAATCTTTGTAAATGTATTAACTGCCGTCCTCGAATCTTTTCAAATTCCTCAGTTTTACAAAAGACAACATATCAAAAGTGGTAGTTTCAAAACAAATGCTAAAACACCTAACCTTCAACTACTAAAGTGAGCATAAATCGAAAATATTTGGGCGTAGGTGCATGTTTGCGATGATTGATTAGCCGACGATATCGTCACTTGTTTTGAAACCTAAACACTGCTATGTTTGTTGTTTGATTAATACTTCGATTGTTTGGCTTCATGTTGTTCACAATAAGCTTCAGTCTTTGTCGTCGAAAATTTGGTCTTTTTCGATCCACCGAAATTTAAACCTACATCTTGTTTGTGATGTTTAGGTATTACTTGAACTAGCCCTAATAATTTGGCTTTCTCATGTCGTCTCATTGTTTAATAACTACAACATTTTAATGGGGAATTATAAAACGATTGAATAAAAAAAAAATTTGCGCCTGATGATGAGATACTGTTTTAATAACTTGAGCGGTATGAATTTGAGTAAGCGAAAAATTAACTAAACTAACGACGAAAATTGACTAAATTACTAAGTGAGCGACTAGAAATACAGAAACGGCACCCCGAGGTTAGGTTTGGTTAGGTTACTTTAAACCCTTTACCAGAAATACCCCCGCGAAGCAGGACTCCGTCGACATAGGATGAAAGAGCGAGCGAAGGGCACCCCGCCCCGAGGTTAGGTTACTTTAAACCCTTTACACAGAAATAGTCGTCATCCGTCGACATAAGATGCAAGAGCGAGCGAATGACAATACAAATACCATTACCGTGCATCGTGTATTTTAAGTAACTCAAATTAATGTTTGTAAGTTGCTGTTCTGTTGATTTCTCGTCACTCGCAGTCAGTCGCTCACTTAGTAATACTATAACGTAAATTCATTATTTTTGTCACTTAAAACTTTAATTTACAGTCACTCGTTTAAATCCTACTTTATTTTAATTAGAAACCCTGTATTCGGCTTCCACTTAACCAAAGATTTCACTATCAATACAACAACTTACACTAATTAATTTATCGTCCTCTGATTACAATTGTAACAATCTAATTCCTTTCCCAAGCAGTTTATTGTTATGTCGAACACAATCTAATCCGACTACATTAACAGTAGTGCCCTGAGAGTCTGTTTCTATACAAACATCAGCTTTCTCAGCCGTATCTTGTAGCTTCGAGATTAGAAGGTATTGTATTTCATTCCCTTCGATAATAGTCCATTCCTGTAGCGATAGGGGGAATAAGGAATCTTAAAGGAAAGTTTTGTAAATAGCAGGTCTTGGTAAATCAGTTCATTGGCGAAAGTTCAATCGCTTTACTTGTTTTTCCGCTAAACAGCATAGTTGAAGCAACATTTGAATGATGCCACATGTCACCATGTGATACATGATGGCTCCTTCTTTTTGAATCTTTGGTATGTACTTACATATACAGACTGGCAGGAACATCGATGCACAACCTGTTACCATGGATTCAGTAAATGATATTGAACCATTTCGTCGGTTATTTAAAAAAAAATCAGCATTATCATTGAAAATTGCAATATCTACGTGGTCGAAATGTACAGAACTGCAAATTTGTATCTGTATAACTTAGACCCAGTACTTATCTATGAGAAGTAAGAACAGTTGGAATTAACAGATGGGTCTACTGCTTTAGTTGCAGTTAGTTCTGTTAGTAATTTAGTACCTATATTGCAATTCTTGTTTCTGCTCACCCATCCAGTAGAATAACCATAAGCTTTTTACGAAACAAAATGATCACCATCGACCACCGTAGCTAAAACCATGAAATAGACAATTTCCATGCTCAATGACTTGGATCTGATCTTTGCAAATCGTACCAACTTTATCCTGCTTTAAGACCAAAGTAAGCCTGCGCGTGGGCATACATCTCGAGCTCAGTATTAAGCACTGCGTGGGTGCTCTGCTCATACACATTTGTTCTACTGTCATTAAGATACATACATTGTAAGCTTTTGTTCCTTGATGTTATTTTATTTGTTTTGTTGCCTACGCAGTGGGTTAGGTCATGGAAAAGTGCCTTTTATCTTTACAAATGGTTGAAACGTTGAAACGGATCCTTCTTATTCTTTATGTTTCGTCATTACATTTTCGTCATCAGTATTTCATAGCTTTAACCGATTGGTCAGGTAAAACAAAGTAGGTACAACATCGAGACCTACTTGAAAGATACTGTTATAATTATGTCGCTTCATTAGTTTGAAGGGGTCCACTAACTATTTAGGGTTCTAAATTGCAGTTGAAGTATTTATTGCCAACATTGGTAATGAAGAAAATTATTTGATTTAAATAGGTAACTTGATTGGTTGTTTACTTCCTATTTTATCAGTGGGGTTCATTATTACTTGGTTGACATTTACGAGTGGCATGTTTTCACATATACAATTTTGGATTTTAAATTACTTAACTGTATGCAGAAGCCTATTCCTTGCAATGGGTTAATTTCTTTAACGGAGCTCAGATACGAAATGCGTATCAAAGGACCAAAGATTTGTAGATTCGATTGTAAACTGACGAGGGGCAATTCACTTAATTTTAAGAACGTTCAGAGCCTGGTCTCAGTCTCAATCTTTCAAAAATACCTCTAAAATCCCAACATTTGTGACAGGTTTTTGACATTAATTGTCGCTGAGATGAGATTGCGACTAATTTTGAACGTTTTTAATTACGGGAATTGACCTTCTGGTTCACACGTTCAAGTATCAACTCCTTTTTGTTTCTCAATTAAAATAGAAGCAAAAGGACCAAAATTCAGTCCGGGACTCCAGGTTGACTGATTTGAAGCACACAGAACACCACTAATTACATAACTATAATTACCCAGTCCTGTATTACACCTACCATATCATATTCCGACCTGTCTCCTGAACACTCACAACTGTTACCAGTAAATATGATATCTTGACTGAGGACATATGTACTGGACAGACTAATTTATACTGTATGACTTTGTGGATATGGTTGAGATTTACCTGTGCAAACAATCATTTGAATAAGGACCAAATACTTTATAAAGTAATTTATGCTGTATGTCTTTAGGATAAAGTTGACATTTGTTAATTAGAAGGTGTATTCATTGACGTACTATATGGTACAGGTGGTAGTGTCGTTTTTCTTTTTGAGAATTTGTTGAAGCACAGAATACGTAGGTGTGATTCATTGAATTTTAATCTTCTGCAAAACACAACAAAGATTTAAAGTAGGTAATCTTTCCATTATTGTCTTCTAACTGTAAAACAAATCTAGGCTAAGCCTTATCTTGTGATATTATTCTCTCTTATCTAATCAGTATCAAAAACTAAGATTGGTATTAGCTTGGATTCTATGCACATTTATTTTCTCTTTGAAACCTTGAATCCTATGGGTGAGCCCTAATTGTATGCCTCTCTTGAGTTATGCAGTCCTAGTCAGATGTCTTTATGCCCTTCGCTTATGTCCTCCGACTCTCTTACACTGTTTTGACCTGTGATTTTATAATCGGTCGTGGGTTCGAACCCAGCCAGGCTTTTTACTTTGTGTAAATAAATTCATCACCACTGTTCTGAAAAAGGTGAAGGATAACATCGTGAGGAAACTGGCATGTCCTAGAACCAGAAATTCGAAGACAGGTGACATCTTCCAAACCCGCACCGGGCCCGCGTGGTAGACAGCATTTACAGCCCACTCCCTCTCGAAGAGAGGAGGCCTGTGCCCCAGCAATGGGAACATTATAGGCTGATTATGTAAACACTAAAATATAAATACTAAAACTCGTCCAAACGTCGACACTTTCTTCAACAACTTTCCTAATCCCTTCAGATCCTATTTGCAGACCACTTACATATATTACCATTCGTAATATTTTCTACCTATCAGCCAATTCATTTGCTATTCAAATATAAGTTAACGACTAGATCGAATGCTATCGACCCTCGTCCGCCACTCGGCAATTTAATTCCTGTTTTATCTTACCTGATAAATGGCAGATAACAATGTGTGCTGGAACGAATGTGCGGGTTTATTTATAGGTGCATTCCTTGCAAATGTGTCAGTAGTAAATATTGGAAAGTTAACGCCTATCTTTGTGTGCTGTTTCCTTATTGGAGGCTTGCAGAAGTCCTATTGTATGGAATATTTGATAGATGATTTGCTTCGTGCCTTCAGTCCCTATAAACTGTTTGATGCTCTTGTAGTTTCCGGAAGACCAATTCCCGTTATTAAAAACGCTTTAGTCCTAATGTCATCTTAGCGATAGTCATAAATGTATGAAAATTAATTTACAGATTGACACTGAGTTTAGAAAGCGAACGTTCTTAAAAACTACGACTACGAAAATCTGCAAGCTGTGCTACGAGACATTTTGGTCCAATCAATGATTAAAGTTAAAACTAAGAACTTTATAAATATAGCTATAGACCTGTGTATGCTTTTGGCTTAATTGCTTTTAAACGATGATCTTATATGGAAACCACTATGAAATAAAAAGAAACATTCATATAAGCATCATAATCATAAACCATATTTATCTTAATCTCGCCCCACACAGCCATCATAGAAGTCATAGAGAAAGATCTTGTAGACACATTTGTCGCATAGTCGATCGACTAAAAAAAGTTATGAATAATGAAACTGCCGTTAACGCGGAGTATAGACAAAACGACTGGAAGACATTTGCGTTAAGGACTGTTCACATTAGACTGGGTTGCGTCGCGGTTACTAGTCGCGCGGCTGGAGCCAGGCATGCGGGGTAGGGCTGGCACTTCACAAGATAAATCTCGATGAAAATATGACTTAAATAATTGACGATATTCTTGTCATGCACGCATGATCATTAGCCGAAACACGGTCACTGCTGAAACGAAGCCTGGTTAAGCTGCACAAATCCGAATTTCTGCAGCTTTAGCTGAATTAAAAAAAAATATATAAGTATCCTGAGCTTTAGCTCAGGACCCGTCGTTGTCGCATAGCTACTTTTTGGGGGAGGCCTATGGCCTTGGTGTATTTTTGTGCAATAAAGTTAATAAACACAAATATGCCTTTGTGATCAAGACTAAATTTAAAATTGTTTGTAATACTTCATAATCCTGAAAGTAGTATCGTTGAGTCTGCTTACGTACCTACCTACGTAGGTACGTGCAGAATTTCATATCAATGACATTGTTGATAAAAAGATGCAAGTGAATACACGTCAGCACATTCTTGAGCATCGATTGTATGAAAACGATCTTTTGTTTGATAACAATTCAGTGTTTAATAATGTACTCACCACAGGATAATTTAGCGGGATTTGGCGGGACAGTAGGTAATCAATGACCAGACAATACATTCTTGCAAGACAGTGGTATCAGGGCGTTTTTCAAATTTGTTGACCATTGCCAAAACATAATGTCCACTGACTTATCAATTAACTTATTAAATAATTATTAGTCAAAATATCATGTTTAAAATGGCAATCGATAGCACATTTCAAGAAAAGTAAATTAAAACAGAAAAATAATTTAAAATTTATACACTCAATTTAAAAAAAAAATTAATATGTAGCATTAGTTACCCCAATTTCACGATGTCCCATGCATACTTTCCTAACATTGAAGTGTATAATCCCCAAATATATAATTAAAATCACTAGGCTCGTGGTAAAACAATATGAAATTATGTTTTTTATGTCTTTTAACTGGTTGTTATATCAAAATAATTAAATTATATAATAATATAAACATGACATGACATGCATAATAATATTGACATGTACAATTACTACACCCGTGAACGACGCAAGGACAAATTGCGCTCAGTAGCTAGCAAGACTCATATAATGCATGAGAGCATCTTTTGTACAGCTTCTCGTATTTTTAATAATATTCCGGGACCCATCCGAATGATTGAAAAATTAGAAAAATTTAAAAAGACTCTCCATGATCTGCTGGTACACAAGTGCTATTACTCTATAAAAGACTTCTTATCAGATAAATCTCTGCTACAAGATACAAGTAATCCCACTCAGACGTGATGCGTTCAGTGACCTATTGACATGTACCTAAATTAATTAACTATTTTTTATAATTATTAATAATTTGTTAAAAAACTATTGTATGCCCTACGGGCGGGACATAGCTGTTCACAATTTATTATGTACCTGCCACCTGTATTATGTTACCTATGATCCACAATAAAGTTGATTGATTGATTGATTGATTGAAAAGTGTTACTAACTGGAACTACAGTGCTCTATACAAACTCATTTTTTGGCTCAACTACTTGTTCAATTACAAAACAATTGGTATTTTCAAAAAGCTCATTTAATAAGCTATCCAAAAATTAAAAAATTAAATACAAAATTATTAAAAAAAAAATAGCGTTCCGGTCAGTAACGGTCAACAAATTTGAAAAACGCCCATCAGTGGCTTTATACAAAACTTTTATAGTGACAATTCTGTTGCACAAAGAGTAGCCGATCTATTGAGAATACTTAGATGAAGTCAACTGTCTTCGGTGTTGTGCCGGATCTACGACGCGACATGCGAACTACGCATTATACTGACGTCACGCAAAATGCTGCATCGCGCAAGCAGAGTTTACCGCGCGACTAGCATATACTTATACAACGTCCAGACATCAATCGTCAGCCAGTTGCCCACCAGACACGACACCGATCTGTTTGAAGGATCCTCCCTTTTCTATGGAGGATGAGTGAACTTTACACCCTGTTCCTCATACCTCTATGGTGTCAATTCCTAGCATTAGGTTCACACCTCACTTCACCTAAGTTTTCACGGTGAGATGTTCACAGAATAGACCAGCCGGGTAGGACATGATGCATCGTCACTCTGCGGTGTCTCCACAGTCCCCTTGTAACTCATCCATTCGACGAAAGTTACTGTTATTTCCAAAACAACTGAAGTCGTTCCAACTTTAGAATATTTTCGCGCACCAGTACTTGCCAACCCTGCCTCCATAAGTCCTACTGCACAACATCGCATGTGTCTTACTGGAATAGTGACGACAAAAAACCACTGCGTCTTCCCATAACTTCCCGTCACACCGGTTGCTCGCCAATTAAAGGCGCGGGCGCGGCTCGAAAGCTAATGTCTCCGTAGTTAAGTCCACGTACATATATCACGGTTGAGTCGCAGATGTGGCAGAAAAGTAGGCCTAGTTTTTATGGTGGGAGAAAAAAATGTGGTTAGTTATCATATAAAGTATGAATGGCTGAGTTAAAGTTGCCTCCCAAGACTTAAGTGGGTTTTGTTTTATACGGTTGGTTCTAGCGACCTATTGCTGCTTATAAGCAGCAATAGGTATTGGTTGGTTTGGTTGGTTGGTTGGTTGGTATTGGTATTGGTATTGGCTAACCCTATAGGGTTAGCCAATTTGGGAAGCCATTTTTTTTTCAAGATTGAGTACCTACCTACCTTTGTATACATTTCTGCAATGTTTAAGACACGAAAAGAAGTGTAGACTGAAAAATCTAAAATGGAAACCCTTTAATAACTTTCTTTACCTCTTTTTAGTATTTCAACGTATTTTGTTTTTAATTTGGCTCGTAATTTAGTCGGAAAATGCCTCGACTTCCATCAACGTCAGTCAAAGATTGATTCTCAAAAATCTCACCAACTCGATGTCTTTTTGATTACTTCTCTTTGAATGACGTCAATGGTAGTCCTCATGCTCACGTAAAATCCTCTCACGATCAGAATTTCAAAAACGTACCTCACAATCACGTACCAAGAGAGACAAGTACATGAAGTTATAAGTTGTCACACGGTTGCGCGGGCGCACGTAGTAGTTGCGACATAATCACGGAGTATGCTGACAATACTCGACAATGCTCATGTTTCGAGACATTCCCACTGAGTTTGGACGCGGAATGCTCAAGTTGTGACAGACACCGGAGACCAAACATTAAACCACTGATGAAAATTTATTCACTACAAGTCCATCAAAGTTAATAGCTGCGCCCACTCTGGCGCCACTCCCCTTTCAATCATCAATACCAAAGAGTAATTAACAAATGGAGTACAACTAACACAGTAATTGATTTGTCTGGAATTAAACTCGCTCAACTTTCTGGCATTGCCACTTTATAACCATAGCAAAACTCACTAAGATAGATAGATAGATAGATAAACCATTTATTTGGCGCATACAAAAAGACAGCACAACACACAAAAGTACAATATTAGTACTTATTATTACAATATTATTGTACTAAGTACATCCAATATTCTGTATGTAGGTATAGTACGAATTCCCTCATTTCTCTCACTTCCAAGTTAAACCTAGGATTGGACTCTGATATATTGACAGCACAATCATATCTGTAACTGCTGTACTTATACGTAATGTATCTGACGCAACACTCCATTTGTTACCTACTCCGTGCCCCAAAACCTTCCGGAATGCGCGCGAGTGGCATATCGTGCAAAAATCCGCGAATAAGTGACGATCGTGCGCAGGCGACGCGTCACGTGATCGTACGTGCGTCGTTACGTTTTATGGACTACATGGGCAGTATGGCCGCGGCTAATTGACTGTTGTTTGCTTATTTGAGTGTTTTTTACAGAAGTTTTAATATTTTGATTGGAGATCATAAACATTCATTATACCTATCGTTAAGATGCTCACACATTTGAATACTCATCTTGCTTGCTAGTTTTTTTCTATGCCTCTGCTAGGCAAAGGTCTAGATTTATCTTTATGATCCATATCTATAGTTTCACATATTCTAGTCTAGAAGCTATGCTGTAAATACACCTCCTCATTGTCTACTTTTAACCAAAAACTTAAAAAGAAAACAAGGTTTTTTATTCGGGTGGTATGTCTATTGAATCTCACACCGCACACAACTCAGCTCCAATCTCACAACATCGAATTAACGTCGGCAATGTACTATTGTTACATAACACGAAGCACATAAGTAACTTCATTAAGAACATATACACATTCTTAAAGTAAGAAATGAGGAAGAACACGAATTTTTCCAATACGTAATAGTTGAACTAAATCGATTCGTGATTCGACGCACGCGCATCGTGAGGCAGGAGTCGATCCTTGTGAAAATTATCCCCCCTTTCATGTGGGAATGGTTAAGGAAATGAGCTGTGGGTTGTAAAGAAGAACTTCTTACCCACAGAAGGTTAACGGTTAGCCTTGGAAAGCGCTGAATGGCAAAAACCTTTGATTTGGTCCCTGAAAGGTTCGTGGCGTAATTTTGTCATGCACACCTCTCGTAGTCTCGCTTTCTCTTGAGAATTCCTCCAGTAGCTAATATACGGTGACAGTCACTAGCGAGGGCCCCGTGGCTAAATAATAACAGCCGCACAGGTCAATCTATCAGGTTAAGCTACGCTTGCCGCGGTTGGTCTGTGGATGGGTGATCACACCTTCGTGCGTCGGAAAGCACGTTAAGCAGTTGGTCTCGGTTGTCATTCGCGGATCTTTGACAGTCTGACAACCAGTCTTACCAAGGAGTATCCTATTACCCAGTAACTGGGTTGTGGAGGTCAGGTAGGCAGTCGCTCCATGTAAAATACTGGTATTCAGCTGCATCCGGTTAGACTGGAAGCCGACCTCAACATAGGTGGGAAAAGGCTAGGCAGATCATAAGTCATTAACGAGCCTTAAAAATGGGAGAGATTTTCGGGATAATAACCCTTACTAGGCCCACCGTAAAATCATGGAAATACTAATCTTATAAACTCTGTAAAAAAGGAAGGCACAAACATCACTCCTGAACTGTCTCTTTCACTTTGTTAGGAGTAAGATTTCTGAATCAAGGTACCTAATGTGGTAGTAACAAGATAATGCCATTTTTGTTGTACTTGGAATATTTTCAAAGAATTTCTGTAATACTGGTAACACGCGGCTTTTGTTAGGACTTTTATTGCATTTGAAGCGTCAGAGGAATTCAATTTCGAAGTAACAATCTTCACTTTATATTGCAAAAAAAGAAGCAAGAAATGATTAATCTAAAATTATATAGATACGTATGTGGGCATTAAATTAATAGTTTTTTTTTTGTATGATAAAACAATTTATAAACACACATAAAAACGCACATTCCACTAAAATATAATAAAACCACCGTTTGTGGTCTTTTTTATTGATTTTATTTTTAATGTCGCAGCTTTTACTGTAACAGTATTTTTTCTTTTGAAACAGTCATGTCTTGGTGCGACTTCAACTATTTATAGATCGGCTGTGCAATTTCAAAACCTAGTAACTGACATTAAAAAATAAAATCGATTTTTTTAGAAATGTCAGTTGCTGGGTTTTGAAATTGCACAGCCGAGATGCTTACGGTTGATATCTTATTTTGTTTTCTAAAACGCTCTATTTTTAAGCGACTACAAAAAAAGGGAGGAGGTTATCAATTCGGTTGAATTTTTTTTTTGATGCCCATGTTTAGCAAGATGAAAATGTCAAGTCTTCCTCTCACCTACAAACAGTAAAGTTTAGCTACCCACAACTTCCAAGAAGTAATAAAATTGACACAGAAACGAACGTTAAGCACATGGTCATCAAATGAAACCATTATATTTCGCTAAAGTAATTTAATCTTGTGATGTAATGCCGAAGTTACGGTCATATGTGAGTTCACATTCACACCCAGAGGTCAGTCGTGTCACAAAATGGCGGACCGTTGGTATTTAAGGCACGCACTTATTTCTTAGACTTGATGCTTTATTACTATGAATTGCCTAATTGCCTAGTTGGTCTTAGTGGTTCTAAGCGAGTCTTCTGAGCATTGACTCGAGTTCGGTCCCCTAGTCGGGCAGTGTTATGGGGTATTTCTTCTTCCTTTGTTCTTTATTCCTTTGGGAAGTTCTCAGTAGCAGCCTGGGGCTTGGATCTACACTCGGTTAATGCCGATAGGCTCGCTCACCATTACATAGTACTTACAACATATCTAGCGAAATCTGGGTGCACTGTAGTATAGGTACAGTCAACAGCGAAAGTAGATGATGAAAATCAGAAATTCAATACTAATGAACGGAGTTCGCATCAGAATTGTGTGGCGTCGAAGTGATTCAAAAGTATGTGATTGTAAATTATACCAAACATTTACTACTCGTACAGTTGCCATATATTCGTGATCAGTTTTGACTCCAAAATTTATAATTAACTAGCTTTGTCCGCGGCTTCGTTCGCGTTAATTTAGAATTTGACAATCAATTCGGGTTGTACTCGGCTTGTAATAATTCAATCATGAATCGAAAGACACATGGCGCCAACTATTATCAAAATAACGTTATTGTTGTTTTCCTCGGGAACAGCACTTTTTTTCGGGATGACAGGTACGCTATGTCCGTTTCTGTACTCCTGACCACGTATATGCAAAATTTTAGGATGATCGGTTCAATATTTTAGGCGTGAAAAGGTAAAAATCAAACAAACAAACTTACTTTCGTATTTATAATATTAGTTAGGACTGTACACTTCTGTCTATACCTTCGAGGAATACAACGCTGATGTTATGTTGGAATTCTGTAATGACTTAGAGAAGGGTTTTTGGACGTGAAAGCCGGGCCTTAATGTTTGGGATGGGCTTGACGAGCTGAGGTACTAAGTAGTTTGCGGAAACGAACTTCGTTTAACTGTGATTTATGGCCAAAAGAAATGTGGCGTTTGATTTATGATGAGAGAATGCTAGTTTCGTACATATATGTATTTCTTTCTTCAAGAATTTGACTGTCGAATAAACTTTCGCGTTGATTTATGGTTTATTTTCGTATGGTGAGGGTCACCATACGTAAATAAACTTCTCGAAAAGCAACATAATATAACATCACGCCTGTGTCCCTGAAGACAGCAGAGGCAGAGGTGTACCTATAGCATACCCATATTTCTCCAGTTTTGTTTTAGTCCCATGTTGGCGGCAATAGTGGACGAGCCTATTGCCATCAACCGGGCACGAATACCGGGCTCCGGGCTGCTACTGAGAAATGCCAGATGTAAAAACCTAATAATACACCGACCCGGGAATCGAACCCATGACCTCATGCTCAGAAGCTTAAACGACCAATGTGGAAATCTAAAAAGCAAGATAAGAAAGTCTAGCAATAAAATTTATTAGACTGATCTGTTAAGAATACCTACCTGTCCGAGTCTCGTTAGTAAGTAATTAATACTTACTTAAAGGTACCAAGCAGACAAACTTTGATGGTTTGGAAGTTATGAGTATCATACATAACTTTCCTATATCTTTTTTGTAGCTAAGTAAAACAATTCATACTAATATTATAAATTCGAAAGTAACTGTGTGTGTCTGTCTGTCTGTATGTTACCTTTTCACGCCTAAACCACTAAACCGATTTAGATGAAATTTGGTATAGAGATAGTTTGAGTCCCGGGAAAGGACATAGGACAGTTTTTATCCCGATATTCCCACGGGATCGAAACCTTTGCGGGTGAAACCGCGGGGCGCAGCTAGTATACCATAAACGGATTACAGTGCACTTAGGTAATTAGCATCGAGCAATGACATGATTAAATTGAAAGTCTACAAATAAGGTACGATCACTAATCTTGCGCCTACGACTACAATACGTTTCATTTTCCCTCAATCTCGCCTAGTAGACGCCACGGGAAGCTGGTAAGCGTAATGATAGCAATTAAGATGAAATCTAGATTTAAAGCCTGGTCTAGCTGTGATCTTGAACACGGTTAAGTGGTCTAAAAGAAAATCTGGGAAGGTCGTTGAACTGTTTTCTTATTCTCACATTTACTCGTATAAATAGACAGTTCATTGTCATTTTGTACAATGCGTGCCACGAAAGATGAGACTTGACACACCACGTGGTTTGACTTGCGCAGTACACGATTTTAGGTCTCTTTAGTGGTATGAGGTCTGAGCGCGGGACGGGACCGGACGTCATAGGGGCGGCGGAAAGAGTCTCATCTTTCGTGGCGCTAACTATAACAACCTGTATGTTTGTGTAGATATACCTTCTTACAAAAAAAATTAAACAATTCACTAATCTACTAGCACTATATCACTACTTACTATTCCGTGGGGTAATTGCGTAACCCACCAACAGTAGCAAAGCTTTCATTTTGACAGTTACGACTATAATGATGATTGCTCAATATTACGATGATCATAAAACCGTCATATTGTCACTTCCTACCTGCACAAGAAACCAATAAAATACGGTGGAAATACTATCCACGCGCGTACGCAGATCTTTCTCGCAAACCGTGATAATTACTCCATGTTTTCCCATGGCCTGTTAAGGTCAATGTCCCCGTGACAAACCGAATAACATACGAATCAGAAAACAAACTTTATCTCATGCAAATCTGTCATAAATCATAACATTATCAGCGCCATCATTTTAACTGCTTTCTATTCAAATATATAAGTGTTACGAAGAAAGTTCGTTCGGACATGTTTTCACTTTTTATACGTTATATCATGATTCGTAATGATGTGATTTGTTATGTTGCGTCATGGAACCTTGAATAATATAAACTGGTTTTTGGATATGTTCGTCTTTTTCTGTGATTTTTTAGTTTTTATTTTTTTTGTAAGTGTTTTAGTCCGTGTTTAGTGTTAATAAGTAGTCTGGTATTGTTTTTGGTATTTTTTATTTTGATTGTAGGTATTTTATTTTAGCTTACTGCTTTTATCACAGTAAGAAGCGTAATTGTTTTTATTTCTTCGTGTTTTTATCTTGGTTACGCGTACCAACATTTGACTTAGGTGATAATCCATATTATCCCTCGCAAACTGAAAAATATTCAACCCTCTTCCTGTGCAACGCAAATTATAAAATAACGCCATTTGGATTTTATCATCATCATTTCAGCCGAAAGATGTCCACGATTTGATAATCTAACAAAATCACATGTCAAACACTAGACTCATTATAATAACACAGATTACCATATCTCAAAAGTAAGCTATCCAAAACCAACACAGCCCTCTAAACATACCTCCACCGCACTGAAATCATAACACAAACTTGTCCCACCTCTATTCTTGGAACATAGTAGTCACAACACTATCTAGGATGTAGACCCAATGACTAAGAGAACTGACTAATAGACGCATATAGTCGAGAAGTCCCGACAGCCGGTGTGAGTGGTCCCTAATTATAGGTACCTACACGTGTTTCTGGGAATATATCTGCTGGATATCGCCCTGGGTATTGTTTGAAGAACATGTGGTGCTAATGACTACTAAAGTAAACTGCATACTTGACTTGTGACTGGTTCCGATATCGTATCGCAATGATTTCATGTACAGTCAACAAAAGATATAAGTATGCAGGCTCGTCGGATATAGTTGAAGTTTAGTAAGAAACCGATGGATGTTCACCAGTCATGAACCACATCTCATTATTTCAATTATATAAATTATACGCCCACCTGTTAGCCATTAATCATAGTATCATTGCCACTATTCATATAACTCTTTGTCTGAATTATTTTTTACCAACACTACTTTTACCAGGCACCGTCCATCACTCAGAACTCATTGCATATTCCGCACAATCACTTAGTAACTAGTTTCTTAATATCCTAGGCATCATAGCTAACCTCTTCTCTATCTTCTGTTACAGCGCTGGCCGCAGAAGGCGGAACCCCCTCGCGCTATACACAGAAGACGACAGTCATGACCTGAGCGACCTTGGTATCGGCACCTCCAGCACCAAGAGCAGTCTCAGCGAAGACTGTGATACGCATAGCCTCGCTGTAAGTATATATTATGAATATAGTATAGTAGTAAAATGAAAAAACAACAATAGGAAGTTAAATAATCACACAATCCTATCAAAGATATTTTTTTACCATCTCAATCTTGCAGGATATTTAATATGAAGTCTGGTCTATTCTTTTTATTTTTTTGTGGTGGATCCTTTTCAATATGTCGTCAGTATAAATTAATCGTAAAATTCTCTATTTTCAGAGCGACGGTATCGACCTGGATAAGAATCATTCAGATGTCGACAACCTGTCGAACTGCGACACAAACCGCAAGCTTGGCTCCAGCGCCAACGAATACGACACGTGCACGACCACCACCATCAGCTCCCCCGAGCCTGAGGAGTACACCTACGAGGGAGCCATTGAAGGCTACAAGTCCAGGATCATCTCTCAAACTAACAGCAACATCGTCAAAACAGCCGTCAATAACAACTTCAAAGAAAAGTCCCCAGAGAAAAATGGCGACCTCAACAGAATCAGGACGAACGTCAGCAACAAAATTGAAGAAAAACTCTCTTCTTTCCAACAAGAGAGAGCCAATGACACTAAGAACAACAACCAGAAGAAAGACTTACCGAAAGTCGACATACACAAGAGGAGGGAACAGTTTGAAAGAGAAAATTCCCAAGAGGCACAGACGAAACCGAAACTGCCTGACATTGCGAACAAAAAATCCATCAAGGAAAGACTGTCTAGTTTAGAAAAGTTCACAGAAGAGATGCACGTTCAAAAGTCTACAAGCGACCTGACCAAGTTACCCACAGAAGTGAAGCCATTGAAAGAACGTCTGTCTTCACTCGAAAAAGTAAAGTCTACTGAACCTGAGAAAATTAAGAGGATGTCGAACGGAGACCTGAGCAATGCACGATCTCTAAAAGAACGCCTCTCCAGCTTAAAATCACAAAATTCAGAAGAAGAAAAGTTGACCAAAACTGAAGTCAAAGAAGTGTCCATGAGCCTGAAAGAACGTTTGTCTTGTCTTGACGCGGCCAAAAATAAGGAGATACCAAAAATTTCAGTTGAAGAAGAGCTGGCACACAACAAAGATATCGAAATCAAGATTGAGGACACTAAAGAAATAATGATGGACAACTCTCTAAAATCGAGTCTGTCCGGAATTGAAAGCCAAATGCAAAGCTTCTGCCGTTCTTTGGACAGTTTAGACATCAACGGACAATCGTCTCCCAATTCATTTGACAGAGTTCAAAGCTTAGAAGATTTCGATTGCGCTGAAATGCAGAACAACACCGTCCCGAGTGATATCGAGACAGAAGACAGTGGGATCCACACCGCTAGAGATTCTTGTGTGCCTGCTGATGACATTGCTGACTTGACTCAAGTGGCGTCTCCTATCGGAGAACCAATGGTGGAAGTCTCTGAGTACGAGTCCTCAAACGAAGACGGAACAGCTATGGACGCCAAGATCGAAGAGATGGACAAGATGCCAGAACCCATTCAGCTAATCCAAGACATCATAGTTGAAGAAACCGAAGAACAGGACACAAAAACTGATGATGACAGTGCAAGCAACTACCTGCAAGCCATGTCTCAGCAGGAAGAGCTAAGTGTAACAGAAGTTACTGAGATACAACTAGACAAAGATGACGAAGACACTCTTAAAAGTTTGGAAAACCAGGACACCAGTGTAAGTTTGAATGAGCCTGTTTCCACCGGGTCGGACAGCGACACAGTGGTGTTCGAGGGCAAAATGACCATACATCTTAATCTGAATGAAATTCGCAACAATATGAACGCCGGTGCCGGGACTACTAACAAAGTTAACTCTACTAACAGCATGCCAATGGTAACTGTCTCTAATATCACAACTATTACTAACATGTCACCCAAAAATTCAGTTAAATCGCTAAAAAGTAACGATATACCCGACTTAACTTGTACATCTGAGTGTTCACTTGTTAAATTAGATAATTCATCTAATCAAAATAATATAAGTATGAAAGATATACATCAACCTCGTGATATTACAGCTAACAAAGGCGAAGTAGCGGTAAGTAGCTCGCAGGACGAAAACCCGTTTTGGGAGAAGCGGACTAAGCGTTGTATAGAGCCGAATAGACGGAAAACTATACTGTTTATTAACAATAAGATTACGACGAAAACTTTGACTAATTCTGTAGCCACCGATGAGGTTTAGATTCATATTGCATCATCATCACGTCTCGTCTTAGTACCTGCATGAGTAGATAAGGATTGCTACAAATGGGCAGATTATTTGAAAACTCAGTCGACTTTTAGTCGGTGGAGTACTAAATCTTACGTCAATTGAATATTGCGTGTAGATTATGTAAGTAATAGCTAAATAAAAATAATATTTTACGACCCCTAAATATTTTAAAATTCACTCGACCCTTTTGGGTACACCAATTTATTTTAGTAGTGACACGAAGGGACCGATCTTTAATTCAAATAAAGCTGCGTTCACACTTTGGCTCTGCTTATTACGAATTGTCGCAAGACTAGTCGAAATGCCCATCTTTGAAGTAGGTATGTAGCCATGAATGTGAAAAAACTGGCCTATATACCATTTTATGTAGAAAGTTAAAATCATGTCCATATCATTCTCATACATTGCATCGCAAGCTTAGATGAGAGTCCCCATGGATATTAATTCTTGTATATTTATGATCTATTTATTGATCTCACCAGTCATCACTAATACCACCTGTGTTACGTAGATCCATTTATTAATACCTTAAAATATCTCCACTGTGCTAAAACCAAAGAATTCCGCCATATTTAAAATTCCTGCACACGTAAGACAAACGTAAATAAGTATCGATGTTGATCATATACCTCTAGTCGCACATTGCAGACTAAATCAGAAAAATTGATGTCTTATATTTATTAATAATAATACTCTTTATAGTTGAATATATTTTTAGCAATCATTAAAGTGCATGTTACAAAAAGTCTTCAATGTGCGACAGTTATTTAACGGTACTAAACGCGCCGACAAAATAGTCGTCAGACAAAATAATCGCAAGTCAAAGTAGCTCGTGTAGACGAGCCCTTAGATATACAGGGTTACGTAGCGTCACACAGTTTTGTATAGAAACCTTTTTCATATACATTATAGCGTAGAACCCCAGTATTTATTCATTTTATAATTAACGTGATGTGTAAATGTCATTATATCAAAATACATGTTACATAGTTATTTGTATGAGTTTTATTTATGTACGTAGCTATTAGTACTCATTTATTATTTGTCCTCTAAAAGTATACTATATTAAAATTTTACCTAAGTTTTTTAATATTGATATACTTACCTATTTTAATGTTTAAACATTTCGTCTTAGTAAAGAAGACAGTCTGTCTTTTGCCTTATGTATGTCTGAGTATTATTTTTTTTACTTTCTTTTGTTTGTCTGTTTATTTTTGAATTAAAACAGATACACACAAGCTCCAAATTCTATTATGTCCATACAATATTATATATAACTTTTATTTGTTTATTCCCATATTATATCTGTGCCATTATCAAGTATATATAACCACATATTATCATAATTACCACGCAACCATTAATGAAAATGGTATTATAATAGTTATAAAATCAGTACAATGTTATCTTCCTACTTTTTATCTTAGACAAACAATTTTATCTGTAATCATGACACAGTATGATAAAAGTCCTCTCAGAGTGTAGTCGATCTAATAATTTAAATAGTTTAAGAAAATGGTGATGGGATAAAAAGGTAAGAAAAGTTTCAAGTAGTGGGTGTCGCTTCATTTTCATTTTGCATCTAACCAATACGCTTTTGCATGCATCTTTTGCACTTTCGTGTGTTAAAATTCTTCAATATTTTTTTTCTTTTGTTTTAGAAATAGTTCTTTATTAAATGTTTTTTCACTTCAACTGTAATATATTGTCAAGCAAAGTTTATAGTTTTTTTTTTCAATTAATTTTGTTAAATAGGTATTTGAATTTTTTTTTTCTAATTCCGAATTGATTTCTTTCTAAATGTGTTGTCGTTTGTTTTTATTGGAATTAGCTTCCTCTAAAATAAAGCCTTTTACTATGTGTTAATTTCCTTTTAAATGCACTGTAGAAGCACATATGTAAACAGCCATTGTAGCTGTCAATTTTCAGCATTCGCTTAGACTTTCAACTACGGAAACTATAATTTCGTTTTTTAAATTCACTTTTATTTTTGATAGCATCTCTGCTTATACCAAAAAACACAAGCAATGCTTCTACAATGCAAAATTTTAAATAATCTTACCCTAAGACCGAGATCTATAAACGTTACTTAACAAGTTAGCACGTGTTTTGGCTAAGCGTTATTACTGTCCCTTTCACTCAACTGTCAAACTACAAGTGCAAGATAGAGACGGGAACACGTCTAAGTCAAAGCACGAACTAAGTAACGTTTATAGATCTCGGCCTTAGAGCATTGATAAAATCTTCAACTCTTAAACTATCTCCATAGGTCCTGGATGCTCTAGAACTGGCATTCAAAGAACTGGACTCGGAAGACAGCGCTGTAATGGACGAGACAGATGAGAAAGAAGTACAGAAGAAAGAAGAAGTAGACTTTATGGAGAAGAAGATAGCTGTCACTCCCCTGTATGAGAACATGGATATCTTCTACCAGAACTCCTCGGCGTTTGCCCCTGAGAGTGCGTTTCCTCTGGACATGCCCACCAATGTGTTGGAGCCGCCGAAAGAGAAGCCACCGCCGCCACCTACTGATGATGGAGCCGATGATGAACTGCTTGGCAATGTGAGTAGATTAACTTGAGTTTTTTTTTGCGTTCAAGGTCACCTGTGAGATAGTTTTATCTAGAGTTAATCATAAATAAACCTTGAAATGATGCTGCATAATATTTAAAAGTAGTTCAATAGACGAGAATGTTTTGAGCACAGGTTTTTTTTACTAACCTAAGTATTTTTACTTAGCTTATTTATTTGATTTGACGAGACATACACACTTACATTTAGCATTGGAAAGATGTCGAAATGAAGATATTTATAGAAAATAAAGCGAGTTTACCCATAATTTATTTGCGGTCTCTTGAAATAAAATGGCACTATGTTATCATAGAGAACCATTCATAAGTGCTACTTCTACTAAACCAATAAAAACTCATCTGCCTAGCCTTTTCCGAACTATTTTTGGGGTCGGCTTCCAGATTAACAGGATGCGGATGAGCTGAATACCAGTATTTTACGTAGAGCGACTGCCTATCTGACCTCCACAACCCAGTTACTGGGTAACACGATACCCCTTGGTAAGACTGGTTGTCAGATTTTCGGGCTTCTGGCGACCCGTAACGATTCTCAAAGATTAAAAAATGGCAGCCCGGTCCAACAGTTTGACGTGCTTTCCGCGGCACGGAGAGGTCTCGGTATATAAAGGTGGTCACCCATCCACGGACCGACCACGGCAAGCGTAGCTTAACCTGATCGATCGACCCGTGCGGCTGTTATTACTTAGCCACGAGCCCCTCAAACCAATAAAAACTATAAGATAAAAACATTTTTATCAGTAGTCATAACATAGCAAAAAAGTTAATACTAATATAAATCTCCAACCGTTTCCAGGGCAACTTCAAACACACAAGCTCAGCCCGTCGCATCAAAAAGGAAATCCGGAACAAACGCTCCAGTTTCCTAGGAATCGAGGGACAGGACGACAGCTACCTGGATGTGGAAATGACACTGGCTCCAAGACCTGACATCACCTCCTTCCTTCAAGAAGAGACGAAGATCGAGAAGCTTCTGTACAAGAAGACACTGTCTCATGATATGGATGCCAAGTTGAGAGAGAGTCGAGATTCTGGTGTGGATGTGGACAGGGGACCTTCGGCTGAAGCTTGGTATAAGGGGCACTCGTCTCCGGAAACTTCTAATCCCCATAGCAGACAGAATAGTGAGGTATGTTTGTATTTTTTTTGTTTATACAAGTACTAGCTGCACCCCGTTGTTTCACCCGCATAAGTGTCGATCCTGTGGGAATATCGTGATAAAAAGTTATAAGCTATCTGTGTGCCAAATTTCATCCAAATCCGTTCAGCCGTTTGTGCGTGAAGAAGTAACAAACATACAAACAAACGCACAAATTTTCGCCTTTATAATATTAGTGTGTTTGATGTTTTAAGTTTATTTTCTCTGCATATCCCACATTTTACTATGGATAATTGGTGGTGTTAGTACATGTACCCTGTTAGGACACGGGATTGGTTAGCTAGTTGCTGATTGAGTTAGTTATTCACCATTATGAACATCTGGGGGCAATTTCGGAGGTAGTTGATCGGAGAAGCCACTGCTAAGGTAGTAAAGTTCCCAAAACGACCGCTGAAGGGAATATTGCCAAAATCACCCTGATTTCCAAACATACCTACTGTTGCCTGTAGTATATTGGATTTACCTAAAAATAAATACGCCATGCAATTGGCGAGGTTTTGGGCCAAAGTAAATGTCGTGCCAGGCAACACGAAGAAGAAGACCTAAAATAAATCAGAGCATTGTAATCTTTCTTCTGAAATTTCCGGCGTGACCCTTTATCACTATAAGAAAAGGTGAACTACAAATTGCATATGATTTTGCACTCATGAAATCAGTATTTGAGAAGTACAGTGAGATAAAAGTAAACAGTATCCGTTATCAGATTGTGTATTCAAAACAATAAAGGATACCTAGATAGTGCCTCACAGCCTTGAACAATATTTTAGAAAGCTGGTCAAGGCATTAACTGAGATGATTTCATAAGCTGATAACACTTATTTGCGAAAATCCCGTTCGCCATAATAGCCGACAGAAACATCATAAATAGGTACAGTAGGCTCCAAAAGTCCATAGGCAAAGTCACAATGCAATAGCTTGACGTTTAGTTTGACTTACGACCTTCTTTTAATGAGTAATTAGACACACACACTCGCATATTACTCGAATATAGTTCCGTGTCATGTTCGTCTTGTTCACATAGTTCATAAAACTTTATGATTATACCCACAGAAATCTAAATAAATAAAACATAAGGTAGACAGATGCTTAACTCATTCACCGCTAGTCCCCGACTAAATAGAATGTTGTTGCTTCTTGGTTGGTGGATAATTTGGTATGTGAAGTGTGTTTAATCTATTAGCGTTGTTGTAGTTCATTTTGAAATGCAAGCAAATTTAAATATCGAGATGATAGCTGCTGATATTATCGCGCTGCGTAAATATGGACTTATTATTATATCACAAATATTTGATGAAACCGGACAGACTGTGAGTATTATGATTTCATTATTTTATGGAACATTTATCTAATTAAAGTATAAATGATGATCCTTATAGTTATTTTTTTAAACGTTTTATATTTACCTACCATAAGCCCTAAATAGAAAAAAAAAAAAAATTTCCTAAAGTTTATTTATTTACTTTTGGAATGATGAATATAATATTAAGCATAATATTATAATATATAATCATTTTGTAACATTTCTATTTTCAAAATAATTTTGTTTCAAAATAGTAATAATATTTTATAATTTTGCTAGTAGCTTAACAGTATTCCTTTTTTGTTTTAGAGAAATTACCTACTGTGAGTCGGAGGGTCAAAAGATATAAGGAAGAGGGTAGCCTTGCCAGTCGAAAGCGAAGTGGAAGGCCCAGCTGGTCAGTGAATATGAAACAATTGGTTTCCGAGATATTTTGCCGAATTATTCAACAAGTGTTTACGAAGCGTTCGCCGTGCAAACGAAAACCAGCTCAAAAACATAATATTTGATTGGAAATAATAAACAAGAACATTTATACAAAGTATTAAGTTATAAATTGATTTTAGTAATATTAAAATAAAATTGTGTCATATCCGTATTAATAAGGATTATTTTGAGGTTTAGTTTCAATCTTCTTTTCATAATGAAAATGAATACTTAAGCTATAACCGCAATAAGTCCTAATAAATATGACTGTTTATAACGAATAAACATTTTGAAATCACTTAAGCATAAAACATTTTTATTTTTAACCCCATATAACATAAGCATAACAATATAATAATAAAAACATAAAAATTATTACATTGTTATTCTCTTTTATTATCTCTATTGAATAACAAAAAAAAAAAAAACGAAAAAGATAATTGTTGAAAAGAAAAATAATAGTCTCATCTCGAGATTGGAACCCAGACTTTCACGTTTGCTAAACCATTAGGTTACGTTACCAGCTATCTATACTTGCTATGATGAAGTGAATTTGAGCAGTAGTATGAACCCACCAAGGTTATGTGTAATTACGTAGTACCGTGTGCGTAAAAGCGACGATATGTTTTGTTTCGTTCGACGCTAGGACAGTAGAAAGATATTTATACTGTGACGCTCACGCTAGCCAATGCGTGTTCGACTTACACACACAGATGTGGCCTGCGGCGCGAGGCGGCCGGTATTATCACAGCAATTTGAACTTTAATATGCTTATGCAAAATTGATGCCTTACTGTACTTGTTGAACTCAAAAAACATTACAGCGTAATTAATTTTGTTTATATTTTTATTATAATTAATTGTAATGCATGTTTACTGCTAATTAATATGGAACTCCATAAAAAAACATAGATCAAGCTCAAATCAGGACAAATTTCGCCGATTTTTAAGCAGGCTAATAGCATAAGCAATTTCTATTCCAAATTCGTTAGTATTACATAGTTTTCCTCCTAATATAGTATCATAGTTCAAGAACGTGAATCCCAATTTGTTATCATTGATCACATAATTACGTCCAATATATGTAGTTCCCACAGTGAGTCATAACCTTCTGCTACTTATAATTTACACGCAGTTAGATAACGACTGCCAAAAATGTACGGAAGTTTGCCCTAAACCTTACGTACGAGTACTGCTATAAAACTTCCATATAAGGATACAAGCCTACTGAGTCTAATGATTAAATCATTTATCTTTGAAGTTATAGCTGTAAATAGTGCCGTAAATCAAATTTTGCTATTACGTCTATGATTGAATCATCTAATTCTAAAAGACCGCTATAATGCGTCATGAGGAAAAACTACTTTTATCGCCTTCATTTTAAGCGATAGATACGGCCGTTTAACGTTGACCCAGAACTTATTTACTTATATTTATATCATTTATTTATTGTACATCAGAAAAAAGGGAAAAGTGGAACATATTGTTATAAATCTCTGGATTATAATGGCTCAAAACTAAATAATTATTGCCAAAATTTATTATGTACTTTGTTTAACAATATTAAACTCTGTTCTCACAATCCTAACGTCTCAATTCCAGCCCTACACACACGTAACGGTAACATCAGACGAAGAAGAATCGGCGAAGAAGCAGCAAGAGACATTCTCCACGAACCTCACCACTAAGCTGAGCGAGCTAAGCGAGCTGAGCGAGGGACCGACAGATAAGATCGAGAGCCTCGACAAAACTATACAACAGCAGCAGGTACTTTAAACTGATTATAATATGTATCTGTACATAATTATGAAGGGAATGGAGTAACAAAGGTTTTTTTGAAAGTGCAAAATTAATTTATTTAAACGTCTCGCACACAAATAAGGTACAAAGGCGTACTTAATGCCTCAGGCATTCTCTACCAGTCATCCAAGGGTGGAGGAGAGATAAAATGGGAGGTGCTCTGTTTGAGCGAGACATAATAAAAAATAAGAAGATATCAAAATTAGGTGCAAAGGTAACTTCTTTGATTAGTCACAGAATTCAATGATAAAACTAGTGACTAATGATTTAGTTGATCGGTGTCGATTTGATTGATAAATTAGTATCAGACAAGATAATTTACAATCACAAAGATTATATTATTACTAAAAATATTCACGGTTTGTTGTACTTTGACACATATTTTACTTACACGATAAGCCACAAAAAAGATACTTAATGATTGCACTGTAACATTTTTATTTTTTACCGTTGTTTTCCCACTGCTGGGCTAAGGTCTCCCACTCTCTTGTGATTATTAACATGTAATTATTTATTTAATTTTGCACGTTTGAATGACGTTTTTACTTCTGGTAAACATTTCGATTTGGCACTACATTTCATTCAAATCATTTGCACATTTAGGAGAGTCTGCTATGAAAATATACTATACCTCTTTACTTTTTTTTCTTAAAAATAAAAATTGTTGTATTGTTTATCTTAAGTATTTATGTTTCATAGTGGACTCCAAAACATACATAAGCCTGTGTGGTGGTGGTATCCTAAAATTGGTTTTCAATCGTCAAATCCATACTGTTTAACAAAATCATTTAGATAATAAAACTGAAAGAAATTTAGTGTCAAATCGAAATTGAAATCTATATTAGACTCTTCTTCATTTCATCATCATGAAATGCTATTTAGAAGATATTATTTAATTTATTTAAAAATTATTTACTTAAAAACATTGTTTCCTATCTTATTGCGTAGAGTGACATACATGCATGCTGAAATAAGGTATATCTCGTTGGAAAATCAACCGTATTTCAAAGAAATATTGTTGTGATTTTTGTAGCAAAGTCTTCAGCATGCATAATTTCGTCGCAATGTACAAAAGTAGATCTCTTTAATATATTTTAAGCTATATTTTGTATGGGAAATATATTTGGTCGTTTCTCGAATTCTCCGCTTTGGTGATTAGATAATTAAGCGGTTAATTATTTTCAGCCGCTTTCGCTTTGGATTCACAGCTGATTCAATTATGTCAAAATCAGAAATTACTTTTGACAAACTATAATTTTCAATTGGAATCAAGAGTTATAATTATGATTATATTTTTAGTTCTAAAAAAAAAGGAGAATATTAATTTACCTATATTGATTACGATAAAAAAGCAAAAGCGGCTATATCCTTGCTCCTATATTTAAGCTAAGTTCACGCCTGTGACGGTAGGGGCTAGCACTGTACATGCTTTGCAAGCACTTTAGATATAAGGATGATTATTTATAAATTATGTGATTAATTTACGTCGTTTTAAATACCACTGAAATCACAAAGCTGATCAAAATTATTTAGATATGTAGGTGGTAGGTGAGATAAATAAACAAAAATAATTTTATTAAGTATAGGTGTAATTTGAATACAAATACTTAAAAGTACAATGATTCAGCAATAGTTAGTTCTTTAGACAATGCATAATGTATAATTAAAATTAATAAAAGTTATTATATTATATTTCAAATTTTCTGTTAGTTTTTGTTCAAATGGTATTGTGTAAATATTTCTGTAAAATGTGGTATTTAAAACATAAACAATGCTGCCATTAACACATTTATTTTGCTTTTTAACGCTTTTTTTTTCGCCGTATTTAAACGTCAGAATTACTTTATTTTATTAATGATTGAAGAATAATAGCAAAAGCCTAAATTAGTCACAAAGTAGTTCTTGATTATGTATGTATACTTTATTCTTTAAATAAATATTATTTATTTTAAATTATTATTTGCCTTTTATTTTCTTCACTGCAATATTTACTTAGATAGGTAATTAGAATGCACTAGCATGTCTCATCTTAACTTATATTTAGCCCAATGCTGGGAAAACCCTCTTTTATAGAGGTATTAGCATGTTTTATTTATACCTATTTTATTATTATTGAATATTTTCATAAGAAACATGCATCTCTTACTATAATTTACATAAACATGTCAAATACAATTAGTTGTGAAACTCCATTTCATAAAACATTGATGTTATCATATCCTCAAGGAATTAACTCCCATCTAACATTGGAACCATAATATTTTAATAAACACACATATTAAATCTGATTTTAAACTTTAAAGTATTCCTGAGAAGTCTACCAACTCCTCAGCGTGACGTAAAAGTAATTTGTAAACAAAGATAAAGCCAAGGCTATAGAAACCCAATTGCCGATATCATTTGATTTTACTTTATCAAAGTGATAGTTAAAAACTGAGATACATAATTTTAATTGTAACGCCTGTTCAAAGCAATTATTTGAAGTTGCAAGTTTTAAAATTGCCTTCAATTATTTAGCAGGCAAAAAATATTCGCATAAAGTAGCATTTTTATTAAATACCATTTTTTTTTTTTGCGAATTTCGGGTGTACCTGGTAAAGGTGCACCTCTGCCTAACCAGACGGGGAATACAGGCGTGAAGTTATGTTATGTTTTAAACACCATTTAAAATATTGTGGTTCCTAACCAGTGGCCATGTTGTGATTGTAAATAACAATGGCGGTGCGGCGTCCCTTTCAGGCGTCGACTAACGAGGACTGGCCCGACGGGGCGTATGACGATGCCAACACCAAGGTGAATGACATTTTACACTTACATACATTCTAAGGGGAATCTTCGGTTCTTTTCAAACAAAAAAAAAAAAAGAAATAAAAATATATTTATGTCTGTAATTTATATGGTGTACATAATAAAGAGTATTCCACTCTATTCTATTATAAAAACTCTTTGATTTGTACAGTCAAGGAATGAAAACGTTAAGCACCATACGGTTAATTTTGACTTGCACCTGCTTGGTTATTTCAGATTATATGAAAATGACAGTTCGTAAAGGTGACATATATATGCGCTTTATGGGAAAAAAATGTGTTTGAAAATTGCTTCACACTTTCGCTCTTTGACCGTACATTGATTTGACTGTATCGGTTTGCAAAGTTACGCTTAAGATTCCTATTAAAAAAAAAACAAAAATAAAATGGAACGAAACTTACATTTGAATTCAAATAACTTGTAGTTCATAACAAGACATATCACCTTATAAAACTAAAACTGGCCACAATTTGGATCCCGAAAACGAAAATAAACTGAAGAAATTATCTAAAACCGAAGTTTCCTCTAATTTCTTTCAGACTCCATTGCCCTAATAATTTGTGATTTAATCCACGCCAGCTTTAAGCCTCACATTTCATGTTAATCTCACTAAAGCTACATGTTACTAATCAAAACAATCAATTAATTACTTTAAAACGTATGCTGTAAGGTCCTATATTATTCCTAAGTTTAATACTAAGCACTAACAACTACTTTATTTGTAAAATATAACTACAAAATTATGGGAAACTATTGATAAATCAATGAGGTTAATAATTTATCCATAAGTTAACAATAACTTAAGTTAACAAACCCTATAAATAAATACTAAACTAAAATTGTACATTATGAATATTTGATAAGGTACCTTTATTTTTACTAAAAGTTTTTTTTATTACTATAGGACCTTACACTAACCTATTTCAAAATCTCAGAAACAAAAACATTAAGTAACCCTTCAACCCTTAAAATAGGAAGTCCTACGCTTCGAACGAGAACTACTCCAACTGGAACAAGAAGAATTACGCCGTCAAAGAGAAAACCTCCTACGAGACCAGACCAGAATCATCCAGAAATCTGTTCAAGACATATCCTCCATCCCTTCATCGCCTGAAAAACCACCTTTGAACAGACCGAAGGCAAACCCACATTATCGTCACTCCATGCCAAATTTACTATTAAATGAAAACTTTCCATCCATCCCCCCCTCTGTCCCCGAAAAGGTGGATGAGAGGATGGTGGATGAGAAACGCAAGCCCATAGTGTCAGAGGAGCATATGCAGAGGCATTTTGGCGTGGAAGAGAGTCGGAGGGTGTTGTATGAGAGGAAGGAGGTGAGGGGACAGCCTATGAGGGTTCCGCAGCCGGTGCTTCCACCTAAGCCGAAGAGTCGGGAGTCTATCGAGAGGGAGATTACTATGAGGTTAGTTTATTTGATTTTTAGTAAAAGATTTAATGGATTCTGACTTAATGCTCGAATTTACAGACAAGTCCTGTATGGTATCTATTGGAAATATGGTAACTATGTGTGCGTATAGGCATCTAGCCCGTGGACAATGAATAGAAGAAAAAAATTCGACGTTCTTTAATACGTTCAGGCTTGCACACTAACTAGCAAGTATAAAAATATTAAACTAAGATGTAATCGTCAATAGCACCTCATTGTTGTAACAATGAGGGAACCTCATTGTTACAACAATGAGGTTCCCACTAAGCATAAAGTCTCCTTGTAATGAAGGGAAATCTCTGCATTTGCACCCGACTTTGTTGTAACGTGAGAAAAAAATTAACTAAGACAATCAATAGTGAGATTTTCCGTATGAGAACTCAATGATACTCAATGTAGTAACTGTTTGTCTAGCTTATGTGTCTTTTAAAGCATATCAAATTCGTATCTCATCCTATGTTGGTATTTCAACATCCATTTATTTATTTTATTTATTCACAATCACAGTATGTTACTAGGTTCACACTATATGTTACCTGATTATGACCAAAGTGCAATCGCATAATACTGCATCGTATTAATAACTTACTAATCCAACTTGCCTACCTTTTCCAGAAGCAGTCGCGTGCCTTCAGCGGTGGAGTACGCAAATGTTCAGCTGCGACAGAAGTCGGCCACCAACGGCAACGCTAACTACCACCCCATGACCAGACACACGCTGCAGGTACATTCATCTAAACTATGCTTATTTGAGAGCAGTAGTGGCCCAGTGGTAAAGGGCGCGACTTATGAGTTGTAGGTCGTAGGTTTGAACCCAAACAGGCGCTTTACTTTGTGTAAATTATTTCACCACTACTGCTCTCAAAACGGTGAAGGAAAATATCGTGAGAAACTATATCCAAAAAGTCGAAGACATGTAACATCTATCAACCCGCACTGAGCCCGCGTGGTGGATTATAGCGCACTCCATCTCACAGAGGGGAGGCTTGTGTCCCAGCAGTGGGAACATTATAGGCTGATTCATCATCATCTGCCTAGCCTTTTCCCAAATATGTTGAGATCGGCTTCCAGTCTAACATTATAGGCTGATTATGCTATAAGAATTTAGATTTCAACTCTAAAACCACGGTCTAATCCATATGCCATATATTTTACCTCTAAAACTACGGTCTAATCCATATGCCATATATTTCACCTCTAAAACCTCCGTCTAATCCATATGCTGTATATTTACAGGCACTAAGCGCGGCACCCACACCGAAGCTGATCTCCAACACAGACTGGATGCAGGCGCGGAATAGGAAGCCAGCCAATTACAACTACAACCAACACTGGCTTATACAGGTACTAACTATTGTCTCATCTATTACTAGCTTCAGCCCGCGACGTTGTTCGATTGAAATTTCTTAGGGAACAAACGGACCTATCCCGTCGCATCGTATCATATGCCCGCGCTTGTACAGAGGCCAGCACATCAAGCTACCCCAATCTGTCAAATTTCTTTGATGGATTTTCAACTTTACCACAAAGGAATAAGGTTCATATTCAATTGCGAAAATGTGACAGATTGGGGTAGCTTGATGTGCTGGCCTCTGTACTTCGTCTCCTTAGAGTTCTAGCGTGATGTAATAGGCAAAACCCCCCGCCAGCCCCCCGCCCGCCCCCCGCCAGCCCCCCGCCCGCCCCCCGCCTTGCCTGTTACTTGACTTCTTTTTTGTTAAAAAACTCTTCCTTCCTTTTTTATTTCTTTCTTTGGATGGCGATAAACGTTAGTATGTCAAAAGTATGAACCACAGAGCAAGATTTTTTAATAAACGTATTACTTATATCAGATGAATAGTTAAACACCGATTTCTCTCTTTCAGTCGTCAGTAATTTTACTTTCGAAAGAAGAAGACAAAGCATTGGGTAACTATACAGACGCTATACAAAGTCTATTAGTAAGGGGGTATATCTATATATCAGTTTGTTAAGATTTATCATTGCCTGTTGCCATTAGGGAATATTATCAAAACGCAACACAATAATCGAGGTTGAGTTGAACTAGGCCGGCTATGCCTGTCGCATGTCAGATGTGAAATGGGCTAACAGTCACCGAGTGGGTTCCATTACACAGTAGAATGTCGTAATTACAAACACAATTAAAATACCATTGTGACTCGCGTGGATCCACGTTCCCGGCATACGAAAGGTTAAGCGCAAAATAACATAGTGGAAAAGGGGGGAGGGAGGTCTTTGCCCAGCAGTGGGACAATACAGGCTAGTTAGATTAGATGCGGCCGATGCACCGGCACTTGCTGTACACCTTTAGAAACCGTTTATTTGGTCATCTTTATCAATATGTTATCTTGTTAATCCACAGGAGGCAGAAGCTCGTCGCATAGAGGAGCAGCGCAGCAAGCTCCGCGCCACCCAGCGCCACTCCTACCAGCTCGACGCGCCGCCCGCGCCGCTGCACGCCATGCACGCGCTCAGCACCAGGTAACACTTGATATCCTTAGTCATCAGCCTCATCAGCAGTTTCCAGCCTGTCTAAATACGACTAATATCAATGACACAATCTGTTTGCGTCGCCGTCATCTAAAACTGTCGCCAGAGCTGAATCCCCAGTGTGTCGCACTTTAAGGACGCTTAACGCCCTCCTGGCCACCAATCCTGAATGTGATCTGTTTGCCGATGAATGGAGTAGAATTATGCGTGTATGTGTGATGTTTTGTGAGAAGAAGTATACTAGGGTGGGTGTCCTTTATATGTTAGTAGTTGAAATATTTTTGTATACCTACCATAACTGTTTAAATCTCTATGTTAATTAATGTAATTGGTGTTACCGTTTTAACAACAATCGTGAAGAAACCGGCATGTCCTAGAACCCAAAAAATCGAAGACATGTGACATCTGCCAACCCGCACTGTGCCTGCGTGGAGATTGCGGCCAGACAGTGTCTCAGCAGTGGGAACATCATAGGCTGATTATGATTGAATTTCGCACCTTGTTATTAGCCGTACAAACTAACTTCACTGGTGGCATAAACTTTCTGGCTAGAACGCAGCTGATGAAAACATTTTGTTACTTACTTAAGCACCAACACTTTATTTCAATACTACCTACATTAATTATATGTACCTATTTGTCTAAGGAACTCAAAAACGCACACGTATTTTTATTAAATACCTACGCTATAACTTAAACACAATTTTTCCAGCCAACAACAGCTATCAACCGACGTAAAGCGGCCTGTGAGGACTGAACAGCGAGAAGACAAACTGCTGAGCGTGAGCGGCAGACGGAAGTGTTCGCACTGCGGAGAGGAACTAGGTACGAATGTACGGACACCGACGATGCACTACTCTCATACCTGCACTTTATCAGCATGGATAAGTCGCTTTATATGATAGAATGTCAAAATCTAAACAGCAGTAGAATTTTAACGCAAAAATAATATATTAAAATATCGTCGCTGTGCAGTAATAAGTGAACACCTCTCAAAGAAAAAATCGTTGTTTTTGAAGTGAAAACTTGTTTAGGCGCGTTGGGCATTTTTTGAGATGTGGAAAAAACCATGAATAAATTCGCGCCACTGTTACCGTAACCGACACCGCTTCGGATGTGTCCGGCTGTTCTCGGGATGAACTCGGTTTTAATGTATATCCGATATGTCAGTGAGTGATGGCAAAGTATTCTGTTTGTGTTTTGTTTTCACTTCTGTCGGCACTCCCGGAGTGCCACTGTTTTTTTTTATTAATTTGTTGGGTAGAAAACCTCGTAATGCATATCGATGGCCACAAAGGATATACGGTTATCTACAAAATCATGATTTTACAGGAGAGCGTTTTCAACGCAAAACTGTGATAATTAATAGAAGAACAAATCGGATCCGGCCGTCGAGAGAGTGCATTCTTTACACCTGTCAGTGCGATAATTCTAGTAACTATTAGGTGCAGCGCAGACGACACACTTTTTGTGCGATCTAGGCTGTGGCGCACAAAATGTCTCTTTGATACTAAGTAAGCTTTTATATGTAATAGCCGAAAATTAGAACGCGACATCATCCTATGTTTATTTCAACTATTCCAGGTATATCCTGTTATTATTTTATCTACAGTTTCCATTTTATTGATACTTACAATAAAAAATGCGTTTCGGACAGTCTGTCGTCTGCGCTGCACCTTAAAGATCAAATTCACAAAACATGTATTTCGTTTGTTTGAAACTGACAGGTGTCATGAACCCATTGTCTCGCCCATTGACATACAAAAGTAGTGTTTTTTCTACCTCAATGGTCTCGCCGGCCGCACTGTAATATCTTTTTTATATGGAGTCATTCCCGCTCGTCCACACCCCGTCGTCCACACTGCGGACGACTGGGAATGTTGCGTTCTGTTCGTCCACACTGCGGACGACTGGGAATGTTGCGTTCTGTTCGTCCACAGTGTGGACGACGGGGTATAGACGAACGGGAACAACCCTTTATATGCACGTGTTTCTGTGACAATAAACCAATATTCCTTTTTGTAACATACCCTGACGTCTCCCCAGGTCGCGGCGCCGCCATGATCATCGAGTCTCTGTCGCTGTGCTACCACGTGTGGTGCTTCACGTGCGCGGTGTGCGGCGCGCGGCTGGGCGACGGGCGCGCCGGCGCCGACGTGCGCGTGCGCATGCACAAGCTGCACTGCCAGCACTGCTACTCCTCCGACGACGGACGGAAGTACTCCGCTGTGTAATGTGTGGCGCCATCCAGCGGCAGCTTAGTGGTGTGGGTGAAGAAAGGACTTATTAAAAGGCTAGGTTCGATAATACGAAAAATGATAAACCAGACGAAACGCTTACAGTTTCCGTACAGTACAAAACAACGTAAAAGTACCATTTGAAGACATAATTCGTCAAACAGCTTGCTGAACGAAAAGTACAGATAATCAAAATGAAGGCTATGTCTTGACTTGACATAGCCTTCATTTTGATTATCTGTACTTTTCGTTTACCTATGTTGTTCTAATTCAAATATTTGAATTTTCAACGAATGTGCCTTGAGCTTCGAATCGAGACAGGAATTGACAGTCAAGAATGTTTAATTACTCGTGTGGAAGCAAAAGTTAGGGATTGTTTTTCCTAGTTTTGGTCAAAACATTAAGTAAATCAATGGAACCTGTACGTTGTGTCGCACTGTACGCCATAGAAATCTCAGAGCCCTGGACTTTCAATACTATGTAGGCTCTGTGTTGCAACTGTAAATGTTTTGCGTTATCGAGCCTAGTTTTCGAGTGCAACTAATATCTGTTGAATCTAAAAATTAAATCTCTAAATGTGTTTCTAAAATTGGTTTCTAAAAATGACTGAAATTGCGGAAACTTCGAAATTCGTTCTGTTTTCGGTTTAATAACCAGAAGTACATAAATCGGGCTGGTCCAAAGACTTTAAAGAAAGAAGTGTGAATCAACTAGTTATTGAATATTGATATTTTGTTAAAATCCTGAATTTATTTTATACTGTTATCAAAGTGTATTTGTTTTTCCATATAATTGTAATGTACAACTATTGTTAAAAACCCTCATTTTAATATATCTCTTAACATATACAATACTTTAATATGGTGGGTTCATTTCTACGGGGAGTTCATGGGAATAATATTATTAATTTTGAGTGTGCCTGAGTGATTCTTTTAACATAACATTAGAATAGAAATGGCCAAATAATTCTATGATATAAGGTAAAGAGAACAACTAGACAGTCTTATGAGACTCGAAGATATGAAAGAAATTGACATACCTACACAAGTGCGGGCTCCTATTGGCATAAGCGCGATAGTCTCCTACCACGCTGTCTGTCAGTATGTGTATGCGCCATCTCCAAAACGTCTAAGCGACTCAGCACAGTTCTGAGTCTGCTACTGCACGCTTTTGATACCCTCACGCCAGCCTCGCCCCCCGGGGTCGGCAGAAGCACATGTTTTGATCATTTTCGACATTGTCACAGTATTATACGTTTGTCACATATAATTTCGGACTATTTTGTGCCATGTCATATTTTGTCTTGTGTTCACAACAAGTACATAAACAGAAACAATAATATTTAAGAATACCATTGAATTAATATTTTTTTACTAATAAACGATTAATGTTTTGTGTAATGAAAATAAACCTTTTGTAATATTTTGTAAATAGTTTTTAATTTATACTTTAGTATGTTTTAATGGTTAGCTTTAATAGTTATTATTTTAGTTTAAATGAAAAACATAATCCATCCAAAAATGTGTATGATTAATAAAATATTATTATCGTTTGAATGCAAAATGGCTTAAATACTATGAAGATGATGTATCAAATGTTTGACTAACGGATCTCAAGTCTCAAGCGATTCTCATATTTTGTACCTACTTTAATAAATCTTCATACTATAAAAAATCTTCAAAAGTTCATCAAAATTGATCAACTTAGACATGAGAAAGATCATACCTTTATATTATTTAAGCTATTTTGCCATCACATGTTATGTATAATAAATCTAAATATTTGTTTTGCGTTAATAGTCGTATCATACTTCATTCACTTGTGATTGCACCTACTTGTAATTATGTTAACTATATTGATACATATGTACATTCTCTATGTGTATAAGCTGCAAATTGTATAACATTAAATATTTGAATTATACAAACATTCTTGTTTCAATTATGACTATTTATTAAGTGTCTATGGCGCCACCTGCGTAAAACACTTTGAATCACAATACCATGGATTTTGAAGGAAATTGCAAATCCAATGCTTCATAGTTTTTAAATATTCGTTGGCTCAACAAAGTAAATGACGTAATGCATACCTATTCCATATTATTAACTGTCTGTAAAATAAAGGGGATTGCCATTCTAAGTGTGTTAACCTTTTAACCGCCTACGTCGGATTAATCCGACAAATATTTTCGTGTCCATTCCGCCAGGGTCGTATATATACGACAAAATAACACAGCTCGTTTAATCTGAATTATTATTACATCATCACAGCTCGTTTCATCGGCGTTTATTTTTCGTTTTTTTTTTTTTTTTGTTCGGGCGCTGGGGGCACGACAACTCATATAAAGTCGGGCGGTTAAAAGGTTAAGCCATTATCCCGCTGGTTTCCAAGGGGTTAAACAAGATTGAGTTAGTTGCCATGTGCCAAAATTTATTATTACTTGAAGTTTGGTTTGGACGAAGTTAATAAAAATAAATCTTTTTAATATCTCAGTTACGCATTATACAATAACTTTAGAGTCAGCTTTCACCAAAACCAGATGCAACTAAATAGGGGTTTAGCATAATAGTATCAAGTATATTAAAAAGACTTAATTTAACTCAATAGGCCCGCAAAAAATACATGAAAAGATCTTTTGAATACGTTGGATCATTTATCATTTAAAACGTTCGCTATAATTGTTAAAATGGCCTTGAAACACCCCGATGTGACTGGGAATACTACATTTTGATACATGGTACAGAAAGGCCACCCTAATAAACTCGTCATCCATCTGTCGTGCAATTTCATCAAAGGGGTATCTAAGGGATAATCTCATACTTTCGCTACAATTGGCGTATTCGTAATGAACCCCCAAAAAATGAACTTTATTTTAATAGTTATAGGGTGTATTTTTCCAGTGAAATAAAAAAATTAAATAAACTAGGTATCAGTTCAGATTGTTAGGTATGGACGCTGTGTAATAAAGTAAGGGCTATTGAAGTATTGGGATAAAAGATTTGAACCAGTTTTTTGGTAGCAGTGGTCACTGCCAGACAGCATTGTTTTCAGTCAATGGGGAGCTAAGTATAATACTTTTATTGAAAATAGATATGTAGTAAAAAAAATGGATTAAAACTGTGTTGTGTTTAAAATTGTTTAGAACCGGCAGATGCAACTGTCAGTTAGGTCCTGGGTGCAGAGACTTAAAACGGCTCTTCAGGCGTCATTGACTGTGCTTGCGCATGATACATTGCACTTAAAGCATAGATAATAGAATCTATTTTTCATTGTCATCAGAAAATGCATTTCTTAGTATAAAATATTTATACCTACCCAACTACTCAGGGCCTTCTAATGTGTGATATCAATACATTGGAAAACAACAATTAAAGAATTATGTGCAGGATCATAACACAAGTAGGGTTAATTAGATAAATATGGTGTTGACCCTTAGGTCTTTAATGCATGAGGTGCGATCGACAATCATTTCTGCGAGGCGTACCTACTTTGTGGCATCGTTTCTGTGTCCCTTTTGAGGGGGAGGAACTGCCTGCCTATACCTTAGCCAGTATTTTACTCACGCCTTTCTCATAAGGTAGTCAGAGAAACTATAAAACGCAACTTTCTAAGTCTTTTTGCTTCTTCTACAGACGCACACGCCAGTTACGAATACTTCGCACTAGAGATGCGCTGAGTAGGTACAAGTACAAGTTTTACCGAGTAATCGAGTACCGTGTAAAGTGGTCAGGTTATAAGTTTATGAATTCTTTTCGAGTACCTCGGCAGCCAACCGAGCTTTTCAGCCGATAAGGAGTACTACTAAAATGGCCGAGTATGCCGAGTACCGACTATTAAACGATTAGATACACGGCGCACCTCTACTGCGCACCCAATAAAATTTTTGAAGGACGTCACCCTTTTATCTCTTCAGGTTTATTTCAAGAACAATTGAGTAGGTAAGTATTTAAGTATACCTATTATTCTGGAAAGAAACATAATCACATGCATCTTGCATGAAACGACTTCATTGTCTATTGAGCCTAGGAATCAATCTCACGGACCCCGTGACCACAGACAATACGTGCCTTGGTAAGATCTAGGTAAAAACCCGACCAAGTTTTTAGCACTTTGAATGGCTTGCACGCGCCTAAGGTACTTACCTACTTTTGAATGAAAAAAAAAAAGACAAAACATACAAATTAGAATATAGTTATGTCTGTACTTATACAGGGTGGTAGGGACATCGATGCGTAAACTGTGACCATAAATTCAGCAAATGACGCTAGACCTGATCCTAGCCTAGAAATTTTGGTCGGTTATCATGAAAAAAATTATAGGCTAGGCCGACCGTGCCGTCCGCTTAATTGAGACGTTGCCTGAGGTAGCAGCGCGGTGCGGGAGTGACGTGATGCAAGAGCTCAGTGAATCGTCAACTTGTGACAACTATCACTCCTCCCGCACCGCGCTGCTACCTCAGGCAACGTCTCAATTAAGCGGTCGGCCTAGCTGTTTCATAGAAAAGTGCACGGCAGTGAACAGCTTTTTTTTTAATAGCATTATCAGCCATTGCCCAGCAGTAGGACAATACAGGTTAAATGAAAAAAACACACAGGACATAGGCCTCCTCTTTCCGTTGGAGGGAATGGGCCATAATCCATCACGCGGGCCCAGTACAGGGTGGTGGATGTCACACATCTTCGAGTTTTTAGTTCCAGGACATGCCGATGTTTTTTCCTCACGATGTTTTCACGGTTTTGAGAGCAGTGGTGATGAAATAATTTTCACAAAGTAAAGTACCTGCTTGGGTTCAAACCCACGACCTACAACTCGTAAGTCGGGGCCGTGCTCTGCTCTTTTTTTAATAACCGACAAAAAATTTAAAGGCAGAATCATGTGCTGAATCCATGATAACCGGTTGCGCATCGATGTCCCTGTTACCCTGTACTGCTTACCTACATCATTTTAATCTCCATTAATAGCTTAACATCCACGTGTCCGATTGTACTTTGCCCTCATTGTCCTCACCATGAGATGGCCAGTCCACTTCGTTCACAACCATTGGTCACACAATACGCCATGCCGCTTTGTGTGTGTTCGCTCTAGCGGAAATCCGGACCGGTAACCAATTCGCATGGGTAATAGAATTTAGGTACTGAAAGAATTCGTTCCATGCAATTCTGTGAATAGTTTGCACTCTGTTACTTCCCGTTGTATGGCTTGTTTTTGTCTGAAATTTGATGGGCATGAAAAATTATCGGAAAACCTATTAGTAATCTGCCTAATAAAATCCGAATTTTGTAATACCAACCTAGAAAGTATAATATAAGTAATGAGCAGGCTATCTCTACGGTTTGAAAATTCTGAAATCAATATGCCACTGGTGCCTAAAACTCGAAAGTGTGCAAGACAAACCAGCGCGGCCGCGGGCGCAGAAATCGAACTCACAAACAGCCAGGCACCATCTGACTGTTGCGAGTTCGATTCCTGCAATGCCAAGAATAAAATTGCGTTTCTGATTGCTTTTCTCAAGTTATTTCAGTTTTGGATGGTCGTATTATGGATTTTATACTCCACAGTACTGTAAATCAGAAGCTCTCAATCCTTATGATCGCTTCTGAACCGGGGAGTACGACTTTTGAGTTGACATATGCCTTTCTTCGTCCCGCTTGCAGAATGCTGATGCTCTGCTACCCATTCAACGATATGACAAGAAATGTCATAATATTTTGGCCTATTGTCTTTTAGCTAGATCAATGTACTATAATTATGTTGTTTCAAGCCGTATTTTAACAATCCACAATGATATTGCTACCAATGTGTAATAATACCTAGAAATACTGTCTATTAGGTACTTACCTGTAGTGTCTAATAGACCATTGTTTGCAAAGATCGTTGAAATTGTTTCCGTTCTCACGAATAGTACCATTAGTATAGTAGGTACCTACCTAAGTAATTTTTGCTGTACCTATTGTTAATTAGTGTAGTCATGACTTGCCTACAACGTGGTGTTGATTTAAGATTCATATGGTTGAAGTTTCTGATCATCTCTAGATCCTTCTTAATAGTTGTACTATGTAGTTGGTCAGTTTGCAATTGAAAAACTACGTTTTAGCAGAACCATTACAATATTATGCGATGTGTTATGTTGTGAATTTACTATTCCCGGATCGGGAAAATTGTTATTTGGTTTTTCCATTAGAGATTCCTCAGTAGCAACCTGGAGTTTGGAGGTTGGCGGCACCCCCCGTGCCTCGGAAAGCACGTAAAGCCATTGCTCCTGCGCTTGATCTCTCCAGGCAATGTCAGATTGTCGTCCCATCGGGCTATGAAAGTAAAGGAACAGATAGTGCACCTGTGTTTGCGCTTGTGCACTATAATTATCTCCTGAATACCTAGCTAATATCCGCTGAGATTGGCCACCGTAGTCGAAATCAGGACGGGAGGATTAATTTTTTTTGGATATCTTAAAGACATTATCAGAATTATAGCTATCCCAAATCGGGGGCCAATACTTTAATTGGTTTTTCTTCACGCATCGTTGTTTCAAATCGTTAGCTTTCTTTGGACGTATACTTACTTGGTAAAGTCTCAATAGAGCTCACCGACATGACGAGACAAACATAATATAAGATACAGAAAAATATAAGAACATCAAGGTGATACACATTCGCTCCAGTAAAGACTGTGCTCGTCCAGGTATTCAAAGAAGACATTCCCCATCTGTCCTTATTTGAACCTTTAGAATCTTTTTCCTGTGTCATCCAGTTCTTTCATAGACGCGATGGCTAATTAGCAGATATTCCGGACATTCCGGGCTCATCAAGAAAGCTATTATCGAGGATAAAAGCGAAAGCTAACGGAGGTTCCATTAGCACTTAGTTAATCTCATTGGCCAAAATAACTGACCCAAACCACGTGCGAGATACGAACAACGATACAGTCAAGAGATCCTGAAATTAGTAAATTAGTCAGTAAATTCCAGTTGATCCACAGTCCTGACTCACATGTCTTACAGATCACAATCTTCAATGGCGTCTTGTTAACCTGAAAGGCACGTTTTTAGTAAGTAGCGGTAATGACCGAGATCTTGCGAGATCAAGTCCTGGTCACAATGATATCACCACGGGAAATGTTAGTAAATACATACATTTGTCAGGGGTATTGTTGATGGGCGATAAGCTGGCTACACGACCAGCGAGAGTGGGGAAGATAACCGGGGTTACCGACTTAAGTAAGCATGTTTGACGAAGGACTGATGGCTGATGGAGACGAGTCCTGAAGTAGAAACCACGTATCGGCAAGTGTAGTGTGGGACGCCCCTCAGCTAGATGGACCGACGACCTTAAAAATGTGTCTGGGACCTGGGACAGACTGAGTGCGAAAGGCAGAGGACGCAGCCCGGGAGAGGCCTACGTCCAGCAGTGGACTGCGATTGATTGAGTGTGGGGAATTTGGTGGGGTGGCTGATCCATGTTTAGTTTCTGACAGGGTAGAAAGTGTACCTACCTAGAAGTGGAGAAGAGGAAGCTTGGCGCCAACGAAACTATAAATTGTTGTGACGTAACAGGCATGACATAGGAATTTCTGTTAACTCCGCGGGTATTCCCGGCGAATTATTCCACAATTTGTGTTGTAATCTTTTAGATATGTTTGGATTAAGTAATGAGTAGTTATCAGTTTCTCTCTTCTATTCAATTCTCAACCACCAACTGAGTAGTTGGTAAATTGGTTTAGTAGGCCATTCCAATCGAGGATAAAGAAATAAAGTAAACGACGATGGTACATTTTCCTAATGTTAACGTTTAGACAAATAGGGCTCCCTGCGCATGCACATGCTTTTTTTTTAAACATAACTAGGCTCAGCAAGTCTGGAAGCATTCGTTTCCCAACACGATCTTAATAAAAATGGAATAAGTCGATAGTCACCGCGACACAAAGTTGCTCAAAGTGGCAATATATCCTCGTATGCAAACAGCCTAACAGCGAAAAGGTGCGCGCGATTCATGTGCGGTCACAATTGGCGCATAATAGCGGCGTTCGGCGCTCAGTGCCGCGTCGCCGCCCGCATGCCCGCCACGCGCCGCCTGCTCACCGCGCGCTGGTTCGCGCGCCGCCGACAGCCCGACGAAGATGACGCCCGCCCGAGGACCCTCCCGCGCGCCGACATGGACCGTCGACCTCGCGTCTCCCGCGTCCTCTCCTCCCCAGCCAGAACGCAACACCAAACCCACCCTCCGTTGGACGAAGAGTCCCTCGAACGAGCCTACCCTTCCATGGGACACCTCGAGTACGTCAACGCCGGCTCCTCGCCCCCCGCCGAGAGTGCCCCCAACATGTACGACAGCTTCGAAGAACCACCCCTCGACCTAACTGCGCACATCTGCGGTGACTCGTTACGTCAAAGCGCGCACGAGCAGATGCGCGCCGTCGGCGGACGTCTGCGATTACTGGACGAGCTAGAGACCGGGGTCATTACCGCGGAATCCGCTGCTACTACTTTCTCGACAGCGTCGGAGGCCGAGAAGAATGTGTGCCTGTTTTGGGCGGCCTTCTTGAAGCTTTCCAACTTTCTACAGCCGCTGATCGAGGTCGGAGCTGACCCGCTATACTTCGATGCCCTGGGACTGTCTCCACTGCACGTCGCGGCCTTCAGCGGCTCCACGGAATGCGCTACTTACCTGCTATCATGTGGCTCAGACCCTAATTACATGCCAAGATGCTTCGCCCCGCTCCATTGTGCCGCGTTCGGGAACTCAGTGCAAGTGGCTAATTTGCTAATCACTCGCGGTGCATCCGTACATTCCGCCGTGAAGTATGTCAACTGTGAAGGTGGCCTGCTCCATTGTGCGGTACGAGCCAACTCCGTGGAATGCCTTAAATTGTTTATATCCCACGGTGTCGACGTGAATCAAATTGAGCCGGGCGGCACCAATGCTATACATCTTGCGGCCGATTTAGGAATGTTCCAGTGCCTAACGATACTGCTCGAGACGCCCGGTTCGGACCCGAACGTACGAACGCGAGTCGGCGACAGGGAGTCCACCGCGCTACATCTGGCAGCTGACGGTGGTTTTGTGGAATGTGTGGATTTGTTGCTATCTAAGGGTGCAGAAGCCTGTTTAAAAAATCACAGAGGATTCACGGCATTGCACCTGGCTGCTCGTTCATCGAGTTTGGAGTGTGTGGAGTCATTGCTGAGAAAAGGTAACGCCGAGCCGAACGCCAACGACTTCGACATGAGGACCCCACTACACGCCGCTATAGGCAAGTCGGATAGCGCTTGCGATATAATCGAGACGTTGATAAGTTGGGGAGCGAATGTGAACCAGAAGGATGAGTACGGCTTCACGCCGCTGCACCTAGCCGCCCTCGACGGGCTGTCAGCGTGCGTCGAGACGTTAATCTACCACGGCGCTGACGTCACGACAAGGTCTAAAAAAGGAAACTCGGCGCTTAATGTAATAGCTAGAAAAACGCCGGCGTCTCTAGCGATGGTAACTAGAAAATTGGACTGTGCGATCACGCTGCGACACTCCCAGACGAGCAATAGGGAGGTTGAATTGGAGCTCGACTTTCGTAGCATACTACATCATTGTTACCCGCGGGAGATTAGTTACTTGAACACGTTCGTCGATGAGGGCCAGAAAGAGGTCCTCCTCCATCCACTTTGTTCAGCTTTCCTTCACATAAAGTGGGAGAAAATACGTAAATACTACGTCGCTCGGCTGTTTCTAAGCTTCATATTTGTTCTGTGTCTAACATTGTATGTGTTGACTGCTTTGGCGCATAATTGTTACAACGGCAGTAAAGATATGGAGGAAACGATTCAAGAGCAGGAACTTTGTCAGAAACAGTCCATTCTCGGCGACCTGTTACGGAAAAACCCATTTGTAATAGAAATGCAATGGTGGGTGCTGGCCGGAATCACGATATTTGAGATATTCAGAAAGGTTTACGGAATAGCTGGTTATTCTACTGTGAAACAATATTTGATGCAATCCGAGAATATTATCGAATGGTTCGTGATTGTGAGCGTGTTTCTCATATCGTATATCTACACCAACATCACGTACACTTGGCAGAATCACGTAGGCGCGTTCGCCGTGCTGGCCGGCTGGACTAACTTAATGATGATGATAGGACAACTACCGGTTTTTGGGACCTATGTCGCGATGTACCAAAAAGTTCAAAAGGAATTTGCCAAACTACTGATGGCCTACTCCTGTATTTTAATCGGCTTTACTATAAGTTTCTGTGTCATTTTCCCTGACTCCTCCTCTTTCGCTAACCCTTTCATGGGCTTTATAACTGTCCTGACCATGATGATTGGCGAGCTAAATTTGGATTTACTGCTTAACGAGCCAGATGGTAACGACCCTCCTGTCCTTTTAGAATTCTCTGCGCAAATCACTTATGTATTATTTTTAATGTTTGTTACTGTAGTCCTAATGAACCTGTTAGTTGGTATAGCTGTCCATGACATTCAGGGGTTGAGAAAAACCGCGGGACTCTCAAAACTGGTCAGGCAGACGAAACTGATATCCTACATGGAGCTTGCCTTATTTAACGGTTACTTGCCGAAATGTCTGTTAAAAATCCTCCATTCCTCAGCTCTAGTATCTCCGCAAGCTTACAGAGTAGTTTTGAGTGTCAAACCATTAAACCCGAGTGAGAAACGACTTCCTCGAGACATAATGATGGCTGCTTACGACATCGCGAAAATGAGGAAACAATATGGTCACACGATATCATCGAGCGGATCAACAACAGGCGCGTACTCGTGTTTCAAAAAGTATGAGAACAACAATGACTCGGGTTACAGAGAGTACGGGTACTCCTCGGGGTTGGGGAGCCTTCAGGCCAGGTTGGATGAGACGTCGGAAAATGTACGCCAGCTGACTCAGGAAGTGAGAGAATTAAAGAAACTGATAAACGCCCAGCAGCTTGTGTTACAGCAAGCCTTGTCCGGCGCGATGGATCGTTGATGATATAATGGCTGCCGTTTACTCTCAATGCCACTGTATATACAAGTCAATAAACTACAGTGTGTATTGTACATATATACCATATAGCTCGGTAGTTCGGTGTACTAGCTGACTTAAATTCTTTTAGAGTGGTGATATTTTTTTTTGCGTTTTGTTTTACCTATAAAACCCACTGTTACACCGTCGTTTACGTAGGATACATAACATAATTATGATAATATTATGAGGTTTTGTTGTTACTACTGGTGTAATTAGGGTGTAGTCTTAGGGGGTGAAGTCAAGGGCTCTGTTCATGAGTTGTGTTGTATCGCAGAAACTAAATTTAAGGGCTGGTCCCAAAGTTAACTAAGTTTTAAATATTTCATATTTCAAATACCTAGTTACTAGTTACGAGTTTAGGTCTAACTTATAAGCGATATTATGTATAAAAATATATTTATAACTGTAGATGAATGGAGTCTTTAGGGGACATTTTTATATATTGTTTGATGCAGAACGCACTGGACACTGTGATTGTAGGTAGTATATTGTATTATAGATTCTATTGTGATATTATTCGTGACAATAAAATTATTTTTCAATTCATAAGGCTGTTTTTATACATATCCTTTAGTTTTATGATTTTTAACGCAACACAAGTCAGGCTACTTACCTACTGATCTACCCTTCCTCACCAGACAATGATTTCACAAAATGTGTAAAAACCGCTAAAACAAGGACACAACAAAAAACCTTATTAATTATTCTGCACAATAAGAACCTAACATCAAATTGAAATGCTCTCAGGTACACGGAATAAATCAAAATAAATTATCTCGCATCTTTAGCCGACATTCGAAAACAAAACAAACCAAGAATATTGATTTGAATAACAAAAAACACGACCAAAGAACACTTAAACAAGGTATTGGACGTCCTAATAAAAGTTATTTAGGTGTTATTATAATACTTAATTGTAATTTATTCATAGCCATTCGCAACAACGCTAACATGACATAAGTGTATTCAAATGTTCGCGCCATTCACCCCATTCCACATTTCCCACCCCATTCAATTCAACCCCAGTGAGTGTTTCGCGCGCAGCTCGGATGACAGCTCTAAACGGATCAACTAAGATTCTTATAAGACGAAAATACACGCTTTAACTTAAAAATTGACGTTTAATGGACGAAAAATCAACTTATTCAGTGCAATAAACTACCCAGTGTTTCAATTTGGTGAAAATACCACTCTACCCGTTTTGAAATTCGATGTAATATTTTGTTTCTGCTTGATAATAACAAACAAATTGCAACATAACCTTCACATTTTGCAATATTATTATTTTTGAAGATCTCGTTTTGAATATTTAATAGAATATTAGAAAAATGTTTTAAATCACAAAGGAAAAAGTGCGAAATCGATGCCGGAATCCGGACGCACCACCTGCATTTATTTAGGTATACCGGACATCAGCAATTTGACATATTAAATTGACATAGCAATAACAATGTTGACGTAAATTACCCATGCGCGGAGCGCTATAAACCGGTCGATATTCAATTGCCTGAATGGGATAGAATATCTAGATTTAGGTCTTGTCTCTTTCGAACTACCCCTTCGCAGCGCCCCTGCCGACGTTCGTCCCTTGCAATCGGCCGCGGGCCGGCCCTTATTGATTTGACTGCAGTTGCGTGAGCGGGTCATTCTACCCGGTGGTCCAATGCAGGGCAGTTTCAAGATCCAGCTCATCAACATGGGAACCCGGGCGGCGGCATGTAAGCATCTTTATTACTATTAGTGCTTAAATTAAATTCAGTGAACGCCTTGCATGGAAATTAACGCGTTTGTTTTTCAGAGTTGTATGAGGGGCGTCGTTGAGTAGTGCTTTATATGTGTCCAAATGCAGGGGCCACAGGATACCATGCAGTATTCGGTTTCGGACTCTGAGCTGAGCTTGAAAGGTGAGCTCGTACAAGCGAGCTATTCAATTTTGTGGCACTTTTTGTTCCGGCACGTTAGCTTGCCTTGCCCCCATCTCTTAGGGTTGCCATCTGTGTCTCTTAGCCATTGTGATATTCCCATTATATTGTATTGATAGTCTTCCCACTAAAAGCAGTGATTTAATTCAAATTTCTTAGTTGATAGCAGCTCGGAGAACCACTGAACGCTTCATGAACTCATTTTATGTGCCATTGCCATTTTAGTTATATTTTATTTATAATTTGTTACTAGCGTATATTATTGTAGATGTTGGTTCTTTCTTAAAATTAAAAAAAAATCTTATAATAAATAAAAAAATAAAATTGGTTATAATTATAGACTTGCAATTATCTATCGTGCATTGGATGTGCTTTACTTGCACTTTGCAAATTATTAAAGTGCACAATTAATTCACAAAAATCTTAATTTAATTGGATAAAGTGTCTCAGCAAACAGCTCGGGACATACTGCTCGCTACCTAACTTAATATTTTTTATTGCACATGCAGTTCTAGTTTTCCATTGCGACTAATAAAATAATTATGTCTTATTATGCATTTGCTTTCTAGAAATAATATTAAAATTTTCATTATTTGATTTAAACTTGGTATCGGGAAAAATATTCACTGACACCAAGCAGCCACATTGAATTGAGTGCTCCTTGCTTTCAATTTGAAAATGCAAATTTTTTAATATTGGCAATTGGCAATAAAGTTATTACATAATATTTAATCGAATATCATAATATTTATGTAACATATCAAGATGCATGTAATTAGAAAAAAAAAACTTTTTATTATTATTCTAGGTCTGAAGGTAATTTAAAGTAATTTTCTATCAAGACATAATACTTCAAGATGGTAACCCTTTTTCCTTTCTAGGTCTCATGTGTGCATATCCCTAGGTTGATTTGGTGTCTCCGTCCTGCCCCGTTGTATCCTAGAATGTTCTCAATATACAATGTGTGTTTAGTTCTACAGAGAAGTAACCCGCTGTTGTTTCAATGTTATATGTATTCTTGATTCTGTTAATTTTTGGTCAAACTGCATTATATTGACAATAGGGATTCCGTAAATTTTGATTCGCATAAAGAAAGCCTCAGAAATATCTAGAAAATGGTGGGCGAAGTTCAAAATGGTGCTCTGCCGCGTGGTGGCTTACGTAAGCTGCCACGCGGCAGTCCGCCATTTTCCAACCGCGCCCATGGTGAAGCCACGCACACGCATACGCACGCATGCGCGCAGGTGAGGGGCGCCCGGCCGTCCGGTAATTCGAGCCACCTTTGGCCGGGGCTCACAGTCCACTCAGACCTCGAGCTAGCAAGTCGTGTTAACTTTTTTACTGGCGCAACATCCTGAACAATGGGGTACCCCATCAGTAAAAAAGTAAGCAGCTTTGCGATTTTGCCTGGGACATCAACTAGGTACTAATAATAATTTATTTCGCTTAAAATATTTTCATTTAATTATATGTATTATTTAAATGCAGTGTGATCAATAAATTCAATTAGTAGAATCAGGGCTTCTCCTTTATGTGGCTCACCTTTCTAAAATTTTGGCTAAACCAGTATATCTGTCCGTACCATCCCGCTGCTTATCCTGGTGTGGGGGTTTCCGGGGAAGCTTTGTCTGTCATATCTCCTTCATATCTATAAATGTATATCTGTTCTTATCCTTCTGTGTATGTATATCTATGTAAATCTCCTGTCTGTATTTTTTTTTCTGTAAGTGTCAATCAAAATATTTTCCAAAATCTTTTACCGATTTTTTTAATGATAATAATATGAGTAATGTAAAAAAAAAAACTTGTACGAAAATACCTACCCTTTGTCAATTACCTTGCACATTAATAAATTTTTTTAGAAAAAAATTCTACAATCATTTTTATTAAGTATAATAATTAAACTAAAGGTTTTCGAAATTTTCTTAAAATCTATTTATAAAATGTCTTTGTTCTCTATAATATCATTGTAACGTCAAAATGTTTCTATTATACTCTTATTATAAAAAAAATAAATATTACATGATGCTTACTCAAACTAAATTGTCTTCATCCATCTGCCGCTCCTCTGGAATATTTATTTATTTCTAATATATCTATAATACAACGAGTAACAGAATTTAAGCAAGTCCTATTAATAGTTTCTTCTTATTACTGAGAATTTTCCATGAAAAATATAATAATCAGTCAATCCGACGAGTTACGAAAATTTGAGCCTTACATCGAAGGCATAAGACTGCTTTTCAAATGATCTTGTGGGAGCTAGTACAAATCTTTTGGTTGAGGTCTTGCTTAATTTCTGTTACATATTGTATAAATAAATCTGTCTGTAGTAGATTTGGTGTCAAAAATGTTAGAAATAGTTTGGTGTCTGTCTTAGAAAATATGTAATTAATTAGTCTTTAAAAATGTAGTCACTGTACTTGGAGGTAGATTATTTTGTTTTTTGCATGATGTATTGATGTGTAGTACATGAATATGAATATATAAATAAATATAAGGAATGCTGCTTTTTTATTTATACCTGTGATTTCAAATTTTCAATGTTGTATATCTTGCCAATGATCTGGCAAGACCAGATGTAAAAAATTGCCATTCCAATTAAATTTAAAAAAGAGTTGCCTAATTTAATATTATTATAACTATCCCATTACTGTTTAAATGCTTATTTTAATATTTGCAAATAATAATTTAAAATAAAATCCAAAGAAATAATCAAAATCTCTTTTTAAAATAGATTTCAGTAACCCAAAACAATTATTTAATTATTCAGAAAACTAGATTACCCCCAGTCCCAGACAAAACTAGCTTTCAATAATTCAATAATAACTATCTATAAATACACAAAAAACAGTTTTGGCACAGGCGCGGGACGCATGCGCGAGTTCCCCTTGCACCCTTGCACCTCGCCGCGCCCCGACCGCGCCCTTCTTAGCTAATAGGAGACGCCGATCGATAGCCAGTCCGCGCATGCGCCCCGCGGTTATGTCGCATTGCAGCAACCAATCCGAAGGCGTTTACCCCGCCCCTTACGCGGTCGCCACGCATGCGTCCCGCGGCCCGGATTAAATGTGCCACATTATCGGGAAACGGAACTTTGCTTTGTGTTATAATAACTAGCCTTAAGCCTTTATTAGTTGAGATAGTTGATTGATTGGCTTATCTAGGTTCTCGATTTTGAACTTTTAGTTCTTTAAAACCGAAGCAGTAGGTACTTATAATATAATGATTATTCTAAACACGAGGCTCTTTTTCTTTCTTGACGTAATTGACGCATGCGTATTTTTTCTCAGATTAGGCGCGAAATCTTAAATGTTTGGCCGTTGTCTTGGACGGCTTTCAACTAGGACGTTATTTTTCCGAATTTCGATGTACTTAATTTCAGTATTTACGAATTCGTTCTTGAGATCTTATAAGTCGTGATACCTCCTTGTATTATTTTAGGAAAAACCCGATATTTTAAATGTATTTAGCAAAAAAGCGTAGGTGGGTAGGTACTCACGCTTCGGTTCCCGTTCAAGATGGCGTCGAAAGGTGGGCGTTTTTCGAGACTGCCTTATGTAGCTACTATTACAAAACAAATAACATAATACGGCTTTTTAAAATGAAGATTGAAACCTTTACTATGTTCTAAATAAATCGTAGTTTCAATTTCCGCTTTCTAAACGTTTGTTTCTGTACACCTACTGAAATGTACAGTCAGCAAAGGAGATAAGTATGCAGGATCGTCGGATATAGTTGAAGTTTAGTAAGAAACCGATGGATGTTCTCGAATAAAATGTTATTTTATTAATATAAAACAAGCAGCTCATTCATTTGTCAAATTAAATTTCAGTCGACAACATCCATCGTTTTCTTACTAAACTTCAACTACATCCGACGATCCTGCATACTTATCTCTTTTGTTGACTGTACCTACACGTTAAAAATGGCGTCTTTTAAAGACTTCTTCGACTTTCAATATGAAATTTCCACAGATCCAAAAATCGTAAAATTGATCGTAGGGAAACGTTTCTGATAGTCTAACTGAACCTACCTAGAGTACGCCATGCGTAATGTTGCTGTCGAAAGATTTCCCTATTTCCTAATTAGATTGGAGGCGCTGAAGAGTGGGCAATTAGGAAATTAGGGGGTTTAGGAGATTGGAGGCTGTTTATGTTGTCACAAAAATGAACGTTTTGATTTGAACGAAGCAAGAAATACATCATAATACCTAGCACATAATCAGCCTATAATGTTCCCACTGCTGGGACACAGGCCTTCTCTCTGTTAGAGCTGTGGGCCGCAATCCCTCACGCGGGCCAAGTGCGGGTTGGTGGAAGCAAGTAACGATTCTAGTCAGTTTTGAATAAATAATAACATTGATAGGTAAAATAAATATTTTATTGACTTTTTCTAAACGTCAATTCAATCTTAGTTTAACCCTTAACCATTCTGTTAGGCAAAGTGTATACCTAAAGGTACACATTAAACTTCAACGCACTCGCTCCCATGCTTCTTCGCTGTTGCGATAAAGATGGCGGCTTTGATGCGTTATTAGTATTATTACGTACATAAATTACTTATTTAATATTTAGCCATAGTAGACCGTTACTACTTTCGCTCTATCTTGTACCACAGAATGGCGGCCATGGAGTTGATCAAATTTTCTGTTTATATTCGGCAAAAATCTTCCATTAGGTGCACTCAATGCACACTGCGTCACTTAAAAGTGTACATAAAGGAGTTCTGGTTCGAAGGTGGCAGTTATTTACTAAATTCTGTTTCGCTTTGAGGGTTGCCATTTACTAAAAAAAAAACTACACCCTTAGAAAGGGTTGGTTATCTGTGACTAATCGCAATCCACCCCTATGTAGCCATGCTAATTAATAGCTTCTGACATAATCTGATGGATACTGGTCCTTTGAGGGTTGCATTTTATAATAATGCTTTGAAGGGGAGTTGTGTACCTAATAACTAATAATAAACACTCTCTGTTTTAATGAAAACTGATCCCACGTTTCGCTCCCCTACACGAATGTAGTACTCAATTTTGTTTATTACAATGAAAACTTCTAAATGAAAAAAAAAGAGCTTCTTTGTTATATTTTGAAGGGTTGAACTAATAAAGAGGTATGCTTGGAAGGGGCAATTAGAATCAACCGGATTTTCCTGTTAATTTTGACATTCAAAAGGGGTTTCTTATGGGGAGTATTTGAAATAAATGATTTGACTTTGCGTAGGTAATAAATAGTTTAGGAATCTTATGTATTTTCTAAAGCTAACATTTTGGCATCCGATGGAAATCTGGAATGCAGTTCAGACCCTAAGTTCAGGAGCTTAGATATAACCCTTTCGTAGATTAGAAGTCGCTGCGAAACAGTTGTTAAACTTGAAACAAGAGTAGCCATAACCTACCAGTAGTAGACATTATTCAGTACAGACACAATTCAACGCAAACATCTAAAATAAAACATTGTAAAATAAATAATTCTCATTAACCTCTGTCTTCTGAAAAATATTTTAAACAGTAATGGAATAAGTAGTTTTAAAATAAAACTATAGTACCTGTCTTAATTCGGCACTCTTAATCTTGCTTAACGCAAGCCTCAAGCGCAGGCCACACTGAGGTGAATCCCGCCGGGACGTGAATGTGGACATCAATAATTGTTTTAAGGATTAGGAATTCACGCGAATATTCGAGCAAGTTTGAACACCTTACAAGCTAGTTGATACAATCGGCGCGAGCTACTATTGTGCCGCAACCCGCCCTAGGAAGCCTCAGTTTGGCCCAAGCTTACCAATATTTTCTCCTTCTTCTGCTAAATGAAGAAAAAGGCCACTTTACTAATAGGATAACTCTCTAGCCTCGTCCTATACAGTTACAGCAAAGATTCGCAGCCTCTACGACGCCCAGCTGCGGCTGCAACACAACATTCAGCCGTTGCCTCTCGGCACTGACATTGCCAATACTGTCAAATACTTCTCACAGACTCTTCTTAGTAAGTATCCTTTAACTTGATTAGTCCTAATTTTGGTTGGTTGGTCCGATTTTTGGTCTTATAGATTTTCGTGGAGAGTCCGCAGATTACAGCGCCGGAAGGATGTCAGGTTTTCCATGCAGACATTGGTGGACACTTACTCAATTTGTGTTTTAAGTAAACGTATTCTAGCTAGGTTTCTTTAGTTCTTTGGGAGAAGAGCCGCGGGCACAGCTATCTGTTGCCATCTCAAAGATCCATGGGTAGGACATAATTTTTGAAGATTGAATGTAAAAAGCAAGATTAGGCTCCGATTTCCACAGCTCCACTTCAGAACTTCTTAGCAGTCAAGAGACCAACCACCTACGCACTTGAGTCCCTTCTTATTATACTATTAGACTTTCACTTCTTCTTCTTAGCGCGACTATGGAAAAATAATACGTTATTATTAAAAGGCAAATTTAAAAGAATATGGTATTGTATTTGCGTTTTACGGATTGCCTCATAATTTCACCAGGCGTTCTCAAAGATGTCCCGCGCTCACCGCTTGAGATGCTTCGGGATGCTGACAATGACAGTGAGAGGATGGGTTTGTACCCCAACCTGGACTATAAGAGCCTGTTCAACGCGCTATCTGGGCTCGTTGACTCCACACCACATCTGCAGTATGGGACACTGGGTAAGTGTGATCACTATTTTGTTTTTCTTTTGTTTTGTAGCATTTGACGGCGTCTTCCGCTGGATGCAGGAAGCACAGAGCTGGTCAAAGTGGAGGTGCTTGGGGGAGGCCTATGTCTAGCAGTGGACGTCTTTCGGCTGAAATGATAATGGTTTTCACATAAAACTAAGGTCAGTAGAAACCAAGGTTTAAAATTGAAGACTGATTAAGTCATCTTTCGTATTAGCAGTCTTATCTTTTTTTAGTACCCTCGAACCTGCCTTTGTAGCAGCAATGGAAGTGGTTCTTTGTACGATAGCAACTACTCTACTTATTAAATACTTTTCTAGCACTTTGAACATCACAATATTTCTAGAACACTAAAAAAATCAATCAAATTAAACATCAACTATAGAACACGATAGACTACTTTGATGCATGTATGAAACGTTTATTTTTTTAAGAATCTGATAGGGATTTCGTAGGAAAAGTTGTCCAGTAGGATGGGTAGAATAAGGTACCCCTTGACAAAATGCAAGTGACTAAATCGCCATCCTTAACACTATGCATTGCAATAGTTTTTCAACATTTTGAACACTGAACACTTTTTCAGCACATACAATAACATTTAAGTAACTGTTTCCAGCATTCGGTCAAGCCATCCTGCAGTGCCTGGGATGCCTGCTGCCTTTCTTGGAGTATGACATGATCGACAACCTACCATTCTTGGTAGCCTACTGCGTCGCAATGTTCCCAGTGGCGCTTCATCAGGAGATCCTGCATCTACTCTCTTATTATATCCTGCCTTTTACTATCAGTAAGTACTTACTTACAGTTACCTACTATGTTTGATCCGTCCTTAGGCTAGGTAGGTGGAGCGACGGTGTTCTCAGGGTGGTTGATAGCATTAATTTTATGGCATTCATGTTTCAATATAATTTCGGGCATGTTGCTGCGCGTCTGGCGCGGACATGGCGTACCTAATTTGGAGGTAACATTTTCACTCTCCACAGTAAATCAGGCTGTAGTTGGCAATAATGCGTCGAACATTGACATCCAAGTGCTCAATCTTTTTTTCTAGTTGATTGGGATATGCGACTTTACAGAAAAAAATTTGAATGGCGTCAAATCGCACGAACGAAGTGGCCAGTTAACCTGTCCATTTCGTGAAATTAGTCGTTCGTCAAATGTTTCCTTCAGTAAATTCAGCCAATAAACACAATGTGCTTTCAGTTGGCCTTCGCGTCAGACGCAATGGCTACATGCCCGAAATCATATTCAAACATGAATGCCATAAAATTATCTATCAAATAAACCGATTTTCATGGATATTAAAAACATTTTACTGTGTTTTATTTAATGTTCTCCGCCTCTAAAAACGCCCTTTAGTAGAACGGTCCATTGACGTATATAGGAGGGTGAAAGGTGGCCATTTTGGGGCACTTTTTATGTAATTTTGACGTTGAAAAAGTGCCCATTGTCAACCTAATTTGCTTGAATGACTTTCGATTTTGATATACATGTTTGGTTCCGGGTCTGCAACACCTTACAACAGTAGCATAAAAAAAAAATAGGAAAAGCAGTCATTTTGTAACAGAAAATTTATTTTATGTTTCGCAAATTACTCTTAAGGTAGCAACAAAAAATAAAACTAGAACATAACAAGTGACCTTTGTGTAGTAACTAAGGTTAAAATAATGACTCAAAAATTAATATTAAAATGCGGTATTATCACTATTTTAATTGAACGACCGATGTTTAAAAATACTCCGTTTTAATTAGATTTGGCACGGTCATTTATAGGAGAATCTAAAGACAAAACTTATATTTTTACTATGCTCAAAAAATACCAGCCTGTATTACCCATGCTTAAAAAAACTTTGTAGTATTTCAAGTAAGATGGTTGAATTGCTGTGTTTTTCGCGTGGCAAAAATATTAAAAACGATACAAAAAACTCAGAAAATTAACTACTTCACATTTTTCTTACTGTTAATAATAGCCTTCTCCCACTTTATCCCTTCGGTTACCTTCTATCATCAAAAAAAAAAAATAAACAAATAATTTTAACGAGCACTATTTTTCATATATGTACAAAGTGAATTATTAAAAAAAAACAAGACGTTTTCTTTGTGGCAAAAAACTAAAAGCTTTGGTAATTCAATGTTAAAATCCCTCCTGTAGTTGTCTCAATTTAACCCTGCAACTCTGTTCACCCCATTTTATGATAATATAATAAACTCTCGTCCCCTATTACATGAGACTTAAACATAACTAGCGAGACGTGGGTGGGTGTACCTACTCCTTCGGGGATTATGTGTTACTAGCTGCTTCCCGCGGTTTTACCCACATAAATTTTGATCCCGTGAGAATATCGAGATAAAAAGCCTATATAGATCTAGCCGTTTGTGCGTGAAGAAGTAACAAACATACAAACACACTCGCAAACTTTCGCCTTTATTTATTATTAGTGTGATATACAAAAAAATTAAGACAAATAGCAACTCGTTTTACATCATGCCTAACACCCAGGTTCTGGAACGAAAATCAACACAAAAATTAGCTAACAAAACTTAAAATTAACATAAATTACGCGATTTAAGAACGCATGCCGCGCTTGCCCCATTTCGCGGGGGGAAGTGCGTCTACAGGTTTTAGTTTACTTAAAGAAAGAATACATCTCATATTCAATAAAAGCTATCCAATTTTCAAGATGTACTGCTGTATATATGTTGTCAGTGAAATATACCATCATAATACATATAATTTGATTGCCGAAAGTTGAAAAAAATATTTACTGACCGACCTTACCTACCGGCTCCGTGTCAGAATAGAATAGAATACTCTATTATGTACACCATATAAATTACAGACGTAGATATAGAAACTTTACAATGGGTGATACAATGGATGGGCGGTCTTATCGCTAAGAGCGATCTTTTAAAGACAACCTTTGAATGGATTAAAAAGGGGAAGGACAGACAAATACTGTAGGTAGTCTGTGGTGTACCAGTCAGTCTCTTTTAAACAACAAACTAATGTAATGTATCGTTTTCTTAGCACGCAAGTATGCAGGCATGGAGGAAGAGAGCCAGGCATCCCAGTCAGTCGCCGCTATCATCATGATGGTGTTCCAGCACTCAAGCAATCCGGGTAAGTACTATTTATTAAGTAAAAACATAACCATATGTCATTGTTCTCGCGCCAGTCGGGTAAAATCAGAAAATACGTCTATCGTCTAAGTATCTACCTTCTGTTATACATGACCTATCGTTAACTCGCAACTGAATGAAGTTGTAATTTTGGCCCTTAGAAGGGTCGAAGGTCCAAAATTTGGGAAAATCCAGGCAAAAATAACCAAAAAAACAATGGCCTGGGATTCTATTTGAATGAAGCCTTTATGCATTCACATGTTATTGAAAATGTCCTGGTAAATGTAACAAATAAAATTCCTACAGGACTTCTATTTAGACAAACACAATAGTTATTGCAGCGGCGTGCAAAAGAGGCAATGAATCAATTATGGACGATACGACGGATATGGATATTCATACTAACATTGCCGGAAATTCCAAGCATTTTTCAGAAAAAAACTCACGTCTTGTTTGTCCAACTTATACAACAAAACATTCGCTCTTGGCTGGCCATTTTTCTTGGCCATTTTTATTGAAGTCTTGTCTTGTTGTATTGCTTTGTTATTAGACCAAAAAGATAACCCTAAAGTATAATTTTTCCCATCAAAAATGAAAGTGACCAAATTGCCATTGTTTAGCAGTAGGTATGTTGCAACATTCTTGTTGTAAAAAATATTTAGCTAGGTATTTTTGTCGCCTAGCCCGACACAAGGCGGAATCACATGTAAAATACGTTGTATCTAACAATCTACTATCTGACTACAATTTGAGTTGTTGTGAGGATCATCACTAGATGGCGCCACTGTCGTATTGCTGAGGTGGCACTGAAATCACGTTGGATCTAACTAGACTATGAGTCGTCGCAACGTTCACTAGATGGCGCCACTAGTTATGTACTGTCGTATTGCGGCGGTGGCGATATCGTTAATCATAAAATGTCGCATTGCTCCATTTTACCAGCGCTGTCATTGGCGCTTTAACTCCCTGTTTCATTGCGGCAGTTTTGAGTGGTGGCGCCATCTAGTTCGGCGTTGCAGATACGAGTTTTGAGTGGTTGCGCCATCTGCGAGTCTTTGGGAGTGATTCGCTCTTGTTTATCGTGGTAAATGATATTTTATTTCTGTTAATTCAATTCAATCTTTATTACAAATTAGTTTATAAATAGGACATGAGATCATGGCAAAAAGACGTTGTTTCTGACTGAAATATGATTTTTTAATTTTTATATTGTCGAATGGGCTCTTGATCTCGATCACGCCTTGATTCGTCGGGAAAACTAGTAGATGGTGCCACTAGCAATGTTCTGTCGCATTGCAGTAGTTTGACGTCATATTGTTGGGCGTGTAAACCACGTTGTTTCTGACTGGACTCGTATAAGAGCCCACAGGAATACAGTAAATTGCATCACCAGGTATGCAATGTGGCAATGCGGTAGTTCTTGAACAGTAATACCATCCCGTTTAATATTGTGGAGTGCCTGGTCTGTGAGTTTGGTGACGTTTGGTAGATGGCGCTACAAGTACCCTACTGTCGCACTGCGGCAGTGTTTTGCTTGTAGTACCATTTGGCGGTGACAGGAGCGATTGTAAAAATGATTTATGAGTTAGCTCTTTCGTGCAATGGTATTGAAGCTTTATGTTAGTGATGTTAGGGTCGTTTTTTGTTTTTTCGTGCAGTTTGAGTAAGTGCTTTATTTAAGCCATGCTTGGGTTATTGTAGGGTTAGCAGATTGGTACTTTTGAATTATTTTATTCAACTTTAACATATGCTACTGTTAATAATAGCAATTAAAATAATAAAAGCAAATACACACACGTGCTTTATAAATTGAAAGGTTTTAGCAGCGGCGTCTCACACGAGATACTTTTAAGAATAAATTATTTATATTTAGCCTTTTTATTAGCTAAATTAATACGTTGGCTTTTAAAAAAATATTTTGTTTGGACTTCCACTTTTTACGGCTTCGTTTTTTTTTTAAATAAATATATTTTTTATTATTTTTTAATTACTCTATATTAAGTACTTTTAATCAACGGCTTATTATTATTCATTAAGTATTTTGTTAATATAAAGAAGCTTTTTACAGTTTTTTACCAACCTACAGTCAATCTAGTCTTTTGTTTTTAATCTTTTAGGATCCTTTCCCTCCATCCTAAAACGTTTATACTTGTTTATCTTCCAGCCCACCATTGCCAACTCCTCGAATGCCTGATGTCGATGAAGCAATCAGTCGTCAAAGACATCCTGTGTGTCATAGCATACGGAACGTGGGGCGCAAGACTGTCTGCTGCCAAGCTACTGTTCTACTACTGGCCACCGTTCGACGCCAAGCTGTTCGACAGGAAGGGACTGCTGTGCAAGTTCTCCAGTGAGTCTCTGTCATAGTATACAGACTGTCTGCTGCCAAGCTAATACTGTTCTAACTTGGGTTAGTTATGTCATCTACAACGCTTCATGCGAACAAGGCAATCCTACTGACGTCACGCAAAGACCTGCATCGCGCAAGTAAAGTTATCAAAACAATATAGTAGTAACTTCTTTATTAACACTTCAAGAAAGAAAATACGTTTATTTGCGGTGAACATGACGCAAAAAAGAACATAAACACAAAATATAAAAGGTAGGGGGAAACATGCGTCACATTCACGCAAAACTGCTATCGCTCAGCATTATGCTGCGACTCTATGCAAGACAGAGCTCCAGCGCTGGTTTTTAGCGACAGCCGTCGCTGACGTAATGACGTCGTCAAGACAAACGTCTGTGCAGCCCTGGCTCTTATACAAGATGTTCCTGTATCACAAGAGCCAAACTACAATTGTATATTTTTTTGGCGAAATATCACAAATTCTCCATAATGTTCTAACTCCAGATGACCTGGTCCCATTCCTGTGCCAGCGCGACATGTGTCCCAACGCGGGCTCTGCGGAGGCAGCCAAGGTGTGCTACGACCACTGCATCAGTGTCACCTTCGCGTCCGACAGCCCTCCACCTCTGTACCTGTGTATAGAGTGTGCTAATGAGATTCACAGGTATGATATAAACATAATGATTGGACCCGAAAAACGTAAAGATTGTTGGGACATTTATTTCACTGTCTGCTAATAACAGTAGTGATAGTCAGCAAAAAAAGTCAGCTGTCAAGTTTAGTAACACATTCTAAACTACTTATTGGTGAAAAATCGAAAAAAAACTTTTATGATTGATTTTTGGCTGCATTCGATTTTCAGCCAATTTGCCATGCAAATTCTCTACTAGTTGCAAAAAATGCTCAAATAAACCAGATTTTTTATGATTGTCTCAGGCGTCCAAAAAATTCGTCCATCACTAAAACCTTCCTGTTCTTTATGTTCAGGGAGCATCCGAATCAGCGCTTCTTCGACATCCTGCATCCTCAACAGCAGGTGTCCATGGTTTGCGAGAATAAGGTAATTAGATAAACCTTATATTAAAAAATATATATTCAATGGTATATTTTAAAAACAAGTGTTAAGTACTTATAAAATGAATGAATGTGTGATTTCAGAACTGTCGTTCTACAGACAAGGCTGCATATTCAATCTGCTTTTCCAACGAGTGTGCTAGCTACAATGGCAACCACCCCATAAGGTAATATATAGGGGCGTTATAATTTGTTCTATTTATGGTATCATCATCATCAATGTTAATCATCCGTCGTGCTCTTGTTACCAAGCTGGGTGCGAGGTGTTCTAGAACCCAATGGCTTCGCACGACGCTGGGAAGAGACCAGACGGAATGACTATAATGCCTTGGAAGTTAGACAGGCCTTTTTGTTTCATCTCATCTTCCAAGTACGGCAGGCTGTGCTGGGGCGGCTGCTGCAGGTGCGGGAAACCTCAAACGGCGCAAATATTCCAATCTTATTGGAACTAGTATACGTTCGAGCTGTTTAGGGGTGGAACTCTAGGGCAGTGGGGTCCGAGTGGCCACTTAGTTTTTAAAAAGATTGCTAAGCGATTAGTTGACTCTTCACGTGACTAGAGGACTGGCCAATTTTTTGGCCAAAGAATCAGTCTTGCCATACAACGTGGCAATGCTGCCACAGCCCTTTGGGCATTTTTCCTGGTGACAACGATGCGGACGAATTGTTTGATGATAGCAGGGCAAAGGTTTCCTCTTATATAGAGAAGAGAGAACACACTACGCTTACTCAAGACAGGTTAGCGATTTCAGACTTATCACATCTTTGACAATTCAAAAGTGTCTGTAATTGGTTTATTTGAAACTAGAAGCGTCCCGCGGTTTCGCCTGCATAAGTGTTGATCCCGTGGGAATACCGGGATAAAAAATAGCTTATATGTTAATGATAAAAAATAGCTTATATGTTAATCCAGGGCGTCACCTACCTCAATACAAAATTTTATCAAAATTGGTCCAGCCGTTTGATCGTGAAGAATTAACAAACATATTACAAACACACACACTCACAAACATTCGCCTTTATAATATTATAGTGTAATAAATGCTTTGAGTTTGAATTTAAGTCCAGGTTTCTTCACAATATAATCCTTCAACGATGTCGGCCATGTCCAAGACAAGCTCGGAAAGTGTTAGAATGTTACCCTTGATGTAATATTGTTGTGGTCAGGTACTGCCAGCAGTGCCACGTTACCCTTGATGTAATATTGTTGTGGTCAGGTACTGCCAGCAGTGCCACGTTACCCTTGATGTAATATTGTTGTGGGCAGGTACTGCCAGCAGTGCCACGTTACCCTTGATGTAATATTGTTGTGGTCAGGTACTGCCAGCAGTGCCACGTTACCCTTGATGTAATATTGTTGTGGGCAGGTACTGCCAGCAGTGCCACGTTACCCTTGATGTAATATTGTTGTGGTCAGGTACTGCCAGCAGTGCCACGTTACCCTTGATGTAATATTGTTGTGGTCAGGTACTGCCAGCAGTGCCACGTTACCCTTGATGTAATATTGTTGTGGTCAGGTACTGCCAGCAGTGCCACGTTACCCTTGATGTAATATTGCTGTGGTCAGGTACTGCCAGCAGTGCCACGTTACCCTTGATGTAATATTGTTGTGGTCAGGTACTGCCAGCAGTGCCACGTTACCCTTGATGTAATATTGTTGTGGTCAGGTACTGCCAGCAGTGCCACGTTACCCTTGATGTAATATTGTTGTGGTCAGGTACTGCCAGCAGTGCCACGTTACCCTTGATGTAATATTGTTGTGGTCAGGTACTGCCAGCAGTGCCACGTTACCCTTGATGTAATATTGCTGTGGTCAGGTACTGCCAGCAGTGCCACGTTACCCTTGATGTAATATTGTTGTGGTCAGGTACTGCCAGCAGTGCCACGTTACCCTTGATGTAATATTGTTGTGGTCAGGTACTGCCAGCAGTGCCACGTTACCCTTGATGTAATATTGTTGTGGTCAGGTACTGCCAGCAGTGCCACGTTACCCTTGATGTAATATTGCTGTGGTCAGGTACTGCCAGCAGTGCCACGTTACCCTTGATGTAATATTGTTGTGGTCAGGTACTGCCAGCAGTGCCACGTTACCCTTGATGTAATATTGTTGTGGTCAGGTACTGCCAGCAGTGCCACGTTACCCTTGATGTAATATTGTTGTGGTCAGGTACTGCCAGCAGTGCCACGTTACCCTTGATGTAATATTGTTGTGGTCAGGTACTGCCAGCAGTGCCACGTTACCCTTGATGTAATATTGCTGTGGTCAGGTACTGCCAGCAGTGCCACGTTACCCTTGATGTAATATTGTTGTGGTCAGGTACTGCCAGCAGTGCCACGTTACCCTTGATGTAATATTGTTGTGGTCAGGTACTGCCAGCAGTGCCACGTTACCCTTGATGTAATATTGCTGTGGTCAGGTACTGCCAGCAGTGCCACGTTACCCTTGATGTAATATTGTTGTGGTCAGGTACTGCCAGCAGTGCCACGTTACCCTTGATGTAATATTGTTGTGGTCAGGTACTGCCAGCAGTGCCACGTTACCCTTGATGTAATATTGTTGTGGTCAGGTACTGCCAGCAGTGCCACGTTACCCTTGATGTAATATTGTTGTGGTCAGGTACTGCCAGCAGTGCCACGTTACCCTTGATGTAATATTGCTGTGGTCAGGTACTGCCAGCAGTGCCACGTTACCCTTGATGTAATATTGTTGTGGTCAGGTACTGCCAGCAGTGCCACGTTACCCTTGATGTAATATTGTTGTGGTCAGGTACTGCCAGCAGTGCCACGTTACCCTTGATGTAATATTGTTGTGGTCAGGTACTGCCAGCAGTGCCACGTTACCCTTGATGTAATATTGTTGTGGTCAGGTACTGCCAGCAGTGCCACGTTACCCTTGATGTAATATTGCTGTGGTCAGGTACTGCCAGCAGTGCCACGTTACCCTTGATGTAATATTGTTGTGGTCAGGTACTGCCAGCAGTGCCACGTTACCCTTGATGTAATATTGTTGTGGGCAGGTACTGCCAGCAGTGCCACGTTACCCTTGATGTAATATTGTTGTGGGCAGGTACTGCCAGCAGTGCCACGTTACCCTTGATGTAATATTGTTGTGGGCAGGTACTGCCAGCAGTGCCACGTTACCCTTGATGTAATATTGTTGTGGTCAGGTACTGCCAGCAGTGCCACGTTACCCTTGATGTAATATTGATGTGGTCAGGTACTGCCAGCAGTGCCACGTTACCCTTGATGTAATATTGTTGTGGTCAGGTACTGCCAGCAGTGCCACGTTACCCTTGATGTAATATTGTTGTGGTCAGGTACTGCCAGCAGTGCCACGTTACCCTTGATGTAATATTGTTGTGGTCAGGTACTGCCAGCAGTGCCACGTTACCCTTGATGTAATATTGCTGTGGTCAGGTACTGCCAGCAGTGCCACGTTACCCTTGATGTAATATTGTTGTGGTCAGGTACTGCCAGCAGTGCCACGTTACCCTTGATGTAATATTGTTGTGGTCAGGCACTGCCAGCAGTGCCACGTTACCCTTGATGTAATATTGTTGTGGTCAGGTACTGCCAGCAGTGCCACGTTACCCTTGATGTAATATTGTTGTGGTCAGGTACTGCCAGCAGTGCCACGTTACCCTTGATGTAATATTGCTGTGGTCAGGTACTGCCAGCAGTGCCACGTTACCCTTGATGTAATATTGCTGTGGTCAGGTACTGCCAGCAGTGCCACGTTACCCTTGATGTAATATTGTTGTGGGCAGGTACTGCCAGCAGTGCCACGTTACCCTTGATGTAATATTGTTGTGGGCAGGTACTGCCAGCAGTGCCACGTTACCCTTGATGTAATATTGTTGTGGGCAGGTACTGCCAGCAGTGCCACGTTACCCTTGATGTAATATTGTTGTGGTCAGGTACTGCCAGCAGTGCCACGTTACCCTTGATGTAATATTGTTGTGGTCAGGTACTGCCAGCAGTGCCACGTTACCCTTGATGTAATATTGTTGTGGTCAGGTACTGCCAGCAGTGCCACGTTACCCTTGATGTAATATTGTTGTGGTCAGGTACTGCCAGCAGTGCCACGTTACCCTTGATGTAATATTGTTGTGGTCAGGTACTGCCAGCAGTGCCACGTTACCCTTGATGTAATATTGTTGTGGTCAGGTACTGCCAGCAGTGCCACGTTACCCTTGATGTAATATTGTTGTGGTCAGGTACTGCCAGCAGTGCCACGTTACCCTTGATGTAATATTGCTGTGGTCAGGTACTGCCAGCAGTGCCACGTTACCCTTGATGTAATATTGTTGTGGTCAGGTACTGCCAGCAGTGCCACGTTACCCTTGATGTAATATTGTTGTGGGCAGGTACTGCCAGCAGTGCCACGTTACCCTTGATGTAATATTGTTGTGGGCAGGTACTGCCAGCAGTGCCACGTTACCCTTGATGTAATATTGTTGTGGGCAGGTACTGCCAGCAGTGCCACGTTACCCTTGATGTAATATTGTTGTGGTCAGGTACTGCCAGCAGTGCCACGTTACCCTTGATGTAATATTGTTGTGGTCAGGTACTGCCAGCAGTGCCACGTTACCCTTGATGTAATATTGTTGTGGTCAGGTACTGCCAGCAGTGCCACGTTACCCTTGATGTAATATTGTTGTGGGCAGGTACTGCCAGCAGTGCCACGTTACCCTTGATGTAATATTGTTGTGGTCAGGTACTGCCAGCAGTGCCACGTTACCCTTGATGTAATATTGTTGTGGTCAGGTACTGCCAGCAGTGCCACGTTACCCTTGATGTAATATTGTTGTGGTCAGGTACTGCCAGCAGTGCCACGTTACCCTTGATGTAATATTGTTGTGGGCAGGTACTGCCAGCAGTGCCACGTTACCCTTGATGTAATATTGTTGTGGGCAGGTACTGCCAGCAGTGCCACGTTACCCTTGATGTAATATTGTTGTGGTCAGGTACTGCCAGCAGTGCCACGTTACCCTTGATGTAATATTGTTGTGGTCAGGTACTGCCAGCAGTGCCACGTTACCCTTGATGTAATATTGTTGTGGTCAGGTACTGCCAGCAGTGCCACGTTACCCTTGATGTAATATTGTTGTGGGCAGGTACTGCCAGCAGTGCCACGTTACCCTTGATGTAATATTGTTGTGGGCAGGTACTGCCAGCAGTGCCACGTTACCCTTGATGTAATATTGTTGTGGTCAGGTACTGCCAGCAGTGCCACGTTACCCTTGATGTAATATTGCTGTGGTCAGGTACTGCCAGCAGTGCCACGTTACCCTTGATGTAATATTGTTGTGGTCAGGTACTGCCAGCAGTGCCACGTTACCCTTGATGTAATATTGTTGTGGGCAGGTACTGCCAGCAGTGCCACGTTACCCTTGATGTAATATTGTTGTGGGCAGGTACTGCCAGCAGTGCCACGTTACCCTTGATGTAATATTGTTGTGGTCAGGTACTGCCAGCAGTGCCACGTTACCCTTGATGTAATATTGCTGTGGTCAGGTACTGCCAGCAGTGCCACGTTACCCTTGATGTAATATTGCTGTGGGCAGGTACTGCCAGCAGTGCCACGGCAACCGCCACAACCTGCGGCGCGGCGCCGACCACGTGGTCCACGCGCGCCTGCCGCCCGCCTGGCACATGGACAGCGACATGCAGACCAACCTCGTCGAGGCTATCATCAGGTGGTTTACTTATATTGCTATTGTTATAGAGATATTTTTTTACTAGAACTGTATGGAGAAACCGTCTTCAAAACCATTAGTACTGTCCCAGTAAAAAAAATGATCTTAGGGCGCATTCCACCAAACTTTTATACATAGAATAAGTCTTATATTGAGAATAAATTTTGATTTTTTGACAATTTTTTCCATGCTAGAACTGTCAGACGGCAATTTTATTCGAAGGATAAAATATATCTGACTTTGGTAAAATCAGCCCTTAATCGAAGAAAACAAAACATAAAATGCAATTAAAAAACGCAATTCAAAATAAGTGAATATGTGCAATATACTAAATTAAATTATATAAAATATTACTAAGACAGGTGAATTTATGAGTGAATGATATCTAAAATTTAATATGAATATGAATTTACAAAAAGTGACTATGTTATGAACGGTATACACGTTGCTGTGTAAGACGGAACGGTGTAAGACATTTTAAAATTAATAAAAACATTTCTTACTTGGTGTGGTAATAACTTCTCAAAATTTTAATTTACAGCCTCCTAAAAGAAGCCAAGCCCATCAACATGGAGGATCCTGACAGTTCCACTGAGCAGCTGAAGCCTCCGCTCAGTGTAGACCTGCCCGACCCCATCTCGGTTGAAGACCGGCAACTGCTTGGAAGGTGAGGCTTTGTTTATATCATCTGACTAGCTTCTGTCCGCGATTTCGTCCGCCTGAAACTTGTTCCCCCGACCCACATCATCGTATCGCATCGCCCGCCCGCGCAATCACTTCGTTTTCGCTTAACGTTATTTCTGATCTTTTTTCTTTTTGCTCAACTAGCGTGATCTTAAAAATCAAACGTAAAAATATTTTCTTTGAACCGACGGGAGGTTCCAGAGATAGCGCGTTCAAACAAATAAACTCTTTCGGCCTTATTACAATACAAAGTTTATCTTTAGACCCAGGTTTAAACCACTTTTTAAACGACATAGTTAAAGACAAAAAGTAACATTAAACCCTACTTTAGTTTGTCAATTTTGCATTATGAAATTTGCGTTTATCGGAATAAAGTTTAAATTACAGTAACTGGCTTGAAGGTTTAGGCTAGGTCTAAAGTTAGAACTCGTTTTGTAATAAGGTGGTAAAGCTTTATTATTAGTATCAATGATTTAGGGAAAGGAACGAAATAGTTTCCAAAAATAATAAAGTCTCCTGCAATGTTACTGTAAAGGTGTAGAGGTTTTTTTTTTGTTTTGTGGTTGGGAAATCATCTAATGACTCCTCCCGCTCTGGGTGGAGCGGAAGGGAGTGTCAGACTCTTACTGACTAAAACCCACCCGTGTTCCTTCCTTAGCCCTTTATGTTCCGGGGCAGCGGTAACCCTTTCGGACGATCCCGCTACCCCGGCAGGCTTCGGCCCTGGCGAGCCCCTTCCTTTAGGTGGTTTTTTCTTTTTCGGTGTAGAGGTTAGCTGTGCATTTTGTTTTAAGCTTTTTTTGCAACCGCTGCCTGTCTTCCGGTTTACTCGACAAACAGTTAAAAATAAATAAATAATAATAGTTGTAATGTATTTTTATTTACCCTTCCTGGAATTTATCTTCCTGTGTCTTTGATTTTTACTGCGCCCTCTACAGTCACAAGTTCCTTGAAATCCAAATATATTTCCTAGATATGGAGTATGGCTGATGGTGGGCTTGTGTACTCCCAACCCTGACACTCCTGACGAGATCCTGGGACGGCTGCTGTCCGTGCTGTTCCATTGGTTCCATGTCACGTCATTCTCTTATACCGGTGAGTTTGTTAGATAGAGTTCTTGGGTATTGTGAAAATGAAAAAAATAACAACCAACTTAACTTTGTAATAGAAAAAATGGGGTTTCGTACGCCCGAATGAAAAAAACGGATCCCTTATAGGATCACTGGTGTGTCTGTCTGTAACAGTCAATTTGCTCTGATTTGGTTGAAACTTTGTACACATGAATTACTGTGACCCAAACATGTAACGTAAATAATGTCTATTCGAACTTATGTTTGAAATTAATATTATTTCAAGGTAAACAAATATCAACTTTATTTCAATGGTAATTAAGTTGATTCCAGAGTGACTAGCACTATTGAAAAAGTTGTAAAAATGTTTAAAATTGTAGCGTAAACTGAACATTATTGTGTAGGATTTAGTTATTTTTTCCATAAATTCATATTTGTTTACATTTTTGGCAAATAAATCGCAAATGCAGATTAAATTAATTTTTAATAAGGGGTCAGTTTGGGAGGCCAAAAAGAAAAAAAAAGTTTTGCAATCTGTACCGTGTGACGTATCACATAAAAGGGCTTACTGTGAGCGTCTCAAATACATTCAAATTTTTCCCGAACATTCCAATTTTCCCGGCAACTTTTCTAAAAACCAGGGGGTCTACTCCCTAAGCACGAAGTCCGTCGCTTCGGGCTTCGTTACGGGCGTTTCCTACTCCCTATGATCTACGAACGGATGATTTGTTCGGGGCCCGAGCGAAGAATGAATGACAACGCGATTTTACTGTTGTCCCTACTCCCGATGTGTTTTTGCCCGTCCGAACAGTTGAACATGACACTGGTTTTGACGGATAGTTACGTCAGTTGATACGACATCAAAATAGTTCTCGTGCTATCGACGAAAGTACTAGTTTAAATGAATTTCAAACTATGGCTGCTTTTTTAATTATTGAAGAAGCTTTACAGGAACAGCGGATGCAACGTCGATATTATTTACGCCAATACTTTAGGTTGGCGAGTATTCCCGACCGTTGAGTTATGTGCGGATTTAATACCTCTTTTGCCTCAACATGACCTCAACACATACGCCGAAGTGGTGTTGTTGGTATTGTCCAAGAATGAAAGTAAGGACATATTAAAGTTTCTGCAACTTTGAGCTGTATTACCAATCCGCCACCCATTTACTGTAGTTTTTATTTACTTTTAAATCCTCACCCTTTGCCACTGCTCGACGGACTTAGTGCAAGTTTCCGTTGAGTTATAGCATAGGTTTTCCCACAGCCGTTTTGAGCGAACTCTCCCGTCGGCACCCCTCAATAATCGGCGAGCCAATTCTTGGTTCTCACCCATAAAATCGAGAAGGGCCTCAATTTGCCTGTGAGTTGCTGCAGCGGTTGGGGACATTTTACAAATTAACCATGGAATGGAAAGCTAATTAGGATATAGAAAACTTCATGTTTATGAACTTTTTTAAAGTCACTTCTTTAAATAATAATTTAATGGGCTTTTTAACATACAATGAGTAAAACACACTGTGTACAAAATATAAAAATGGCTTTGCGACTGAGAATCGCGGAGGATCAACATCGTACCTACTATAGCCATAGAAAAACCCGTGTTATACTTTGACATTTCATTTGAAAATTTCCTTCAAAAAGTAAACAGGCAAAGGTATCAACAGGATCATGCCGGTTTCCGGACAAAAATGGCAAAAATAATTCAATTCTATATTTTAAAGACATAATAAAAGTATACTTTAAAAAATGTGGTCATTTTCTAACGACAAAAGTATTAATTTTTGTTTAATAAGCTAGAAAACTACAAAACAAGTAAATCGGTAATCGACCTGTAAAATAGCGCAACTCTATCGCCATGCGTCCTTCGTTCACGAATATTGTCTATGATTCCGTTTGAAACTGATGAATCCGAAATCGTTAGGGAGTAGGGTTCAGTCCGACGTATCGGACTACTGTCGGACGGGCCGGTTACTTCGTTAACGGACTTAGGGAGTAGACCCCCTGATTCGGACTATAACGATAAAAAAATTACAATTCGGTCCAGCCGTTTTGAAGTGATGCGCTTACCCACGAACAGCATTTCATTTTTAGTATATAGATTACCTTGTCTTCCCTTTTTTTCAAACTTTTCTATTAAATCTCAATTGCAGGTGAAACAGCGAACACGGTAGAGAAATTAAAATGCGAGCATGTATGTGGCTGGCTACGTAACATAGCAGAGACACACCGCTCTGTGCTGGTGGCTTGTCTCCTGCCTCACCCGCCGCACTACACGCGGCAGGCGGGCCACTGGGACAACCTGGCCTCCAAGACGCATCACTTGAAGGATGGACTCAACAGGTAAACAGAACATTTGCATACTTAAACTTGCTTATCACAAGTCACACCACGAAAGGTGCCGCGTCTCCTCAAACCATATTGTTGTGGCGCCATCTATATTGTCACATGCGAACTACATATCATAAACGTAACGTCGGCGTCGCACAAATTCTGCATCGCGCAAGTAGAGTTATCCGCGCGACCAGCATATATTATGTTTATATAACATCCCGATATCAACCGTCGGGCAGTAGCCCACCAGATACAACACCCGGTCGGAGGATTTACATACTTCTTTGACATATATACAGACAATTCTAATTTCAACTCTCTATTAATGGTTGTAATGGCAATCATATTACTTGGTTTTAATAGATTTTTGTGTTTTATTTTTTATTTATCCTTTTGATAATATTCATTTATATTTTGTAATTATGTGAGGACTTTGTAGACTTTAGATCTGTAGACCATATTTTATTATACTAAGTACCTGGTACTTGTTGACAGACCTACACTGTCTTGCCATATCTATTGTAATTTGAAAACATTGTAAAAGACAATTATGTTTAAAAGAGTAACCGTGGAGTTTCTTGCCCGTTCTTCTCCATAGGAAACGACCAATTGGAACTGTGCACCTAGCTAGCTTCTGACGTTTCATAAGTGCCATTTATGTGAAATAAAATATTTTGATCTTAAAATATTGATTAAATTAGGAACCGTTTGAATTAAAAAGCATACTGTACAAGTGTACATTCATATAAAAATATGTCTCTATTATCATTGTTATTTATTTTTATCTGTTAATTAGGCATCTGTGGTGATACATTGTGTTATTAAGAATTTAAAAAATCTATTATCTATTTATGACATTAGTTTTACATTTTGTGGCTACAGTGACTCGCACACTTGTTAAAATTATATAAAAATAATCTACTTTAACAATATTTGTAAATATGTGAGCACCATGTATCTATCACATAATTGATTTACCTGTCATTGCTTTATTTTTAATTATTTTTACCTTTTGTTGGTAGACTAGTTTTTATTCTAGATCCATCGTCTTCACATGTAATTATATAATGAATGTATACAAAAACTAGTAAAACATTTTTAAAAGAGTAACGGTGGAGTTTCTTGCCCATTCTTCTCCATACGAAAACTACCTTTTGGAATGGGCGACTAGAATCAATTAGTTTTATTATAATTTTTGACGTTCAAAAGTGCCTTTAGTGTGGCTATTTGAAATAAATGATTTGACTTTGACTACTATTACTGTTTTAATTGCTATTAATTTGTTGACAATTGGTTTTATAGAATTTGTGGTTGCATGGTGTTTTTAATTTATTAATAAATTCTTGTGTTCATGCCGAGTTATATTCGAACGCATTGTGTAGTGTTACTGAATAAATAATTTGAATAATTATGAAAATATATTTGCAAACTACATTGAGGTACAGACGCCAGCACATCAAGCTACTACAATCTGACAAATTTCTTTAATAGATTTTCAACTTTATAGCTAAACCATAAGGTTCGAAGTTGATTGGGAAAATTTGACAGTTTTGGGTAGCTTGATGTGCTGGCGTCTGTACTTAAAATTAATTCGTATTTATACTTATTTCTATGAGAAGCCTTTTTGTGGCTCACTTCTGATTGCATGCGAAAATAGTGCGGATATTGTTTTATAATAACTTAATAATCTCTCTCTATACTATTTCCACGTCCAGTAAGCCGCAAGTCATTGGTCACAAAACCAGTATAAAAATAAGAGACTACTCTTATTCTATTGAAACTCCGTCTTCCTTCGTACTTCGCTAGGCGAGTTCAAGGCCGCACCACGCGCTGCCCTTTGGGGCCAAAATCGACACTGGTGGACTTTTAGAATTTTGAAAAATCAACTACAGATTATTTTGTATAAATGTATCAGATATTCTTCTTCCTTCCAGATTATTTATTAATATAGCAGTTTGAACTCGGTAAAACCCGATAGGAACTGAAAAATAAAATAATAATTTTGATTTTCAATGTATGGAAACGGACTTTTCGGGTCGTTTTTCTCAGACCTATTCAGAAGTGTCGAGCTGTAACCTAATAGCTATTATTATTACTTGGCCAACTTTCAGCTCAAAGGGACCAATATTATGTCGCCGGACTAACACGTTTAGGAGATTTTGACCTGAAAACTTGACCCCACAACATAGGGAATCCTAGTGTGGGGTCCAGTGCATTTGTAAAAACCTAGCACCTAAGGCTCCTTGTAAACTGCTACTAGTTTTTGTTTTTATATTGTACCGTGTTTTTTTTTAACTGAATAAAGTTTTTATTTATTTTATTTATAAAAGTGAAATATTTTGGCATTTTAATGTAAAGAAACTACATACATAATGAGCCTATAATGTTCCCACTGTTGGGACACAGGCCTCCTCTCAGTGAGAGGGAGTGGGCTGTAATCCACCACGCGGGCCCAGTGCGGGTTGGCAGATGTCACGTGTTTTAAGAGCAGTGGTGATGAAATAATTTACATAAAGTAAAGCTCCTGTCTGGATTCGAACCTACGACCTACAACTCGTAAGTCGCGGTCGTTACCACTTGGCCACCTCTGCTCTCCATAAACGAAACTACATATAAAGCCAGTTTTGTTTGTTTGGACTTTTTTCTGGTTTTTTAGTTCTATATCTCCTACGCGGGGTGATTCGATGCCATCATATTTGTGGCTCTTGTGTTGGTGGTAGGCCTAGTAATAATAGCTATTAGGTAACAGCGCGACATTTCTGAATAGGTTTCAGAAAATCGACCCGAAAGGTCCGATTCCATACATTGAAAATTAAAATATTATTTTTTCTCTGTGCCTATCGGGACTATCGAGTCGAATCTGCTATATTAATGAATATTATAGTAGGTAGAAATATATCTGTTACATAAATATGAACTAAACTGAAGGAGATTTTTCGAAATCAAATGTCTATTAGCGTCGATTTTGGCCCCATAGTGCGCCGCCTCGAGTCCCGCCGCGGCCACGCGTGTTGCGAACAGTCACCTCCGCATTATGGGTGGTCGCGGTGTGACTTGTGTTATCGTCACTCGCCGTGGGAAACCAGCTTTATGGACGTCCACTGCTGAGAAAATTACTCTACAGGAGGTTAACAGTGTTCACTCACTAGTGTTTTTTATTTTAATCTGTATTAGCCCAATTAGGGACCAGCAATTTTTTCCGGCGGCGACTTTTTTCCACGTACTGGATTTTCAACGCAGTGCTAACTGCCGAGAGTTGAAAATACAGCAGTGTGTTTTTTTGACTCACTGGGAACAATTCCCAGTGTGCGAAAAAAAAAATCGCCGTGATAATAAATCGCCGCCGTAAAATATCGCCCCGATAAAAAGTCGCGCGTGCGGCGTGGGTATATGTGACCCCTCCTATTATTTACAGACTGTACTGCTTGATCCCCTACGGCATCATCACGCAATCTATCTGGGACTACATCATGCCAGCCTGGATGGAAGCCATCTGTACTGATGTTCCTGAAAAGGTGAGGCATCAACCTACTTGCAATTCTGCCTTTTACCGATAGATGTTAATTGACAAGTTTAGTCGAACTACCAACATGAACCGGGAATTAGACGGGCTTTGACTTAAAAGAGGATGGAGATGGAGTTTCTTTCTTGTTTTTCACCATAGGAACATACTACGCATTGGAATGGGGCAACTCGCTTCATCTTTCTGACTGACCGACTCCTTGATAGTTCAAAAGTGCCTAAAATTGGTTTAATTGAAATAAATACTTTGAGTTGAATTGTTATTGTGTTCGTTTTGTACAAGTCGACAAGAAAAGTCAGCCAATGCTTTAATCTTAAATAAACCATTATAAAAAATAATAGGATTAGATGTACATTTTCATTGCATTTTCGTCACCATTATATGAAATACTAAAAAACGGTGCAAGTAACGAATTACTTCATGTTGATTGGAATGTAAATGCTATGTAAAAGTGCTAACCTGCTGTTTTCCTGATTGTACACCTTCCATAGTTGTAAAAGTGTTTCTGGTATCCAAACTTCGTTGCTTTGCTGACCATACAGATCCACCTTCCATGGTTATATCCACACAAATCTAAAAGTACAAAAACTAAAAAAAAAAAACAGTGGCACTCCGGGAGTGCCGACAGAAGTGAAAACAAAACACGAACAGAATACTTTGCCATCACTCACTGACATATCGGATATACATTAAAACCGAGTACATCCCGAGGACAGCCGAACACATCCGAAGCAGTGTCGGTTACGGTAACAGTGGCGCGAATTAAATGGTTTTTTCCCATCTTAAAAAATGCCCAACGCGCCTAAAGAAGTTTTCAATTCAAAAACAGACATATCTCATATAAGCACATAACTTACAGGAACTGATGGAGTTAAAGGTTCCTCTGGGCAAGATCTTGGAGCCAGAAGGTGCGATGGTGGGCGTTGATGAGAAGAACCTGTACAAGTTCGCAGTCCTCAAGGTCACCACCACACCTACTCCTGACACTGTGTTGCCTGTGCTGGAGTGGTTTCAGGTATTGACAACATGTTAAAAGATGTTTTAACTTGCAAAAAAAAAAGCAGAAAGAAGTCCTTCTGTTTTGCTTAGTAGCCAGTGTGTTACGTTTCGAGACAACAGTCAGAAAAAAAAGCAAAGTCATAGTCAAAGACGTAAGGCTAAACGCGCACTGCGATGCGATTTTTTAAATTGCAGGTTCTTGTGAAATTAATCGCTAATGCTAATATAATTTGTCAAGCAATTATTTATTGCAGGGCGCGGACTGTAGTATATTGGTTTCGTTCACAGATTAGTGATTATTTTCCGCAACGATTATATTTCGTGGTGCGCGCTTAGCCCAAGGCTTACATTTTTTTTTTTTTTTTTTTTTTTTTATCATGTGATCTAAACGTGTAATAGGTACAGTAATACTGACATCTAAATAGTAATATTTTACATAATCACGACGCTTATTTATTACTTGCTTGATTTTTATGAACATTACTCCCTAAGTTCATATTTTCCTAACTATTTCTACCAAAAAAGTCGCTTAAGCCGTTAAGAGGAAACTTGGTCACGTGGTCGTCGACGTTCATTCCATACTGACGTATTCCTCTGTTTTTCGTTAATGTACAGTAGTCCCAATGTTTACTACTGCCATGTCCCTATGTTTTGGTTTTTGGCGTAAATATTTTTTTCTATTCTAATATTAAATTACCCCTAAAAACAACGGAATAAACGCCAACGACCACGTGACCGGGTTTCCTATTAATTCTCATGCTGTCATATCACTTAGGTGTAATATCTAAAATATGAGAAATTATACAAGATCAAATTAAACTTGATGCTCATGATGGGTATATCTAATAAAGAATACAAGAAAATAAAATCTTAACTCGAGTAACTTCAGCGAGGAATTATGTATTTTTGACCTTCTTTTTTCAATGTCAAAGTCATTATTTTTATTCTGAATTAAAATTAGTACATATTAACAACTGATACCTAATTAATGAATATAAATAACAATATTATAATCCTAACTTTACTAAGAAAAATTAATCCGCACCGCTGTCGACTTTTTGACCTTGTATTTCTTCGAAAGTTGTCCCTGGGGCACATATGTTTATCTTACTCCCGGGTACGTGTCAGTGATTAAACATAATGTGTCTCTTCAGACGATCTCCATGCTGGACGTGCGCATCCCGCTGTCGCAGCTGTTCGACCTGTTCAGCCACTGCGTCGTCAACCTGCCCGAGAAGATATTTAAACCACCTACTTTAGGTAAAGTAATTATTTATGTTATGTAAAACTATGAAACAACATAGAATATATAAAATTGAATATACACAAAGGGATCTATTTATAATCGTTGCTTCAAGTTGAGTAATGATTAGCGGCTGCTTATATTAGCATAATCAGCCTATGATGTTCCCACTGCTGGGACACAGACCACTCCCAGAGAGGAAGTGGGCCATAGTCCATCACGCGGGCCCAGTGCGGGTTGGTGGATGTCACACGTCTTCGATTTTTTTGGTTCTAGCCGTTATAGGACATGTCGGTTTCCTCATGATGTTTTCCTTCACCGTTTTAAGAGCAGTGGTAATGAAATTAAATACTTACACAAGGTCTACCTGGGTTCGAACACGACCTTACAATTCGTCAGTCGGGGTCGATACCACTGGGCCACCACTGCTCTCAAGCGACTGCTTAACCAGTAATTTTTTGCCGTTTAACCATTTCCGTCTATAAATAAAGGGAAATATGTATAGTTAGCCCGTATTATGAAGTGTTAAAGCCAACAGCGCTCCTTTGTGAAAAAGAGATGGTGTTATTCGTCCTGTATGGTTCCATCTCTCTTACATAGTAAAAATATGATGCTAGAGCGTTAGAACGCGACAAAATACGGCCTCATGTATGTCAAATTAAAGTTTTGAATATTTGTTAATTCATAAATAAACACTTTATTTAAATTATATAATTTTGAAAACGACTTTTAAATTTTACTAAAAAGAAAATTAAATTATACTTTTATGTCAAGTGCACTTCCAGAAATCCAAGTTTAGTAAATTACTTAAATATCACTTTTTAATTTTTCGTATAAAACTCACCAAGTAACTGTTCCCGAGACAGATGGTACAAGACCCAAGGAAGCTAAGGAGTCACCTAACAACGACCAGGATAAGAAAGACAAGGACGATCAGATGAAGCCACAGAACCTCACGTGCTGCATACTCATGCTGGATATACTGCTTAAACAGGTTAGTTACATAATGATACTATTATTTTATCCATCCTGCCACATTTGATTTTAAGTTTACAATTATTTTTCCTGTAGAGGGACATGCTTTAATCACCAGACTCGTGAGGAAAATTAGTTATTGTGGTGCTTTTCTATTTCGCATTTTATCCTATGAAAATGATTGCCTATGCATTGTATTCTAAAACTAACTGCGCCCCACTGTTTCCCCGCTTAAGTCTCGACCCCAATGGGAATAACGGGATAAAAAGTATCCTATAATTATCCTAAACCAGGACATGGTCTACCCATATGCCAAATTTCATATCCAAATCCGTTCAGCTGTTTAACAAATACACGAAAAAACCAAAACATTCGTTTAGAAAACAAATGTGAATCTGGATTTGTGCCCTATTGTCATTACAATAGGGTTGTACTACATCGGATTTATTACAAAAATATCTGAGTGTATTATTATTTACTAGCAGCGCCCCGCGGCTTCACCCGCATAGGTGTCGATCCCGTGGGAATATCGGAATAAAAACTATCCTTTGTCCTTTCCCGGGACTCAAACTATATACCAAATTTCATCTAAATCGGTTCAACGGTTTAAGCGTGAAGAGGTAATAGACAGACAGACAGACACACTTTCGCATTTATAATATTAAGCATGGATTGGGCAAGGCACACCAACGACATATTTACAAAGATAGCCACTATAGGTAATCACGAGTCTTCAATGCTGTGTAAATACGTCAAGCCACCACCCCTTTTTATTACAAAAAGGGGTGGTGACCCCTTTTTGTTCCTATGCACCCTTTTGCCTAACCCCTGTTACATAATTATGTTAAATATTATGAGTAATTCTCATATTTATAACCCTTTGTATCATCAGATGGAGCTCCAACAGCGTCGCATCAACAGTCAGAATGTCAGCAGCGAGGCTACTAAGCTGCTGCGTCTGATGCTGAAGTCCAATCAGTCTAACACTATTGAGCATGGTGAGTATTATTTTCCAATTGATACGATATTTTTGGGATTTGTGCAAGGTCTTTGCATCTATAGCATCATAATTATTATCTTAATTTAAAATAGTGGTATTTGGTATCTGAAGGTCGTTGAAACTGTAATAAATTGTAGGTATTATTACTGTTTATTAAAAAAAAAAAACCTTGGCCATACATACTCGTACATAAACTTCCTGCTTATAATTAAAATAGCAGTTTTTTCTTAATCTCATAGCATTCATGTATAATGTAATTGTTCCAGCGGTGTGCCTAGCCGAGGGCGCATGTTCGTACTGCGAGGCCGCGGCCCTGTGGCACCAGCTGGCTGTGCTCCTGGTGCGAGCGCTCGTGCCCGACAAGCCCAAGCCCGTGCCCGAGGTACGTTACCAACATGTAATCTTCCTATAGTGTTCCGACTGCTGGGAGTCAGGCGTCTTCTCTGTGAAAGGGACGCGATAGCAATTTCTGCCTATAAGTCTGTCAGTTTGTGTGAGTCTGTCAGATTTTCAGTCACTTAAGCCCGGTTTCTACAAGGCTAATGAACAACGTTGTTATTTCAGTCAACCTAATACAACGTTTAATGAGTTTGACAGTCTGCTTGTACACTTTATGTTAATTAACCTTTCTGAAACTCGATTTTAAGTCTGTCAAAAATATTCAGTCAGTCGTTAGTCTACCATCATAGTTTGTTTGTTAGGCATTATTTTTTGTTTTTGGAACTAAGTTCTTTAACAGAGCTTGCGGTAGGAGAAAACTGGGAGAAATCGTCGCGTAACGAAAAAGCGGTATGCCCCTTCTATGCGAGCTATTATTAGAAATAATAGAGAGAGTCAGAGAGAGAGAAAGAGAGAGACATTTTTCACAGTTTTCGAGGGTGCTGAAACCGATAGCGAGGTCAAAATGAAATCCAAGATGGCAGCTGCAAAAATGTTCGAATTTTTCGTCATGGGTATCGTTTTCATAGTTTTCGAGGGTGCTGAAGCCGATAACGAGGTCAAAATGAAAATCCAAGATGGCGGCTGTTAAAATTTTCAAAGTTTTCGTCATGGGTATCGTCTTCAAAGTTTTCGAGGGTGCTGAAGCCGGTAGTGAGGTCAAAATGAAAATCCAAGATGGCGGCTGCAAACATTTTCAAAGTTTTCGTCATGGATATTGTTTTCATGGTTTTCGAGGGCGCTAAAGCTGATAGTGAGGTCAAAATGAAAATCCAAGACCGCGGATGCAAACATTTTAAAAATTTTCGTCATGGTTATCATTTTCATGGTTTTCGTGGATGCTGAAGCCGATAGTGAGATCAAAATAATACTCCAAAATGGCGGTTGCAAAAGGTTTAAAATTTTTCGTCATGGGTATCGTTTTCTTGGTTTTCGAGGGTGCTGAAGCCGATAGTGTGGCCAAAATAAAAATCCAAGATCCATCATCTTGCCTTATCATTTTGCACTTCTTTCCTGCCGGGGGTCCCCTGTCCCCACACGTTTTTGTCCCACTGCTGGGCAAAGGCCTCCTTTATCTTCCAAAATTCCTTGCGCGATCTATGACCATGTTGGTCCTGAAAACCTTATCAGATCGTCACATCACCTTCACCGTGGTCTACCTTAACGGCGATCTCCTCCCTCAGGCGTCCAGTACGTGACGATGTTTGCTCATCCCTCCGGGTGCATTCGTGAGACGTGTCCGGCCCACTGCCACTTCAGCCTGGCTGTCTGTTTTTTCTCCGACATCTGCTACTTCAGTTATGGAGCGCAGGATGGTGTTTCTAACTGGATTTGTACGCTTGGCAGCTATTTAAGTGAAGTATAAAACCTTTAGAACCCCCCCCCAGCAGCCGTCCCCGGGCTCGGCGTGGGCGTCCCCGCACAGGAAGGAGGAGGAGCGGCGCGGCGCGGGCGCGGCCGAGGGCCTGCTGGCGCTGGCGCAGCCGCTGGCCGAGCGCAGCTCCGTGGGCGGCGTGCTCGTGCACATGCCGCATGTACGTACTACACTATTTACTGTCTGTTCAAAGTCTGGCTCGGTTTCGACTGTGGTGATTGTCGGTTCACTTTAAACTAAAAAAATTAAACGTAGCCTTATATTGATGTTTTTTGTGTGGTTTAAGTCGGTGTTAAAAGTTAGGGTTTTAAAATTTTTGATCTAAAAATATTTTGCTTCTCTGTTTTTTACTTGTACTATAAAATGATGCATGGGCTAATTTAGTATGATGGTTATTTACTGTGTGTTTTACAAAATATTTTTCTAAATATTTGAATTTTTGAGATATTGTATCTTAAGGGTGGAGTCTGCTATATAAACGTCATCGGTTGCATCAACGTCTTGCATCAAGATGTTTGCTATGGGAATGTTTGGATTGGTGACCTCGTGCAATTACGAGGTAGACTTTACCACTTTTGATAACAATTCCCAGTGAATTGGTTGAAACTATCTAATAGACACATAGACCTTCTCGTTTTGTGACGTTCAACCTCGAAATGGACAAGCAATTACGAAGTCGACTATACTAATGGGATCTTATATACACTTTAAAAATACTATAAAGAAATTTAGATTACACTAATACGGTTTAGAAGAAGACTGCATCCTTACCGAAGCATTACAACATTATTTTTGTTTTACATAGTATATGTAAGTAAAAAAATAAACTTTTTCTTCACAATAACTTTCCATCATTTAACGTAAACATTCCGACCTACAGCGACCACAGCCGCCAGCCAGACGGCTCTATGTCTTAGTAAATATATCGTAACGTAGTGGTATAGTTTGTTCATTTCATGCAACTGTCTCTCATAAGTGACGTGGGTTCGGATGCCACGATCACTAAATCTTCGGGCGACACTCAAGTATGTCACTATGGATGTTATTTTACCTTTGTTAGGAGGTGTCTTACATTGATACTTTTAGCAGGCAAACTTTTTAAGGTATTAGAGACTATTAGTTACACAAACATGGGACATTCTAGCCTTGTCTGGATGAAACCTTACTAACAGATTGGAAATGTACTTGTTTGCCCTCAAATTACAATAAAACACATCTGACCCGAAAATTGGAGAGCGCTCCTTATGCGCCTTCGCGTCATCAGTAGGTACAGTCAGTTATAGCAATTAGCTGACCCACCTTTGCATAAATGGTTGAGATTTTTTAGAAAACGAATCGATAGAATTTTATAATTCTTTTATATTTTATTTATTTGAGCAAAGTATATAAAATATAAAAGAATTATAAAATTCTATCGATTTGTATTCTAAAAAATCTCAACCATTTATGCAAAGGTGGTCAGCTAATTGCTATAACTGACTGTACATAAATTTATTTCTGAGTGAATGTCAGATTTTAAAATCTTGTATAGGCTAGTAAACTCATTCAGAAAACAGAGTGCCTCATTTGAGGTTGATGACTTCAAACCTTTGTGTATTTTATATTGTAAGTGATATTGTGTGTCAGACATCTCCGAAGCAAAGCGTCTGTCTTACCTAACTCTTGTGCTTTTTCATATGTGGTCGTGATTTGTTTTATTGGTGTTAGATACACGCCGATTTTATACTTATATCAAGTATGACTTATGAGAATACGTCGCCCTACCGTGTATAAATCGTATGTCTTTGTTAAATTAACTGTATTAATATATTAATTAAAAAAGGACCTTTATATGCGTGTGCGCAACGAAAAACTATTTTCATAAAACGTATCGAAAATCAATTAAATTAAAATTATGGTATAAAATCGGCCTCTATATAGGACTTCACTGTGTTCACATAATATAAATAGCTTATGTAGTGTTAGAAAAATAAATAAATCGCTTAGTATCCTATGTATGTCACAGTGGAGTCAATAGTTCGATGTTGTCGTAGTTCAGGTCAAGATAATTATGTCCTACGATTATCTTGATCAACACTTGGTTAAAAATCTTTAACATAAAAATATATTAAGATTTTGCAGGATATTTAGAAATTCATAATAATTATAATAAATGGTTTTATGTACAATATTGGTTATGTATTTTTAATCAAGCTGTTGATGATAGCTGAAAAAATACTAATATTAAATTTATACCTTATGGTAAAAAATACGATACGATATAGTGGTAGCATCCTTAAAATGCAGGTAAGACTATACCCCATATTGTATAATTTAGCTAAATTCTTACTTTAATAGTTTTAGAGCAACCAGAAATATACAAAAGCTCTAAGTACTTACAAAAAAAAAGTATAGAACCAAAAAATATAAAGTATTTAGAAGTAGAAAATCACGCTGTAAAATAGCAGTAGAACTCACTGACCAATAACCTGGTCTAAACAAAACCAGCTTTAGTCCCGAAATGCTTTGAATTCTTCTACCAAAGTCTTTGAACACTCATCTTTAAACTGTGGTGGCGTGGTGATGCAGATAATGACGGCCACAGTGGAGACGATCACGGAACAGCTCGACATGGCGGTGTCTCTTCCACCAGCTGATGCACCGACCCTCGCCACTGCGCACACCGTCACCCTCACCGACACTGACGTGGCCACCGCTACTGCTGACGTAAGTACTGACGCTCCCACCCTCGCCACCGCGCACACCGTCACCCTCACCGACACTGACGTGGCCACCGCTACTGCTGACGTAAGTACTGACGCTCCCACCCTCGCCACCGCGCACACCGTCACCCTCACCGACACTGACGTGGCCACCGCTACTGCTGACGTAAGTACTGACGCTCCCACCCTCGCCACCGCGCACACCGTCACCCTCACCGACACTGACGTGGCCACCGCTACTGCTGACGTAAGTACTGACGCTCCCACCCTCGCCACCGCGCACACCGTCACCCTCACCGACACTGACGTGGCCACCGCTACTGCTGACGTAAGTACTGACGCTCCCACCCTCGCCACCGCGCACACCGTCACCCTCACCGACACTGACGTGGCCACCGCTACTGCTGACGTAAGTACTGACGCTCCCACCCTCGCCACCGCGCACACCGTCACCCTCACCGACACTGACGTGGCCACCGCTACTGCTGACGTAAGTACTGACGCTCCCACCCTCGCCACCGCGCACACCGTCACCCTCACCGACACTGACGTGGCCACCGCTACTGCTGACGTAAGTACTGACGCTCCCACCCTCGCCACCGCGCACACCGTCACCCTCACCGACACTGACGTGGCCACCGCTACTGCTGACGTAAGTACTGACGCTCCCACCCTCGCCACCGCGCACACCGTCACCCTCACCGACACTGACGTGGCCACCGCTACTGCTGACGTAAGTACTGACGCTCCCACCCTCGCCACCGCGCACACCGTCACCCTCACCGACACTGACGTGGCCACCGCTACTGCTGACGTAAGTACTGACGCTCCCACCCTCGCCACCGCGCACACCGTCACCCTCACCGACACTGACGTGGCCACCGCTACTGCTGACGTAAGTACTGACGCTCCCACCCTCGCCACCGCGCACACCGTCACCCTCACCGACACTGACGTGGCCACCGCTACTGCTGACGTAAGTACTGACGCTCCCACCCTCGCCACCGCGCACACCGTCACCCTCACCGACACTGACGTGGCCACCGCTACTGCTGACGTAAGTACTGACGCTCCCACCCTCGCCACCGCGCACACCGTCACCCTCACCGACACTGACGTGGCCACCGCTACTGCTGACGTAAGTACTGACGCTCCCACCCTCGCCACCGCGCACACCGTCACCCTCACCGACACTGACGTGGCCACCGCTACTGCTGACGTAAGTACTGACGCTCCCACCCTCGCCACCGCGCACACCGTCACCCTCACCGACACTGACGTGGCCACCGCTACTGCTGACGTAAGTACTGACGCTCCCACCCTCGCCACCGCGCACACCGTCACCCTCACCGACACTGACGTGGCCACCGCTACTGCTGACGTAAGTACTGACGCTCCCACCCTCGCCACCGCGCACACCGTCACCCTCACCGACACTGACGTGGCCACCGCTACTGCTGACGTAAGTACTGACGCTCCCACCCTCGCCACCGCGCACACCGTCACCCTCACCGACACTGACGTGGCCACCGCTACTGCTGACGTAAGTACTGACGCTCCCACCCTCGCCACCGCGCACACCGTCACCCTCACCGACACTGACGTGGCCACCGCTACTGCTGACGTAAGTACTGACGCTCCCACCCTCGCCACCGCGCACACCGTCACCCTCACCGACACTGACGTGGCCACCGCTACTGCTGACGTAAGTACTGACGCTCCCACCCTCGCCACCGCGCACACCGTCACCCTCACCGACACTGACGTGGCCACCGCTACTGCTGACGTAAGTACTGACGCTCCCACCCTCGCCACCGCGCACACCGTCACCCTCACCGACACTGACGTGGCCACCGCTACTGCTGACGTAAGTACTGACGCTCCCACCCTCGCCACCGCGCACACCGTCACCCTCACCGACACTGACGTGGCCACCGCTACTGCTGACGTAAGTACTGACGCTCCCACCCTCGCCACCGCGCACACCGTCACCCTCACCGACACTGACGTGGCCACCGCTACTGCTGACGTAAGTACTGACGCTCCCACCCTCGCCACCGCGCACACCGTCACCCTCACCGACACTGACGTGGCCACCGCTACTGCTGACGTAAGTACTGACGCTCCCACCCTCGCCACCGCGCACACCGTCACCCTCACCGACACTGACGTGGCCACCGCTACTGCTGACGTAAGTACTGACGCTCCCACCCTCGCCACCGCGCACACCGTCACCCTCACCGACACTGACGTGGCCACCGCTACTGCTGACGTAAGTACTGACGCTCCCACCCTCGCCACCGCGCACACCGTCACCCTCACCGACACTGACGTGGCCACCGCTACTGCTGACGTAAGTACTGACGCTCCCACCCTCGCCACCGCGCACACCGTCACCCTCACCGACACTGACGTGGCCACCGCTACTGCTGACGTAAGTACTGACGCTCCCACCCTCGCCACCGCGCACACCGTCACCCTCACCGACACTGACGTGGCCACCGCTACTGCTGACGTAAGTACTGACGCTCCCACCCTCGCCACCGCGCACACCGTCACCCTCACCGACACTGACGTGGCCACCGCTACTGCTGACGTAAGTACTGACGCTCCCACCCTCGCCACCGCGCACACCGTCACCCTCACCGACACTGACGTGGCCACCGCTACTGCTGACGTAAGTACTTATGAACAGGCCTGCTGCCCGCGTTCGGTACTTCATTAACAGGTCTGCCTGCCCGCGTTCGGTACTTCATTAACAGGTCTGCCTGCCCGCGTTAGGTACTTCATTAACAGCTCTGCCTGCCCGCGTTCGGTACTTCATTAACAGCTCTGCCTGCCCGCGTTCGGTACTTCATTAACAGCTCTGCCTGCCCGCGTTCGGTACTTCATTAACAGCTCTGCCTGCCCGCGTTCGGTACTTCATTAACAGCTCTGCCTGCCCGCGTTCGGTACTTCATTAACACCTCTGCCTGCCCGCGTTCGGTACTTCATTAACACCTCTGCCTGCCCGCGTTCGGTACTTCATTAACAGCTCTGCCTGCCCGCGTTCGGTACTTCATTAACAGCTCTGCCTGCCCGCGTTCGGTACTTCATTAACAGCTCTGCCTGCCCGGGTTCGGTACTTCATTAACAGCTCTGCCTGCCCGCGTTCGGTACTTCATTAACAGCTCTGCCTGCCCGCGTTCGGTACTTCATTAACAGCTCTGCCTGCCCGCGTTCGGTACTTCATTAACAGCTCTGCCTGCCCGCGTTCGGTACTTCATTAACAGCTCTGCCTGCCCGCGTTCGGTACTTCATTAACAGCTCTGCCTGCCCGCGTTCGGTACTTCATTAACAGCTCTGCCTGCCCGCGTTCGGTACTTCATTAACAGCTCTGCCTGCCCGCGTTCGGTACTTCATTAACAGCTCTGCCTGCCCGCGTTCGGTACTTCATTGCCAGGACCGCCCCTCCACCCCCGCTCTGCGCGCCGCCGAGCGCTCCATTCAGGTCAATCTTATCGTGATAACTTTTAAAGTACTGTCAATCTGACATCTGGAATAGCGTCTGTTTTTTTTCGGTTGGATGCAATGGAGCCGTCGATAAATTACGTCACACGTATTTCATGATCTTTTTTGAGACATTTTCAAGAAATTAAAAAATATATACAGGGTTATTGGAAAAACACCAACAACCTCTTAAGAGGTCATTGTACTCATCATTACGAACAACTTTTACTATGGGACCAAACCTAAAATCGCGAAAAATGCTGTTCCATTGATTTCCATTCAACATTTATGTTCGTATAACTCGTAAAAATGTAGGGAACAGGTGATTTTTTTTCGCGATATCAGATTGGGTCCTATAGTAAAATTTATTCATAATGATGAGTACAATAACCTCTTAAGAGGTTGTTGGAGTTTTTCCTTATATCCCTTATTCCAACTTGTAACTTTTTCCATTGTATTTTCATGTTCTAATCTTATTTGTGTGGTTCAATAATTTTAATGATATTGCTCCATACAGGTGTCAACGCCAAACCTACTGGGCGACCACGAAAACATGGCAGAGTCTGTAGAAGACGATATGACTAATTTCTGGCCAACATCTGCTGGGAAATTTCACTTCTGCATTGAGGAACTGCCTCAAGAGTTGCAGTATATTCATCAGCTTTTACAGGTATGACTTTAACGTCTTGCTACGCGGGTCTACGGCGTAGCTCACGGGGGACTACGGCGTAGTTCGCGCTGTGCTACGACCATGACCATGACGTTGTTTTAGGAAAGTTTCTATGCGTGTTTTTTTTATACATCTACGTTAAAATCTTTTTATATCGTTTTGATATTATTTAACCCGTCTCTATTAGGACGACCAAACCTCCATGACGCCAGCATCCGGAATTAAGATACACCATGTCATAAAGGTCATACTAATATCAAACCGTGATCATGGTTTTCTAGGTAATTCCCTTGCAGCAGTAAATACTATGACAGTGTTCCAAACGCTGGTTTTAGATGTTCTTGGTATCTTTTTAACGTATCAACAGAATAGTGTTAATTTATTCCTTTACCGGAATATATGTATAAGAGATTTTTTTACATATAGTCTTTTTTTTTTCAGGAATTAAAGAGCACATCTCGTCCCGACGTACTGTACCACTTGCTGCAATGCCTGCAAGTGTTAGTGCTCAGTACCGACGCACTCGCAGACCATCGCGGGTTCCTCATCTGGTGCCAGGAGAACCTGCTGATTGACAAGTAAGTAAACTATTATTTAAACGAAGCCAAAGTTAAAAGTCTTAGGACAAAAGTTTAGAGTCAAAGTAAAAATTCAACAGTCAAAGACAAAAGTCAAAGCAGTACTTACTTAGTTAAAAAAAAAAATGCAATTTGTTTTTTGACTCTTGATCAATAATGAAAAAGTTTTGAATTACTTGCATATTCTCTATTGAAATAAGCACGAAGTCCTTATCAAATCGAGCCGGGGGACATGGTTTTAATGTTAGTAGTTCCAACAAGTGTATCCTCTTTAGTCTCTGGAACGTGTGCAACGCGTGCCACTCGCACATCTGCTCGGTGGCGGTGCCGGTGCTGCTGCACTGCGTGACGCTGGCGGGAGGAGCTGACGTGTTCTGTAACCTCATCCGCGACCAGTTCCATCATCACGACTACCATGTCAGGTTCACTGCGGTGGAGAGAGTCACTATTATTATCAGGTAGGTGGACTGGTCTTCAACAATTCACTACATGGAAAGCTCGAAGTTTAAAAAACCTCGCATATTGCACTTCGCGCACTTGCGCCCTTCCTGCTGCTAGATAGATACCACAATTGTGATCATAACTATGTTTTTTAACCGTCGTCTGTCTCTCTCTTGGATTTTGATGTATTTCATGAGTGTGCTTATAGATATCAATCTCGTCTAGACGCGACGCTAGTTTGTAATAAAAATTATCACAATTTTTTAAAGGTGTCTTAGTTTAGGTAAACACAGTTTCTACACAGTTTCTATTATGACAGCGCCAGGCGTGCGGCCGCCCCGACACACCGCCTGTGCGCAGCCCGCACATAGCACGCAGAACTTATTTATCGTCACAAATACACAATAACTCATGTTAGTACTCATGAGTAAATCTTATAGAAAAGTTGTATTCAGTGAATCACGACTTTCCTACCACTCAAAAGATATTACAATTAAACCATTTACAGGTTTTTTTGAACTATCAAGGGGTCGGTCGGTCAGTTAGTCAGAAGAAGCTAGTTACCCGTTCAAGCAATGCTATGTTATACAGTAGACGATCATCTCATCCTCATCTAGGTTCATGGACGGCTCTCCCACAAAGACCAGCCTTCCACTGCAGACAGCCCTCGCGACTGCCTTCTGTTACCTGATCTCCAGCATGGACGACATCAACGTGTACGTGGCCCAACGAGCTACCCTCTACATCGGAACAGTGCATGACAACGCCATCGATGTAAGTATATTAAAACTTCAGTATTTGATGCTTACGTTTTCATTTAGGTAATATAAAACATCATATTTTCAGATTGAATGTGTCCTATGTGATAAATATGCAGGATATTTTCTATCTGTTTGCCAATTTTCATGCTATGGTAATCTCTGCGTTATGTAAACACCATCTACAGGTCGTACTCCGTTATATTATTACCTCTGCAAGCAGCAACCTTGTTGTGACGAGAATAAAGATCACAATTATTTTGACAGACTTTTCAATGGCAGCAACCTACCTGCAACCTTATCAGAATGAGAATAAAGCTCACTGTGGTTTGGACAGTGATGCAAAATCAGAGGTTAAATAAATGTGAACGGACTCTACACAGCTACTCACTGTCAGTGCGGTGTAGAATGATGGTTATATAGAGGTATGAGGAATAGGGTGTAAAGTTCACTCATCCTCCATAGAAAAGAGAGGATCCTCCGACCAGACGGGTGTTGTGTCTGGTGGGCAACTGCCCGATGATTCATGTCGTGTTGTGGAATATTGTCGTGTTGTGAACAATGGTGACACTGACAGCTCTTAAATGCGGTTTAGACGTGCTGATCGCGCTCAGTTTTGTTGGTAGAAATTGGCCCTTACTAACCAAAGGGTTTCAGGCTTTTAGAAGCAGAATCAGGTATAAATTTTATTATAAATTAAAATTCATAAATGAACATTGTTCTAAAATAATCGGATATTTTCTTCTTCTGTGTTTTTATTTAGGTCTTCGCAGGCGCCATACTTTTTAAAGTTCTCATCTATTTTGAATTCTGTTTTTTTATTACAAAGCTCATGGTAGGTGAGTGTTTTAAAAGCCCGCATCATCATCATCATGTCACATATTTATTGTTTGAACCGAAGAGTTTATTATATCATGTTTATTCTTATTTTTTGATTTTACATATCTCGGGGTCATGGGGTCCCGGTCCTTTGGAAGGCGTACGAGGGGCCGAAGCCAACTCGCAGAGGCCCCTTAGGAAATTTTCATGAAATGCGGCACCAACCGACGCTTTTTCCTTTATGCACTATGTTATTATTATACTTATCTTGATTCTTGCTCTGTTGGATCTCCATATTTTTTAATTTTGACGGTCCACTTTTAATGATATACACGCACGTCGCACGTCAGTCGTATCAAAACCTGTATAAGTTGGCCTTGTATTCTATTTAATCTCCGTGCTGCGCTAAGCCAGCTAAAGTTCAAAGTATTACCTCCAATGGTTGACTATACTTTGTATTTTTCCTCACTGTGTATTTTGATTTTGTACATTGTACTCTTTAATTTGATCATACAGTGATTCGTTTATTTATTCAACTTTTACATAAATGTACAGAGGCCATTTAAATTGTAATTCACTTCATTTTTTTTTCACGTCATAATCGTTTTTAAATATTCACAGATCATCGGTGACACTTATGTTATCACCTACGGGAATATCCCCCGTGATTTTTATTGTAAAGACGGAGGATATCACGTAAGTGACGATTTGTGTGTCCTTTCATCCATTTTTTCCATCCTCCAACATCATCGTCTTCATCACCAAGAATTTGTCTGTTTGACTTTTAATGATGTAATATAACAAAATACTGTATCATTTCATTATTCAATTTCATCGTTTCATTTCGTTTTATGTATTCTCTAACACACTTAACCTATTTTACAATCTAAAATATATATATAAGGTGACTGGTAATTAGTGACCGATACTTAAACACGTGATTGTACTCATGATAACAAACAACTTTTACTATGGGACCAAACCTGAAATCGCGAAAAAAAATCAGCTGTACCCTACATTTATGTTCGTATAACTCGTCAAAATGTAGGGAACAGCTGATTTTTTTTCGCGATTTCAGGTTTGGTCCTATAGTAAAAGTTGTTTGTTATCATGAGTACAATCACGTGTTTAAGTATCGGTCACTAATTACCAGTCACCCTATAAGTATATAATATTATATACAAGTGTATAATAAAAAAAAGGAAAAGACAGGAGCTCATTGGGCATCAAACAATTCTTCCACATCGCTGTCAATGCGATAAGTGCCCAATAATTTCGTTTTATTGTTTCAGTTTATTTTAACATTTCATCCTTCGGTGACACTGCAGTTGCCACCGAACCGACAACGCTCGTGGTTTATGTTGAAAAGTAGGACGATGTCGGTTTGGTAACAACGTATGTGTCTCATTCATCATCTACAATATCATCATTCACCAACACCAATATGCTTCACGAATTTACTATGTATTATAATCTCATGTACTTTTGCCATCTTTGTTTATGTTCACAGACATTTTGCTGATTGCCCCGTTGGTCTCGTGATCGCAAGCACGAATACTGAGCGTGGGGTCCTGGGTTCAATTCCTGGGTTGGGCAATGTGTTATTGAGTTTTTCTATTGGGAATTTCTTGGTAACAGCCCGGAGTTTGGCAGTTGGCGGTGTGATACCCGTGCCTCGGAGAGCACGTTAAGACGTTGGTCCTGCACCTGATCTCTCTCCCATTGTACTATGAGAGTGAGGAAAGGGAGAGTGCTCCTGTGTGTGCGCATACGCACCTACACTATAATATCTCCCGCGCCGAAGGCTGGTCTCCGCTGAGATTGGTCGCCATGGCCGAAATTCGGCCTGGAGGACTTATTTTTTATATTTACAATTTTAGTCACAGTCGACAGTTTGCCTGGCTACATCTGTATTATTATCCTCCAGTCGTGTTATCTTCCTTCAGAACGTATATTCCCAATTCATGGACGTGATTCAAAGTAAGCAATTGAACACTGAATTAATTTATGATAAAAAACTGGAAATATATATGAAAAATCAATGTGTGACTAAAGTTAAAATTCGAGTACAGAGTTACCAGCAGTAAATATAGCACATGGTCAACCCTGTCGAGACCCTGTTGAGCAGTGATGACCCAGTGGTGACGGCCGCGACTTATAATAGTGTTGTATGTTTGTTAATTTACACAATGTAAATGCCTGAGTGTGAGCCAGTCAGGCATTTTACTTTGTGTGAATTATTTCATCAAACGTCAAAACGGCGATCGAAAACTTCGAAGACATGTGATATCTACCAACTCGCACTGGTTTGTGGATTACGGCCCACTCCCTCTCACTGGAAGGATGCCTGTTTCCCAGCAGGGGAACATTATAGGCTGATTATATTGTCGTCCCTGTCACTCACGCTGGGTGACACCCCTTTCTAATATTATATTGTCGTCCCTGTCACTCACGCTGGGTGACACCCCTTTCTAATATTATATTGTCGTCCCTGTCACTCACGCTGGGTGACAGCCCCTTTCTAAAGCTCGATTTTTACGCCCGCCATATGCATGCCTGCCCTCTATGAAAAGAGGGCTGTGCCCTACAGTGGGACAATAATAGGCTGGTATTATTATGGGTACTGCATCTTGGGATATTTTTTCCCCAGTTACTCCTGTACTGTCTGGAGACGCAGTTCGACCTGGTCATCGTAGACCGGCCCATGATACTCCAGTCCATCTACCAGCTCCACAACACACTGAGTGACCGCAAGATCCTGACCTGGGAGTTCTTCCTCAACAGATTCGAGGCACTGTTCTTGGAAGCGCAGATTAATTCCAATAAGACCATTGATTTCTCTAATTTGAGAGGTGAGTTTGTAAATAAGGACCAATATTGGTGACTGTTGGGCTTTTAATGTCGTGTCCAACATTACGCCAATGTTGTTTGGTGTTTTATTGATTGGTCAATTTTATTTTTGTATTTTTTTTTGTATCTTTTTCAGGAACTAATTTGTGTTAATTGGCCATTTTATGTTTGGTGAGTTTTTGGGGTGCAGTTAATTTACCACAATAACAAACGAAATGGCTTACATATATTTTTAAATGCACTCACACACTCACAGCTTTGTATTTTAATAAATAACTTTGCATTAAAAAAAAACCTTTATAAGTAAAAAAAAAAACAACCGACTTCAAAAAGTGAGTGAATTTTAATCTAAGTTTCATAAGTCGGTGTCTTTAATGTCTTGGTCTTAGTTTTTGGTTTCATTTTTTTCCACTGATAAAAGAATCACTTAAATCGGTAATTACAAAGAAATCGTCGACATTGCATGAAAAAAAAAATGCATAACGTCCTCCTTTTTTGAAGTCGGTTAGAAAATACTACACAACACATATTCATTCTTACTCTCTTGTCCATTCAGAATTGGTAAGCAGCGAGACGAGTTCGGAATGGTTCCTGTACAAAGTGCGTCGTGCGCACGAGGCCCTCAGCGTGTCCGCGCGGGACACCAACGTGAACACTCTGAGCGCGTCCTTCGGCACCAAGTGGCCCTACAAGAGGACCATCTCTGCGCCCGCGACCATGCCTCCGCATCCTGACACCAGACATGGTGAGTGATGTTCGCGTCATTATACCTTGCGGGACCTATGAATGACTTTGTTTAGTGCCTATCTTCTACTCAACAAATCCGCTGGGTCTAGGACTGTAGTCCAGAAGCATGAAATTTTGCACAAGTTTTTAGTTATAGGTAATAGGTAATACGGGCTGGTATCCGCAACTCCACGTCAATGCGCGTATTTTGCGTACGGGTGGGAAAATCGATTATTCGATCCACCCCAGCTCCTCAAGGAAGGCCAGCAACGCCTTGATGTTACTGACCGTCTCACGTAGGGTACCTGGGTTACCGAAGTGCTTTGCCCTGTATGTGGCGACTACCGGGCAGTTTAGAAGCACATGTGCCGCTGTCTCGTCGTCCTCCATGCAGGCCCTGCACAGCGGACTGTCTGTTACTCCTATGACAAAGAGGTGTTTATTAAATGACCCGTGGCCAGTTAAAGCTGCAGTAACTATGCGCAGCTTTTGTTTGGTTAGACGGAGAACCTGTTTCGTGAGGCGGCCATCCAATGTGGGAAGCGCTTCCCTAGCTTGCCTGCATTCACTTAGGTCCGTCCAAAGTTTTTCATGTTGTTCTCTGGTACGTTTCCTTACCAGAGTACGTATATACCCGAAGGGGAGTGGCGCGATGGGCTCAGGTCCCACTGGTGCCATACTCGACCCCCTTCTGGCTAGCTCGTCGGCTGCATCGTTGCCCAGCGAACCGCTGTGTCCTTTGATCCATTGAATGGTTATTTTATTGAGTTTACCCACCTGGTTGAGGCGCTGGTGACACTCGTATATTAGTCCAGAGTCAGCTGTATAACTGTTCAGCGCTTGCAGAACAGCCATGCTGTCTGAGAGTATGCGTATTGAGTGGTCCTTTACTTCCCTGGCCATAATGGCTGAAGCTGCCAGAGAAATGCCCATGCATTCAGCCTGGAACACTGTGTTATGGACTCCCAATGGTGTGGCTATATGTATGTTGAAGTCCTCCGAGAAGATTCCAGCACCTGTGCCACTACCTGTTTTGGATCCATCCGTGAAGATACGCAGCTCTGCAGGGCACAACCCCTCGCATCGGCGGTCCTCGTGAAGTTGGATCTTGTATTTTTTATCAAAGATAAATTGTTTAGGAACCCGGTCGTTTATGGCTTTCGTAATAGGGAACTCCTTATGAAGTCCCTCAAGCAGCGTGGTGTGTGGTGTATCACTCTTACCCCAGAGATTTAGTGTATTAAGACGTACCGCCGCCATCGTCGCTTCCTGCTGTATGAACAGGTGGAGCGGTGGGATACCCAGGATGGCCTCAACTGCTGCAGTCGGAGTAGTCCTCATGCAGCCCGTAGTCGCCATGCAGGGTTTTTAGTTATAACGACAAGCTCTACAAGGAAAATGCATCCCCTAAAGGGGTTAAAAAAGGGATGAAAGTATGAATGTAAGTGCGTCAGGCAGACGGTTTGTCAACTTAATAAAAATCTTAAATTCATCGACAGACAATGCATGAAATTTCGGGTTTAATAGGAGTTGAAAGTTGGTATGGAAGTTCATTTTTGCCGGTAGTTGTATCGAGTTTCCATAAACGCTGGCCGCTAATGCTAAAAGTATCGTGTCTGGGGATCTACTCCGACTCTCTCTAACTCGGACAACGAAGATTAAAGGTCATAGCACACATATCAACTAGGAAAGGGATCGTCTCCGTATCGCCTTTCGCCTCGCCGTCAAACAGGCGTCAACCTAACGTAAGCACGTAATCAAAGCGGATCAGAAGCTCCGATACGTCGACTCGGGTACGGCCAGGCGACGCCGCGCTTACGGCTCGCCAACCGCTGGTTGATAGTGCTGCAGACAGGCCGCGGGAGGGGTGAGGGTGGACGACAAGCCGTAAGCGCGGGAACTACAAGTTGACCACGCACCGTACCGTGGTTCGTGAGCTTGTCCCGAGGCGAGGCGATTACGTTATGGTTCCGATTAGTGTGCGTTGCAGTAGGGAGTTTCATACAAATAATACTGAATGGCTCGAGTTGATACGTGTGCTATGACCATGGCTACGACCTTAAAAAGCAGCTGATCCGTCAAAACAAGAGTCAATTTTACGGATGGGCAAAAACACATCGGGCGTAGGGATAACTGTCAAATCGTGATGTCATTCATTGTTAGTTCAGAAACCGAACTAATCACATGTCTGTAAGTGATACGGAGTGGCCCGTAACGTTTGTCGAAACTATGGACTTCGTGTTTATGTGTGAATAAACAGTTTTTCTTTCAGCAGGAGAAATTGCATCCACTAGAAATGCAGTTTTTTTTTATGTACTTATAGATGATGGTTACTCCAACAGTCCAACAGGCGCTGATGATTTCTATCTGAACCTACGGTAGCGTCAAGACTATTGCATGTACTAATTATGCACTGGTTTTGTCGTTACGTGTAGCGTCGGATAGGTATAACATCTTCTCAACTAGGTGTTGTACAGTAAGACACTTAGCGACAGCTAGAAGTTTACAATGTGCATGTACTATTGTCTGTGTATACTTAGTCGATCTCATAATGGGGAAAGTCAGGCAAGCTAATTGTAGATGGCTTGATCTTTTGGGTCACCACGGACATTTTGTTCATTCATTCCATTTCGTGTTCATTCATAAGTTTAGTTTGGTTTTATTTCACTTTTTCGTTATCGGTGATTTCAATATTTTAAATCAAGTATTTGACATGGAAAGTGTCAGAATTTAAAATCTTAAATATTTCCTTATAATCACTTTCTTCAAAATGCTTCCGACCTAACCTCGAATTCTGTTTATTTTTTTCTTAAACTCTAGGAATAGCTTGAGCCACAGTCTTTCGGGAAATGATGGACTCCAATTTTGGAGTATTTAGGAACACAACAACGCGTCATTTTCGCAAATAAAACCACCTCACGCCTTGTATTATTAGCTTCTCTTGGGAACTAGCTACGACAGCGCCACTGTGACAGCCTTCACCATTACTTTCCTTCTTCAAAAACTCCCTGTACCTTGAAACTTCACTAAGGTTGAAACTGTGTAACTTTCACATTGATCTTGTAGCGGTATCTACAACGCCACATGCGAACAACGCGTCATACTGACGTCACGCAAAATCCTGCATCTCGCAAGCAGAGTTTACTGCGCAACTAGCATTATACAGGGTTATTGGAAAAACACCAACAACCTCTTAAGAGGGCATTGTACTCATCATTATGAAAAACTTTTACTATGGCACCAAACCCGATATCGCGAAAAAAAAATCAGCTTCGTATAACTCTTCAAAATGTAGGGAACAGCTGATTTTCTTTTCGAATGAGTTTTTATTAATAAAAATTGCAAGGGTAGCTGGTGTTGGTCATACTCAACTGATGACAGAGTAGATATTTTTCTAACATTCTTTGTGACCTTAAAACTGACACGTCGGTATGAAGTACAAATAGGGATGTTATGTGTATGACATAATACTTATATCTGTATTTCAGATCGCTGTATCATGTGATACATCAGATTTTAGATTGAATGAACGTGTATACATAGATTCGCTTTTTATAAAAACTGACTGTTGCCCGCGACTTTGCTTCCGATACAGAATGACAAATGGCTTATGTTCGTACCCAGGACATGGTCTATCTATGTGCCAAATTATTTATTATCATATAACGTTAATAATGGCGGATAATAGATGGCGCCACGTGTATTGTTGTTTCCCCCGGGAACAGCACTTTTTTCTAGACGTAAGGTACCCTATTCCCATCTCAAAAAATGCCCAACGCGCCTAAAGAAGTTTTTACTTCAAAAAAAAAAATTTAGGTCTTGACTTTATGTCCGCTAGAGGGCGCCATATTCAATTTATTATGACGTTACATAGACTATAACCAGCGGACGATCTAGACGCTTTTTTTTTTTTTTTTGGATGGGAAATCATCTAATGACTCCTCCCGCTCTGGGTGGAGCGGAAGGGAGTGTCAGACTCTTACTGACTAAAACCCACCCGTGTTCCTTCCTTAGCCCTTTATGTTCCGGGGCAGCGGTAACCCTTTCGGACGATCCCGCTACCCACGCTCTAGACGCTTCCAACGATGCCTCATTTGTCCAATTATGACAAGTAGTTTAGAAGTTATGAGGGAACAGATACATACATACATAGTTACATACGTATCGGTCAAAATCATAACCCTCCTTTTTGCTTCGCCGTAGTCGGGTAAAAACTAAATAAAAGAGCAGTGGTGGCCCAGTGGTAACGACCGCGACTTACGAGTTTTATGTTCAAACCCAGACAGGCACTTTACTTTGTGCAAATTTTCAATAACACTACTCTCAAAACGGTGAAGGTAAACATCGTGGGCATGTCCTAGAACCAATAAATCGAAGTCGTGGCATCTACCAACCCTCACGAGGCCCGCGTGATGGATTACGGCATACTCCCTCTCACAGAGAGGAGGGCTGTGTCCCAGCAGTGAGAACAATATAGGCTATTATATAAATAAAATAAAAGAAGATGCGTGTTCGTGTGTCTGATGTCATTTAAGGATGGATCCCGATTGTATCCAGTTGAACTCTCTGTACTTTGGGCTTCGAGCTAAGAAATCTAAAGTGCAGTGAGTTCTTCTGGGTTTTATCTACAGTTGGGAAGTACGTCCCCAGTGAAGAAACATCGGTGAGTAGATAGAAATACAAGTTCAAATTAAATTAACTAGCAAAACTTCATATACGCGATGTTTAGGGATATGTAATGATGAGAAGTAAAAAAAATATATATTCTAAACTCAAACAACTGCACCGGATTACGGGGTCAACGGCCGCTGCTAGTGGGGTTATTTTAGTTATCAATATCCGTAAAGTTGAGAGTTAGTTAATTTTATTTGACCGGAGAGAAAGATAAGGTGACAGAATATTATGTGAATTAAGTTTTTCGTTTTTTATAAATGTTTTTTTGGTTTCAAAATTCGATGTGATAATTATAAAATCTGATGTTTCTCGGATGGTATATGCAAAAGAATTAGAAGAATTGCATTTGTTTTATCATTTGCATGTATGTACTTGTAATATATTTTTTGTTTAAAATGTGGTATAAAAGGATGTTGCTGGTAACTACTACAGCGAACTACTTTCATTATGTAATGCCATAAACCTGAGCAATTGAAACTGCTTTTTGCGATAAAAAAATAACACATTCAAAAAGATCACATTTTAAATAAATATTCTGTCTCCACAGAACGCGAGAAAGTCTATTCCCGGCAGTATTCGGCGCCATTGCTGAAACGCAAGACGTCTCGCTTCGGCTTGGGACAGCTGCTTGCGGCGCCACAGCCGCTGGGCACTGCGCAGAGGTCCAACAACTCACATGGTGAGTTGGCGGTTAGATTACCGAAAACCGATTATAGAAAACCGCGAATAAGTATGCACGGTTTTGGTTTCTTTCTCAACTGAGAATCCTTTTTAACTACGTATATTTTTTTACTGAGAGTTCTTTCTTAAATGAGTATCCAGAATCGCACTTCGGTCAAATATAAAACAATACTTTACAAACTGAGACAATTCATGATTGATTTACCGAGCTAAAAAAATAGAAGAAGACTTACAAGGGATCAACAACTAAAAGCAAAAGAAAACAGACGTTTTTTACTGTGCCATAATGTGACTTTCAAAACCACTCTTAACTATTAGTACCAATATAAAACAAAATGTTTTTTTCACAGACGGATTCCACTCCCTTTCCGGTCGTTCGGAAGACACGCTGACCACTATTCTGCCCAAAGCTGTCGATCTTGAGGAGGCTGACCGTGAGACTACTAACTTACTGGTGTTCTTGCTTATGCAGTTCTTGTCAAGGTAAGATTTACACAAGGTACATATTTAATTCATAAAGATTGAAGTTACGTTTCGTCTATATAGTACTTTTATCTCACGAAGCGACGCCCACTTTACTTGTGGTGACCAAGTGACACGCTGTGAACATGTGCGTAAGCGCAGGAGCTCTCGGACAATGATGAAGTCGGACTACTGACGCTACTTGTCTTCACGCACACATTCACAATGTGTTTGTACACTTGGTTACCACAAGTAAAGTGCGCGTCGCTTGTGAGATAAAAACAATGTACCTATTTCGAAAGTTGGATGGTGTGTGGGTGTGGGGTAGGTGTGGTATGGGTGGGTGTGGGTGTGGATGGTAATATTTAATATTCAGGCTCTCTGAATAAACTCAAAGATTCTATCCGTTCCAGGTCTGACCAGGCGCATCCGATGGAAGACAAGCAATCGTCTAAAACTCAAGAGCTAGTACTAAAACATCTGTTCCTATTGCTGGGCTACAATTGTGTGGAGAAGTACTTCCACATATCACCTTTTACATTACGGTAAGTGACACATTATTATTGCACATCGTGTTAAGGGGGCTTGTGGCTAAGTAATAACAGCCGCACGGGTCGATCTATGAGGTTAAACTACGCTTGCCACGGTTGGTCCGTGGATGGGTGACCATCTTTACATACCAAGACCCCCTCCGTGCCTCGGTAAGCACGTTAAGCCGTTGGTCCCGGCTGTCATTCGTGGATCTTTGACAGTCGTTACGGGTCGTGAGAAACCAGAGTCTGACAATCGCTTTTACCAAGGGGTATCTATGATACTATACATATATCTTTCTATTTGTCCATCAAGGCAATCATCGATCTTCAACGCGTTCATGGCGAATCTGCCACAAGTACTGGATCAGAATCACGTCATGGGTGCTAGCATTGCTGAGCCTACTTTACTTTTGCTACAGGTATGTGGGTATTTCAAGTAACATTATTAAGTTTTTGCGAAAAAAATTACCATTTTCTTGCTTACTGAAACAGTTTTTCAAGATCTGTAAATGCAGAACGTTTTCTGTAGCTACCAACGACGGGTTGCACTCCGGGAGTGCCGGCAGAAGTGAAAACTTGAATATTAACGTTGTGCATTTTTGATATTTTGGAATGGTTAGGCTTGAGTCCTTGCTGCCCCGTCTCAAAAATTCACACATAGTATAAAACAGTTTTTTTTCGTGTCTGTTTGTGTGTATTCTTAGATCTTGTAAACTACACAATGGATTTTGATGCGATTTTCACTATGATTTAGACAATTTATTCCGATGTTCGGGACACCCACATAGGACATAAATATATTTCGAACACAGTTCTTTACGCTATGATGTGGTGAAGCGCGGGCGTTTTGTGGGGTTGTCCGTTATGTAAATTTGACGTTCACAAAGTTCTGATTGTTGATGTTTTTGTTATGTTTCCGTACCTCAAAAGGAAAAACACACGGGTTACTTTTTGTTCATCTGTGTCTCTCAAGAGTGAGCCGTTTCCTCAGGAAGGGGTAAAGATATCAAGTTGACATTAATATCAAATACAAAGGTCTGCGTCCCTTGTATGGGTGAAATATTCAAGCTTCTAAGTCAACATTTCAAGAGATACGGTCAATTGTGTCACATATTTAGGTGATTTTTGAAAACCTTTATGGGAATTAACCTTTTTTTTTTTCAAAAAAGAGAACATCGTATTTTTTTTTTATTTTGTCTACCTTCCCCTTCGGGGTGTGTAGAGGCGTGGTGTTACAGTTATGATTGCTTGCGCAGTACTGCTGCGGGGCGGGTAGCAGTGCCTGCAGTGCGGCCAGCACGCACTCTCTCGCTGCACTAGAGCCGCATGTACGACGACACTGGCTCATGGCACTACTCGTCGTGCTTTATAAGGTAAGCTTTATAATAATACCAGCGTATTATTGTCCCACTACAGGGCAAACACCTCTTCTCATACAGAGAAGGCGCGAGCATTGGTCATCAGGCATGCTAAAGACGATTTATTCCGGTCGGATACCCTGAACTCCCTCCCCCCCTCCACCCCCCTCGATCCCCTGCTAGTTCGTCTTCTGTTTTAAACTTTATCTTATCCACTATAAGCTTTCTCATTCCGGTTTGATCCAGTTTTTCTTTTGTTTTTATTCCTGAAGGATCGTCGGCAACAAAAATAAGTACAGGATTTAACGGGTTGACGTTTTCAAACTTATGTTAACCCCTTTTATTGACCTTATTAAACTCTTTGGCTTCAGTCACTTTTATTACACAGGGTCAAATTAAATTAGCAGGCGAAATTACACATATTATGTGGTTATCGAAATGAAATCATGATACACCAATCAAAAACAGTGGCACTCCCGGAGTGCCGACAGAAGTGAAAACAAAACACAAACGGAATACTTTGCCATCACTCACTGACATATCGGATATACATTAAAACCGAGTACATACCGAGTACAGCCGAACACTTCCGAAGTGGTGTCGATTACGGTAACAGTGGCGCGAGTTCAATAGTTTTTTCCCATCTCAAAAAATGCCCAACGCGCCTAAAGCAGCTTTCTCTTCAAAAACTCATAATGTTAAGTAACTACTTTGGTTTTTTGTATTTGTTTAGTAGGTACAGACATCGATAGCGTCATGTCTAAGGTTTCTTTCCCCCCTTTCTTTCTCTTTTTACTTTTGTTTCGTTACTCTTTCTAACATGCTGGGTGTGTTCCAGTACCACTACGGCACCGGCAGCGTGTGCGCGATGGTGCAGTCCCTCGTGCGCGTCGTGCTGAACACTGTGGAGGCACAGTATCACCAGTGCAAGCGCATCCCGCCCATGATCGTCATGCCGCACACTGTTAGAGCTAGAGGTTAGTAAACGAATCATTTCATCATCATTTTTGAACATGATTAGATTTTTTTTTAAAGAATTTCATGTAATATAGCTTTTAATTTTACATTCCGGTTTTTTTTTACATTTATATTTTGCTCAAAAGAATGAAAAATTTTAGGTGTTAATCGACCTTGGTTGCTGATTGTTCAACATTATGATTGATGGTTTTAGAATATTGCTACAAAACATAACTCCTAAATACGGATGTAACTGAAGTGCGACCTCGTCTCATCTCATCTAGTTTTAAAAAATAATTAATTTTTCAAGTGTAAATGTATTTCCAAAATAAATTATTTACCAAGTGTTTTTTATACAAAACTAGCTATAGCCCGTCGATTCACGTCTATGCTAGCGAAACTACTTATGGAGTCGAATAAAAAGTATCCAATGTCTTATAGAGTATTTATGATTTTTCTGTGTGCCTAATTTCATTGAAATCCGTTCGGCTGTAGAGCAAAAAATATCTTAGTAAACTGTTTCACTTATTATGTTGTTTTTTTGTTTAGTAGTTGGCGATTACTTAGGTTGATTTGGCTTTGCGACGCGAGTGTCTCTTGCCGAATTTGTTGTGCAATAAATTCGGCTAGAGGTATTCGGGAAGTAAATGCCCTAGCAGCATGCTCCAGAAAGCGGTAAAAAATGTTTTTCTACAAGCAAATGTTCAACGTTCGCAACACAGAACATCACAACGCATCATATAGGCACAAATCACCTACATTCCTTTCACAGTTATTTTACTTCTGGGGTTCCGTCACTGTCAAAATCAGTGATGTTTATTATCATTACAATATGGTAGCTGTTGTCAGGGACCATAAGCTTACATCGAGCTGTGAATGTTCGCGGTAGTACAAGTAGCCCCTCCCCCGCAGACCTGAGCCTTGCGTCGCTGAAGGCGGAGGCTCCGGGCGGCGCGGGCGGCGCGGGCGGCGCGGGCGAGCGCGCGGCCGCCAGCCCGCTGCCGGCGCCGGAGCGCAGCAAGCCCAAGCTGCACCACAAGTCGCCCGCGCACATGCACACGCACTGGGAGGAGCCCGCCAAGTCTGCCAAGTAACTGATATACAGCTTAACTAAACATTATAACTCATAGCCAAACAATCTTTCCTATTCCTTTTTGACGTGAATACGTCTTTAAAATAACTTCCATAGTGGGAGGCAAGTCAAAAAAACCAATGATAACAAAATCGGGGGATACAGTTTGGTGTTGCAGCTACATATCTATCATCTTCATCCTAAATTCAATTACACTATTTGATAGCTAAAGGATCGAAGAATTAATTATGCCAAGTGAGAACTGTGACGCATCGCGCGCACTGGAGGGGGAAACGCCGCCATTTCGAGGTCATTTTGCTGCGTATCGAGATTTCCACTTAGTATAACTTTTGACTCGGAACAGTTACGACGTTCGTTTAAGTTTCAATCGTCACCTCTCGTCAAAATCTGTCGATTTTATACTAAACATTAGTGTAAAATAGTGAAGGTGAATATAATGTGTTAAAAGAAAAATAATATCATTATTATATTTTTAATATTATTTTTCTTTGTATTTCGGCCTATACGCGTCAAAAAGCCAAATCAAAATACAGAGATCGTACACGGTTGGAAAGGGCTTCTAAAGAGCAATCGAATGGTACCAATAAACACCATTACGTTCCCTGCACTGCTTGAACAGCAGCAGTGCAGGGAACGTAAAAGAATGAATGCGGCCGAGCGGATCAACCCCGTTACGTAAGCGTATTCACGTACAACACACGGCCGTGTCCATAACAGATCCACACCCCATTTTGAATTTAGGTTTTCGGGCTATTTTGCAGTTTTGTTTAATGGTACGGTAAGCCGCACGTCAATGGAAACAAAACCAGTATAAACTGACCTTATTCTAATGGAAATCCATGCTACGCTAGGCCAGCTCAAGGTGAAAGTGTTACCACTGACATGCAGCCTCTAGCTAGCTACCTAGCCTACAAGATTTATGTGTGAGTAGATTTTTGGTCGCGAACATAATCTTTTACAAAAGGTTTAAAAGGTTCTTTTACGGCTATATCTTGCAGCAAATGTACCTACTAACAAATCTATTAAGAGCCCTCTCACATTTCGGCGTTTCGCAAATTTAGGTATTTTACGCACCGAGCGCGGCAAACTACGCGAGCGATACTTTCTTCCATGCTTCTCGCTCGCACTATGACTATGATACTGTGAATATGGCGACTAAACGATCTTGATCTTCCGTAACTGAAGGTTTTTTAGGATGGAGTTTAGTGGGCGGAAAATTTTTTACGTGTTATTTCAATTTTATTACGAATTATTTTGTTATATTTTTCATTATTTATGAATTTTACTGTTGAAATATGTTCACAAATATTTTAATTGTTATGCAGTAATTGATTATAATATCTACGGTTGATAGCATAGTTGTATAAATTGTATATAGTAGTATGGTTGCAACCAAGTCCAGTTGGTCTCCACACGCATGTACTCCACGATCTCCTCAACCTTCGTGAAGTGGTGCAGTCTGGACACGTACAGCTGCGTCGTCGGGATTGCTGGACGCAGCAGCATGTTGGGTCCTGCCAGCGCGGTGCCGCACTGGTTCCGACAAGGATGCTTCTTCTTCTTCTTCTCCACTTTGATGAAACCATCCTTGTCACACGTGTCCTTCTCTGGATCCTGCCTTTTCAAAACCTTGCTGGGTTTCGACCGGCTCCGTTTACCCTCTTTTATTTATTTTTATTTCCTTTTTTTTATTGTGTTTTGCAACGCAATTATATTTGTATTTATTTTTGCCCATTTCGATTGGTAAGAAAACTCAAATCAGCTGCAATCAAAATAACTTTAATAAGTTGACTATCTGGTATACTAATAAAGTGTGAACTTTATACTAATTTAAATATACCGTTCGAAAATAAATACTTACAAAGATCAAAAACTGCGGCCGTAGTTCACACGCACACAAAAGCAATGCGGCAGCGTCTAGAAGCGACAATCGGCGCACACGACGGTAGTATCGGAAAGAAGGCGCGCGGGAAATAAACTGACATAGGTCCAACCTCGACAAGCGCTCGCGCGATACTAATCGCAGCTGGCCGGCGCAGTGAAATATATAGTATTTTTATTTATTTAATTAAAAAATAATGGTAGCGATTTAAAAAATAAAAATAATACTATATTCTAAGCAAATGTTGATGATTATTTTGGTATAAATTTTACGCCTAAATAATGTAGGACTTTAGAGATATCGGGGCTTGTTTCGAAGCCTTTTCGGTCGATAATTGAATTACGTAGATTATTTTTTCTTTACATAAAAGGCATATAACGAAAATATATTCTATTATTATTGAAGTATAGGATATTTGAAAGCTAATTATATTTTTTTTGATGGTAGATATTCAGTAGAATCTCCAAATTAGAGCTCCGAAATCATGTCTCCGTGAGTTTTTGCCTAAACATTCATCGGGAGAAAGCTTATTACTAAATAATTAAATAACTTATCTAAAATCGGTTCTGAGGTTATTGTAGTAGAGAAAACGAACTATTTTTACCAAGTAATTGTTATTTCATACAACGAACGTAAAACATACAATTTCAACGTCGAAAACTTCAAATTTCGCGTTTTTTTGTAATACGCCTCTTAACGATGATTAGATTGGGTTCCGCATCTTTATTTTTAAGGCCTACTGTTTTATATCAAGCATTGTGAAATTCTAGGAATAAAAAAAAAGTTAATAATAGTGCGGCTGGACCTGCGTGAATAAGCGCACGCGATTAAGGTAAGTTCATCATTGTACAGTTTTTTTTTAACTTGTGCATAAAGTGTTAGTAAATAAATAAATTCTGTAGCAATCGATTTACAAACAAACAATAATTCATCATTGAAACTATTTATTTATTCCCTTAAAAGTAAAGCAGGTCCGTACGGGAGTTGTACACAACAGTTTTTTGTTTTGCAAATATATTTCTATAGTTCAATTAATTACAAAATCTAATTCAGGCATTGAAATTGTATTTATAACTCTTTTTTTATGATGTTCTTTATTTTTTTGTAGGTACTCTGATAAACATGGTTAACGTTAGATTCGTTTTGAATCTCCCCTGTCTAAAACGATTTTATAGTGGTAGAGCCATGGTGTACTCGTAGTACACGTACTCGAGTACAGCGCGTAGGTGGGCTGGCTCGACCGGGGAAGTACCACGCTCTCACAGAACAGCGGCGGCCATTAGCGACGAGTGTTGCTGCTATTCGCGCGGTTAGTGACGAGTTCCGATTGCCCAACCTCCCCTAGTATACAGTGTGTTAGGTTAAACGAGGGACAGACTTTAAGGGAGTGTAGTACTCATGAAAATGGACAACTTTTGGGTGGACTCCAAAATATGAAAAAAAAAAAACAGCTGTTCCTTACATTCTGTACAGTTATGCGAACGTAAGTGTATGGAGCTGCTGGTTTTATTATCGCGATTTCAGAGTTGGTCCCTTTGTAAAACTTGTACATTTGCTTGAGTACCTACTCGTACTACCGTTCCTTAACGTATATTCCTTGTTTAGCCTAACACGTTGTATTTGGGGAGGGTCGTTAGAGCTCCGTAACGTAGCAGTTACTTTTTTTTTGAGTTGTAGGTGTTTAAGGGCTAAAGGTTTGCTTTATTATAAGCCCATACCCTGCTTTATGGCTTCTTAACAGTTTAATATTGGTCTCTGTCCAATTCACGTAATACCGTAATAAATTGTCTGCCTGAAACGGACGTTTTTATAGTGGTAGAGCCATGCTGTACTCGTAATGTACACGTACCTACTCGAGTACAACGCGTAGGTGCGTAGGCTCGACCTGGGAAGTACCACGCTCTCACACAATACCGGCGGCCATTAACGATGAGTGTCGCTGCTATTCGCGCGGTTATTGACGAGTGGCCCAACCTCCACTAGTATAGCAACCGGTCTATTTTGTAAAAGTCTCAAGGTGAAATCTTAGTTGAAGTGAGCTTGACGTGAGCTGACACTCCTGATTGAAACTATCGACAGCTCACTTCATCTAAGTTTTCTCGATGAGATCAACAACTGTTTTTGGATGTTGGCGTATTCAAGAGCAGCGAATATCACTTTTTATTAAATGAATCATTGTACATTTATGCCCTCTTCAAGTCTTCATTATTTATTTGCAGAACGTGCACACAGTTATAGGCTGTGACTATGCTAAACTTAGTAGTATAAGACCCTGTTAGGGCGCAGCAAGTATTGGTTATACCTACTTACCGCAACGACCATGGTAGTTGACTGACGTCCTCATTTAGCTAAGTTGTAATTCATACAACTTGACCATGACTGGCCACAAGTCTATATAGGGTGACTGGTAATTAGTGACCGATACCTAAACACGTGATTGTACTCATGATAACGAACAACTTTTACTATGGGACCAAACCTGAAATTGCGAAAAAAAATCTGCTGTTTAGTCGTTTATGTTCGCCTAACTGGTCAAAATGTACTGAAGAGCAGATTTTTTTTTCACGATTTCATGTTTGGTCCCATACTAAAAGTTGTTTGTTATCATGAGTACAAGCACGTGTTTAGGTATCGGTCACTAATTACCAGTCAACCTATATAACCTGACATGCTAAAGTACAAACTGCAATATTTTTATATGTATACAGTCAAGCCAGTGACTCTCGGCTTAGTTGAAGTACTAGTAAAAGACCGCCAAGTACATTATTATTATTATTAAAAACTATCCAAGAAAAGTTTGTGTGTGGATTACTTTGAAGTGGGACTGTTCCAAGAGTAACCTGAAAACACTGTGTTGGATGAAATTCGGTGTTTAAGCCAAGTTTGTACCACACCTTGACCTCGACACGGAAGGAGTAGGTATTTCCTGGTGACACACGGAGGTCACCTGCCCAGACCTGTTGAAATACATAACGCCTGCGTTAGATATTTGGTCAGTCGCGCTATACCTTTCAAGCTGTACCTGAATTACGCAAGGACGTTATCACATTTTTTACTTGTTTATTTATAAACGTTGCTTAACTCATCAAGGTCCGCTAATGAGACACAATTGAGTTTCTATTGTATCGTACTACATAGGACTGCACCGCGTCTCTTAACTTTAAGCAACATTTATGAATATATCCCTTACTATTGTCCTTATTTTTATTCCTAAAAGCAGAACTACTTCTTGCCTCCAGGAGGGGGCTGTCAGCTATCCAAGCTGACTTTCGTGTCTAAATATGAAACAGTGTGTTTATCCTTAAACTAATGATAGAATAAGTTATTTACTTCAAAAATCAAAAGCTGAGAATCAGCCCTTTTTCAACGTTAAAATACATAAGACAGTTCCCTGAAACGCGCGCCCTTCGCCACTTCCTAGTGCTTTAGCTCCGAGGACGAAGTGGCGCAACAAACTCCCCAGCAGCACAGCTGTCTGTTCAATTAGAAGAACTTGCGTCTACACACAGTATGCTAAGTAAATAACATAACGAAACCCAAAACATTATATGAAATCCATTTGTATCAATAGAAATAGAAACACGTATCACTAATAATTGGAAATAGATAACATTTTAATAAAATATGGCTTGTGTTTATAAGTACCTATAAATAGTTGTATGATGTACCTACACCTTGAATATTTTGTGCCATTATAACTGAAAACTGAAAGATTTAAGCTTAAAATAAGGAGCTGTACTCCTTATTTAAACTTTTCTAATCTATGAGACATATATATTGTACTATGTATTTACGTGCTTAAAAAAAATCATAAAAGATTTTTTTTTTTTGTTATCATCTAATGCGGTTAGGATTTTTATTTTTATTTCCTGTCTTAATTTACCTCGCCTTGCGTAGTGTAGTTAACTACGCTCAGATACAGAGGATTAATTTACTAACTCTCAATTAACGAGGCAAGGCAGTATATTTAATGCGAGTTCATAAAATCTGTGGGAGGGTGACCAGTCAGGGACGAGCCCTACAGAGCCGTGCGGATGGAGGAGCACGGCTCCTTCCACTTCGAGGGAAGCAGACCCTAACATTTATTTTAACTTCCTCTTCTTAATCATACACATGAATTTTCAACCTTATTTTATAATGACGACGTTTCTTTGTTCCTTGTCAACTTTCATTTGGGACAAAGCGGAACATTTTATATGTACTTATTCATACAATCCGTTGGAGATTGACTAGTCAGAGAACACTATGTAATTTCAATTTAATGACAAAAAAGCATATTAGGCTGCCAAATCGTTTTATTGCACCTATTATATTTCATCTCTGCATCACCCTAAGGTACCTATGGTATAAAATTATGATGGAATTAAGTCCGTCATTTTGCAGTTTTTTACTTCTCCCTAAAGTATTAATTTTAAAATCGGGACAAATGCATTTACACAATGATGTTTTTTTTATAACTTTCACAATCAAGGAAAAAGAATTCTCTTTCTTGAATCTTCATAACCTGGAATTCCCAACCTATTTTATGTTCACAGAATATTTAATGGGAATTCTTACTATTACAATACATACAATTGCCAACCTTCTTTCATACTGACATAGTTTTCTTGTCTCCCCGCCTTGTCCCCTAACTTTCAGTCGGGACAAAGCAGAACATTTCATGAGATTTCATACAATCGGTGGGAGGGTTACCACTCAGTGGCGAGCCCTACAGGGCCGTGCGAATGGTGGAGCGCGGCCCCTTCCACTTGAGAGGAAGCCGACCACAAACGGAATTAAGGAAAATATAAATAACTCAAATAGAACGACTATCGCAAACATTCCTGTTAAAAAAATACATTTTCTAATACATATTCTTTTCTTTTTCAGCTCATCAATTATTTTTTTATGGAGTAAAACCCTGTGTCTGGTAATTTACGTATTGTTTTATTTTCAGTAATAGTGTCAGTGAAATTGTCAGTGATAGTGAAAAACCTGTTCACTACAAAGTGAAAACTGCGGTAAGCCTGGATTTTTTTTTATAATTGACATCTCGCAGTTCGACCCATGATGTTGTCGTCTGCTTAACTGGGCTTGCCTGAGGATACCTCAATAAATTCAGGCCTCCAGCCAGGACTTAATAAACATTAGAACTAAGAGACTACACGCTAAGGTCACCCCCTGTGGGGTACGGACCTCGGCTTGGGGCGTCGCTGGGAGAGGGCAGCAAGGGACAGGCTGGATCGGCATTATTTTGGGACGAATTTAAAACTACAGGCTCAGCGGCGCAGGCTGGCTCGAGCAAGGGTCGGGGCCGACATGGTATGGGGCGTCGCGAAGGGTCTCGAGGGCGAGGACGGAAGGACGGCTGTAGGGAGGTACGCCTGGAATATTGGTAAGTGCTTAGATACATAAGATTCTTGCTGCCAAAAGGTATGAAGCTGTCCTCTTATTTTGTTAAAACTCCGTTCTACGCTACGTCTACTGTCCTCCCATACCTACAGTAATTTGAAAATATTGTAAAAGGCAATTATTTTTAAAAGAGTAATCGTGGGATTTCTTGCCGGCTCTTCTCCATAGGAAACGACCAATTGGAACCGTGCACCTAGCTTCTGACGTTTCATAAGTGCCCAGGTAGGTTTATGTGAACTAAAATATTTTGATTTTGCTAGCTCAAGATCAAAGTTACCGCTGACATCGCTGTCGTCTGAACCAGTAAAGCAAATTTATTCGTTTTGATAAGTATTTCTTCTCTTTTTACTGCAATACGATGTGATTTTTAAAAACACCAAAGCTCGTGTTGCTTTGTCAATAGTCACATATTTGGGAAGTTTATTTAAACTTTTAATAATTAATAAATGCACGGTCATTAAGATTTTTCCTTACCAACTTCAACACTAAACACACTTTACCTTTAAGCGTTGCAAAAGGAAAGGAAATACAGATTTTTTCTAACTCAAATATCAGCCAAAGCTCTTATTTTTGACTGATATCCACAGACTACTTAGAGATACTGTCTGATATCAATATTAATAAAGTGTAATTAACGTATAATTTTGCTAAAGTTTAAAATCATACCTGAAAAAAAAAACAAAACATAGATTCTCATAAAACTGAAATACTTACATAATATTTTTTAAAATTAAACGTTTTGCTTTAAAAACCAAACAAAAACAAAATACAGAAACTAAAAATCTTTAATTGCGGAAATATTAATTCATAATAACTTAATATTGTTGCTTGACTTTTACATAAAGCGGTTATGCATTCAGATATCCAGCAATTTGGAATTAATTCGATGCATAAGTGCATTGAAGACTTCACTTAAAAAAAAAAAAACTAGCCAAAAATAACACAAAATCTATTTTTTTTTTCTCCAAATTTGTGACGTGAAGTGAACAATTTTAGCGCTTCTTCCACTGATTAATTATTTCTTTGTTATAAGCTGGTAAGTAATCTATACTAATACTAATATACTAATATACTAATAATATTATAAAGAGGTAAAATTGTTTGTAAGTTTGTAAGTTTGTAAGTTTGTATGTAGGGGGTAATCTCCGGAAGTAATGAACCAATTTTAAAAATTGTTTCACTGGTAGAAAGCTACATTATTCGGGAGTGCTATAGGCTATAAATTATAAAGATATCATGCATATTAGCTGAACTATCTCAATTTTTGTCTAGCCAGGCGGAAAAAAATTGCTCTTACAACAGAGTTATTTGCATGCGCTGCCTTAACAGTTGTATATAATTGAAAACAATGTATAGCAACCTGGTCCGCTTTGAATAGTTCTACAAAAAAGTCCGCGACACCATATTTCTATCTTTTATATTTTAGAAGATATAGTAGCTTTTATGTGTTAAAAAAAGTATTTTTCGACGTACTTACCTTTGGACGATTTTTTAAACAACAAAATATTAAACCTTATCGAAAAAAATATTATTATGATCACAAGAACATCGTAGAGACGCGATTTGCCCAAAACAGTATGTCAATTGGTTAAATAGTTTCGAAGATAATATAAAATTACTAAATCGGAAAATGCCGCCGTCCATTCACGAACCGCATTAGAACATGCTTTGTACGGACGTTTTATCCATTTACCCATAGATGGCGTTGTGCATAATGACGCTCTCCAGTTATTATTTAACTTTCGTCGTTAGGTAGGTAGGTGAGTTGTACGCACTAAGTAGTTACTGTTGGTTGGATGTTGTTGGTCTTTAAAATTGTTTTGGTTGCTCGGTTTCTTAAAACACAAATACTACTTCGTTCTCATTCTTCGAGTTCGAAGCTGTGGTATTTCTGTTTTTGGGATATCGGACAGTTTCAGCGATTGTTTATCATGCCTAAAAAGAAATCACAACTTTCCCGTCAGACATCCCAGACAAGAGCAGCTCGAGTACGCCGTACGGAAGAGTCTGCTCTTGAAAATCATCAGCGCCTCTCGAGGAATAGAGAAAATATTTCGCAAGCACGCGCTGGGGAATCTAGCGTCTCAGTGATTTAAGGCAGCATGTCTCTGCAACAAGGGATAGGGAGTCTAGCGCTGAGCACTCGCAGCGGCTCGCTAGGCAAACTGTGAGAACATCGCAGGCCCGTGCTCGGGAATCTAGCGCTGAACTTGCGCAGCGTCTCAGTGATTTAAGGCAGCATGTCTCTGCAACAATGGATAGGGAGTCTAGCGCTGAGCGCTCGCAGAGGCTCGCTAGCCAAAGCGCGAGAACATCGCAGGACCGAACCACACTCATAATTTCATCACAAGTTAAAATGTTTACCGCCCAACGAAGTGGGCACGGGTCAGCTAGTTTCTTTATATATTGAATACTCATAGCAACCAATTATACTACTTAAGTCTTAAGTCTTTTGTTTGTTTCAGATCGTGCTTACTTCTCTTATACTGAACAGTTAAAACGGGTAAAATTTTAGATGAAGTACGTAAGTATTATTATTGGGTTTATTAACAAAGTATAGTAAAATAAGAAATATGGATGTTAATTATTGTTGTAGAATAAAATATATCTATCTATGCATTTACACAATGATGTTTTTTTTTATAACTTTCACAATCAAGGAAAAAGAATTCTCTTTCTTGAATCTTCATAACCTGGAATTCCCAACCTATTTTATGTTCACAGAATATTTAATGGGAATTCTTACTATTACAATACATACAATTGCCAACCTTCTTTCATACTGACATAGTTTTCTTGTCTCCCCGCCTTGTCCCCTAACTTTCAGTCGGGACAAAGCAGAACATTTCATGAGATTTCATACAATCGGTGGGAGGGTTACCACTCAGAGGCGAGCCCTACAGGGCCGTGCGAATGGTGGAGCGCGGCCCCTTCCACTTGAGAGGAAGCCGACCACAAACGGAATTAAGGAAAATATAAAGTATAACAAATAATTCAAGTAGGACGACTATCGCAAACATTCCTGTTAAAAAAATACATTTTCTAATACATATTTTTTCTTTTTCAGCTCATCAATTATTTTTAATGCAGTGAGTTAAACTATGTGTCTGGTAATTTACGTATTGTTTTATTTTCAGCAATAGTGCCAGTGAAATAATTATTAGGTTTATTAACAAAGTATAGTAAAATAAGAAATAGGTAAGTATGTTAATTATTGGTGTAGAATAAAATAGATCTATCTATTAACCGGTTGTCTGCCGTAATTACAGAAACAATTGAACAGCCATTGTGCACCGCGTGGATCCACGTCCCGTGGATACGAAGGGTTGATGGTAAGTACTTTTACTTCAGTGAAGTTTACAGGTAAGTTTGAATTATTAGACACAAAACGTGGTGGCTCTGTTGATTGCCCTGAAGTTTTGACCCTATCCCCTGAACTAGGTGGGAACCTGTATCTCAGGGGGATAGTATTCAGCCATGGGTTATGCAAGTACCGAGTGCCACTGATGTTTTAGAGATTCAGTATTGAAAGTGTAGTTATCTACAGGATGTTCGGCAGAACGTTGAACACACGAAAATGGCAGATAGGTGGGGTCGTCTGCTACCTACCCAGCCCAAAACAAATACCTAGGCCCCATAGTTTTTTTTTTATTTTATTTTTATAGCCGATTTTCATGAGTTTTAAAACTTTGAAGGCCTATAACTTTATGTAGGATAGACGAAACTGGCAACACTTTTTTTTTGTTTGTTATAGGCCTTCAAAGTTTTAAAACTCATGAAATTCGGTAATAAAAAAAATTGAAATAAAAAAACTATGGGGCCTGAGTAATTTTTTTTGGGCAGGGTAAGTAGGTAGCGGACGACACCATCTATCTGCCATTTTCGTGTGTTTAACGTCCTGCCGAACGCTCTATATATCTATTAAAGTGGTGTGTGAAATAGTAGGTATGCGATGAAGGTGTATGATGAATAGTGTGGCGTGTATGTTTAAAGTTAGTATGTGGTGTGAAGTGTATTTTGTATGAGAGTAGAGATGTGGAGGAGAAATGTATGTACCTGTATGTGTTTGTGTGTACATGGAAAAATAGTTTTTATGATGTAAGAGATAAGAAACACGAATTGGTCTGGTTGAACAGTTTGAGATAGACTGGCGCTACTTGAACGAACGTTTAGCAAGTCCCACACCCATGCAGGAGTGGATTTCCGCTGTTGGTTTATTTTTATTATTTATTTTTATTAACTGACTTCAAAAAAGGAGGTTCTGTATTCGACCCGTATGTATGTATGTTTGTATGTCCGCGATTTTCTCAAAAACTAACGAACCAATTTTGATAATTATTTCACTAATGTGATCTACATACTTTCAGGAAGGTTTTAGTATATAATACATTATGAAATTATTCTTATTTACGATGATATACGCATAAATGTACTGCATTTCCGGTATTTCTATGCGAATTTTGCTGATTCTTCTAGTCGGTGTCTTCAATTCTTCAATGCACTAGTGTTATTTGAATTTGTGTGGAGTAGGTACAACTAAAAAGTGAATGAAAAATAAAAACTTTTTTCCAAAAAAAAAAAAAAACAACCGACTTAAAAAAAAAACTACAAAAAGTCAAAAAACGAAAATGCGGAACCAACGACACCGACTTCCGAAATTAAAGTTATTTATCACTTTGTACTTTTTTTGAAGTCGGTTGTTTTTTTTTTATAAAAAGTTTTTTTTTAATTGGTTAGGTACCCCTGTAGAAAACTCACGCTGTTATGATATTATTCTGGGATGCTGTGGTGTCTCTCGGAACTCTAAGCCTCACCGTAAGAGTTCCATATCGATGGATTCATATTATCCATCTACTTAATAGGCCGATTACCTACATTTACACAATCTATGCTTACTACGCCAACCTCTAAGTGAGAATTATAATTGAACTTAGTTATGCCCATTTGTTCCCAACGAGTAACACCCTCAAATGTCACACTGTTACTCGATGGGATTTTTTTCTGAAAAAATTCCCAACCGGTCACACTACCAGTCACGGGAACTCGCAATTTTCTCTTTCTAGCTCTTTTTTTTCTATTTGCGCAAGTCGTTTCTGGCACTCGCCGGCCGCTGCCGCGGCACCGCTCGCTTCGCTCGCTCGGCTCGTGCGTAGAGGGGTCTCAGTTTTAACCTAACCTAACCGATTGTTCCCAACGAGTCACACTGTGACATGTTACAGTGTGACTGGTTGGGAACACACCGTTATGCCAATACATAACCCACGTCAAATCTCCCATTTTCCGAAGTAGGTGTAGCAATTCACTAAGTTTGGATTGCTTGGGTTCTCGCTGGATAGGTTTAGCACATTACTAAGTTTGGAATGTTTGGATTCTCGCTGGATAGGTTTAGCACTTTACTAAGTTTGGAATGTTTGGGTTCTCGCTGGATAGGTTTAGCACATTACTACCTAAGTTTGGAATGTTTGGATTCTCGCTGGATAGGTTTAGCACATTACTAAGTTTGGAATGTTTGGATTCTCGCTGGATAGGTATAGCAATTTACTAAGTTTGGATTGCTTGGATTCTCGCTGGATAGGTTTAGCACATTACTAAGTTTGGAATGTTTGGATTCTCGCTGGATAGGTATAGCAATTTACTAAGTTTGGATTGCTTGGATTCTCGCTGGATAGGTTTAGCACTTCACTAAGTTTGGAATGTTTGGGTTCTCGCTGGATAGGTTTAGCACTTTACTAAGTTTGGAATGTTTGGGTTCTCGCTGGATAGGTTTAGCACTTTACTAAGTTTGGAATGTTTGGGTTCTCGCTGGACAGGTTTAGCACTTTACTAAGTTTGGAATGTTTGGGTTCTCGCTGGATAGGTTCAGCACTTTACTAAGTTTGGAATGTTTAGGTTCTCGCTGGATAGGTATAGCACTTTACTTGGGGCCTGTGCACACCAAGTTTTTTAAACGCGACGTTGACGCGCGTTTGTAGCGATACAGACGCGATACGCACGCGAGTCAGACGGCTGTAGACCATTGCTCCTGCTCTGTAGGATAAAAGCGCGCCGTCGACGCACGTTTCTAAAAAGCGCGTCTACGGTGCGTTTAAAAAACGTGGTGTGCACAGGCCCTAAGTTTGGAATGTTTGGGTTCTCGCTGGATAGGTATAGCACTTTACTAAATTTGGAATGTTTGGGTTCTTGCTAGACAGGTATATCACTTTGGAAACGAAACGTTTCAAACGTCAGTAATTAACTGAGGTTGAGAGATTGTTTTTTTATGACTTTACATAAAATTTATAAACGAAAAATAGCCATATCGGTCCAGCTGTCTCAAGTGATGCGTTTACCAACAAATAGCATTTCTTTTTATTTATATATAGGTACATAGATTATGAAACGGATTTACGGCTGATTTTACCCACGCCATACTCTTATCCTAGAAATAATTTTGAAGTGTCGACAGCTTTACCAATTGGAAACTGTCAGACGTCAATTTTATTCCAAGCATAAAGAATCAATGTCGTTGATGAAATCCACCCTTAGTATTACTTATAAGTTGACCTTAGTATTACTTATAAGTTGACCTTAGTATTACTTATAATTAAAAGATGCGGAACCCATTGGTCATGTTAATTGTTACTTGAACGAAAGCTGTGTACTACGAGTGTGCATAATTATGACATACATTTTCCTGTCTTATTATTGTTTTTCAGGATTTTTCTACCGATCGTGTGTTCCTTTGTGCTTTGAAGTTAAGATGGCACATCGAAGTTTAGCAAAAGACTGTCACATTGGTATGCGTGACAGAGACGGCGCTCTACAAAAGCCGCTCTTTTTCTAAAATGTCATGTGTCATAATAACAATGTAAATTGTAATACGACTGTGCTGTCAGTGGTACCACTTGGCTTTCGAAACGGCGTACGACGTTTTCGGTCAATCTGGTACCATAGATGTGCGCTCCATCATCTAAAACTTGCCTGACTTTAAAGTAACTTTCAATGTAAGGGACCTTAGGGCCAGGTAAGGAGGTAAAGGTAATGGTTTCTCTCAAAGGTACAAGCAGTGGAGCCTGGAGCAGGAGTCTTCGGAGAGTGAGCTGATCGCCATCCCCGAGACCAGCGACAAGTCGGACACCACCGTCCACGGCAGCACTGCACCGGTGAGTGATAAGATAATGATTTATTTCTCACCACAATATTTAAGTACATTTTCAAGTGATCAGGAACTAATAATAGTTTGAAGGTGGGGATAATGGTTTTAATTATACTGTAGGAGACTGGTACCTAATTAAGCTAGGTGTAAGGCCGGTATTTCAGGACACCAGAAGGCCAATTTTCGTAATTTAAAACGTTCAAAATCTAGGCGCAGTCTCGTCTCAGCGACAAACAAATGTCAAGAACTTGTCAAAATGTAGGGAAATTAGAGGTATTTTTGACAGATTGAGACTGAGATCAGGCTGTGAAAGTTCTTAAAATTATGAGAATCGCCCCTCAGGTCTCCACCCCTCATGAAGCAGTGAACTTCTAGTATTTGAATTGGACTTTCCGAAAATGGGAAATTGAACACCTTTCCAGAATTTTAACAGCCTTCATAATAAAACTAAATACTTGAGTTAATACCTAATTACATACGCTTGGTATATTAATTTCCTTGGGATGCAAGGAATTGTTGCTGGGATGAGTTTAAAAAGAAAGTTTGGTGACACGATACGAATGGCTTTTAAAATGTCATAAACATTTGAAAATTCACAAAGTCACATAAAATTAGATACCCGCCCGATTTCACTACTTCAGAACTGCACAACTCATTTTATAATTGCTCCTATTTGTCATATCCTATCTGACTTTAGACTTGAGTAACAGCGTCTCAAAGACGCTAGTTTAATTTGTATACAGGAAGATGTTTTTATCACCATCCAAATTTTTACAGGGTGTTCTACCCATGAATATGAACAACTTTCACTATGGGACCAACTCTGAAATCATAAAAAAATCTGATGTTTCATACATTTTGGTCAAGTAGGTATTGAACTTTTGTATTAAACAGCTGATTTTTTTTTCATGATTTCAGAGCTGGTCCCATAGTGAAAGTTGTTCATATTCATGGGTAGAACACCCTGTAAAAATTTGGATGGTGATAAAAAAATCTTCCTGTATATGCAAACTAACCTGTTCCAATACTGCAGGGTTCGTTCGACGAGCCGTCCCACTACGAGGACCCGCCAAAGGTAGAACCGCCTGCCACTACTACCGCTTACCCGCCGCTCAGTAAAATCGTAAGAATTAGAATATTATTGCCTTCATTTTGCATGTGATTTTATTATTTATTATTAGTCATAGGAAGTAGGTTTAGTATAGTCGCTAAAGGCTTCGCTTAGACAGTTGATTTAGTGATGGTCAGACATACAATTACAGGTACAGACGCTAGCACATCAAGCTACCCGAAACTGTAACATTTACCCAGTCAAAATTTAACCTTATGCTTTAGCGATAAAGTTGAAAATCTATTAAAGAAATTTGACAGATTGTAGTAGCTTGATGTGCTGGCGTCTGTACATGAGACGTTTTATCTTTGTCTCTGGGATGGCAACAAACCCGCGATTGCACTGGTATTTCAGGTATGTATCGTTGACCACTTAACATCAACCGAGTAAACGGTAAAAATCTCACCATGAAAACTTACGTGAAGTGAGCTGTCAATTCACGATGCTAGGGATTGACACTATTGAAAACTCACTTCAAGATCTCTTCACTTAAGGTGTTACGGACAGATTTTTACAGAATGGGTCTGCAGGTGGGCCGCTTGCTTGTTTGCAATCTAACAACAAAAAGCCATGGGCTAACGAGTACAGGAGGTACTGATCGATTTTTGTGGTCAATCTTGCACCGAATTTTCATTGATAGTAGTTGTTTAGTATTCAATCATCATCAGAATGGGAGTCAGTCGCCGCACCCAAGGGGGAAGCCAGAGTTACAGCATGTCAAAGTTGTAAAAAAAATCGCTCCAAAACCATAAGTAAGGGATGATATTTAGGATCATCTTCATGGCAACAAAAACATGTTAGCTGCATGGAAGCGAGGGGAATATCTCGCAGTCGCGTAAATGAACAGATTTTGTGATGGGACTCAATTCGAAACTATCACTAGTAGGGCAACGTTGTCAAAGGAAAGATGAATTCAATTTTGAAGGAAAATAAAACTGCAAAAATGGACATGCTTTAACTTTGGACTCTCAGGATGCACTAAGAGCAAACTATTTTTGTTATGATTTTAAGCCGGTATGAAATAACTGGTTCAAACGCAATGCTTTTATAAGAATAATTGCAATTTTATTATGGTTGTCAATATTCCTGATAAAAACTCCCAAATTAGTTTTTTTTTTGTACCTATACTGTCCCACTGCTGGGCAAACGCCTCCCCCAAGTTCTTCCAGGAACTCCTTTCCCGCGCCAAATAGTAATTAAATTAGAATTTATTCAATCTTGTCAGTTCTAGTAGTGGGATATTAAAGACTGAATTTGTTAATAAAAAAATATGAAGATAATTGGTTAATATTGTACACTACATTTACCTAGCCTACCCTTGGATCCCGCTCAGCACACCAGCTGTCCACCAGTTCATCAGTGTCCATAGGCAGCGACTCCTCAAACTTGTAAGTGCATTTATTGTAAATTATAATTTATAATACACAGTTACACACACCCCTCTTTTTGGTCATAATTTTTTATTTTCCATAGTTTTGTACAGTCACAAGCTCAACTAGCTGACCCGACGAACTTTGTACCCACTCAGAATTAATAAATAAAAAAGCCGTTCCATACAAAATGTATGAGAATTAGGTACCTTCCTTCATATTTTTTTTTGTGAATTTTTCCCATGTTTTAATAGTTATTCTGCTATTCAGGTCGGAGACAAATCCAACTGGTGGTGTAACTAACCCGACTTTGTTTTATTTACCTATATAGAAGCAATTTTGTACTTGTATTTTTTCAAAGTTGCAAGAGTTATTTGTATATCACGAGTACATCGCATTCGATATAGGTAGGTAGTATGTTTGTGACTGTAATTATTTGTAAAATATAACTTTCTTATCATACCACACATGACGCCTGTATTTTTCCGAATGGTTAGGCAGAGGAGTGCATTTCGCCAGGTATATTTTAGTACCTAATGTTATAGGGGGCGATCCTATTGCTACCAACCGGGCACAAATCAAGACTCCGGGCTGCTACTAAGAAATTCCCGATAGAGAAACCTAATAATACTCATCACTTCTTCATTTCTATATATAAATCTGTTACCTATATTTTCCATGACTTACAAACTTGTGTTTTTTGATCAGTGTAAAATATACCGTTTACAATAGAAAATCAACGCCGATGAGTGGTCAGTCGGTGGAGATCTGGCCGGATCAGATACACCAGCAGGCGTCGCCGCGAGCCAAGATACTAGGCAAGCAGAAGAGGATTATTGGTAAGTCATTCATGTTAGTATTCATTATCAGTACTTCAGAAGAAACTTGTAAAATATAGAATATCACGTTCATTTTTTTTTTTAGTTTATCTAATTTTTGAATATTATTTTGTTTGAAATTTTAAAACATATAAATATCATTTATTGTTTTCATTTTATGCAAATCAAATGTCATAAAAAAAATGATAAAAGCGTTTTAGCAGTATTTCATTTGCGATTTTCCTGTATTATTTTTAGCCATCTAAAGCTTTTATTATTTGCAATTCATCTACATTTATTCGTCATTTTAGCTGTTTATTGTTTCCGATATACTTACCTGTTTTATTTTTTGTTTTCTCAGCGAGCTGCGATCGTCATCGCTTATTTTGTAATGTTGTAGATACCTCATCAGCATTCATCTCCATAGCAAGTTTTACAGAATAGCTTCACCAATTAAGTCTATTTGGGCTTGCCATCGATCATTAAGTCTCATAGTTTACTGTCGGCGTACAGCGTGATATACGTACAGTAGGGTAATGAGAAGGTTAAGTAACTTCATGTCAACAAACCATAAAGTTACTTGAGCTTTCCATTCCTTCACTGTACCTACTCAAACAACTACCTACATGCTTCTCAACCCACATCATCATCTGCCTAGCCTTTTCCCAACTATGTTGGGGTCGGCTTCCAGTCTAACCGGATGCATCTGAATACCAGTATTTTACATGGAGCGACTGCCTATCTGACCTCCACAACCCAGTTACTGGGTAATACGATATCCCCTTGGTAAGACTGGTTGTCAGACTTTCGGGCTTCTGACTACCCGTAACGACTGTTAAAGATCCACGAATGACAGCCGGGACCAACGGCTTAACGTGCTTTCCGAGGCACGGAGGGGTCTCAGTATGTAAAGATGGTCACCCATCCACAGACCAACCGCGGCAAGTGTAGCTTAACCTGATCGATCGACCTGTGCGGCTGTTATTATTTAGCCACGGACCCTACCACTTCCACTGCTTCTCATCCCACATATCAAAAGATTAATATGTTCACCTGATCAGTTTTACTGTTCTGTTTAATTTTGCTATTGTCTTTCATTCTGTAGGTACTATCAGAATTAAGACTGATAACAAATTTTACAGAATACGCAAACATGATTTCTACGTCTCCAGATTTGATCACTTGTTCTATAGTTTTCTGTTCTATATTTTTCCTTTGCTGTTTTTTATTATTTGTTTTTAATTGTTTGTGTGTACCTACATAAATAAGCATCTTTTTAAACTGGATGTATTTTTGTGGAGATTTTTTTTCATTTTGTTATTATTTTTATGTTTTTTTTGTGAGTAGGTTAGGTAAGTTTAGTAAGAAACCGATGGATGTTCTCGAATACAATTTTATTTTAGTAATAGAAAAGAAGCATCTCATTTATCTAATTAAATTTCAGTCGACAACATCCATCGGTTTCTTACTAAACTTCAACTATGTCCGACGATCCTGCATCCATTATTTCTTTTGTTGACTGTACATTATTGTTTTTTTTTTTTTATTTCTATTTTTTGTTTTTATATTGTTTAGGTTGCGATCTGCCATTATTTTTGTTGACTGTCAGTCATAGGTGTACAAATTGCCTGTCAGTGACAATTGATCTACTTAAGTAAAGTAAAAAAATATTGTTAAGCAAATTGACTACCAACTGAGACTTGTCCGTACCTATATTCAGACATAACTGAATTTTTTTGGCCTGTTGTATGAAACGGCTTTAAAACGGCAAATGGGTGTAGGATGTCAATTTGGTTAAAAATTTATTTCCCTGACTGTACCGTCCTTTCACAATTATGATCTTTATTGTCGTTTCTATAAGTTTGCTGCGAGAGGTAAAATACAGTGCTTCTACAGTTATTTTCGTATTTATAAATCACTAGCTTCTGCCGCGACTTCGTCCGCGTGTTTTAATATGAAATATATCTTATGGTACTCGGCAATAGTGTAGCTTTCAATCAGTGAAAGAATTTTTATAATCGGATGAGAAGTTTTGGATATTATCTCCTACATCCAAAGTAGGTAACAAACTGTACCAGTTTAATAAACTTTACCTTTATAATAGATTATTGCAAGCATGGGTTGTTGAGCTGTTTTTTTGTTATTATAAGTCCTGTATGTTGTGCCAGTGGGCAGCAGTACGTCCCCGGACACGGCACCGTCATCCAACGGCGACAACCAGTTCGCGCACTGGCCGCACGCGCGCTCTCCGCCGCAACACCACATCAAAAGCCCAGGTACCAGACATCACCAGTTATTTAAACATCAATGATGATTAGCCCTAGTTTTATCCTAGCTAAACATGATTGGGCCATTATTATTACATTTAACACCATTGTACACTATTTGCAAACAATATTTTCTAGAGTTTATAATAATAAAATGTCATAATCTTTATTGTCAGTCCTGCTAACAGTTTTAAAGGACTTTAGTGCTTGTTTTATTTATTACCTTAATTCATCTGGTAACACTGAAGACCAATCTCAATACAATTGAGCTCATAAGAAAAGCACGGATACTATAATAATATACCTGTTGTCCGTAGCCAAGAACGTGGGCTATGCGTACGCGTCGCCGGAGTCCCCGCTGTCCAAGATGGAGGTCGCGTGGAGCGCGCCGCCGCCCTCCATGCCGCTACATTCGCACCAGCCCTTCCACATACCGCCCCCTGAAAGGTGAATAACTAAATTAGGAAATGGGCTCCAAAATGTTACAGGCGGTAATAAGGTACAACGAGCTTTAGAAAGAGACGCAGTATGGGAAAAGCTACGGTTTCCTACAAGAGCGGTGGCCGCCACATGACGGCCGCAGTGACAGCTGTCATGAAAATTACGGCTGCTCTCTATAAAAACACGCCAACTTACTTTCATAACGTATCAGTGACGTCTATTCGCCGGTAAGTTACGGACGCTATGTGGCGGCCACCGGCCTTCTAGGAAACCGTAGCTGTACAATAGTTAAGCAGGCCATACACGTTAGATTGTGCATGGCGGTTACTGAGCAAGCAAACAAGTCATTCATCACCAAGATTCGTAATTCAGAGTGACTGTCCAGTTTGATTATTCATGCAAAACTCTGCAAGTATATCCTAGCGTGTAAGGCCGTCTTTACTGACACGATGCTCTACAACACCGACGTTTTGAAAAACTTGATGTGTGATATGTGCCTCACAGAGAGGATGCCTGGGTATGCTATGATATGATGTGCCATATGAACGCCCGCGTACTGTAAAGATACTTTGAAAATTTCTGGATTAAGGCTTTTGGGGACCTTCGTTTTGAAAGCTAGGTCATTCTGCGTATTTACCTTTCCAGCCAAGTTAACAGACATACTGGAAGGTAACAACAATTTTTTTGTGTTCAGGTTGCTGCCAATCGGTCCCAAGCCCAACAAAGAGCAGTACCCAGTATTCAACGCTCTTGTGGACCGAGTCAGGGAGGCGTTGAGTCTACCACCAGGTACGTAGAAACAGACAATGTGATGATAGACATTTTACGTAGAAATTCATTTTGTTGTTGCTATCTTATTTCCACCTAAAGAATGGAAGTGAGTGTCTGTGAGGTATCGACTGAATGTTATGGATTGGTTTAACATATTTTTCAGACAGATCATTCTTCTTTTTATCTTATCTTCATCTATTATCATTTTTCTGCGCCCCTTATCCCAACTTATTTGGGGTTTGTGCAGTACATTGTTTCTTCCATAAACCTCTTAGTTAAGGATGAGTTATCTTGACATTTTGACTTTATATTTTTATCTAGATGACTCAACAGACAACACAGGTTCTTCTCGTTCTGAGGGCGATGTGACTCCCACACCCAATCCCACCAGCAGACCTCAGGATTTGAACAAGAAACCAGCTGAAACCACGAGGTACGTAGACTATTCTGAGTTCGCAATTAAATTCCCAAAGATGAAAACAAATGTTTTTTTGTGAAAAAAATCCTTTATTGCCTACACTAAAAGTTCAGTTTGTGCTACAAGTACAATTTTTACTATAGTTCATTTACACTAGTATAAAAATGATATCTGTTAAAGAGGAAATTACGTCATTTGGAAACAAGGACTTGAAATATTATCAGCTACCAGTATATTATAACAGTTCTTCTACTTTTTATATTAGAAGTGGTGGTGGTGGTGTAGTAGGAGGCTACTTAAAAAAATATATGATTTATTAACATGACACATGAACATGAACACGTGCGTGTGCGCAGGTCTCCGCGGCGCCTGGCGCGCCAGGTGGCGCAGACGGGGTCACCGCCGCACCAACATAATACTGGTAAGTGTTTTGTTTCGTAAATAATCATCATCATTCAGCATGTCTACAATAACACTACGCTACAAGGTTATTCTGGCGCGTGGCCAAAATCAGAACTAACGCCGCCATCTTGTTTTTTGAATATTCACAAAACAAGTCCACAAATGTTTACGGACAGGGACTCTGTCAACTCCTCTGCCTCTGTTTCTTTAATATTTTTTTATCTTCCTCCTATTAAATCATGCCTGTGACATCTTGCGTCAGTGTAAACGTCTCACAGTAATTTAAAGCTACAGTGAGTATTTCAATCAGTTTTAGCTGATGACGTTTATAGGAGACTCAAGCCTAACATAGTAGAGAGTGAATCATAGGAGCCTGAGACAAAATGACATTGCAGAGTGTGGCGGCTGCAGCGGCGGCTGCGGCGGGTGGTGGGAGGACGAGTCGCGCGCGGGGAAGAGGGCTGCGCACGCGCACACCGCGCCGCACAGGCCCGACGCACAGCTGTGCTATAGGTGTACGTATTGTAGGGGATACAGATGTCAATAGTAACTGCCAAGAAATAATTTGACATGATCGAGCAGGTGGTGTAAAAAGTTATTTTAATTGTTACTACTAGGGGTCTTATTCATATTTAAATAATTATTTTTAAACAGGTGCAGAATGTGGTACTGCAGTAGAACAGTACAGCGACGAAGAGCTCGGCCTGTGCATCATAGTGCTGGCCACGTTTGTACATCGCGAGCCTGCGGCAGCTGCCGGCATGCTGCCACAGCTACTGCACAATGTTAGCAGGTGAGATAAAGATAATTAACAATACATATTTACTTTAAGAGTATTCTGCCTATCTACTTTGCATTATGTGACAAATGGTTACAAGTTATCTCAAGATATCCCGAGCACACTTGTCTACGTGTAGAGCCGCGCTGGGACGTGCTAGCTCCCTCGTCGCGCGGCCGCTCTTACGTCTGTAGGACTGAGACGGCCGCGCCTGATCTTTTTAAACTAAAGTTGACCATAAACTCGTAATGATGGCATGTTTGACTGCCTTGTGGGTTATAATTATGGTTACAAGCGCGACTACTGAGCGTGGGGTCCAGGGTTCGATTCCCAGGTCGGGCAAGCAAAGTGTTATTGGGATTTTGCAATAAAGAATTAGTCAGTAACAGGCCGGAGTGTGGAAGTTGTTGGTGTGACACCGGGGTGCAGTGTGTGGGTGTCGCCACAGTGCGCGAGGGAGTGCTCCTGTGTGTGCGCACGCGCACCTGCACTACAATATCTCGCGCGCCGAAGGCTGGTCGCCGCTGAGATTGGTCGCTATGGCCGAAGTTCGGTTTGGAGGAATATTATATGTTTGATTTAGAAAAAACAATATAAACACCTTGCGAGTACTAACTGTACATCATTTGTATACAGGGTGGTCCAGCTGGGCAACTACTCCTGGCAGGCCGAGACCAACACCCGCCTGCCCGGCAGCGCGGTGTTCGTGGCGCATCAGTTCTTGCGTTGCGTGCTGCACCAGTTGGCTCCCAACAACGTGTTTCTGCAGATCTTCTTACAACGAACCCCAGGTTGGATAGATTTGGTCTTTATGTTTTCTAAAATCTACAGGCCAGATCAACTGGGATATGATTTACTGTATACCATGATACTTACCTTGTGATGCGTTAGCGCTTAGAAGCCAAGACTTTATAACTGCCGTCCCTTTCTCACGCGAATGTGTAGGTACATAAATACAAAAAATAAAAAAAAAACAACCGACATCCAAAAAAGACACTACAAAGTGAAGATTAATTTTTTGAAGTCGGTTAAAAATGGCAGGCATCAATATTTAGGGGACTTTACAACCAGTTCAACTCCTCATACACTTCAAATGAGGCTCTCAGTCCTAATGGAGTGACTGAAAGGTTCAAGTCACATAATTACATTCAGTTTTCAGTCGATCCTCAAAAAAAACTCCAGAACTCCGCGGACGTGATGCGCATCGATATCTAAACAAAATAAAACAAAAAAATATTGATCATATTTTATTGGGTCAACGATTGTCAGGTCCTAAATTTCTAATTTTTTTTAAAAAAGGTTCTATATTTTCCAAATATGTAAACAACAATTTCCGTTGTTGTTTACATCTTTGGCAAGAAACGCCGGACCTTAGGTAGTTTAGTGACTTGGAAGTATGAGTTTAGAAAATAAGTTTATTTTTATTTAATGATGTTTTTGCTAGTTATCCATTGGCAGACAAAGGTCGACATGATGAATTAACCCAGCTGATTTCAGATCAATGACAGACTTACTCCCACTTCTGAAGCCTATTGAATTGATTCGGTTGTCAAATCTCATATTACTGGTGTAATAAGACGCTTAACGAAGCCGAGAGTCACTTACACTCCCCGTCATTGTATTTTTTTTGTACAGGACCACAACTAGGAACCTTCAATATCTCTGTAGATATTGAAGGTCAAAGTTCCAACTTTTTTCCAAAACAAGTTTTAAATGTAAACATTATATACCCCACAGCTCCTGTGCCGTTGCATGCACCCATAAGAACAATGTTTCACGTGCAATACAGTGGGTGCTGCAGTAAACACTGATTTTTCACATAAAAAATAAAAACAATTTCCAAGCAATCATTTTTGGTCAATGTTAGTTTGATATACAGAATGCGCAGATAACGGCTATGTGGTCTTGTTACAGCCTGTATGAGTTTGTCAGCGTATGAGTTAATTTTTGGGTTGAACAACCTTTCAGCCAAATCAGTTGGAAGCCATTTTAGAATACCTTCCTCGTTCTTTTCCCAGAGAAACAGCGCCAAATGTTCTTCAAGAGCATAGCGCAGGCGTTTGTCGACTTCAACGAGCTCTACCCTTGCGGACCTCTGCAGCTGGTGGTGGAACACCTCAACTCGAAGAAGACTCTGCCAGTTGATGTGAGTACTGCCTATATTTTCTGTATCGTTAATTTTATCAATCCCTGAGTGTTATTGTGAGTGGTGTTGTGTGGGGTTATATTAACTTTTCTGAGTCTACAATATGTAACATAATTAACGCAAGACCTCATACACCCCAATTAGGGTAGTGAGTTAAAAGCATAAAAAAACCTATTTAAAAGTTACTGAAATCGATTCAGTAGGTAAATAATAACAGCCGCACAGGTCGATCGATCAGGTTAAGCTACGATTGCCGCGATTGGTCTGTGGATGGCTGACCATCTTTACATACCGAAACCCCTCCGTGCCTCGGAAAGCACGTTAAGCCGTTGGTCCCGCCATCTTTGACAGTCGTTACGGGTAGTCAGAAACCCGAAAGTTTGACAACCAGTCTTACCAAGGAGTATCGTATTACCCAGTAACTGGGTTGTAGAGGTCAGAATGTCAGATAGGCAGTCGCTCCATGTGAAGTACTGGTATTCAGCTGTATCCGGTTAGACTGGAAGCCGACCCCAACATAGTTGGGAAAAGGCTAGCCAGATGATGATGAGTCAATTATGAACAAACTATTTTCAGGACTTGCGTTTATTCTGTTACACCTTGTATAAAGGTACACGTCTTTATATACTCAGATCCCTGTCCCTTCTTTTAAGCAGCTTTTAACAAGGATAAATACTTGCTTAAAGAAGGAAGGGATGAGTTGGGCGGATGACATTGTTGCCATCGCGGGTAGAACAGGATGAGGTTGGCACAAGAAAAGAGAAGGCCTATGCTTAGCAGTCTTGCTGTGGATGATGAGAAGTTGATGAAATGTTTTGTGTTTAAAAATTAATTACAAAACAATCATTGCTGCATCAAGAATATTTGTTGCAGCAAATAACAGTAATAGCAGGCAACATCGCGATGTACCTGGAGTGCCTGGCCCCCGAGGCGCTGGGGCCCGTGAGCGCGTGCGCGGCGCTGGTGCAGCAGCTGGAGGCGCTGCTGCGCTCGGCCGCGCTGCTGCTGCACCAGATCGACGACGTGCTGCCGCTGCTGCGGGCTGCTACTGCAGCGCTGAAGATACCCGCTGCCGCACAGCATAAGGTAACTACTGGAGGCGCTGCTGCGCTCGGCCGCGCTGCTGCTGCACCAGATCGACGACGTGCTGCCGCTGCTGCGGGCTGCTACTGCAGCGCTGAAGATACCCGCTGCCGCACAGCATAAGGTAACTACTGGAGGCGCTGCTGCGCTCGGCCGCGCTGCTGCTGCACCAGATCGACGACGTGCTGCCGCTGCTGCGGGCTGCTACTGCAGCGCTGAAGATACCCGCTGCCGCACAGCATAAGGTAACTACTGGAGGCGCTGCTGCGCTCGGCCGCGCTGCTGCTGCACCAGATCGACGACGTGCTGCCGCTGCTGCGGGCTGCTACTGCAGCGCTGAAGATACCCGCTGCCGCACAGCATAAGGTAACTACTGGAGGCGCTGCTGCGCTCGGCCGCGCTGCTGCTGCACCAGATCGACGACGTGCTGCCGCTGCTGCGGGCTGCTACTGCAGCGCTGAAGATACCCGCTGCCGCACAGCATAAGGTAACTACTGGAGGCGCTGCTGCGCTCGGCCGCGCTGCTGCTGCACCAGATCGACGACGTGCTGCCGCTGCTGCGGGCTGCTACTGCAGCGCTGAAGATACCCGCTGCCGCACAGCATAAGGTAACTACTGGAGGCGCTGCTGCGCTCGGCCGCGCTGCTGCTGCACCAGATCGACGACGTGCTGCCGCTGCTGCGGGCTGCTACTGCAGCGCTGAAGATACCCGCTGCCGCACAGCATAAGGTAACTACTGGAGGCGCTGCTGCGCTCGGCCGCGCTGCTGCTGCACCAGATCGACGACGTGCTGCCGCTGCTGCGGGCTGCTACTGCAGCGCTGAAGATACCCGCTGCCGCACAGCATAAGGTAACTACTGGAGGCGCTGCTGCGCTCGGCCGCGCTGCTGCTGCACCAGATCGACGACGTGCTGCCGCTGCTGCGGGCTGCTACTGCAGCGCTGAAGATACCCGCTGCCGCACAGCATAAGGTAACTACTGGAGGCGCTGCTGCGCTCGGCCGCGCTGCTGCTGCACCAGATCGACGACGTGCTGCCGCTGCTGCGGGCTGCTACTGCAGCGCTGAAGATACCCGCTGCCGCACAGCATAAGGTAACTACTGGAGGCGCTGCTGCGCTCGGCCGCGCTGCTGCTGCACCAGATCGACGACGTGCTGCCGCTGCTGCGGGCTGCTACTGCAGCGCTGAAGATACCCGCTGCCGCACAGCATAAGGTAACTACTGGAGGCGCTGCTGCGCTCGGCCGCGCTGCTGCTGCACCAGATCGACGACGTGCTGCCGCTGCTGCGGGCTGCTACTGCAGCGCTGAAGATACCCGCTGCCGCACAGCATAAGGTAACTACTGGAGGCGCTGCTGCGCTCGGCCGCGCTGCTGCTGCACCAGATCGACGACGTGCTGCCGCTGCTGCGGGCTGCTACTGCAGCGCTGAAGATACCCGCTGCCGCACAGCATAAGGTAACTACTGGAGGCGCTGCTGCGCTCGGCCGCGCTGCTGCTGCACCAGATCGACGACGTGCTGCCGCTGCTGCGGGCTGCTACTGCAGCGCTGAAGATACCCGCTGCCGCACAGCATAAGGTAACTACTGGAGGCGCTGCTGCGCTCGGCCGCGCTGCTGCTGCACCAGATCGACGACGTGCTGCCGCTGCTGCGGGCTGCTACTGCAGCGCTGAAGATACCCGCTGCCGCACAGCATAAGGTAACTACTGGAGGCGCTGCTGCGCTCGGCCGCGCTGCTGCTGCACCAGATCGACGACGTGCTGCCGCTGCTGCGGGCTGCTACTGCAGCGCTGAAGATACCCGCTGCCGCACAGCATAAGGTAACTACTGGAGGCGCTGCTGCGCTCGGCCGCGCTGCTGCTGCACCAGATCGACGACGTGCTGCCGCTGCTGCGGGCTGCTACTGCAGCGCTGAAGATACCCGCTGCCGCACAGCATAAGGTAACTACTGGAGGCGCTGCTGCGCTCGGCCGCGCTGCTGCTGCACCAGATCGACGACGTGCTGCCGCTGCTGCGGGCTGCTACTGCAGCGCTGAAGATACCCGCTGCCGCACAGCATAAGGTAACTACTGGAGGCGCTGCTGCGCTCGGCCGCGCTGCTGCTGCACCAGATCGACGACGTGCTGCCGCTGCTGCGGGCTGCTACTGCAGCGCTGAAGATACCCGCTGCCGCACAGCATAAGGTAACTACTGGAGGCGCTGCTGCGCTCGGCCGCGCTGCTGCTGCACCAGATCGACGACGTGCTGCCGCTGCTGCGGGCTGCTACTGCAGCGCTGAAGATACCCGCTGCCGCACAGCATAAGGTAACTACTGGAGGCGCTGCTGCGCTCGGCCGCGCTGCTGCTGCACCAGATCGACGACGTGCTGCCGCTGCTGCGGGCTGCTACTGCAGCGCTGAAGATACCCGCTGCCGCACAGCATAAGGTAACTACTGGAGGCGCTGCTGCGCTCGGCCGCGCTGCTGCTGCACCAGATCGACGACGTGCTGCCGCTGCTGCGGGCTGCTACTGCAGCGCTGAAGATACCCGCTGCCGCACAGCATAAGGTAACTACTGGAGGCGCTGCTGCGCTCGGCCGCGCTGCTGCTGCACCAGATCGACGACGTGCTGCCGCTGCTGCGGGCTGCTACTGCAGCGCTGAAGATACCCGCTGCCGCACAGCATAAGGTAACTACTGGAGGCGCTGCTGCGCTCGGCCGCGCTGCTGCTGCACCAGATCGACGACGTGCTGCCGCTGCTGCGGGCTGCTACTGCAGCGCTGAAGATACCCGCTGCCGCACAGCATAAGGTAACTACTGGAGGCGCTGCTGCGCTCGGCCGCGCTGCTGCTGCACCAGATCGACGACGTGCTGCCGCTGCTGCGGGCTGCTACTGCAGCGCTGAAGATACCCGCTGCCGCACAGCATAAGGTAACTACTGGAGGCGCTGCTGCGCTCGGCCGCGCTGCTGCTGCACCAGATCGACGACGTGCTGCCGCTGCTGCGGGCTGCTACTGCAGCGCTGAAGATACCCGCTGCCGCACAGCATAAGGTAACTACTGGAGGCGCTGCTGCGCTCGGCCGCGCTGCTGCTGCACCAGATCGACGACGTGCTGCCGCTGCTGCGGGCTGCTACTGCAGCGCTGAAGATACCCGCTGCCGCACAGCATAAGGTAACTACTGGAGGCGCTGCTGCGCTCGGCCGCGCTGCTGCTGCACCAGATCGACGACGTGCTGCCGCTGCTGCGGGCTGCTACTGCAGCGCTGAAGATACCCGCTGCCGCACAGCATAAGGTAACTACTGGAGGCGCTGCTGCGCTCGGCCGCGCTGCTGCTGCACCAGATCGACGACGTGCTGCCGCTGCTGCGGGCTGCTACTGCAGCGCTGAAGATACCCGCTGCCGCACAGCATAAGGTAACTACTGGAGGCGCTGCTGCGCTCGGCCGCGCTGCTGCTGCACCAGATCGACGACGTGCTGCCGCTGCTGCGGGCTGCTACTGCAGCGCTGAAGATACCCGCTGCCGCACAGCATAAGGTAACTACTGGAGGCGCTGCTGCGCTCGGCCGCGCTGCTGCTGCACCAGATCGACGACGTGCTGCCGCTGCTGCGGGCTGCTACTGCAGCGCTGAAGATACCCGCTGCCGCACAGCATAAGGTAACTACTGGAGGCGCTGCTGCGCTCGGCCGCGCTGCTGCTGCACCAGATCGACGACGTGCTGCCGCTGCTGCGGGCTGCTACTGCAGCGCTGAAGATACCCGCTGCCGCACAGCATAAGGTAACTACTGGAGGCGCTGCTGCGCTCGGCCGCGCTGCTGCTGCACCAGATCGACGACGTGCTGCCGCTGCTGCGGGCTGCTACTGCAGCGCTGAAGATACCCGCTGCCGCACAGCATAAGGTAACTACTGGAGGCGCTGCTGCGCTCGGCCGCGCTGCTGCTGCACCAGATCGACGACGTGCTGCCGCTGCTGCGGGCTGCTACTGCAGCGCTGAAGATACCCGCTGCCGCACAGCATAAGGTAACTACTGGAGGCGCTGCTGCGCTCGGCCGCGCTGCTGCTGCACCAGATCGACGACGTGCTGCCGCTGCTGCGGGCTGCTACTGCAGCGCTGAAGATACCCGCTGCCGCACAGCATAAGGTAACTACTGGAGGCGCTGCTGCGCTCGGCCGCGCTGCTGCTGCACCAGATCGACGACGTGCTGCCGCTGCTGCGGGCTGCTACTGCAGCGCTGAAGATACCCGCTGCCGCACAGCATAAGGTAACTACTGGAGGCGCTGCTGCGCTCGGCCGCGCTGCTGCTGCACCAGATCGACGACGTGCTGCCGCTGCTGCGGGCTGCTACTGCAGCGCTGAAGATACCCGCTGCCGCACAGCATAAGGTAACTACTGGAGGCGCTGCTGCGCTCGGCCGCGCTGCTGCTGCACCAGATCGACGACGTGCTGCCGCTGCTGCGGGCTGCTACTGCAGCGCTGAAGATACCCGCTGCCGCACAGCATAAGGTAACTACTGGAGGCGCTGCTGCGCTCGGCCGCGCTGCTGCTGCACCAGATCGACGACGTGCTGCCGCTGCTGCGGGCTGCTACTGCAGCGCTGAAGATACCCGCTGCCGCACAGCATAAGGTAACTACTGGAGGCGCTGCTGCGCTCGGCCGCGCTGCTGCTGCACCAGATCGACGACGTGCTGCCGCTGCTGCGGGCTGCTACTGCAGCGCTGAAGATACCCGCTGCCGCACAGCATAAGGTAACTACTGGAGGCGCTGCTGCGCTCGGCCGCGCTGCTGCTGCACCAGATCGACGACGTGCTGCCGCTGCTGCGGGCTGCTACTGCAGCGCTGAAGATACCCGCTGCCGCACAGCATAAGGTAACTACTGGAGGCGCTGCTGCGCTCGGCCGCGCTGCTGCTGCACCAGATCGACGACGTGCTGCCGCTGCTGCGGGCTGCTACTGCAGCGCTGAAGATACCCGCTGCCGCACAGCATAAGGTAACTACTGGAGGCGCTGCTGCGCTCGGCCGCGCTGCTGCTGCACCAGATCGACGACGTGCTGCCGCTGCTGCGGGCTGCTACTGCAGCGCTGAAGATACCCGCTGCCGCACAGCATAAGGTAACTACTGGAGGCGCTGCTGCGCTCGGCCGCGCTGCTGCTGCACCAGATCGACGACGTGCTGCCGCTGCTGCGGGCTGCTACTGCAGCGCTGAAGATACCCGCTGCCGCACAGCATAAGGTAACTACTGGAGGCGCTGCTGCGCTCGGCCGCGCTGCTGCTGCACCAGATCGACGACGTGCTGCCGCTGCTGCGGGCTGCTACTGCAGCGCTGAAGATACCCGCTGCCGCACAGCATAAGGTAACTACTGGAGGCGCTGCTGCGCTCGGCCGCGCTGCTGCTGCACCAGATCGACGACGTGCTGCCGCTGCTGCGGGCTGCTACTGCAGCGCTGAAGATACCCGCTGCCGCACAGCATAAGGTAACTACTGGAGGCGCTGCTGCGCTCGGCCGCGCTGCTGCTGCACCAGATCGACGACGTGCTGCCGCTGCTGCGGGCTGCTACTGCAGCGCTGAAGATACCCGCTGCCGCACAGCATAAGGTAACTACTGGAGGCGCTGCTGCGCTCGGCCGCGCTGCTGCTGCACCAGATCGACGACGTGCTGCCGCTGCTGCGGGCTGCTACTGCAGCGCTGAAGATACCCGCTGCCGCACAGCATAAGGTAACTACTGGAGGCGCTGCTGCGCTCGGCCGCGCTGCTGCTGCACCAGATCGACGACGTGCTGCCGCTGCTGCGGGCTGCTACTGCAGCGCTGAAGATACCCGCTGCCGCACAGCATAAGGTAACTACTGGAGGCGCTGCTGCGCTCGGCCGCGCTGCTGCTGCACCAGATCGACGACGTGCTGCCGCTGCTGCGGGCTGCTACTGCAGCGCTGAAGATACCCGCTGCCGCACAGCATAAGGTAACTACTGGAGGCGCTGCTGCGCTCGGCCGCGCTGCTGCTGCACCAGATCGACGACGTGCTGCCGCTGCTGCGGGCTGCTACTGCAGCGCTGAAGATACCCGCTGCCGCACAGCATAAGGTAACTACTGGAGGCGCTGCTGCGCTCGGCCGCGCTGCTGCTGCACCAGATCGACGACGTGCTGCCGCTGCTGCGGGCTGCTACTGCAGCGCTGAAGATACCCGCTGCCGCACAGCATAAGGTAACTACTGGAGGCGCTGCTGCGCTCGGCCGCGCTGCTGCTGCACCAGATCGACGACGTGCTGCCGCTGCTGCGGGCTGCTACTGCAGCGCTGAAGATACCCGCTGCCGCACAGCATAAGGTAACTACTGGAGGCGCTGCTGCGCTCGGCCGCGCTGCTGCTGCACCAGATCGACGACGTGCTGCCGCTGCTGCGGGCTGCTACTGCAGCGCTCAAGATACCCGCTGCCGCACAGCATAAGGTAACTACTGGGGTATCTTTTCTATTTTTTATTTCTATAAAAAGTTAATTTGGACTATTACGAACATTTTAAAACAAAAAAAATCCAAATCGATCCAGTCGTTCTGATGGGTAATGCGATTACCAACGAACAAATCACACATAATACATCACACACATGTATGTCACAACATTTTATTTGATTTTGTATGACCTTTTCTATGTTATCACATTGAATTAATTCTCTTAATTTATTATAACGGACACGCACTTCCCTGTGTTATTCTAGCACTCGTGGGTTGCAACTGAAAATCAGCGTCAGGGTCACTTTGTGTTGTCATCTGACATTATGCTGAGCTTTTGGCATTATATTTATAATCTTTGATTTCTGTTTTTCATAGTTTTAATGTGTATTTTGTTTCTATAATGCCAATAAAGGCATTTTTCTCTCTTTCTTTCTTTCTTTCTAACGCATTTTATTTTTTTACAAGCTGATCCGGTGAACTGCGTACCGCCTCAGAATTAATAAAAACGAATGTATGAGAAAATGAATTATTATTATTATTTCTTTCTTTCTAACTATCTTCATAATTTTTTTCGTGAATTTTTCCCATGTTTTAATAGTTATTCTGCTATTCGGGGCGGAGACAAATCCAACAAAGCAAAAATCATCAAAATCGGTCCAGGCATTCTTGATTTATAAATGGTGTAACTAACCCGACTTTGTTTTATTTACATAGATTATAATTATTATATAGATAGAAGAAGATAGATAAGATATAGATAACATAAAATCACGCCTGTTTCCTCAAAGGGCTGGACAGAGGTGTATCTATAGTACACCTACATGTTACCAGCATGTTAATAATGTGGACCGAAAAGCTAGTATCGCATCTTCACTATACCAGGACATATCTCCTGACAAGCCAAGAGATAACATCAGCCATGCGCCGTCACAGAACAGCCTCAACAGGGCACAAATCCAGACTTCGGGCTGCTACTGAAAACACTGAAAGAAATAAGCAGTAAATAAAAATGAAAAAACATTGTTCTGAACTGCTTTACACGGTTCCATATGAGCCAAATCACAGAATAAAGCCTAAAGTTTAAAAAAGTAAAATGTTACCGTCATTACAGTAAACTTAACGTTTTAAGTAGATAAAATTTCACAAAATTAACTGTTTTATTCATTTGGTTATTTCGTTCAAACCATTGATTACAATAATGGTGGTTTACCTTTTTTTTTTGCAGTAAATTGTATGTTCAATCATTAAAAGTTACTGTTTTGTCTTTTACTGTTTTACAAACATATCTTCTTACTGTATAAAGTCTTCGCTTTAAGGTTTTGCATTAAAGAAAATTTTTTTTTCAGTGTAAAAAATAAATTATAGATAAGTACCTATATCTTGTGTTAGAATGTTTGCAAAAGAATTTTCAAAAATGACTTTAAAATATGTTCGTTTCGACTTCTTCCTTTTCCGGGGGGGGGGTAAAGAGAGCGGTGAGGTGTGAGTTAATCTCTGCAACTGGGTACAAGTGTCATTTAAAGGACGGAATCAAACTCATTTGGCGCATTGAATATGACATTCCTTTAATTTGGGAATTACATATTCCGTGGTTCAAATGTGTCTCTTTCCAGCCTTAAATGACTCTCGTTCCTTGCTGCATATGTTAACTTTCGCGTTACCGCTCTCTTTGCCCCCCAGAGTATCCTGGAGCCGATAACCAAGATCATCAGCTATGGGGTGCAGAACTTCGTGCTCAAGCTATCCGTGATATCGGAACTGTCCGTGGTGTGCACTCGGGTCTTCAGTCGAGACCGCGACAAGCTGCTGGTCTGCAGGGTCCTGGTCTACGAGCTGGTCCAAGCCCTTAGAACCAAGACCACCATACCTGATGACAACCTGTTTATACTCATACAGTTTGTGCTGCAAGGTGAGTTTGTAAAGTTGTTTAGTTTATAAACAATAGCAAGTAAGTGTGTGTTTTTAATTGACAAACTTTTAGTGAATTGACCAAGTATCTGAAGGCCAATTCTCGTAATCTATAACGTTCAAAATCTAGTCGCAGTCTCATTTCGGCGACAAACAAATGACAAAACCTCGTCAAAACTATAGGGAAATTATAGGAATTTTTGACAGATTGAGACTGAGATCAAACTGTGAACGTTCTTAAAATTACAAGAGTTGCCTCTCTGATCATGTGTATAATTTTAGCTGTTAATTTTGACTAATTTTTTTTTATCGAGTACGATTACATGGCTGAAACGAAATTTGCTGTAAAAGCTTGTCAAAAATACTTATTTGTGATTACTAACAGTGATGATGAAAACAGACTACTTTGATTTCATTGACCGTGATAAGAAGGGAAGAATTTTGAGCTAATTTCTTTACATCAAACCACCATTCAACTACAAGGGAAAACCTGACCAATTGAATGGTACTTTAGGTCACGGGTGCCGCCTGGTGCTGCCGCCGCAGCTGTCGGGTGGCGAGCTCGCCTCCCACGACGCGCGCGAGGTCGCAGGAGGAGCTGTGGACTGTATGCGGCCGCACCTGCCCGACATGATCGACCTCCTGCACGACCCGCATCTGCTCAACAAGATCAAGGTATAGTACGAGGTCGCAGGAGGAGCTGTGGATTGTATAACATAAATTAGGAAATAAATAAATAGTGAACGTTCGATTAATACAAACTAAAAATCATTTAGACGCAATTAATTACTTTTCTATAAAGAAGCTTTTCACGCCGAGAAGGACTAGAATTGAATATAATATGATGAGATGCGTTATTATAACGTGCGTACGATGCGTATAAAATAAAAAAAGTTTTCATTGTATAGGTTACATAACTCGAAATTACACTTGAATCCATCGAAACGGAATAAATTGAGTTTTACTGGCACTTACACTTTTCAAACAATGCAAAAATTATTCATTTCCAATTTCGATTTCCTTTGTTTTTATTTTCTTATAAGGTAAGTTATTTTGTTTTTCGTTAATTAAATATTTTCTTGTTATGCACTGAATTTTACAATGTTTTACATTTTCATTATTTTCTATTTATGCGCTATTCATTTCTTAACAGGGCTCCGTCTCAAAATCGATCGTGAACCGCAACCTAATCTGTCTAAACGAAGACACATTAGGGGCCATAGTGAAGGGCGGTATAGCCCAATATGTGGCCATGGAACTGGCTCTAGAACACAGCCGTGGGAGACAGGACCGAGCGCAGCCGGCCAGGCATATGACTCCTTGGATCAGTGCGTCTTTACCAGGGTAATTATGACAACAACATTTTTAACGGCTAAGAGAGATATGATGATAGTGTAATATCTTCCATACCCTATGTTATGTGACAAACAGTAAATCAGTCATGATGAGACAGCTCGATTGATGGAAAGTATGATAACCACAACAGTTTTCTGACACTGGCAAACATAACCTCAAAAGAGTTTTCGTACCAAGGGTTATAATAATCAAGTAACATGTTGCAAGGTCTCGCGAGGTATGCGAGTGCGTGACGCGCGTGCGCCTGATCTCGTGGCTGGTGATGGGCGCGCTGTGCAACAGTCGCACGCAGCAACCGGCGCATGCGCAGGCCGCGCAGCTACACCAGCCCGTGCCGCAGGACGCCACGTGTCACATCACTGACTATATACAGGTGACAATGTCTTATATAACATCAAACTAAATTCTTGCTTACGAAATTGACTCATCATCATTCTCCTACCCTTATCCCAATTTATTTGGGGTCGGCGCAACATGTCTTTTTCTTCCATACTTCTCTCTATTAGGGCTTGTGGCTAAGTAATACAGCCGCACGGGTCGATCGATCAGGTTAAGCTACGCTTGCCGCGGTTGTTCCGTGGATAAGTGAGCATCTTTGCATACCAATCCCTCCGTGCCTCGGAAACACGTTAAGCCTTCATTCGTGGATCTTTGTCAGTCGTTACGGGTCGTCAGAAGCCCAAAAATCTGACAACCAGTCTTATCAAGGGGTATCGTATTGCCCAATACCTGGGTTGTGGAGGTCAGATAGGCAATTGCTCCATGTAAAATACTGGTATTCAGCTGCATCCGGTTAGACTGGAAGCCGATCCGAAAATAGTTGAGAAAAGGCTAGACAGATGATTACTTCTTTATTAGTCGTCATCTCGCCCCTTTCTACTAACCATATTAACATTCACACAGTCCATCCATTGTTTCTTTGGTCTTCTCCAGCTGTTATTGCCAAATTATACGTAGGGAATTCATTATTAAGTTTAAATGTCAGTAAATTCAAATCACACCGTCATCCTGTTACGTTCATTGTTAGCTCGTATAAAACGGCAAATTGCTAACCGAGATAATTCCCCGCCCGTACATAGTTTATAAAATATCGGAATCAATAAAATATAACGGAGATCCTGTACCTAGTCAAAATAGACCGTGATTGTAAAGCCATTTTGAATTTTATTTTATTTTCGGCATTAGGATCAAGTCATCCGTCGAGAAACTTGAAAATTATTCCCGTGACAAATAATTTTTATATTGTATGGCAGCCGTCTTGGATTTTAAATAAGATCTCAAAATTCAAATAACGTCATTTATGTGTGTTGTCCTCAGACAATAATGTCGTCGTACGTGGAGCAGACGAAGCCGGCGGCGCTGCGCATGTCGGCGCTGCTGCACGCCTTCGTGCTGTGCCAGCTGTGGACGCTGTACCTGGAGCAGCTGGCCGGCGCCGCCGCGCCCAGCAGCGAGCCGCACAACACCACGACGTGCATCCTGCTGGACTTCTGGTGCAAGCTGGTCCCCAGCATCCTGCAGGTCACCGTGCAGTCCAAAGTGGTGAGGCCGACCTGCCTACTCTCTGTTCCAAAACTATCTGACCAAACTGTAAACACACCCTGCTCAGGTTCAATTTTCACGCCATCACTTACTAAAGGAAATTAATGACACATTCATCTGTATTTAGAACTTTTCAACTTTATATCTCAGTACTTTAAAAAAAAAAAATTGTTTTTCAAATTATTATATTCTAATTGAAAAATCATCGAAGAAAATTGAATAATAAAATTAACCTTAGACCGCTTCCACATTTAGACGACTTTAGCAGCGCAACAGACACGCAACCGTCGCGCAGACAAAATTTAATATTACAAACAGAAGCGCGGCGACAGCTGCGTGCGCGCAGTGTGCGCTGAGCTGGAGTACTATCAAAAGCCGGAGCAACAATGTTTGCCCGTGTATTTAATACATAAAATCTATATTAGCCAACTTTTACAATCTTGCTAACTTTAGGTATTGTTTATACAAATCAAAAGATAACAGTAACGTGTCTTTCAGCTGGCCGAGACGGTGAATCTTCACTTCCTGAGTCTACTGGAGTCTTTGTTGGAGTGTAATTCCACCGTGCTCAACAAGCTACTGCCTTTGTGGACACCCATACTGCATTCGCCATTGTTCAATGTAAGTACTGATTTTATTATTGTGTAGCTTTTGTTGATAAGTAGACGTTTTCCTATGCAACATTACAGTTAATGAAGAATTATGATTTCATGATTTATTCAGCTCTCATTTTAAGTTTTTAATTCAGTTAGCTATTTTGTAAGAACATGACATTGATACACGATAGGTGATGATGTATGATGGTCTTATTCTAAAATGTAAAGATTAAAAAAAGGATGAAGGTGAAGCCGTAAACTTTGTTTAGGCGTTTTTTTTTCGTGAATAATATCGCTTGTTATCCCTAGACAGGGGGACCTCTTTAGTGTGTTTTCTTTGAATAAAAGCAATTTGTTCCCTGTAGATGCCTCGCCACGTCGCCCAGCGCCTGTCCGTGTGCCGCGCGCTCGCGCCGTGCGCAGGCGCACGCGGCGACGCGCACAGTGCAGCGGGCGCGGCTGCACAGCGGCGCCTGCACCGCCTGCTGGCCAAGATGGCGCAGCTGGAGCTGCAGCCACACTCTTTCTACTTCATATAGGTGTAACGAGCCGACTGCTGCCCGCCTAAATCACGACTAGGTAAGTTTTCCATAAATACTTGCATTTAACAATAATGCGTATAACTAATAATAATTTTGAATTACTTGCATATCCTTCTATTATGGTTTTGATTTACTGAACACTTTTTTTGTATTTGGTCTTGAACTTATATCATGCACTCCCCAAATTGCCATTTAATATTAACTTTCTGATCGGTACTGCACTTTGGATATACGAAATACTGATCTAAAAAACAATTTATTTTATGGTACCTACCTCTTAACGATAACGGCTAACAGAAACATATTTCCACAGATGACAACGCAGCAGTCGCAGCCAGAACGAATCACCCGTCACTACAGTGGCGATATCTTCAACTCTTCATTCCACTTCACTCCACCAGCGGGTCCTGGTTGCTGGTGGCTGTATATTGTGTACGTACTCTTATTATGTATTACTATGTACGTAGCAAAACTATTGTCGACTGAGAAACATATATATTTTTTAAACAACACGTTTTTATTTGCTTGTAATATATTGTAATTGTACAAATCTTGTAACTATACCGAAGCCAACCAGTTCAGATAATTACATTCCATCGCTAATTAATCAGTTATCTACTTTAGTGTAATGTATTTTAAGTTGATTTTTGAGTGACTATTTCTAACAAAAAGGTCCTAAAAAGTTTTTGGTTGCAATGGAATTTGAACTTTGTTAAGTATGTCATTCGGTTTGTTGTTCCATAACTTGAAAATTATCTCAACATCCTGGCTCGACTATAGATTTTGATCGCCATCGAGAAGTCGTATTGACTTGTAATTTCATAAAAATGTCAGGAACCGATGACAATACAAAATATGAGTGATAATGACCTGATGCTGCAGCTAGGTGGTTCATCAGGATAATAAGAAATATCTCCAAGACTTGTTGTTAATAATAATGTGTTTAGGCTCGTTTTTATTGGTACGAAGCCTACAACATTATACTCCTAACACTGATGCTGCAGCCAGAATCTAATAGCTTGAATAAAAGCGTGTTTTTCTTTAATTTTGTGTGGAAATGTAGACAGCTGTAAATGCCAGTCGATTGTACAATAAGCCGCACTAGTATAACCAAAACTAGTAAGAGCTAGCCTCTTGCTCTATTGAAACTCCATACTACGCTAGGCCAGCTCAAGGTCAAAGTCTTACCACTGACCTGCGGTCGACTGTATCTTAAGGTATTTTTGTGTAAGTATGTTTGAAAAGAAAACTTCCAATATCATCGTTTACTGCTACTAAATTGACGTGAGTGAATTTTTTGAGCGATTCTCGAACGAATCTCGAAATTATTTGTGCCCGTTTTGAACGTAGATACACGTATAATATGCCAAACTTAGGTCAAACTAGGTAGAGCCGCGGTCGGAACGAGCTGTATGCTATAGTAAGCTGAGTCGTGATTGGACTAGAATTTATTTGGAATCCTAGATTAGGATTTCTTTTTTTAATAAAATCATTTTTCGCTGATTAGAGTGCTCCCTCTATTCGACAAAATTATTTTATTCGGCGTCACTATCTAATGCCAAATATGCACCTAATACTACTCGTAGTGCATAAGCACTCGAATACCGAATCTTAGATAATTTACAAACTATTGCGTATTGCCACTTAATCAACTATCTACTTTAGGGGTATGTAGTCTTAGGAAATTTTTTTTCAGTCGCCGGATGACTAATCTGCAGTATTAAACATTGGTTTGATATATTTTCTATGCTTACAAAAACTTTTTTTTATCCTTTTAAAAAAAACCTGCGGGGTAATTGCGTAACACTAACAGTAGGGTGTAGTGCGTAACACTAACAGTAGACCGCATTGATGCGAAAAAGTTTTTTTGGTGTGGCACCTAAAGTGTTTAATAAAATTCCTAATGACATAAAAAACTTGACATTGTATAAATTTAAAAAAGCTCTTATCAAATTATTAATTGACAAATGTTATTATAATGTAGACGAATTTTTGAACGACCAAATATTAGAATAATGCATTTTTTTTTCTTTTTTTCCTTTTTTATTTTTATGACATAATGTAATGACTCCTAATGGGTCCCTTATAAATTTGTATGTCTTAATTATGACAAAACATAGCGCATGCCCTATTTATGTAAACACCTATGTATACACCTATGTTTCACAAATAAACTGATTGATTGATTGATTGATTGATTGATTGAGGGATGGCTTTCATTTTGACAATTCAACAACATTCATTGCGTTATTTAAGTTGTTGACCCGACAAATTTTTCGAACATATGAAGCAGTGGATTAGCAATCTTATTCTTCAAAATGATTCAGATTGTGATTAATGGTGTGTTACGCAATTGATTTATTCCGGTCTGAACCCCTTTAGGGTGCAGGTTCTTAATAATATACAACAAATAGACTATCTTACGTATTCCTCAGATAAAAGTTATCTGACGATGCTAAGTTTTGTAATAAAAGGATCATAAAAAATTAGGTTGCCATGGAATTTCAACGTTGTCATGTACGACATTAAGTATATGTTCCCAAAGCTTGACAATTGTCTAAAATTCTGGATTCAATACGTGTTTACGTGGTAGAGCCAAGCTGTATCGTCCACCTGACTACAGCTCACCGGGCTGGCTCGACCGGGGAAGTACCACGCTCTCACAGAACACCGGCGACACGAGGCAACGTTAAGGGGAATGCGCTAACATAGCTCGCGTTGAGCTTCCCTGGCGCTTTCGCCTTCAGTAGTTGCGTGTCGTGCGGTGAGTGACGAGGACCGGAAGCCCTCCCTCCCCCACACCCCGGGGAGGGAGCAGCCTTGTCAAAGCACTGACCTTCAAGCTCCTGAATGATGGATCCCAGCCATATTATAGCGTGTTGTCGTAGATACTTAGTCTGTAAAAATATCTGCATATAAATACGTATTATAAAGGCTTGAGACCTAGTATTGAGGACCTAGAAGTTAGTGTTTTGATTAGGCTGCTTTAAATTGACCCCGCACTGCGAAAAATTTCACTAGACAGTTTTGCGCGAAATTCATACCGTTTTCTAAAATAATAACTATTTGTTGATATTTCATGTACAGACAGACGCCAGCACATCAAGCTACCCGAAAATGTAAAATTTTCCCAATCAACTTTGAACCTTATGTTTCAGCGATATAGTTGTGCTGCCAGTCTGTACCTATTTGGTATAAAATTTAGAGGCCACAGATAACGTAAAAAAAAAGTTATCAAAATTTTTCGCACTGCGTGGTACAAGTCCTGCCTTCGATGTGTCCCCTCTAATTTGATGGTTAGTCCCCTCTATGAATTAATAAATGCAACAACCTTTGTGGTGCTGTTACTAACTTGAGTAACACTTCATCAACAGCACCCACAGCCACTCGGACACATAACGTTTTTTTTTGTTTTTTAGCCTGTGGTAATCTTTGTGAATATCCCCCTTTACATTTACTGCCTAAAATCACGAGGCGTTCTTTAACAACCTTCGATTGGAGCGCTACAGTGTCTTCGCCATCTCCGGTGTCTTATCTGTTTCTTTTCAAGCGACAGACTTCCTAAGTCTGCAACTCGCAGGCCACACCCTATGGCAGCCTTTTTCTACATATCATCACCGCACCTTGCTAGGTGTCCTGCTCAACTCCATTTATTTAACTTTACAGTCAGTTCAGTTAAATAATAACGATCTTTATGTAGACGTCATAAAGATGCAATTCGCGACACAAAACATCGCCGAAGTGCGTGTCTGAAAGATGCCACTCAAAGTTTTATTTCGAATGGGATCTTTTTTTTATGGATCATCAATCTGTTGGGGTATGCGCACGCCTCGATGATAATATGAAATTACACCTACATTTGTACGCCATTTTGTTGTGGTAGGATGAAAAGAACTTTAACATTCTTACAAAGAAATGAATATTGAATGATACCTAATACCACTTCATCAAAATTGTCATTGTAATTGTATGTATTTCTACGGAATCTCGTTTTAACTTATTTTATTTATTTTTTATTTTAAAACACATACAACTATCATCACAGGCTTACCTAATACAATAGTGTAGTTACTTGATCTCTAACCATTTTTTTATTTTTATTTATTATTATATAAATAATTGAATAAGTTACAGGAATCGTTCGAGAGATACCAGTCGTACAAGCATCTATAGTAGGTCATGGTTATAGAAGTCTGAGTGTTCCATCTAACATTCTTACATATATATTTGTGGTTAAATATCTGGTCCAAACGGTAAACAGCGCTGCAGCGCTACGGCAAGCAAACAAAACCAACGTTATTGTGTACTAGTCCACAATGTACATATATCTACCGGCCTATTCTATAAAGATCTCGCCGTGGAAACTTAGGTGAAGTGGTTGAATTGAGCTGACATTCCATCTAATGCCTATTGACAGCTCACTTCACCTAAATTTTCACGGAGAGATTTTTACAGAATAGATCGCCTGATCATCTATTAGACTTCAATGTCTTGTGATAAAAGTAGGTAATTTAAATTAGTTTATAGGGTACTAGATAGTCTGTAGGGAAGGTAGGTAATACGTCTTTGTACATTATCTACATGTTAGAAATGCGGACGCAATATACCTATAAACAGTAGGCATATAAGAATCTGGTTAAATAAGAAGTAAGTAAGGTATTGTTTAAGAATCTCCTAGCTAGCGATGAAGACACTGCCATTTGATAAGATAATATAAGTAACTATAAATAACATTAACTTGAACCTAAAATATTGATAATTAAGATCAGGTTAAGCTAGAATACTTTTAATAGAATCTAACTGTAACGTAATTATAAAAAAAAATCTTAATTAAATAATCTTGAATAAGAGGGTTAAAAGCTACATGCTCGTCAATAGTTAGGTTTACGCCAGTAATATTACTGAGACATATTGCAGGGCAAGCTTTGCAACTCAATAACGCAACTGAAGCATAGCAAACAATCTAGCACCAACTTTCTTTTCACAATAAAAACCATACTAATACTTAAAAAAAAAACATTTTTTGAGAAAAAAAAAAGAGTCCGGCATGCCCCTCTGTCACCCCCACGATGGAGGAAGTCCATGAGGATTTCCACAGCGCACCAAAAAAAAATGACCAGTTATTTACAGAAAAATATAATTTCATAACTTGCCTTTTTGTCGTTAAGGACGTGTTAACTTTTCATAGGACGATGTGTCTTTGAGCGATCCTTGGAAAACTTTCTATTCGATATTAATCTTGCTGAAGGCTAGTTTAAACCTAACATAGTTTCGGTGGTTGAAAAATCTAAGGAATAAAAGGGGCTAATGTGTGATGAGGGATGAAACGCATGTGACTTAAATGATGAGTATAAATGTGAATGAATGGAGAGTGAGCGGAAAGCCAAAGAAGACATGGATGGATTGCGTGAGGAATGATATGAAAGTAAGGGGAGTGAATGATAGCGTGACGGTTGACAGGGGAAAATGGAAGAACAACGTGAACCACCGAGCTGAGGTAACATTGGTCAAGCGCAAGATGATTATGAAAAAGGGGCTAAAACTCGGCTTTATTGCAGTCCACTGCTGGACATAGGTTAAGTCTCTCTTCAAGTGTCGCCACAACAGTCCGGTTCTCCGTCTTCCGCATTCAGTCCGTCCTAGCTGTCTCTGCAGGATGGCGGGTAATTAATGGATAACCTTGAAATGGCTTATATAAAATAAACATCGGTGAAATTCATTCATTTGTAGCCGTGGCTTACAAGAAATTAAAATAAAGACTTTTTTATAATTGAACTTCCACTTAGCTGGGTCCGTTGCATGCAACGCTAACATCATTATGTCTATTGAGTTGAAAAGCCGGTTTCAGCAATTTTGTTTAGAAGTTAAAAGTTAGTTAGGGGTCATAAGTGTACATACAGCAAATTAATGCTAATCTACGACAAAAGTTGCCAAGTGTAGGAGTTTTATTGTACATAGGTAATTTAAATGAGACTCAATTAGAATAAACATTAATTACGTTTAAATATAATGTAGATAGGTGCCTACACAGGAATGTGAAGGATATGGTATCTCTACGGATACAGTTAAATATAGTCTGAATATTAATTAATTTATAATATTTTTCAAGGACGTCACTAACCCAAGATATTTGGTAAAACATGCATTAAGTCAGATTTCTGCCACCCGAAAAAATCCAAAATTAAGATAAAATAATGAAAAATACAGGTTACATTAGATAATTAGGATACACAACAAACTTTAATCTTGTTGAAGCCGTTAATCTCGTATCAGCGAGTTTCTTTGACATAATCAAAGTGGAGGTCGCAGGTACAGTCGGGTTGCCGTCGAAGGTACCCACTTGCTGGGTCAACGGTGGCAACCAACTCCTTGCGCAAAACTAACTCCTGGTGACGCGTTACTATCGGCCTTAAGAAAGTGATGGTTTCTTAATAACTGTCATCATACATCCGTAAGGTAGAGGCTCTTGCAAGGACAGTTTTTTTTTTAATCTATCTTTAGGCATTTTTAAATAGTTTTGGACTGCTTTTGTACATTACATTACAAGTCTTCCTACACAGTATTCGTATTTGTTCACGCTAAACACAAAAAGTAATAATTGTACTCATCGTTATGAACAAATACTATGGGATCAACCGAAAAAATCAGCTATTCCACACATTTGTGTTCACATAAATTGTATGGAAGAGCTGCATTTTTCAGCGATTCCTGGGTTGTCCCCATAGTAAATATTGTTCATAATGCCCACAATTACTCGTTTTCGAGTTTAGCGTGACCAAAAACTAATGTTGTGTACGAGGTCTTGTAATGTAGGTACTAAAGCAATCTAAATCTACTTAGAAAAGCCCAAGGCTAGATTTTAATAAAAAGTTGTCCTTGCAAGAGCGTTTTTTTAAAAACTACAATGTTATTTACAATGTTAAGATCAATTATCAAGAAATGAATGTTTGTTGCGGAGAAAACGGTCGCGCAACGAATGTTTTAAAGAACAAATTCACGATGCAAATGCTCGCGGTGAGTAGGTACCGTCTTTAAATGGTTCAAAATTGACATAAATGCTTGCAGATTGATCTTCAATAAATATTGGTGAACGTCGTAACAGGTTTTCTTTTTTAATCCATTGAATTTAAACGTAGTGTAAGATATAATAATAAATAAATAGGAAAGCTTCGTAAAGTTGAAGTAAGAACTTGAAAGCGTTACTCCCGACAGGTTATTACAGTAATTAGCAATTAAGATTGAGCAAGTAGCAATAACAATTAATTTAAATTAACTTTAAGTAAATATAATATATGATTCTAGCAATGAATGCTATAAAGACGCGCAGGCTAATAAAAAGTAGACACGCCAATCAGTGATATTCCTGTACATAGCGCTTAATGTGCACTTGGACAGTAATGGGCAGTAACTTTAAGTAAATATAATATACGATTCTAGCAATGGATGCTATAAAGACGCAGGCTATCAACAAGAAGACACTCCAATCAGTGGCATTCCTGTACATAGCGCTAAATGTGCACTTGGGCAGTAATCGAGCACATCTGACATAAACATGACTCGACTTGCATATGTCCCACGGAAGATTGATTACTTTTGAAACATTTCTATAAGTACACGAAAGGTAAATTGATTGATCGTTGTTTCTTTTACCGGGACACTGGCTCACTAGAATATGCTTAAAAATGTCAACCTACAATTTTTAATTGAACACAAAAACCAAAAATTCATGTTATTTCAAAAGGACAAAACGTCAAAAATCGACTCAACATCGACGTAATTAGTATGTTTTTTTTTTCTCTTCACTTTTAGGAGCGTTACGAATACTCTCTACGATGACGAGTGTGCTCAGAATAAATTAAGAATCTTCGTTGCCCTGGGTGCCACACAAGCAAGACGTAGTAGGTAATTTAAAGTTAGTAGAAATGTAGGTAGGAAATAAATTGTTCAGCAAATTGACACCATACGTCAATTGGGCGCGTCATTGACATTTCATGAAACTGTCAAAGTAGTGATTTGAATAATGGGACAGTTTATGTTGGTTGATAATTTGCTTGACAAGTAACTTATAGTAAGTTAGCTTCAAGTTAAAACTAATAATAAGGCAATGCCAACGATCAACTAGGCAGATAGAAAACTCGGCGACTGTTCATCTCTCCGTGATAGCTTTAGCAAAAATCGTAATATATCAATTCACAATAATTAGTCATACAAATAGGCTAAAAATAGTCATGTAAGTGTTGTAAATATCATTAAAGTGAGCAGACCAATGAGAGTCGTATTGTTAGGGAACACGGCTTCTGTACAGAGATAAGTCCGTGATAGGCTAAACAAAAAAACCACAAAAATTAAAAAAAAAAGTCAAAAATACAAAAAACTAAATAAAAACGTAGAATAGTCAAGCTGTGCACCACTTATCTTAGGCTAAATAAAAAACAGAAAATTTGAAAAAAAAAAAATACAAAAATACATAAACGCAAAATAAAAACGTAGAATAGACAAGTTTTATACCACTTTACATAGGCTAAAAAAAACACAAAATAAAAAAAAAAAAACAAAAATACAAAACCCAAAATAAAAACGTAGAATAGTCAAGTTGTATACCACATAACTTAGGATAAATAAAAAACACAAATTAAAAAAAAACAAAAATACAAAACCCAAAATAAAAACGTAGAATAGTCAAGTTGTATACCACATAACTTAGGTTAAATAAAAAACCAAATAAAAATAGATATACAAAACCAATAAGTAATAAAAAAGTAGAATAGTCAAGTTGTATAATACCACTTATCTTAGGTTAAATAAAAGTCACAAAATCAGAAAAAAAGACAAAAATACAAAACCCAAAATAAAAATGTAGAATAGTCAAGTTGTATCCACTTATCTTAAGCTTAATAAGAAACAAAAAATAAGAAAAAAAATACAAAAAACCAAAATAAAAACGTAGAATAGTCATTTTGTAATACCACTTATCTTAGGCTAAATAAAAAACACAAAATCAAAAAAAAAGACAAAAAATACAAAAACAAAAAAAAAAAAAACAGAATAGTCATTTTCATATACCACTTATCTTAGGCTAAATAAAAAACACAAAATTAAAAAAAAGAAAAACGTAGAATAGGTAGTCAAGTTGTGTACCAGTGCAGTATTACTTCACTTAAATATAATAATTTTAATGGGGATCGAAATAAAAAAGAATCTCAAATCAATATGTAGTTAGTGAGTTACCAAATTATCAAAAAAAGTATATATGTAATATTAAGAGCGCTATTATACTTTAGATAATTATGTCGAACAAGACTATATTATTATTAACATACGTATAAAAGGCATAATATGTTAATGAAATAGGTAATAGGTAGGCAGAAATTAGACAAACGCAATTTTAAAATCTTTAGTAAGTATAATGAATAGACATAATTTTAAAAGTGGTGCACATTTTTTTAAGGTAGCGTAGTTATAATAATAATAATACAATATATTACCGTCAATGTGTATAGTACGAGATTATTGGCAATACTTACCACACCAGCATCCCCTCTTTCATACATAGTATTAATATTTATTTATTTTTTAAAAAGTGTGGTAGTCTGTAACAAGAAATATTTTATTTACAAATTTGATATCAATCGTAAAAATGGTTAATTTAAGAATTAAATAAATCTCGGAGAGATGTTTTAACAAGTAGATAAATTATTGCAGTATTCAAATAATTTAAAACATAATACATAGTTGCATCGTTTACGCGATTACGTTGTGCTACGCATCTTGCTACGGCGTAGCTCGCGCTGCGCTACGAACGCAGTCCCCACATTTTCGGGCCGTTTTTGAAACAGCTTTTCCTGTGTGCTCAATATAAATAATTTCTCTAATTCGTTTTCAGTCTGAACGACAGACATTGCGTAGACATGCTCATAAATTAATAACAATAGTCGGTCAATATAATGCAATAGTTTGGTTTCTCAAAAATAACTAGAGCACCTCCTTACTTACCTATTACTTTGGAAATCATATATTATACCTACTCGTTTCCGGCAGCATATACAAGTAATTAGACCTTAATTAGTTAAAAATGTACATTCCGATAAAGGTGGAAAAAGTGTTGATGAGAAATCCGGTGAATAGTTAAGATTGAAACACGGCTTTTGTACATACTACGCCGTGCTAGACTAGGTAGAGTTAAATATTAGAATAGTTCTGTGCGTATCAAAGACGTTTATAAGTAGAAGGTACCTATATGATTGTTATTAGTCTTAATCACGATGTACTGGTACACTAGCAAGTTTTATTGCGCCAGTAGAACCCCGCCCCGAACCTCATTACTCAAAGTAAGTGCAACTATTATTTCTAGACAGTCACAAAATTAATAAAATGAAAAAAAAATGCTGTTTGTCTGGTCAAAGTTCATAATGACAGTTCATGAATTTTTGCCAAACAAACAGCATTTTTTTCATTCAAGTGTACATGTGCAGGTAACAGCTTGCCATGCGCCTTAAACATAAGATGGGACGCGTTTATAGAATAGATATGAGCAAACATAGCATCCATAGGAAGGACACAAATGTACCTACTCGATACGATGTATGATGGTGTGAAATGATGCATATGTGTGCTCAGCTTTACGTGAGAAAGGAAACGAGCGCATATCTAAAATTTTAAACTGGCATGACAGACAGACGGACAGACAGAGAGAAAACTAGACAGACGGGCGCCATACCCTATATAGGGTCCCATTGGCACTCGTTGTGTACGGAACCCTGAAAACTGACGCAATGAAACTCGCAAGTGGGCATTAGTATGTCGTACACATTTGTCTCGAATCTTCTGCTAATTAGGACGAAGTAAGAACACGCAAGTTGTACAAATAACCTTGCGTTTTAGTTTAAATAAACATTAAATTAGCTTGAACTTAATATGACAAATAACATGTACATTCAATTGTCAGTGGATCGATGAAACTTGAATCTTTTTAGAGTACTTTACACGTTATTTGTAAAAATTAAAGCGTGTTAGTCTAAATAATGATTTAGGTAGAAGTTACGCACATATAATAACATTAAAATTCATAATAAGAAGTACAGTTAAGTAGAAATTAAGTTAAAATATATGGTCCCATTACAATAGATGGACAAACTTTTAGAAATCATTCAGACCACCAAAATAAGGACAATGGTAAAAAAATATATAAGAAAAACGCATTCTAGATACTTACAAGAAAAATAATCAGCTAACAAAAATACACAATCACTTGAGTAAATCAGTGTTTTTTTTTGCTTGGATATCTTTGGCTAGACGTACTGAGCGTTGTGTTAAAATTTGTCCATCTATTTTAATGGGGCCCTGTATATTGTTAAGGATTTATGATTTGGGATTGGCGTCACTGATCTTTTTAAACTTAAACAAGTTAGACAATACAAATTTTTTCAAAGACCTCATACGAAAATCACTCAAATGTCAAATAACAAACCAAATTATTATAATTAAAATAAAATACAGGTTCTCTACCTTCCATTGCGGGCAGGTTTAAAACACCGAACCGTAGACAACACCTCACAATCGCATTAACTAAAGCAACGTACTGAATAACAATCATAATTTATGAGACACTTCCATTAAATTCTTATGAAGCAACAACTGCAACGCGACGCGACACAACATGCTATGTTCAAGTGTGTAGGCGCTGCGCTAACCAACAAACACTGTGCAGCCCCTGCAGTCTCGACATTAGACAGCGACAAAAATCGGTCGCTAAGTGGTATCGTTGTCAAATTCCTTTAATAGATTTTCAACTTTATATCGAAAGTATAAGGTTGAAAATGTATTAAAGAAATTTGACTACGATTAGACTTAACGACCGATTTTTGTCGTTATATTTGTCAAGACTGCAGGGCCAGGGGTCGCTGACGTACGTCAACACGTATCAATGATGACGGCACAACAAAAATAAAAAGAAAAACTAACCCTAATAATATACAGACATGGCTATCCATCACCATCACCACCAGGACCATCAAATTCGTGCACACGTGGGTTTTAAGACACCGTAAACTATAAAACACCAGGAGCAGTTACAGCACATAGATATCAAATTATTATAAGTTATACCTAAACATTATTATGTTATCATGTACATTAAACAAGCAACATATATAAGGGATGGTATTGATGTATTTAGAGATAAGAAAGCCGTGCTAAGTAATCTGTAAATATTGCACGTGATAATTAGGGGTCGGATGAAGTTCATAAACAAGAATTAAGGTATCTAGTATAAGAATAATTAATTTGTTAAAAAATATAGTAGTGATAAGTCTTCTCCGTGCTTCGGAGGGCACGTTAAGCCGTCGGTCCCGGCAGTCGCGCTAATACCTGCGACAGTCGTCACGGGCAGTCACACGCGCGAAACTATCCGCAAACTAGTCTCACCTTAGGACCCCGGTGTTCCCACCAGTTGGGTTGCGGAGGTCAGACGGCAGTCGCTAGTCTCTTCGTGTAAATATACTGGGATCTTGGTGCAGGCTAGGTGGCCTAGCATGCGAGTCAGGGAAATGTCCTCACGACATACTGACAAGTATGCAGGTCTACACTTTTATACACGATATTAATGTGATTAATACCCGGTTGTTTACATTGATTAATTCATTAATACTACGTGTATAAATTAAAAGCTTTTGTTTGAGATGTTCATACCAAAATAGAATTAAGTATTTCGAAACGATTTGGGCAAGCTCTCTGCAGCGCGGAAATGAGTATCCTAAACATGAAATGGCGATACTTGACAGGAAAAACATCTGTGCCATCATAAACAAAACGATGAAAATCACAAAAGAAGGATCCAGGATATTTGAACTAAAATTGTATGTCTAACACAGGCAAAAGATCGATGTCTTGCACAATTTGGAAATCTATAATTTTATATGTTTGCTTTAAAATACGTTTCTGTAATAATTTATTATGATCAAGGCCTCGAATGGCTGAAGATTATCCATGTATAAATCAAGTATTCTCCGTGCTTCGGTGGACTCGTTACGCCATCGGTCCCGGCAGTCGCGCTAATACCTGCGACAGTCGTCACGGGCAGTCACACGCGCGAAACTATCCGCAAACTAGTCTCACCTTAGGACCCCGGTGGTCCCACCAGTTGGGTTGCGGAGGTCAGACGGCAGTCGCTAGTCTCTTTGTGTAAATACTGGGATCTTGGTGCAGGCTAGGTGGCCTAGCATACGAGTCAGGGAAATGTCTTCACGACAAAATGTGGTCTTTACTTTTATATACGAAATTATTGCGATGAGTGAAAAACCTCATAATAAAAATAAAACAATCCTTATTTTTTCATTAATACTACGTGTATACATTAAGTCGCAAAAGACACACGACTTAGATTTTCAAAGATAGTGTTTTGTACGACTGGTACTTTCAAAAACGATCGGTTCTAGAAAACAACCCTTTAGTCAGGCACTTTATTTAAAAAAAAGCTATTTCCTTTGTGGTTGTGATAAGAACCCAACACATTAATTTTAGCTTATTTATTTCAAAGTTTATCGAAAAAGATAATGATTTGAACAAGCTTACCTTTTGAAAAGCGGTAAAGAATATCCTAAACATTAAGAATGTTATACCTTGAGTTAAAATCTTTTAGTTACTGCTCTCGTAACCACAGAATGATGATGGGGAGCTAGGATATATATTCAGCTATAAATACAAATTAATGAACATTGATATAAAAATTGGCATTACGTACAAATTTTATCCGAAAGTCTGAAAAGGCCCATTCGAGATAAAACTATGAGTTTGAAGTTCAAATAGTCTCTTTGTAGACTACAACACCACGGGCTTACTAAGGGTTTTATCAAAAACACACGATGGACATCGATTTGCGGCATTGACCAACGTGGATTGCAGACCGTTCAAGGTATATGGTTGTGTGCTATTACCATGGAATAAATAATAGCTACTAACGTAACCAGATTCACGCTCCGACACCAAGCCGATGTGGTCTGTATCGCTCGCACTTCCATCGAGTATTAACATTAGATTTCAGTCTGATCAGCATCGATCGATTGTGCGCCCTAAGCTTCTTAAAGATTGAACCGACGTTGGTCGAGTGGCTGTAATTGGTTAAGTTAAATAAATTATTTATTTTGTCCACAATTCGTTTCTAAAGCAATGTTTATTATTTAAACCACAGATGGTTGTCCATTTTTCGTTTATTTTTCCGTGCTTCGGAGGGCACGTTAAGCCGTCGGTCCCGGCAGTCGCGCTAATACCTGCGACAGTCGTCACGGGCAGTCACACGCGCGAAACTATCCGCAAACTAGTCTCACCTTAGGACCCCGGTGTTCCCACCAGTTGGGTTGCGGAGGTCAGACGGCAGTCGCTAGTCTCTTCGTGTAAATATACTGGGATCTTGGTGCAGGCTAGGTGGCCTAGCATGCGAGTCAGGGAAATGTCCTCACGACATACTGACAAGTATACAGGTCTACACTTTTATACACGATATTAATGTGATTAATACCCGGTTGATCAGAGTAATTAATTCATTAATACTACGTGCATAAAGTCAGTTAAAAGAGGTAGTAGATAGACATCCCTTTTGTACTACAAAACTTGAACGTAGATAAAAAATATATTAAAAAATATACAAACATATACACCATAATTATAAATTTAAATTTATTTTTAGGTTTTCGTACCAAAACGGTATGTTTTTGATAGAATTAAGTTTTTCGAAAATATTTGGGCAAGCTCTCTGCAGCGCAGAAATGAACATCCTAAACATGAAATGGCGTTACCTGGCAGGGAAAACCTTTGTGCCATCATAAACAAAAAGTTGTAAATTATAGGGAGGATCCAGGATATTCGAAATAAATTATAGACATCGAAGATTAAATAAGTACTCCCTTTTTATAGAATGTCTAGCACAGATTATCGCAAACGATTTCTTAGACAATTTGGAAATCTGTAATTCTATACTTTTACTCTTCTAAAACAATATAAACTATTATCAATTTATGAATCAAGTCTTCTCCGTGCTTCGGAGGGCACGTTAAGCCGTCGGTCCCGGCAGTCGCGCTAATATCTGCGACAGTCGTCACGGGCAGTCACATGCGCGAAACTATCCGCAAACTAATCTCACCTTAGGACCCCGGTGTTCCCACCAGTTGGGTTGCGGAGGTCAGACGGCAGTCGCTAGTCTCTTCGTGTAAATATACTGGGATCTTGGTGCAGGCTAGGTGGCCTAGCATGCGAGTCAGGGAAATGTCCTCACGACATACTGACAAGTACGCAGGTCTACACTTTTATACACGATATTAATGTGATTAATTAATACCCCGTTGTTCAGTGATTAATTCATTAATACTACGTGTATGAATTCAGTTGAAAAAGGAGATATGCAAAGAGTAAATAAATCATTACGAAATAATTTTTCTTTCGTTTTTAGGTTTTCGTACCAAAATGGTATTTTTTAATTGGAATTAAGTATTTCGAAAATATTTGGGCAAGCTTTTGTGCAGAGTAGAAATGAGTATCCTAAACTTGAAATGGCTATACCATCCTCGAGAAACTATTGTGCCATCATACACAACAAGTTGTTAATTACTTACAAAAAAAAGGATCCAGGACTTTTGAAATAAGATATACATGGTTTGAAGTTTAAGTTCCCTATAAAAAATGGAATAGCTAACACAGCCAAAAGATGTCTTGCACAATTTGGAAATCTGTAATTTTATATGTTAATACGTTTCTGTTGTAATTTATACTATCAGTGCCTCGAATGGCTGAAGATTAACAATTCATAAGTCAAGTCTTCTCCGTGCTTCGGAGGGCACGTTAAGCCGTCGGTCCCGGCAGTCGCGCTAATACCTGCGACAGTCGTCACGGGCAGTCACATGCGCGAAACTATCCGCAAACTAGTCTCACCTTAGGACCCCGGTGTTCCCACTAGTTGGGTTGCGGAGGTCAGACGGCAGTCGCTAGTCTCTTCGTGTAAATATACTGGGATCTTGGTGCAGGCTAGGTGGCCTAGCATGCGAGTCAGGGAAATGTCCTCACGACATACTGATAAGTATGCATGAAGGTAAAATTCACACAAAATATATATCGGTCAGATTTGAAGATTTATTCCGGTCTGACTATATCTAACGTATAAAAAAATTACCTTAAGCGACATATAAGTGTTTAGCTTTTATATTTACGCTTAGGTAGTTAGTTATTAATTATATTAAACTAGGTAGTGTAAAAATGTTTCTAGGTTAAAATTGAAACAGACTAGTCTGTCCCGTCTAGATCCGACAGTCATCGATTTGATAGAAATTAGGCTAGTATTGGCATTTGCCGGTGATGAATCGATCAACAGCCTTTATTCAGGTAGGTACTAAAAAAAATATTGAGCAAGAAATTATTTAGCTATTATACCATCCGGATCTAGTAACCATCGACATATTATAATATCGTTTTCAAACTCACTCGCTAATACCAGGCTTAGGAATATATTATCGTCTTAATTCAATGTAGTAGTTGTAGAAACTCTAGTAAGTAATATATTGACAGTATGTATGTAACACTTATTAACTAATATTGTATTATAGGTTTAATTATCTGATGATATTGGAAAGAGTATAAAACATAATGTAAGTTAGTGTTAAACTGTAAATTGCGCTACGACGCGAATATGGCACAAATGAGCAAAATATATCTATAGTGAACGACCCAGCTGGTGGTCTTATCTGTAAGGCTAGATTTAATTTACATTTAAGATAGTATTAAGCATGAAATCCACAGCAACCCTGTGATTTAGAATGATGTTTGAGAGATAACGTCTATAACCGCTAGTAAGATATTGTGAGTATATTAGTCATACATCAGGCAACGGTGTGCGTGTTGTCATGATATCCTCAAATACAAAAACAACTGCAGCTGCCAAAGAGGAATGCTTGGAAGGGACAGCGTGCCGGTGAAATTAAAGGTATTAATATGAACTTTGCCTATAATGGTCGGCAAACTCCCTGAGTTGCGACGATGACATGAGTATTGTGAGCGGCAATCACGAGTGTGACCAAAGTGACATTGGAAATGAACATTAATCCATGTGTAAGACTATAGTGTCATCAATATTGAACTGTCATCCCGTGCATGCGACTATAGTGCCGTCAAAAGTGAACAGCCATCATATGCGTGCGACTATAGTGCCATCGAAAGTGAACAATCGTCCCGTGCGTGCGGCTATAGTGCCATCGAAAGTGAACCGTTATCCCGTACGTGCGGCTTTAGTGTAAATTAAAGATTAAGTCATCCTATGCATCCAGGACAGAGCTGTCTGGAGCGCCACATATTGGTCGGACAAAATTTCAGCTTTTTGAGTTATTGACACGAAATGAAGAATAAGAACAGTCATTCCATGAAAATGGACAGTCATCCCATATGTCTGGTGGTAGCAGAAGAGACGACACACGTATCACCGAAGCCTGTATGTTCCTACATATAAGTTTGTATCATATACATAAGAGACGAGTACGTGGCTGCAAAAAAATTCTATTTCAACGGTACCTGTATATATGTCCGTATATCCGTGCCAAATATGTATCTAGATTTAATGTATGTACATTCAAAAGTTGATGGAAAATACCGATCATACTAATAATTAATTAAAATACTCATGGTACTTCTGTAAATATAAACGTGCCAGTTATAATGATAGGTAAACTTAAATATTATGAAATGTACTCTTAGCGACTTTGGATGTATCTCAATACATTATACCTATTCGTTCAACCTTTAATATTAACATTTATTTAATGGAACTAGAATTATAAGATTGTATAATATGTTTTAGGCTACTTCATCACAGTTAGTCATGGTAGTCAATAGGACGATAATTGTAATAAAATCATTAAATATTATCCATCATTCATTAAATCATTTGACACAAACGTGACACTCACTAGTTTACCATAATGTTTAATTAGCTATAATTATAATTCTAATATATTATACTCACAGAAGTACTATAGCGTTATGTGCGTGTTTGTATTAACCGTATATCGTAATTGACTAGCTATAACTTGAAATTAAATAAACTTGGTGGTGTTCGTATGTTGTTGTTTATTTTGTGATATCCTAAATTATTACCCCTGCGTCAAACAACGCGTAGGCAGAGAGAGTAGTTATAAAAAGTACAAAATAAGAATGCAGTAACTGTGTACTGTTTTCAGCATATTATGTTTTCATATTTAATATGATTAGATGTTTTTATAAACTTAGAAAATATAGTAGTTTATGATTTTGAAGAAGTCTAGGGATTCAAAAAGAAGGAATAGGGTTGATCAGAAAATTACGTTGTTTGCCGAGAGTTTTTCCTATAAGAAAACTGCTAGCTCAGTATCTACAGTACGGATATCAACTCCCATATTAAAAACAAACAAGGGATTTCCGTCTTACATCACAAAACGGTTTACCATTAATGACAGAGAAATGTCATAGAAACGATTTGTCGCCTATCAATAATTATGCAATAGTTTTAATTGATCTGCCCACGTAAGTACAAAGCGCTCAATAAGTTACCTCCGACTCTCTGACCCAGGGCTTTGTTTCTAAACTGATCGAAAGTGTGATGCTTTGATAAGGACCGAATAATTTCGACATTGTGCTAGGTATGGTACAGAATTTAATTACTTGTGGGTGTAAGTATATCAGTAATTATGAATCTGATGGAGTCATCGCAATGCTTGATATTAGTTAGTTCTCACTTGGTATGTAAGGTAATGGTTTACTACGACAGGCATTGATGTAGCGAAACTGTTAGGAGAACCAACTCAAAGTGATATAGGAACATGATGCCTATTGGAAACGTTATGGAAAAAAAACACCAACACATTATTCATTTGAAGATCTGTTGGCAATTTCACCTAATAATGCAATAATAGAACGCTTGGCGACATTGTGGCAGTCCCAAGTCCACGATGGTGGGCCGAGCATGTCACCTAGCGGAAGAACTCGCCCGCATTAGCAGAAAACAAAATTCTGTGGAAAAGGGAGAGGGAGGCCTTTGCCCTGCACAATACAGACTAGTTAGATTAGAACGAGTTAATATTTAGTCGGTTCTCAGATGAGAAACTTTGAAAACTACGCAACAGAACAATTGAGCCTAAAGATGGGAATTTGGACACTTGACACAAGTGTAAGTATTTTATAAAAGTTCAAATGTAATTACTGATAGAAAGGGCTTCCATGACATAATGGCTGACACTGCAGCACCCGGACATCAATCATAAGGCAGCGAAACTGTTGACAGAGCGCGCAACTGTAATCACGAGAAGGTAGGTAAGAACACCCGCACAGAATATTGGAAACCACTAACTGAACACATTTCTGGCAAAATGATACTTCGATTGATAGACTGCCTAATTTAGATTCCCTGTAAAATGTGAAAGGTGTGAACATAACTTTGGCACGTTACTTGATCAGCCTATAATGTTCCTATTGCTGGGACACAGGCCTTGTCTCAGAGAGAGGGAGTGGGCCGTAGCCACGCGGGTCTAGTGCGGGGTGGTAAAAGTCACATGTCTGCGAATTGTTGGTTCTAGGACATGCCGGTTTCCTCACGATGTTTTCTTTCACCGTTTTGAGAGCTTAGGCACGTTATAGAAGACATTTTCTGTGTTGTATCGGTAATTCGGCACCCAGAATGACACTACTAAAGAAAGAGTTAACTCAAAAGCTGCTATTTTGGGAGCCGGAGAGAGAAACAGGTTGAGCAAGAAATATCTTGTTACTGAAACTATCTTCCTAAAGCCCAGACTACACGGAATAGACTAAATCAATCATGTCAGCACAAAACAGGACGGTGGTAACAACAAAATGCAACTACACCGTGGGAATCAAAGTTTCTCATCACTCCAAAACACCGATCGAAAGTTAGGCAAAATATCCATGATTTATCTACCATCAAGACCTTTTTCTATCCGCACAAAAAGTTTTTCACTTCCTTAACTCTATTGCTTTGATTTAAGAGCTAGTTTCGTTTGACTTCATTTTTATTTTGCTTTTGAAAGTGCATGCGATGAGTTGGTTGGTGGTTATAACAATCGGCAATTTCATGATGTAAGCTATTGGACATTACTCGATCAGTTTATAAAGAAGTTTTGTTACGATACCGGTGGAATTAATTAGAGGAGTATGAATGAGTGCCCTGCTGGGAATTGGAGGCGTATTACAATGTCAATGGTCACTATTATATTGTGAATGAAAGCTTAAGAAATATAAGTTGAAGACGTTTTTATGATTGTATCTATTGAATTGCTAACTACCAAATCATTTATTTTCAACATTGTACTGAAAGGAAATTATGGATGAGTTGATAGTAGGTAGGTAGGTCTCTCTTTCATGCATAACATTAAAGTTTAAAGAGATGGTTTCATAGCGTCCAGTTTCAAACAATGAAGTCTCAAAGACTCAGAGATAACAGGTAAGAATCGCCTTCTTCTTCTTGTCGCTGCCACGACTGTGTTCTTGTTGGCCTAAAACTTCGCCACTTCCACGGCGTTATCGGTGGCAGCGCAGCAGAGGTCACTTTGACTTTGACTAAGAGTGACTAAGAGGTGGAGCATGGTTTGCGACATAACTCCACATCTACACCCTACTGCAGTGGAGCGGCAATAGTTAGTAGAACCAGGTTGGAGTTACATCTTCACACTTGTTATCTCGACAGACAGAGTGCTGAGTGGCTGAGTCCTTCGTCATTAATCAGTTACTTAAAAGATTATACAAAAACATAGTAGTATGGTCGACCTCGTTATTGGTTTCCTACCCTAAGGTTGAAATGTCACTAGGTACCTACTACGTCATGAACGAGAAGGTCTGTTTTTCTATGCGGCAGATATTTTCAACTTTACTGAAGTTTCAATTCATTGGGAATTACTTTCTTGTCACAAGTTCAAGCAGTTACGAGTTTGGCTATACATATCTAATATTACCTAACAAATTAACCTGATAATCTCACCCACAACACAACACTTTAAACATGCATTTATTTTCACGTGTATCTATCTACGTGATTGACATGTAAAAGTGATTTCAATAATTACAGAACTAATAATTTCATTTCACACCTTATTGTCTAACAATAATTCTAATTACACATCGCCCACCGACCCAAATGAGTGAAATTGGGTGTGGTCACGAGTTCACGACAGCTCCTCTTCGACGCAACATTCGTTAAGCGTATTGTGAACGTTGCCCAACTCTGTTGCGAATTATAGGTATCAAATGCTATTGTTGACGCCAAGAAATAACGCCTTATTAAAAGTTTTGGCATATCATGTGAGGATTGCGGCATGCTGAGGTAGGTAATGTTGGTTAATGAGTTAAATGGACCGATGAACTGAAATAAGGCGACTGGAACAGACTGGATGAGGAAGGCGGAGATTATTTTTTGGTGGCGCAATTTAGAAGAAATCAAAAATCATTTATTAAAATTAGGCTGAGAATCAGCACTTTTTTCGTACGTCAATATTTAGATAAGACAGCCCTCTAAACCGCCTTTCACCACTTCCTGTTGCCTTCGCTGGGAAGAAGAAGTGGCGCAACAAACTCCTCAGCAAAAGAGGCCTATATCCAGCGAAACTATGATGGCGAAACCTATTAAATGATGAATGCAAAAGGTAGGTACACGATAGCCGTTTATTTCGGCCGGATTGCAAGTTGCAACAGCGGCTGTAGATAAAACCCAACAAACAAACTACTTTCAAACACAAACAAAAACGAAATAATTCGCAGGCAAATTAAAAAAATTTTGTTTGCCTGTAATGTCCCGGGTTTCGGGCTAAGGCCTCTTCTCATATAGAGAAGGATTGAGCTTGATCACCACGCTGGCTCAGTGCGGGTTGGAGATTTCAGACCGAAGTCCAGGGTTTCCTCACGATGTTTCCCTTCACCGTCAGTCAGTGATGTCTAAGAATAATTAAGCAGCTTAGAAAGTACGTATAACTTTAAAAAAGTCACATTGGTACTTGCTGGGTTTGAACTCGCAACTTGGGGCGTAAGATGCGGATCAGATAAGGAATTAAAAATATATACATTTATAAAAACTAAGCGTTGGCGAGACGACCTGCATGCTCACTGCAGACGCTGGATGAAGGTAGCGTAAGAACAGAGGACCTGGAAAGATTTGGGAGAGGCCTTTAACCAGTAGCGGAACAATAAAGGCAAATAAAAAAGGCTACAAATTCAATAGTTACTAACAAATCAACAAAGAATCATCAACCTAATCTATTTAAATACCAATTTCTAATCGATGATAGGTGTATGACAACATCGATATTAATCGATTTCTTTTAATGACTGTCTGATTGGTTCATTACAATGTAGTCAGTTAGTCTGATCACCTTTGACGCTCGGCACACATTGATCTGGATCAGTCGGTTGCGGCATTCTAACACATTGTAGAAATGTAGAGTTATATAACTACGAGTACTTACTCTTTTATTGTGAACCTTATATGGTGTAAGTATGAAGGATAAGATCTGGAAAATACCCGCAGTTACAGATATATAGCTTGTAGATTCAATAAGTTTAATATGCGGTGGTGATATTATAATATCTCTAATCGTTGAAGCAGACGAGTTCATAAGTGGAGACCGCGAATCAGCAAACACGCGGCATCAGAACTTAGCTCTGAAAAGTGTCACGCACCGTTCTATAGGAAAATTCGGCTACACCATATTTCCTTTCTATGTTTACTTCGGGCATAACACGTGTACATGCGGAAGCCTATAATTACCGTAATGGTAAGGACGCGCTTAGGCTGGTCAAGTAAAGTGCATACTGCGCAGGGTTAATGGGATGAACAGCATTTGACGTGCGATTGGAGAGGCTTTTTCCAGCACTAAACTGCATAGCATAGCACCTATGCTATGCTATGCAGTTATGGCTGTTATGGTTATGGTTGTGGTGTTATTTTGCCTTACTGAACTAAATACGCCTGTTATAAAAGTAGATTCACGTCAACAGATAGTGTAAGAAATTAACAACACGCAGCAGGCAAACTTATAGCAAAATGCTTCTTTCTTCTCTTTAAGTTTAACCAGCAGGCTGATAATGACGATACTTTCTTCTTTAGTTATACGATCAATAGGTTTCATGGTTATTTAATAAATCTGGTAGGTATTTCATGCATAAACACGCGCTCACTCAAATCAATCCGCTGTTATAATTGTCGCGACAAATCGATTAGGTACCTACAATTCGTCACATATATAATTTAATTATTAACACAACATAGGTACCTCGTCTTCCGCTTCGCTGGGTGAAATATTGATCAAGGCATGAAAGTTGAGCATTTTTTTAATATATTGTTTAGGTATGTCAATATTATTTGTTTGTTACTAACCAATAATACCTAAAAATAAATGAATAGGTAAGGTTAGATAGAGGAAAGTCATACGTACCTATGTTTAAACTGTTTATCTTCGGTTTAAATAGGCTGGTAGGTAGTTGGGTTTTAGTACAGGGACCTATTTACAGGACAGTAACTACAGTAAGAGGGCAACATAAATCTAAACTTCAAAGAACGATGGTCCTTTTCGAACTACTTTGTTACCTCGCAAGCGCGACTGCTAAGCATGGTGTCCTGGTTTTATCCTGAAGTCGGGCAGTGTTTTTTCATTAGGAACCTTTTAGTGGAAAAAAAACAGTGGCACTACGGGAGTGCCGACAGAAGTGAAAAATACTTTGCCATCCTTACATTAAAACCGAGGAGATCCGAAGTGGTGTCGTTACGGTAACAGTGGCGCGAATTCAATGGTTTTTTCCCATCTCAAAAAATGCCCAACGCACCTAAAGAAGTTTTCACTTCAAAAATTCTGTCCGTCCACACTGTCGATGAAAGAAACTTTTTTTTTTCCGATCGTCAACAGTGTGGGCGGCAAGGTCTTAGGTACCTACTGATCGGGAATATTCGGCAACATGTCGGCAGCTATACCATACACCGCTGTCTAACCCTTTGGAGAATTTAAAAGTGATGTAGGTACTTATATGTGTATCAAAAAACTGTCACACGCTTTAAACAACATTTTCTACCTAATTATCAACTTCCAATAATCTAAACGAGCATAGAACCTCGCTACAAGACCCGTGCTCTCACGCCAAAATCGTACCAAACATACACAAAAATATAATGAATTTAATCAGATTATCTCGGGCTCAGGGTAAAAAGTGCTAAACCGTCTTCCCGCAAGATGGCGCCGTTGCGTCACGATGCCATAATGACGATCATTACGCGGGATCCGTGTCAACGCTGTGTTTTCGTGTGTAGTCATGTGACTTGTTTATCGATATTAGAAGCTGTATTGCGCTACAACAGCTCTACAAGGCAGGGACATCGATGCACAATCTGTTACCATGTATTCAGTACAGTATTCTCGAATAAAATAAAATTAAAGTAATAGAAAACAAACAGCTCATTTATCAAATAAAATTTCAGTCGACAACATCCATCGGTTTCTTACTAAACATCAACTATATCCGACTATCCTGCATACTTATCTCTTTTGTTGACTGTACATTCAAGGTAAACTAAGCAAGTTACGCAAGGGTCTAGGTCAATGAGATGAAACTCTACATCACCTATACCATACGAAGAAAAAGTACCTAGGTGTTTGTTTATTCTCGCAGCAATGTATCTTTGGGGATCTTGGTGAAACTATCGTCTGAAGACGGAACTCACCTATAGCAGAACAGTATCGAACTAATCGAAACCTAAAACATCGACTTTCCACATCACTAGCTCAACGTTCCCACATCTGAGCGCGCACAAAATAACAACGAGCAGTTTTTTGCACACAGAAACCAGAGCGTACTCTCAACTTATCATTTACATAGATCTGCGCACGCGAACATTTCTATAATAATATGCTTTTTAGCATAATTAAGTTATATGATATTATATTAAATTCAAATGGAAGTTTGACGAGGAAGCGTTTACGTGAGAAGATTTTCGTGGCTAATTTTGATAAAGTGACAATTGCTTAAACTAGCTGAGGTCAGTAGTTCTAGATTCACTGTCTGTTATAATCTAACGACTTAAAAGCTGAAAAGCTGTGTCTGAAAAATGAACTAGTTTTTATTTCAGTACTAGATGACCCAACAGACTTCATACCGGCGCAGAATCAATGTATGAGAAAATGAATTATTTCCATTATAAATTTATTCATGGATTTTTCTCACGTTTGAATAGTTATTCTGCTATTCGGGGGAGACAAATCCAACAAATCAAAGATCCTATAAATTGCTCCAGCTGTTCTTTAGTTATAAATGGTGTAACTAACCTGAATTTGTTTTATGTATACTTACAGATTTTACTTGAAAATATTTTTTTCCTTGATAATTCAAAAGTGCCTGTGGTGTATTTGAAATAAATGCTTGGAGTTTCAGTTTTTATTATTACCACAAGCTAAGGAGAAGACGACGTAGGTAAATCTATGTTTACCGATATCTAGTTAGGTTCATATTATAAAACTAGCTGTGCCCGCGACTTCGTCCACGTGGAATAGTGACTTTTCGGGCAGCATATTTTGAACTACATATACCGTCGTTTGAGTAGCTAAAAATTTACTTTACAGTAATGCTTCTCTGTATACGATATTTGACGTATGGCCATCGGGGATGAAAGCATACAGGCTCCTAGGATTGCTAACCCGTGACAGAGCCACATACAACTGACCGTGCGAGAAACAGCTGATACTTAGATCTACACCCACAACTTTCAACGTCTGACCTTGGGCTTTATTAATTGTCATCACAAAACATAGGCTGACTGGAAACTGGACTTGTTTAAAACTAAATGGAAAATTGTTTGGAGTGAGAGGAATCCGAGGAATGAAAACACTTTCACCTTTTCCACACCCTGTTAAAATCTCTGCTTCTATCAGATTTTGTTGTAAATTGGTCACTTTTAACCTGGTGCCATTGCAAAGTTTTGGGGGGCTTAAATTTCTAAGAAGCATTATGGGTACGCCTACTTTTAATTTTATTTTATGTGCTGGTAGTCCAGGAGCATTGAGGGATTCTAAAAATTCTACTGGGTAGCTTGTAGATTCTCCTTCTTCCATGACTCTGGCTTTATATAGCCACGGACGCGCAGGCGCGAGGCGTGTACGTACTCTGATAGAATACCTTAACAATTAATGTTCGCCGTGATTCTTTAAATTGACATAACTTTTTTATTTATGAACCGATTGACATGAAATAAACACTAACTGTTAAGTGAAGCTTACTATAATATATTAGTGAAAACCGCATCTAAATCGAATAAGCCGTTTCTGATATTAGCGTGCACAAACACACAGACAAACAGATAAACCGACAAACAGACAAACAGACAAAAAAAAATGTAATTACAAATTCGGGTTCGGCATCGATATAATAACAACCCCTGCTACTTTTTTTTTATATATTTCCATTGTACAGACACCACTTTTCTACAATTTTATTATACGAGTATGTATAGATATAGTCATGACCGCTTAATCTTCTAAACTATACAATGAATTTTGATGCTTTTTTTTATTTTTCACCAGCATTTAGATAATTTATTCCTTTTGGGTGCAGGTACAGGAGTTATCTGAAGTTATAACATTCAAACTTGTTTTCGTGAAAAAATGTTATGTTACGTAACCAGAAGGTTCCCAGATATGGTACAATACAAAAACATGATCATAATGACGAGGAGTACAAGTGACTTTCGGCTCTGTTAATCGGTTGAGAAACACAATCGAAGTTTTGAGGTTTAGTTATAAACATAAGTAATAAGTAATATTTTTGACGTTTAATCGTCTCGTAACTTTAAGCAACGTTTATGAATAAAAGGGTTAATTGTTATTACGCGTAGGGGCGTTTAGTGTCAAAGTGTTAAGCGTCTTTTTACACCCGTTATAGTGCCTTGCAATTTCCAGTTCTTCAAGGAAATGTAAAGAAGCACCAATAAACACTGCCACGCAAGTCTCCTGTGAATACTCAATGAAGATAAATGATTACGGCTACTTTCTAGCTGACGTTGCAGCGTGATTGAATATCAACAAGCATGCTAGTTAGGGCCGGGTCAAAGGGCGCGGCGGTTCATAAGCGGAGCGGGAGCGGGCGGCAGGAAGCTCTGGTAAAGTGATTGATGGTAAAGTGAAATGATGTTGGCAAGATATTGTATAACTATCAATGAACGGTGAAATGTACAAACCAGTAAAACCAACAAACTAATATTATGACGTAAAAAAAAGATGTATACATTGACAAGAATTAATTTGATTGTCTACAATTTGTGTTCCGTAATACTGTATCAAATACCATCAAGTACCCAAACTCAAATTCAAAGCATTTATTTCAATTAAACCATTTACAGGCACTTTTGAATTGTCAAGAAGTCGGTCAGTCAGAAAATATGAAGCTAGATGCCCTATGTGTAATATGCTTTGTGGCTACATATTATTAATACAATATTATGGAACAAAAATTGCAGATAATGAAATTAATTCTTGTCGATGTATATATTTAGGGGCTGACTGTACATAAATACTCTCTCTTGTTAAGCAGTTTCCTAAAATAATTATCTTTATGGTCGAAATAAAGCGACTGTGAAGTCCCGAGTTCAATTCTCATATTGAACAAATCGATAATGAGTTTTATGTTAGATATAAATTGCGTAAGATGTCGAGAGTCTAGCTTCCTAATCGTTTTGCTATCAATCTAAATTGTTCTGACATTTACTATCCATCGGCACATACTTGAAGTCAAATCGAGCATCTTTTGTTGTCAATCTCCGATACCTACTTACATAATCTTTTGTTTAGACATGCGGCCCACTTTTATATGCATCATTATTAAAAGCCTGTCAATTTGTATAGGTAAATCTGTCAAGTGGTTGGAGATATGAACATAGAGATCTCTGTACCTATTCTATTTTAAATACCTATTTTTATACCTATGTTTAACAAATAAAAAACTTTGACTTCGACTTTAGATTATTAATTTTTGTATGCTATGTAAGTTTGTGCCTATGGAGTATGTCGATTATGGCACGCAGTTCTACAGATTTGGAGTAAAATGTAGGTAAAGCAATACCCCAAAACAATGTTAAATAAATCTTCGGAGAAATGCATAACTATCATTTTACTTCACATTTTTTCATGTTTATACAAACTTTTAGAACCAGGTAAGTAATGCTTTTTGATTGTTGTTTTTTTTATATCTTATCGTATGCTGCACCGGTTGACGTCATCACGTCAACGCCGGCTGTCGCTGAAAACCAGCGTTGGGGCTCTGTTTCGCATAATGTCAGCATTATTCTGAGAGAAGGCCGTTTTGCGTGGATGTGACGCATGTTTTATCCCAACTAGTTATTATTTTTTGTGTTTGTGTTTTTTCTGCGTCATGTTTACCGCAAATAATCGTATTTTCTTTCTTTCTTTCTACTTGCAGTGTAACGATAGTCGATAAGGTATAACATTAGTTAACTGTCAACCGTTGTAATTTACAGGATTATATTAATATATCACCAGACAATAATAAAACAATTGCGCTACTTAACAGAAGAAGATCAAATGTTTCTGAAGTGTGTTTAGGGGTGCTACACACGTGTTCGGGTCGGCACATTCGATTCCGCAGTATTTTTTGAACAACAAATCTTTTTCTGTGTAGGTACTTCGAAATTGGCGTAATGTTTAGATTAATAATTATGTTATACCTACTTGCTGTCAGCTGTGAAGCTGCCTTATATAAAATAAATAAAGCCGACCCGAAGCAATTATTATTCATATTCGGATTTTATACTGTTCGATCCGATCGGCAAACTCCGTTCGGCATATATTCTCGCTGAATCATATTCCCTTCGGTTCGGCACAATGCGAGCTACTTTTTTTCAAACATATATCTATTGATTTTGCCGCTCAGCTGTGCCGAATCACGTCGACCTGAACCAAGAGTGTGCAGCACTCCTTAAAGAATAATATCAATTTCTGTCATACAACTTACAAAACGGTTCAAACAGCAGCAAAAAGAAATTACGACACTATTTTCAAAAATCACTATAGAAAAACAAGCTTTCTACCATCCCAAATCTTCACCTTATCGGGAGAATTTTCCAAAATGGTGTCGTACGTAACGGATGCGACATTACACAGAGATATTGTATTAGAATCTCACGTAGCATCGCTTGCGCAACGCCGCCTACCGGATGATCTGGGGACCAGATACCGGCAGGACCCGAGTCGCGACTTAATTAATGATGACTACTCTGATTTTATGGTAAGAGAAATCTAGACGATGATGGTTAGATTTTTGTCAAGTTATGAAATTATAATTAAAGTTACATATGTAGGTAATGCAACATTTTATATTTTAAAAGATTTAAAAAGCTATGCAGGTAACACATTAAAGTTACCACGTAACACAAGACATGGTCTGAGGGTTTTGAAAGAAAATTATTACGTTTGTTGGATCCTTAAAACCTGACCGTGTTGTGTGGTTGGTGTTTTGATTTTGGTATCTATGGAAAAGGAAGCTTTAACTGCTATGCTGAGATAGCATAGGTATTGCAATCCATGTTTCGACGTAGAGTTTTCCTAAGCTAAGTATATCTTAATACTTTCAAGACACTATACGACTATAGCCGTCATAAACAATAAAACTTCTATTGTATCTTGTTTACCGCGCCGGAATCTGTTAATACTATCCTTCGCATTTTGCGCTTTTTTGTTTTTTTTTTCGCTTCGGTTTGCAAATTATGCAAATCATAAATTATACCTAATTTAGTTTCAATTCAACTAGAACATTTACTTAAAGTTTGATTCTGTCTTTCTTTGGTAAACAACTCCGCAAGAAAAACAATGAAGACATATTTCCGTTATCCCGTATCTCCATAGCAACGCAGATAATTTCAAGGTAGGTATTTCCTTTTCCCATTACAGCTAGAACGTTAGACTATTATTAAGATTCCACAGTTTTTCTGACACTCGACCGCAGCTTGCGTAGAACGTTTATTTTCATCTTTCCACTAATTTGCGACACCGCTGCGTAATCGCTGCGATTTGTCAACGACAATTAATTTTAATAAACGCATTTTGTCATTTTAGAATTTTGATGATATCAAAATGACTATTGGTTAGTAATTAAAAAGTTTTATCACCTAAAGTTTAAGGTCAGATTTGTGTAAGGATGTCAGATAGCGTGGAGTTCTAAAGCTATCGGGGTCTCGGGTACTTAGTTTGTCAAGCGACCCCTGGTATGTTGCCAGGACGTGTGGACACGTGCCAAATATGAAGCAACGGAAGGATATCGGTTCACTTCGCCGGAGATCACGGAATCTTTCATAATAATAGATATAACTATTAATCGTATAATCTATGAGGAATTCCTTATTAATAAATAGCATATCATATATATAAAGAAAGCATTTTCTTTTGATTGCCCGATTTCTAATAATATGTCATGGAAAATAAACATACATTATTTAACTTTAATAGAACATACAATTATGAATTTCGTACTGACAGCAAATTGTTTAAAATATTATTTGTAATAGATTAGTTCTCAGAATACAAAGTAGGTAGATATTAATTTATTTAAAAAAAAGCACAGCCACATCAAAAATAATCCTAATACCTAAAGGACTAACAGCATTGAATACAGTATCTTGCTGCTCTGAAACTAAACTAAATCTAAAACAGAATAACGTAAATAAGACGGCTAACAAACAAAATCCAAAAGATAAGAAATAAAAATTAAGAATTGAAAATTAAATTAAAAACAACTTGGTAAGGTAGCATGATTTTCTTTCTGAATCCCGGTAGCTTGTCGCGGTCTAAGACAGGTATGTTGCATACAGTATTATTGTAGGTATGTAAAAATATGAATTTCCATGGCTTTATTGAAAAACTCGACTACAGCAGTCACGTTTAACCCCAAGGACAGACGAATAACGACAATTTTAACTCAATTCTTGTAATAACAGTTATTTATAACGTTTCGCAGTGTAAACCGTTGACATTGAAGGGTTGGTTAATATACCGCAAATTAAAAGGATTTAATCAAGTTTTCGTTATAGTTGCGTTAAACAACGTTTAGTTTAATTTTTGTTGGAATGTTAATTTAGTTATTTTTGCAGGATCGGGCGCTGTCTACAGACGCTGGCTAGTAAATTTTAGTTCTGGCCAAGCTGAAGCGAGCGAGCGAGCAGGATGCGGCATGTGACTACGCACGTCGATTGTTTAAGTGTGCACACACACGAGCGACTGGCGTCAACGGCAGAGGTAACTGCATCCGTCGACAACGTCCGCTCGTGTGTACTCATACGGTGCTCAAATACACGAGCGACGTGTGAAATAATGGTTTACAGATAGTTTAATACGTGCGTTGATTATGCAGAAAATTAAGAAGTGCTCGTACGTATTTTTGAAATAATGTCTTGGTATTAGGATGACTATTTGAAAGATTCAATAGCCATCTTTTTGAAATTTAATTTTGTAACCGCGAAAATGTCCAATTCGATGTAGTGTGTGTTATACGTATCTACAATGCGTCGGAGAGGCGCCCGTGCACCAGCTTGAGTTCTGCGCCTTGTGGTGTGGAACAGCCGGGGCACACTCACTTCTCGACGCTTCCCAGTTCTGGATACAATGTACTTAATATAGGCTACTGGTAATATCTGGACAATCGAACCCGTTATTACACAAACCATGAAGCATCATGGCCATCAGAGGCTGCTTCTTGACTCCAAGCTTTGAAATTTATAACGCTTTAATAATTGCGTGTATTTATTTTATTTAATACTTTAAGCACAAATGTACAGAGGCGGACTTAATGCCATAGGCATTTTCTACCAGTCAACCTTAGGGTGATGCAGAGACAAACAGTGGTAGGTGCAATCCTGAACATTGAGGAATAAATATTTTAAATATAAAAATACGCATAAACTTATTAAAACTATGAATATAATAAATAAATATACCTACATACTACATATCAATATAAGCATAAATAAATATACATAAATACACGAATATACTTACTAAAATAAAAAGAAATAAGACAAACAATGAGAAAATATTACCGTTGTGATGATACTGCCAGCTTCTTGCGAATGTGCTCACGAACCTTAACTTTAAAGGATAATCGGTTGGTTGCCATCCTGATTTCCTGGGTGTGTATGGTATTTTAGACTTAGTGGGTCTGTAGTGCATAACACGTAAATATTTTCCTTAACCATTTCAATTGTTTAATAAGAAACCCTAACAACACCAACCCATAAAAAGAAATGCCACCAATTAACTCTAAACCCACACTGCCAACCTTGACAATATCCACACCTAATTGAAACCAGCACCCATAAATTATCATATTATAGTTGTCTGATGATTAGCCGAGCCAATTTCCTAACAGCACCCACGTGACGGCGTGTCCAATCGGACAGACAGACGGACATGTGTCAGCATTATTAGTCGGTAACCCTGAACTATTGAGACAGGCTCATTAAAATTAAAAAAAATAAGGGTTTCTCAATGGGTTAGAAGAGTTGATTGGTGCATCGGCTGAGCGCTTGCGTGGTTGCAGCCACGGAATATAAGATAAAAGAGGTTTTATGGTAGCCCAGCAACTAGATTGTGGAAGTCAGATAGGCAGTCGCTGTACTAGAATTCAGCTGCAGCCGGTTAGACTGGAAGCCGACCCCAACGTAGTTGGGAAAGGCTAGGCAGATGATGACAGGTCAACTGGTGAAAATGGGGTCCTGGGTTCCAGAGTTGAGGTAGGTAGGTAGGTTCCAAAGTTGGAAATAATATTCATAGTAGGTAACAGCTCGGAGTCTAGGGTTCTGTCCAGTTAATGGTAATAGACAAGCTCTCCTCACACAAGAACTAGTGAAATGGGGGTCTACTATACCCCCCTGACTTTGGAGAATATAAGTGTGATGCTAAGTATGATAAATAAATGGATATTTTATGTAAATTTATTTATAATAGGTGACTACACAGACTTTTAAAGATGAATTTTAAAGCAAAATTATTTTCTACCAAATAGGAAAGCCATATCCGATATCGCCGCACTGATAACGCACACAGAGCCCATGACTCCAGTTACGTAGTTCACCACGGACAGACAGACAAACGGGGACAGCCACTCTTTATAGCGAAATACAAACAATGGTTTACTTTATGTTGTTCTTGATACACACACCGCACAATCTATGGTTCTCGTTACGTGAAGAGTGTGCACGACCCGGGAACTGAAGCCGGGACCCCATAAATCAGGCGCGGTTAGTGAAGGCGTGATAACTGTTAGGTTGTAGTTATCTAACGGAATGAGTGTTGGTCTGGGTTATTGATTTTATGAGTTTATGTACTTATTAGGATTGGCGTTTTTATTAAAGAAGTGCCCTATATTTGCTGCCTATATTTGTATTTTATTTACTTACAAGCCCCGTTTTCGTTAGGATTCCCCATCAGCCAAATTGACGAACTTCCATACAAATTTTCATCTATTATTTTAACCCCTTTAAGAAGATGACAACATAAACATCTCACTTTGATTACCGAAGCATAATCAGTCTATAATGTTCCCACTGTTGGGAAACAGGCCTCCTCTCTGCAAGAGGGAGTGGGCCGTAAACCACCACGCAGGATGGTGGATGGCACACGCCTTCGAATTTTTGGTTCTAGGACATGCTGTTAGACATGTTCTGTCAAAAACAACAGGACAATAACATCCATAGTCTCCGAGCTTTCATGCTTTTAAAATATCGATACAGGGAAAAACATACACTGTCCGGAGCGTTCAGCCTCCCCCCTATACCTTATAATTATATACCTATTACAGTTAAAGTGCCTTGGGTATAAATTACACTATTTTATTAAGATCTTATCTTTAATTAGTAATATCTCAGTTTGTTCATTAGGTGACAAAAGTGGTTCTTCCCCTGATCCCTTCATTATGTAAGCTAGCACCAAAAAACCATATACTATAACCATAAAAGTAAAACTACCGCGCAGTCGAGGTTAATCAATTTGTTAGTAAATCTGTTTACAAAATCTATTGTAATAAATAAGCTAGCCCTTCTCAACTTATACTCCATAACAATATATCGTCATCTCTAAAAAGCTCACGATTGAACTATACACCATTAACTTAATGCGGAGCTTAAGGACCGAAGCTTCCGTCATCTGTCGAAGATACTGACGATTGACACTCATTGTTAAAGAAAACTGACTTTGAAAAGATTGATTTATATCACAATTTATTAATAGTTCTACGGATGCAATAAAAGCCTTAAAGGTGCTGTTTTATAGCTGTCCACAGCTAAGCTACGCACGTGTAAATTGCTTTGCTTTGTATGAAAATTCATTTATATTATATATTCATTTATATTATATATATTACATAAGATAGTCCCCCAAAAAGGCCTGCCCTTCACCACATCTTTGCTTTAGCTGGAAACAAGAAGTGAAAAACCAAACTGCCCCAGCAGCACAGCTGTCTGTTCAGTTAGAAAAACTTGATTCTATACAATAGTAAGTAATGAACATTACGAAACACAAAACATTAAGTTTAATTATTTACCATATGTCAGTTAACACACGTGGATACCTAAATAAAAAATTAAACAATTAGGCGGGATCGTCCACTTTGACCCACGGCAACGCTACGCACGAATGCGTAACTGGCAAACAAATGAACCGCGCAGCTAACGTGGCAAACTCTCCGTACGCATCCTACGTAGCAGTGGAATACTGCCTTCATATTCTAAGTAAAGACGGATAGGAATACTGCCTTCATATTCTAAGTAAAGACGGGTACTGAACTGCGTTTGGTGTCCTGCTACCTAACTCACTGACTGGGCAATCCTTTCATCGAGGTGTGAACTATTTACTAATAGCTCGTGTCGATATCAAAGAAGGAAATAAGTACAGTACGTTATTTATCTAAGACCTGGAAATTTGGTCAGTTTTCAACGTTCTAGCATATGTCTTACTTTTATCTGATTTTCTCGCTATTGAAGTGGCGATGGCTATGATATCGGATTGGCGAGCGAGAGGTCGTGAGTTCGAACCTCGATCGTCCAGTGAAAAATGCTGTCAGATATTTTTGGATTGTGTGAATTCTGAATTATATTATTGTAATTACAATATTAGTGAATTCAGTAATAAGTATGTCAATATTTATGTTTCCGCTAACAAAGAGCAACCCGGGCAAAGTCACAAGCATTTAGTAGTTGTGCATACCTACAGCTTAGAAATACATAAAAATGTTCAATTGTCTAAGCACTTTGACCCATTATCTCTGAGATCATACATTTAACTAAGTAGTAGGTTCATCATTGTTTACCGAGTCAGGATTTGAACCTACGACCTCACGACCACCAGTCGACCCTTTGACCGCTGGACCATTGTTACTTGTTAACTCTTTTAGATTTAGGAATGTTTAGTGTAGTGCATTTAAAAGAAAACGCAATTTGCATTTGGCGAAACTCTTAGGTCTTCATAAAGTAAAACCAAAGTTTATAATATGTATACCTATAATTATAACGATGCGTGATGTTACTAATGTTTTCCTCAAAAGAGTTAGGCAGTCGTTAATTTTCCAGTTATGTTATATGGGCAGCCTGCTACAGAACAGATCCAGGGCTTCACACCAGAAAGAAGAAAGAAAATACATTTATTTAGCACAGACTTAAAGACACACAGTACACCAGATACAGATATCAGATAGCAACTAATAAAAAACAAATAGAAAGTGTAAAGTCCGGTGTAAGAAATAAGCAGGAATGTGTGCCTCACAGCTGCACCAAAAAAGCCCAGTTCAGCAAAAATGCCAGACAACTAACGCTGGTTTCCAACTGGACCTGATGTGTCAGGGGGATGTATATCAGTTGACCAGGACTCTCCTCTCTCCACCACTCATAGATCTAATGGTTTAAATCATTCAATCGTTGAAGTTTCATCCATTAATCTAAGTGGTTACAATGTAAAGTCACGGATATAGAGCAGTAATGGATCGTGCGTGTTTAGATAAAACCTTGAACAGCGAAAGCACATGATTCCGGTTCGATTCCTCGTTGAAACAATTTTTTTAAATATAATGTTGAGAATGCTGTTTTTGTATTTGAGTTATTAATTAATTGTGGATTAGAATAGTTAGATCAGAACAGTATGACCTAACATTCTCTTTTCAATATTATTATCGGTGATGCCAATTTAAACAGAAAAAAAGACTACGATATTCTAGAGTACCTACATAGAAAAATTTACTTAGTACAAGTCAATTTTCACCTAGTTATTGTATACAACGGTCTCCCGATCGCTTTACAAAAGTAACTTTATGTATTTCCCTATATTTAGTTACTTTTCAATTTTAAATGACACACTGAAATCCCATCTTCAAACTCCAAGCTTCTAGCCAAACCCGCATGCTATCACTAGCTAAAACCTAAACATTTTGCAACAGCACCAGCCTACAACGTTAGTACATCTGTGTATAAAGTTTGAGTAATAAAGAGAACAATCGCGGATGCTCTGCCGCCCCTCCGAACGACCGGCGCCCGCGCAGAGCCCGCAGTCTTCGTCGACGGCCGACCGTCGCGAGCGCATCCTTACGCGTCGCTAAAGCACACACATATTCGGTATTTTTTATTTAATTTTTATTTTATTTAAATTTTTCGTTTTTGTTTTTTTTTTTCTGTTGGCGTATCTTTTGGACTGCTTTTAATTTGTTGCGTTTCTTTTATATTTAGGGAGTAGTTGTTTTGTTTATATTTGGGATTTTTTGTTTGTGTTATATATAGGGGTTCTTAAGCGGTTACAAGTGTTAGAAAGATGTTCAACTTTTGTTTTTTTTTTATTAAAAGTTATGTCACATTCGAGTTCGTGCCAACATCTCATAGAATCATAGAACAGTTTGAGAGCGAAAGTTAAAACTTTTCAAAACAATAAAATTATACTAATTGCCAGTTAGATTACATTTTACAGTAATTTTATCAATAAACTTCGTCAGTTAGTAATTTTGACGTAACTTTCTTTAAAATACGTGATGCAAAAAAATTAAAATCACATATTTCTGCGAGGTTAAAGTTTGAATGAAAAATCATAAGAAATACCGCTGCACGGCATTGCATTGTATGCAGAATATCATTTTCAAAGATCTTGTATATATTCATTTGACCGACTTTTTACATAACCTTTAATCTAATCTTCTCACCCGACTTGCTTTGACAATAGTTCAATGTTTAATTTTTTTCACAAAGACTGGTAACATTGTTTTGTCGAATATGTTAGACAATGTCCAAATGTTTTGATGTAAAAAACGAACCTAATTATGTGTTTGCGTAAGCGTAGGACTTTTAGCCGGCGTGGGAAGGCATTGTGTTAGCTAGACTGGAGTTCTTGCTGTACACACGTTATGAGTCCGTTATACAATCTAGGAACTGTGCTATAATATCTATTAGGTGTTAGTAATTAACATATCGTCACAAGAAACAACTATTCGCGCTCTCGATTTAATTTAAGAGCAGTTTTTTTGGCGTATTTCAAATTGGCGTATCATGTTGGTTCAAACTGGCGTATCACGTTGTTTCAAATTTTCGTATTCGTTCTTTATTTTTGTGAATACTAATTTTAGTTTTTTTGTTTCGTATTCAGTTTTTCCACAAGTTAAAAGCAGTTTGAAAGTCCATGTGATTCTCAAGTGATAGTGACATAACTATTTCAGTGATATTATTCGTAACGTGTGAAGATTTCGATTTGGGTGAGTGTTTGTTTAATTTACGTTAATTATAACTAATTAGCTTACTTCTAACTAAGAAAGGAAGTTGTCAATTGATTTCGTTGTTTTTTCTCACGACCATTTTAACTATTGTGAAAATTAATTTATTGTTTTATTTATTGTATCTGGGGTGTCATCGTCCCACATATGTTTCTGCTTATATTATGTTATATCGTCGTGCTTAGTGGCGAATAAGCAAGACTCTATGCAGTGTATAAAATTGAGTTGAGATGTCCCAGTACAGATTTATAGCGTGATGCATTTATGAATGTATGTGCGTGCATTAATGTGCACACACATTTATCCATATAGCCTTTCCAAAGAAGGTGTAAGAGGTTCGTTTTATTGTTGCTATGGCGATAGAATATATCACACCTGTATACCTGAGTATAAGCTACAGGCAAAGGTCTACAGTAATAGTAACATTCTGCGATGACGGTCTTGTTACATGCTATTAAATTGAGCCTCTAAAGGCTTAATAGGTTTAATTTTTATATGATTTTTGTGAGTGATTCCGACAATCATTAGTAACTATTTACTAATGATTTTCGGACGCGATTCTGGTCTCCAATAAACTCTTGAGAGTTTTTAAACAGAAAAATTTCTCCGATCTGGGAATCGAATTTAGGACATCAAGTTTAAAAAACAGCCGCATATGCAGCAACGTCTCTTCTTAACTTCTTTAGACAATATTTTCTCAAATCCGTTTTTCATCACGTAAAGTTTTCACTGTCAATCAAATGTCATAATAACTTAATAACATCATCATGTACCTACGCGTACATACGCCAGCGCAGGCGCAGCGCCAATTAATCTAGGCCGGTAGGTGACACTCCCCGGGTTGTCGCAACTTACATTAGATCAGCCTACGATTATTATTGATTACTTTTAATATTAATCACTAATACTAGATTAATTCCACTTTCATATTACTTATGTGTAAAGTTAGGTTTTTTATTAAATTTTATAGTGCTTAGTCACAAAATTAAGATTAATTTTGATACGTAATTCGTTGAGTGGTAACACGTAGTGAAATAAATGTTATAATGACGATGATGATTTCATTGACGTCACTTATCGATTGTTTTTAAAGAAAGACAGGTGACATTTATGTCTACCGACAGATTTACTCAGTCTCTTCTTGTAGGATTTGACTAACATTCCAGAGGGGCAATTCTCGTAATTTTTAAGAACGTTCACAGTCTGATCTCAGTCTCAATCTGTCAAAAATACCTCAAATTTCCCTACATTTTGACAAGTTTTTGACATTTGTTTGTCTCCGAGATGAGACTGCGACTAGATTTTGAACGTTTTAAATTACGAGAATTGGCCTTCTGGTGATATTAAGAATTCTATAACGAAATATGACTTTATATTTTTTTAACTTATTAAATACACAATTGCACTCAAAAAATACATTTAATTTTTATTAAATAATTACACATCTGTATCTATACAAGTCGCTTTTAGCGTCCGATCCTTAGACCTTCTAAACTGCACAATGGTTCATGGTGCGATTTCACCATCATTTAGAACATTTATTAAGGTTTATATTTTATTAAACATTCATATTTAACTTCGATACCTTTAGCACAAAACGCTCCATCTTTTGACTTATCACCATTGCACTCGTGCGAGCAGGGGTGTTTCGCTAGTTTATAACATAAACTTATGTAACATCAGAATGTTACAGTCCTACAGGGCAATACCCCCTCATTCAGATAATGCTACAATCTATTTTTTTTTACCACAACACACATTTATAAATAACCAACAAAAACAGATTGTTTACAATCTTAACATCAAAAATATCCTTATAATTACTATCAAGAGCAGTTCCTAGTGGCATTACATCGGTTATCCTTGACGACGGGCCGTGTGCGCGTGCGCATTCGAACGAGACGCTCACTGAGCATGTCCTTTGTAGCGAGTGTAGGCTTTAGGATTAAGGACTGCTTCCTGTTGTTTTGTTAACTTATTTGGAGTAGGTATTTACTTTTCTTTTTTTTCCTGGTGTTTTGGTCATATTATGAATTAAAATGTTATTCTTGCACAAGTTTATTTGAAAATGATTTGTTTTGTTTTGCGTCTACTTTAAGATTAAAACTACTCAGAAGAACCGTACCTACACCTCTGCCAGGCCGTTTTCCAGACAGGCGTAATAACGCAATCCTAATAGGTAAAATTTTGAAACCTCATTTCATTGAAAATCCATAATAAAGAATCATTTTGTCAAATAACGAGAAAGAAATAGGTCACAAGTTTCCCATAGAATCGTAGTTTTGCATACTTGAGCTCTAACAGATGATATTTTCTTGATAAACGATCAAGTTATTCCACGTATAAGTAATGGAAAGTTAACGGGAAAAGATTATGTTAAAAGACGCATAACCGCATAAAAGGTGCGCGAGCGCGTTGAAGTCTTTTATATGACAGGAACTTGATTTAACGTTTAGAATAATTTAGATCTTGTTTTGAATAAAAAGTAAGTACTAATAAAAAAAGGATTGCGTAAATAACAAACCGGTATATTACGGATACCAATAAATATTTATGACTACATACTCAATACATTTAAAGCGAATTAATGAATTTTGTAACATTGATCATAATTTATTAACAACTTTGGAAAATTATTAGCTCTGGTCAAATTGCCTTAATCTTAGCTGCTAATTAAGTGGAACAAAATTAAGGCTCCGTTTTTAGGAGTCCGCACCAAGAGGGTACCAGTCACAAGGCTACATCCTTAGAACCATAATACCTAGGCAGTTGCAATTCACACAATGCGTTTAGAAACCCAATTATATTATTATATAAATAACTAGCTTCTGCACGTGGCTTAATCCGCGTGGATGGCGGAAATTATCCCACGGGAACGTACTACCGGGACAAACTGACTGCCCCTCCCCCAAGGCCTTTATCCTTATTACATCACATCAGCTATCTACTAGTGAAAGTCCCGTCAAAATCAGTCCAGCTGTTTCGGAGATTAGCCGGAACAGACAGAAAACAATTTCAAAAATAGTTTTTTTATTATAAGTTCCGTATATACTTACAGACACTACTATTTTATTTATTTGTAATACAAGATGCACTATTATGTTTTTGGTGGTATGGAACCCTTAGTGCGCTAGTTCAACTCGCACTTGGCCGGTTTTAGTTAATCTTACATAAACTTTAAACAACAAAACTTAAATTGAATACTTATTGTTTTCGCGTTTATGCCGACACGTCTAACTCAAAGTTCAATAAAGGTTCGAATCTGCGACCTTTCGCTCGCATGTCCACGCCTTGGTGTGGGGTATTAGACCCATAGTGTCATATTATGTACAATGTGCGTAAAGTAACATGTGTAGGGATATTATTAGTTTTCATGCCTTTAAAGATAATTATAAGTGTGTATATTCTATGTTTTGTGTAGAAAACATTGCTTGGTTTTAGTTAAGTGCCAAAGTAATAAAGATTTAATTATTATAAGGACCTATATGACGCAATCAGAAGGGCAATTCTCGTCAATTCAAGAACAATCACAGTCTGATCTCAGTCTGTCTGTCACCTCTAATTCCCCTACATTTTTGACATTGATTGTCGCTGAGATGAGATTGCAACTAGATTTTGAACGTTTTTCTTTTTTAATTACGGGAATTAACCTTCTATTTTCAAGATGACAACTAGAAACTTAATGAAAGTTTTATATGTGTAACAAAACAAAGTAAATCTGTAAGTACTTAAAAACTTGAAGGCAGTTGATATTCCTACAAAGAGTTAAAAGTTACTAATATTATAATGGAATTATCTGACATATCAGTAAATTACTATACCTACTGTTATTTTAACTATCTAATAGATACACACACAAATATTTATATCGAGGCGACCTTTTACCTACGCAGATGACTCACAATCAATCACTATACCAACTGAACCATTAAATCCAAAGACACTATTACTTAACTTACAACTTCTAAATGTCCTGCTACCTTTATTCCATACGACACCAATCTCCGCGCTTCCATACATCATCGACATGACCATCAATAACACTACATACAAGCCACACAAAGGCTGCTCGTAATGCTGGCTGCCATTCAACCCATACAAAGCGCGTATGGCTACAATATGGCGACTGGCAATTTCCCTAAAGGTCGCTACTGTGAGTGCTAAATAAACATAATTATTGCAAAACATCATGAGATTTGTGGGGCTTAAGTTAGGGGAAACTAGCGATTTAGTGAATAAAGATAAAATTAAAAGAATAAATAAGACTTCGTTGATGTAATAAGTTGTTGCTTTTCTCTTCGACGACGCCAACAAATTTGTAAAAGTACAGTAAAAATAAATATCTTTAAAATACTGGTTTTTAAATCTGTCCTAAAAGTTTGTAAAGACACAATTTTTTATCGAAACATACCATTATTAGTATGAGAATTGTCAATGGCCATGTTTGAGAACTATACGTGAGGACGAGAAGAATACACATGTCGACGAGTTTTCTCTTCAGGGAGCTTAAAACCAAACCAAGACCCTCTACTATGAAAACAACCTAAGTTCGTGTACTGACTAATAGCCTAGGCAACATAAGTCAATAACATCATTTTCTGTTACTTAATTGTACTCAAAAGACTTTCACGCAGACAAAGACACTAATTTCTTATAAGTATTGTGTTTTTGTGTGACGCCTCACAGTCACCACCGCTTCAGCGTATGCCTCGGCCTTTATAATATTATGCACCATCAAAACATATCGCAACGCATCTTAGTTCCCACAGCACATTACATTCGACACATTACCCCCCATGCGGTTTAGAGGTTAAACAGAGGATTAGGAACAGATATTAGCGACAAGAACGAGAAAAAAAACACTGAACCGAACAAGTACGGACGCTTTTTATCTGCCCCTTTGGTCTCGTGGTTCCAAGCGCAACTGCTGAGCGTGGGGCCCCGGGTTCGATTCCCAGGTCGGGTAACGTGTTATTGGGTTTTTTTATTAAGAATTCCTTCATAACAGCTCACGTGTTTGGAAGTTGGCGGTTTGATGCCCCCGTGCCTCGGAAAGAACGTTAAGCCGTTGGTCCTGCTTCTGATCTCTCTCCGGGCGAGTCGGATTGCCGTTCTATCGGACTATGAGAGTGAGGGAAAACAGAGTACACCTGTGTCTGCGCACACACTTGTGCACTATAATAGGTATATCCTGCATCGAAGGCTTTTTAAGCACAAAGTTTTATCACAAAACTCGTTTTGATGTTAGAAAATAGGCCCATTACTATCTCGCTGATTGGCTGATTTATCTATCTATACTAATAACTACCTGCGCCCCGTGGTTTCACCCGCATAATTCTTGATCCCGTAGGAATACCGGGATAAAAAGTCCTATCCTATCTCCTATTCCCGATCATGTTCTATCCATGTGCCAAATTAAATTTAAATCCGTTCAGCCGTTTTAGCGTGAAAGCGTAACAAACAAACATACAAAAAATGAAATCTTTTCTCTTAATAATATTTCTATTATTAGTTTAGACAAATGCTAAAGTAACTCTGTCTGTGTGTTTGTTACCTTTACATGCAACCATAACGGCTGAACAGATGTCGATGAAATTCCTCCTAGATCCTTTTATTCCGGTAGTAAGTTTCCGTGGGATAATTTCCGACCTCCAACGGGTGAACCCGCGGGCTAAGAGGGCTAGTTCTACCTACATAATTAGTACACTTTTCAAAAGGTAAATGACATCAAGCCCAGTAATAGTTACACAAACGTAAAGCTTTGCATCGAGCACGTTACGCATGTAAGAGCAGTCACAATTTAAATATAGTAGTTTTATTTATCTCATAAATCAACGCGCGGTTTACTTGTGGCTACAAAGAATACAAACACACTGTGAACATGTGTGTAATCGCAGGAGCTCTCGGTACCGTCCGTGACAATGATGAAGTCGGAAGTGTGTGTGTGTCTGTTATGTGCTGACGCTGTTTGTCCTCACGCACACATTCACAGCGTGTTTGTACAATTGGTTACTACAAGTAAAGCACGTGTCGCTTCGTAAGATAAAAATACTGTACAATATTCTAACATCACTCAAATTATATTAAAACTAACTGTTGCCCGCGAGTTCATCTGCGTGTGTTTTGTTTTCTATATAAATATCCAGTTTGAAAAATTGCCTACGTCTTTCTGCAGGTCCCAGGGTCTCTATATGTCTCCCTATCTGTAAAATCTCATAACGATCGGTTCAGCGGTTTAGGCGTAAAAAGGTATCAGATAGACCAAAAGACAGTTACTTTCGCGTTTACTAAGCATAGGTAATAAGTATATGGATGGATTAACTTAAAAGTGCATAACAAACTTTAAACAAATTAGACTATTTATTATTACTTATGAATACCGGAAGACGTTAAAATGTGTTTTTTATTCATTACATGCACAAACATGTGTTTATTATGTAACAAGAGTACATTATGTGTTGATTCACTAGAATTAATGTACAGACTAGCACATTAGTTATATGTGAACGAAGATCTAAGTAATACAATTACATTGTTGCTATAATGTTCACTGTTTCTGTTGCTCAGTGTACCATTTCCATGATTAATTTCTTTCCCGATTTTTATTCGAAACGATTTTTTGACGTTTCTTTCTCGTTTTTTCGTATCGCCACCAGCTCTATGAAAATAGCTTGTGCCTTGATGACAATATTAGCTATTCAATAGGCTCAGAAGCGGGACTGAGTAATCAGGATAGCATAATCAGCCTATAATGTTCCTACCATACTGGTTACTGCTGGGACACAGGCCTCCTCTCTTCGAGAGGGAGTGGGCTGTAATCCACCACGCGGGCCCAGTGCGGGTTCGTAGATGTCACGTCTTCGAATTCTTGGTTCTAGGACATGCCGGTTTCCTCACAATGTTTTCCTTCACCATTTTGAGAACAGTGGTGATGAAACTATTTACACAAAGTAAAGCGCCTGCCTGGGTTCGAACCCCCAACCTACAACTCGTAAGTTTACTGCTCTTAATCAGAATTACCCAGCCAATAATCTTGGAAGAGTAATTGCCTTGCTGAAAGGATCTGATTTCCGCATAACAAACAATATAACTTACACATATTTCTACTGAGTCCAGTGTTCTAAAAAACAGTACAAAGAGTAGTACCAATTAAGCCACGATTTAAAACAATTCCAACTGCTATCCAAACTTTAACTTATTACTTTTAGAAAAAAAAATAGGATAACTTACAAAAGAACCTAAATCGTAACACATATAATTATCAGCACGCATGCGCGGTGGGTCAGAGTTCACTGTTGCAGCGATGTTGCTCAACTGTGGCGCCACTGGTTGTTAGCAGTTATTTTAAATCGATTAGCACTAAATTAGATTTGAACTAGTGATTATATTTGAAGAAGTGGAGAGTCACTTGTAATAGGTAATTGAATTTTGATAGCTAAAATATAAGATGTGTTACACATTTGTTCGGGTCGGCATGACTCGGCATGATTCCGCATAGTCGGCCGGCAAAATATAAGTACATTCAATTTTGCCGTCCGAGTAAGGCCGAATCATGCTGAACCGAACGTATGTGTAGCACTACTATGAAAACAGGAAAACCAAAGAAGTAGTGAATGGATTATGTGGATGATGATATCTATGGCCAGAAAGAAGAGCGAATATTGAGATGACGGCTAATTGGCCGGTTGACCACAAATAAATTGACGACATTTTGCCACGTTTGTTACTCTGAAGAGAAAAGAGCCCAACATTTTAGGAAAATAACAAAGACAATAATTCTAAAGAAGAACACATAACAATGAATTAAGTGCACAAATGTTTCAAACAAAATTCAAATAGTAATAACCAAAAATGCATAGCAAAATTAACATTAATATTTATTCCTCAATGTTCATGATTGCACCTACCACTGTTTGTCTCTGCATCACCCAAAGGTTGACTGGTAGAAAATGCCTATGGCATTAAGTCCGCCTCTGTACATTTATGTGCTTAAAGTATTAAATAAATAAATAAACATTAAAGCCAAGTAACCAAATAAGAAATTATTCAACATTAGTAAATACAGACAGAAACATATAATTTCACACAGATTACCGAAATAATTTAATATGTAATGCATTCAGGTGATGTGTACCCGTAATAGCACTGTTATGTAACGTGATGCATCTTCTGTATCATTCAGATAAATAGTGATACGTACAAGTGAATGTGAACGCTTTCTGTAATGAAGTGAATTCTTGCCTCTCTCGTTCATTCAATGACCTGTCTTAATAGTTCAACTACTCTTAGGTATTTTTGATGAAACAGATTTTAAAATAATTTTTGATGAAACTTGCTTTTAGACACTGATTGATTTTAAAAGTCTTTATTATTAACCTAATAACACAAAATGCATACAATAAGATCTTATTTTAATTGTGTACAACCATGTACAGACGCCAGCACATCAACCTACTACAATCTGTCACATTTCTTTAATAGATTTTCAACTTTATTGCTGAATTATAAGGTTCAAAGTTGATTGGGAAATTTTAACAGTTTCGGGTAGCTTGATGTGCTGGCGTCTGTACATAGCATGTTCTTAGGCTAACTTACCTTTACAAACACTTTACACTGAGTTTACTAGTTCATTATTCTATAAACATTTTATATGTATTAACTCCATACGAACACACTACTAAACAAAAAGCACAAAAGTCTTAGCACTGACTTTAAACGCATACCACTATTGTTTACCTACTAAAGATAATGCACTCAAATAACACAAAGACTATTTGGAGCACAGGGTAAAACATTACAATTCTTTAATATAATATCATCGATGAGTTAAAACAAAGAAAATGATAATTCAAAATTGTGGGTAATTTGCGTAACTTTTCGCCGAGTATGCTTACTGCGGCCGGGTGAGGGCAGCACGGTCGGACCGATTTACTTTTTAGACACTGGCAAACCATAAAGGGGATGCGAAAGGTAGCCCACGAAATTATAATTTTTTTACGTTTTTTGCAAGTTGCACGTCAGTATCAGGTTAGGTATATTATGTTGATCAAATATGATTCGCGACGGTAACAAATGTATATTTCTAGAATTATAGTCATGAAAATCATTAACACAACTCCCGAAGTCAAAATTGACTTCAAATGTCATGATTTCATGAAATAGTCACTCTTCAGGGTAATGTGAACTTAAAGAGTTATATTGCTGATTCTAATGATTATAATTATGTACAGCCGTATGTGTTACGGTTGCTAATCATGTTTCAATCAACATACAATCTGATACTGATCTGTAAATTGCAAACAACGTAAGAAAATTTTAATTCCGAAGCCTACCCAGACGCTTTCCCCTTATTTATTTAGGGACAACAAACAGCAGTGTAATAATAAGTAAACATAGGTTAAAACTTAATAATAGAGGTAACAAATACACTACTCACAACGTTATCCACATATTCCTAAACAGATCTACTAGTAATTGTTAGAAAGAACGATATAAAACAAACAGAATAAAGTAAACATTACTTATTATTAGGGTTCTGATCACTTAAAATAGTAATTTAGTAAATGTTAGATGGTCAAAACGAAAATTCACATTCAATATCAATGCAGTACTTACAAATCTTCACACTTGGATTTTGAAGAGTTATTTGTGCAAGTGCGAAGTGTTTTTGTGCTTGTACACAATGGCGAATAATTATTCAGTTTAAATTAAAGAAAGATCAGGTGGCTATTTATTTTTTGTCCATTTCTATTTGGAAATAAATCATGTGTGCGAATAAGCCCAAGTAAATATTACTTCTTGTGAACATAAATGGCTTAATGCGATGCTTGTCTACTACGGTTATAAGGCACTTAATTAATTAAATATAAAAGAGCATGTAATAACTGTACCAACCCATCATCACGTATCATAAACCAGACCATAAATAATGGCAATGCAATCGATATATCTAGCAATTACACTAATAATAATGTAATTACTCAATATAGCCTCGACCAACACATGAGGAGGCTCTCGTTGGGCAGTTGGATCAAGGGCTGGATTCAGAAGGCGGTACTTCTGGACACAGCCTGCATTTTTAGGAGGTTCCTATCTCTGGAGCCCTGAACACCAGTAGCTTGGACCCTGTTCCTTTATATTTTTAAATGTTTTTATATTTTTTATATTCTAATACCTACTAATTTTAAAATATAATTTATATGTATTTAATAAAATTGGTATAGGATAACTACTTAAATAAAATAACCAACCCCAAATTCTTACATAGAAAACCCAATCATGTTCCCTCGTTTTAAAGTTCATTTAGCCTTAACTTTTACACCATAATCTTCCCTGACCTTTACCAATTGGCAACATAGTCTTGTGAATTTGTTTCTTTTCATAAATTACCTTTGTCAGCGCCATTATAAATAACTCAAGCATTTTGTAATATAAATGTAATTGTATGGTGCTTGATGCTTGCTACATGTATGAGAGTTTTTAGAAAGAATGCCAAGTTAATTTTGATGAAGGAATTTGTGTGCAAGACTATGGCGAGACAAATACTCAACCCTAAATTAAGAAAATGGGAGCAGCGCTTAGAATTACCACAAAAAACCAATATTAATGCGATGCCATCTTGTTTTTCAACTGCTAACATAAAAAGATAAGAAGGTGAGTAATTAAGGGCTAATTATTTAATTGTCAGATAGCATTTAATCGAGGAATAAAATTAAATGTAGCATTTTTGAGAAAAAAAGAAACAGTGGCACTCCGGGAGTGCCGACAGAAGTGAAAACAAAACACGAACAGAATACTTTGCCATCACTCACTGACATACCGGATGTACATTAAAACCGAGTACATCCCGAGGACAGCCGAACACATCCGAAGCGGTGTCGGTAACGGTAACAGTGGCACGAATTCAATGGTTTTTCCCATCTCAAAAAATGCCCAACGCGCCTAAAGAAGTTTTCGCTTCAAAAACATGTTATGTCATCATACAGGGTGTCCAGTGGCAGATTTCAAAGTTTGAACAAACGTAATTTCTGAACTCGCGGGGGGCGTCGTTGAAACCGAGCTCTGCGGATTGTTTAGTTGCCATGGAGTGGTGCTGTGGACTGCACCGCGCTTTTGCCATCGTGAAGTACATTTCAAGTAGATTTTCGCTTACTGAAACACGTCCTCGACTCAGTAATCATTACGATATTCGTCGATAGCCTGCTTTGTCACTCCAAATTACATTGACCTGTAAAAATACTCTAAATACAAATATCAGTTCAAAGTAAAGTAGCTTTCATATTAGCTAAGGTCAGGGAAACAGGTACCTACGTATGTACGGCAGATCTCAACCGTCACGGATCACAAGGTTGCTAGAATGTGCACAACGATTTACTTAAATTCGAAGTGTTGTAAATAAAGCCACTTATTGTACGTGCATAAATTATCTTTGTATGTATTGCGGGGCTTGTTATTTTCTCATGTCGACACGACCTATACGAAGATAGCTCGTGGCGTTATAAAATTAGCCAGAATAATGTATATACCTATATTATAAAATAAATTAAAAGTAATTTTGGTAGCAAGGTTGACTGTCTTAGATGATCCAGATCAAATTTGTATTATATTAAAGGCCTTGTCGTAAGAACTTATTACCCAATACAAAAATATTAACAACAGTTTGTATTTGCACAAAAGCAGCTTTTACTATAGGTTTGACTATCTTGATACATAATAGAAAAGCGAGGATTGTATTACAAAATAATCGGCTAAACTGGCAAAGACATTAATTCTAAAAAAAATATTAAATACCGGTATTCAGCTGCATTCGGTTAGATTGGAAGCCGACCCCAACATAGTTGGGAAAAGGCTAGACAGATCATGCAGATGACGATGTTTTCATTACACTTAAAACATATCGTATATTGTTGCATACACCAATCTTAACATAACATCACACCAATACATAATGTTCTCCGAAAGATTGAGCAGAGGTACACCCACAGTTCGCTGTGTTTAACTCCATATACCAGGAAGTGAGCCAATGTTGCCATAATCCAGGCACAAACCCAGACGCCTCTGTCTGACAGATCGCTCGTTTCTCAGAAATACCTAGACCAAATTGTAAGTAAAATTGTAGGTTAATTTAAATTAATACTATCTTCCATTGACAATTATATAAAATGGCTATAACACTACAAATTGACGTAGAATGTAAATTTTTTTGACACTTAATTTCCCCGACTGTGTTACCATATTCATATGAATGTTATCTTCAGCATCTGTCCGTCTGACGCGCATGCCCAGTCGGGTGATAGGGCCCTCTTAACTACCTCTCTAGTTCACAAGGTGACTCTAGAGCGCACGCTTACGTAACGGACGGTAGATGGTGAATCGAGAGCGGCCATGTCACTCGCGGAAACATTACGCCGATGAACTTATATTTAGGTAAGGAGATTCTACAATCTACCAGTTATGTTGACGATAATTACGGATGTTTGTAATTGGATTTATATAGTTTATTGAAAAGCATTGATCAATGCTAGATTAGCGTTAGGTAATGTTATTTCCCAACAGACACACACATTAAAAACACTAACGTTACCAATAAACGAATCGTCGTGTAAATAAAGTATTAGTGTAATGGTTATTCATCAGCTTGTAGCAGTCAAGTGCTGGACATAGCCTCTCCAGTCGCACGCCATTTATCTCGACCCTCGGCTTCCATATTCTGCTGCTACCAGGCCACCTATAAAGATGTTTGCTCCACCTAGCCTGAAGGCTTCCTACATTACTGTTCTCGATACTGAGAGACGACATTTTCAAAATAAAAAGTGGCACTCCGGGAGTGCCGACAGAAGTGAAAACTTGAACAATTATGTGTTGTATTACGTGTGTATTTTTTGAATCGTCATATAAACAAAACACAAACAGAATACTTTGCCATCACTCACTGACATATCGGAAATACATGAAAACCGAGTACATCTCGTGGACAGCCGAACACATTCGAAGCGGTGTCGGTTACGGTAACAGTGGCGCGAATTCAATGGTTTTTTCCCATCTCAAAAATGCTCAACGCGCCTAAAGAAGTTTTCACTTCATTAATAACACGACCGCATTCCTAGAAGGGGTAGACAAATGTCTGTATTTACATTCATATTTCGCCAGGAATCTATTACTATCAACCGTCCACAAATCCGCTGAGATCTATAAATATAACTGACCTATCTCTGATAAAACTATAATAAACAAACAAACTGAAGAAACTAGAGCTAGTACCTATTTATCGAATCTAATCAGTTTTATCGGCACTTCATCTCGCTGCTCACAAGACCACAAGTATAGTTATTAATACCCATTATTGCACATTATTAAAGCACACAAGTACTTGCACTACATAACGCGATCACGCTCGGAAGCGCGGGCGCCGATCAGTAAAAGTCATGGTCAGCGCGCAGTCAATAACACGTGGAAAGGGGATCGATTGGATACACACATTGGGTGCTGTTGTTATCACACAGTAGCTTAAATAGGTGCCGAAATTGAGCAAATATAGAGGCAGTGATTCGTGCCAAAATACTGTAGGAAGAATTAAAATTCGAAGACATGTAACATGCAACAACCCGCATTGGGCTCGCGTGGTGGATTAGGTACGGCCTGTTCCCTATCACAAAGAGAGCTTATGTCACAGCAGTGGGAACATTAGAGGCTGATTATGCTAAACACTATATCTACTTATAGGGACTCCTCATACTTCAGTCAAAATTAATGTGACTTTAAGAATCTGACTCAATCAATTATAAAATAGTCACGAGTACTCCTCTGATTGTAATAAAACACATGGCCACAAAACAATACCGGTGCATACGGTACAATGGGGCCAAATCAAATTCCATTAAAAATCTACTGAATTTTCATTTTCACTAGGTTTGAATGGACGATCTTTTCCATAAATTGCACAATACACCAAGTATGACTAGAATACCTACCTACTTACATAAGCTATTTGTCTCCGACAAATAATTACCAAACCGCGCAGCAAAAACAGCGTTAACAGCTAGTTAAATCCTCAAAGCTCATCATTTTAATACCACATGCGTTGTCAACTACATGCCCACGGTTTATTAAGCGCCATTACCAACAACATTGCCCAACAACAATTACACAGGTGTTGGTGGTCCAACATGTTGGTCAAATCGTAGGTAATTAAGGTAATTACTGCCTCGTTGGTCTAGTGGACGCAAGGGCGACTGCTAAGCGTATCGTGGCTTCGATTCCCAGGCAAATCCGGAATCTGTATTTGCGCTCTGTTAATGCAATTGAAATAAATAAAAATCACTTTGTGAAGATAGGCTGAGAATCAGTATTTTCTGAATGTTAAAAGTTATAAAAGGCAGCACAAAATGCTCTCTCTTCATCACTTCCTAGTGTTTTTGATGGGAAGAAGAATGGGCTCGCCCCCTTACTTAGGACTTAAACATAACTGGCAAAATGTGAGTGTTATACCTCTGCCTAACCTTTTAGGGATTCCAGGCGTGATCTTATCTACATATACATATAACATTCAAAGTCCTGACTGACTGATATATCAACGCACAGCCTAAGCCGCTGGTCCTTGAGACATGAAATTTGGAGTGTGTGTTTTTTGTGAAGAGTAGGTATCCACTAAGAAAGGGTTTTTCGAAATTCCACCCCAAGAGGATGAATGGGGGAGGGCGAAATTTCACACGGACGAAGTCGCGGGCAGAAGCTAGTTTATTTATAAAACTTTATATTTATAAAAAAAAAATACTGTACAATGGGGGCTTAATGCCTGTGGCATTTTCTAAAAGTCAACGTTAGATTTATGTTATGTATGTAACAAGGTAATGTTGTAAGTAAAACAAGCCCTGTAGGTAACTCGTTAAGTCCTTAAGTCATGTTAGTTTGTTTAGGTCTTGTGTTGAAGAACTTAAGAGGTACCTTTAAACATGTTGTTGTGAAGATTGCGTTGCCTGAGACCTACTGCGTGGCGTTATATTATGAAATATGAGAGATATCTGTGACCAAGATTTTCTTGACGCCAATTAAGCAGTTAGGAATAAAAATACTCATTAGTTTTCTGGAATCTCGAGATACACATAAGTGCCTGTTATTATTATAATTAGAAACCTTTAGTAGTTAACGAGGACTTCTTAACAGACGTAATCCTTGCCTTGTTCTTACTCACCTACACTGAAAAAAATGCGTGCCAATCAAGTGACTTTTTAGCTTGATTGACGATATCTTGTTTAGATTAATCAAAATCTTAGTTAAGTTGATCATCACGACATGATTGCAGCAATACTAGTTCAAATGATTGAACGCTCAAACAAGTTTCTTGATTACCCTTAACATGACATCATTGTAGAAGAGTTAAAAAAGAGACAAGTTAAAAATATGTTAACTGTAACAAAGTAAGTTAGTTACTCGTATGTCAATCAAGCATTTTGATTACTTCAATAAAGATCATTGAAACTTTATTATGTTGATTTCACTTGATAGCACCTATCATTGTAATTGTTAAGGACAAACATGCTACTTAGTTAGAGCAAACAAGTAAACCAAGGAAAAAAAAAACTTTATGAATCCAAACAAGCAACTTGATAAAAGCAATCACATCATCTTGTTTAAGGCAATCAACTTATTGTGTTATTGTATGTTATGACTTGATTGCTGCAAATAGGTTTTGTGATAACTCCAATCAAGATCCCGTTTCAAATCTCAATCAAATAAAAGTAGTAGCTGTGATCATGGTGCTTGATAGGCTCAGATGCAAACAAGTTACTTAGTCAATCTAAACAAAATCTTGATTGTGGCAACTACTTTTTTTTTTCAGTGTAAGATTTTTTTAAGTAGGTAATAGGTAAATTGAGCCGTGATCTCCATGCCCACTTCGTGGTATTATTTGATATCCCCCTGTCCTTATTCTAATTAATTTGAGTATCTAGTTCAACTTCAGGTGATTACGAATGGTTTTATGAAAGAGGCACTACAATTTTGCCAAAATTACGGGCACTTACTCGTAATATGAAACGCTGGAGATTGATCATTTGATTTCTTCGATACTAATCAAAGATGACAATAATGATTTGGTCAGATTGCTACTAGACATCAGGATGTAATGGTGATAACTTTCGAATAGTCGAAATGATACAGCAACTTCTAACCTTATCATAATTAGATCTTATTGGCATTAAAGTCACTATACAGAAATCTTCGAATATTTTTAATGGCGTAGAGTGACAAACGTATAGGAGTCATTGCAACATTGAGATGATACAGACCACTCGATTTCAAACCAAAACTTAAAAAAATAACTTTTTCTCTGAAATTTTATCAATTTTCTCGACATTTCTAACACAGTCTCTTTCGGTAAAGTCGTACAGACGCCAGCACATCAAGCTACTACAATCTGCCAAATTTCTTTAATAGATTTTCAACTTTATCGCTAAAGCATAAGGTTCAAAGTTGCTTGGGAAAAATTGACAGTTTCGGGTAGCTTGATGTGCTGGCATGTGTACAATAACGTGTTAAGATCATTCTCAACAATAAACAACTGACTGTCAGCTCTTTACATAAGCGTCACGGGTCATAACTCCTCAAAACGACCATCCCACTCATCCTTCAGTGACCACATGAATATTTTCGTACATAAACTTGCACAATACTTATTTAATAGCTAGCTATCAAGCTGTAATGCGGGGAAAGCATCGCATGTGAGTCCCCGAGTCGGTATGCGCTCGCGCAGATGAAAGTACGGATTACACTAGTAATAATTCATTATGAACGAATTGTGACGGTTTATTGTTGCAATTTTGTGGCAAATTATGTGTAGTTTTCAGTTGGTAATGGGTTTAATTTCAGGCTTTTAATTTAATTTTTGGTACTACTATTTAAATTCGTGAGTGATCGCGGATTTATGAAAAAAACTGTCCGAGTTTTTGTCGTTGTGTATTATCTATTATCTTGTTCACTGCTCTCAGACCATGTCGTATTTCTTTCGGTTTAATAACTTAGTCAACTTGGAGGTTTGTTAGGAAAATTTTAATGAGCCCATTATTCTCCATGCCCTTATTCATTTCAATTTAAATGGGCCCACCATTCTTCCTCACAATGTTTTGCTTCACCGTTTTGAGAGCAGCGGTGATGAAATAATTTACACAAAGTAAAACGCCTGTCTGGGTCCGAGCCTACGACCTACAACTCGTAAGACTCGGTCGTACCATTGGGCCACCCCTGTCCACATGTCCTAGAACCTATAATTCGAAGACATGTGACACCTACCAACCTGCACTGGCCGCGTGGTGGATTACGGCCCACTGGCTCTCACAGAGAGGCGGCCTGCGTCGCATCAGTGGGAACATTATAGGCTGATTATGTTTATGCACCATTAATCTACTTCTAAAGACCCTCTATTAGCCGACTTTTCAGTCCTAACTAACTACTAACTAACTACTAACTAGTTAGTGTACTAGTTAGTAGTTAGTGTATACTGTGATTGCCATACAACTCTGTTGAGTCATGATGTTAGACTTCAGAAGTTCTGACAAAAACGGTGACAAGTTAGAGTTGCGTGTTAAGGCTAAAAGATACGAGTATACATTTCAATGGACAATGCCTCCTATGGAAGATAATATTTATTACCATGTAGATTTAAGATTAAAAGAAAAACATTGACTTCACTGTTGCAACTTTAGTAGATATCTACTAAAGTTTAAGATTTCTCTGCTTAGGGATATCCCTACTTTTTCTCTGAAAAAGCGTACAAAGCGAAAACCACATGTGGAGGTTCGTAAAAAATTGTGATGGTATTTTTTATAGATTTGTATAAATGTAGAATTTACATCGCGACATGTTTGCAAATCGCATGAAAACTTCTTAGCCCCGTTTTACACGCTCAGGGATGGTTTTGCAAACCTTTCTCGGTTTCTTGCCAATGGACATAGAGTAATAAATAAATGGAGTGAGTAAACATTTTAACTGGTGAAAATTAACATAAAATAACATAATCCTATAATGTTCCCACTGCTGGGACACAGGCTTCCTCTCAGTGAGAGGGAGTGGGCGTAATCCACCACGCGGGCCCAGTACGGGTTGGTAGATGTCACATGTCTTTAAATTATTCTTTCTAGGACATGCCGGTTTCCTCACGATATTTTCCTTCACCGGTTTGAGAGCAGTGGTGATGGAATAATTTTCACAAAGTAAAGCGCCTGTCTGGGTTCGAACCTATGACCAACAACTCGTAAGTCGCGGCCGTTACCACTGGGCCTGCTTCTGTGAAAATTATTCCTATTTTGCGTGTCAACATTCTTACGGAACCGTAATTCACAGTGTGGCCCGCGAGGCTGTGTCTCACAGAGATGGTCAGTCTGTCGCGGACTCAGAATTGAATTAGTGATAAATATAGAAGATGTGAAATTTATATTTAAAAAATGGACGTCTGAACACCGTCAAACTGTTAAAAACACAATAAAACAAGCAACAATAGTAGTGACAACCATAACAATGTCCCATAGGAGCCACAAAGGCGAACAATAATAATAATAACAAGTTTATCGACGTTGAACGCAAACCACATCGATTTGAGTAAACAAACTATTGTTCGACTGGAGATATTTTAGAGAATGTATCTCGTGCTCGTGACCTGGATGTTGGGGAAATAAGATGCGTGCAACTAAATTGTACGCGGTTTTAGAGAATATCATCCAATCAATCTTTTCCCAACAATTTTGAGGTCTGCTTCCAGTATAAACGGATGTAGCTGAATACCAGTATTTTACATGGAGCGACTGCCAATCTGACCTCCACAACTCAGTTACTGGGTAACACGATACTTCTTCGTAAGGCTTTTGACAGACTTTTGGGCTTCTGACTACTCGTAACGACTGTCAAAGATCCACGAATGACAGCCGGGACCAACAGCCTAACGTGCTTTCCGAGATGAATCAAATAATAATTATGATGACGATCATAAAAATATGATCCAAAGGTCTAAAATCTGAAACCAACAAATGAATGTTACAAATTATGATTTAATTCGGTCGGATCCTCAGACCCCCCCCCTCCACCCCCCTCGATCCCCTGCTAGTTCTTCTTCTGTTTTAACCTCTATCTTATCCACTTGTTACTCTTTTTGACAGGTAAATACAGTCAAGAGAAAATAAACGTTTCATGTATAATATTACCGTTTGTGCTCCTAGAAAATTATTCTTTTACTTTTGTGTTTCTGGGTGTTTGCTGATGACAAACTGCGATCGCCTATCAGACTACCAAGAGGGATGATAATGATAATGCATCTCCAGCTGATCATTCAATTTAACGTAATTTCCCCTATTTAACGAAATACGGGATGATTTTTTTTTTAATGGAAATTCGTAATTTTTACCTATAGGTAATCCCATCAAAAGTTACAGTACCTACCGCCCATTCAGAAACTATAAGAAACATACGCCTACTTCCATCCACCAACCAGTACCTATCGCAGCTAACAATAACATAACCTCCCGTATTATTATTATACTCTTTGAACATAACACTCCTCCACCATAACTAATAATATCTACAACAAACCATTCGATAATGTCTTCACTTAACAACGTAAGCACCTGTCATAGTAACGATGATATCAAATTACTTCATCTCACGTCTAGCTGGAGACATCTCGGTTTCTACTGCGCTCGAGCGTGTCGAAGTCGAGCCTGTCCCACCGAAGCGAGAAGATCTAGCAACTTAAAACGAGTTGGTGAGGAAAGAGCAGCGAGTGCGCGGCGACAAGCGATTACTCGCTGGCGAGCGAGACCGAGTACTCTCTTTGATAACTCTTATCGCTGCGACAAACTAGTAGTAATACTCGCCGGTTCACGTTCAGTGAACAGTCAGCAATCAACTATATACTAATATAATGTACATCTTTGACTTACACGGGACTTCCATTCTCTAGTACGTTGCTTGAGCGAGAAAATCGTTGATAGCTGTCGCTTCCTCATCGCTGGTGGGTGAGGTGCTTTAAGAGGGATTATTCAACGATTCGATTATGTTTTTAGTGACATTAATTAGGTACTTTATTTATGTACTGCGGGGTAATTGCATGACATACTATGAGTAGCAATGGGTTTCATTTTGACAGTTTAACAACATTCATTGCGTTATTTAACATACGTTGTTAAGTAGACACATTTTTCGAATATAGAAAGCAATGGAATAGCAAAATAATTCAGATTGAGATTGATAGTGTGTTATGCAATTAGGGAAAATTAAACTCTTGGTTTAGTAAAACTAAGTATGAAAGACTTTAACGAAAAGATAACTACTTACTATAATAATATGACGCTACAAGCGTTTTGAGTACCTCTGTCATTTTATTGTAATTTTGTTTCTCTCCTTCATTAAAATTAATTTCTTGAGTCTTATGTAGGTACACACATACATACATACCTTTCCTCTGTCACTTCAGTGTATTTCTCCGGCAACAAACACTTAACGTAGATACATACGCCAGCACATCAAGCTACTACAATCTGTCAAATTCCTTTAATAGATTTTCAACTTTATCGCTAAAGTATAAGGTTCAAAGTTTATTGGGAAAATTTGACAGTATGGGTAGCTTGATGTGCTGGCGTCTGTACATAATATAGTGATGCAATTTTAAAAACGAGAGACCTATCTATAACTTTCATAAAAAAGTTATACTCATAGGTACCTAGGTCCCACTTCTAGGTTTGAAATTACAAAATAGACTCGTCCTTATCTGTAAGCAATTTTACACGGTTAACGCTGCGATTTGTCGTCAATTGTGTGATAATCCTTCACTAAATGCCGATAGATGTTACAATTGTCTTCTATTATCTAGGTTGTAGCTTAGAAACCTAACAACATTATTCAAATTTTGACTTTTAAAGATCCAAAAAAATATGGTACAATTGTTATTGTGATCACGAAGACGATCCTTTTGGAATGTCTTCTTTTGACATCCATTATGATTGACATTTGATTTATGAGATGTCAAAAGAAATAAGTTAGGATTAAATATGACTGCTCATATTTAACCCTGAGTTATTTCTTTTAATAAACCGATTTAAAAAACACATAGAGAATATATAGAGTCTCCAAAGTACCTACACTCGACCACTTTGTCGAGTGTGTCGGATGTCGGATGTGGTGTTTGTGGAGTGGCGGACAACCACTTTTCACTCTAACTTATGCCCTTGGTAAAATAAAGTTGAAAACTGAGCAATCGCGAACATTGCAGAGTGAACTTTACAAGAGTATTTTCGATAGGAAAATTGGTTTGGAAATTGCAATTTAACGTAGGCTGATGGGGGGCTATGTGGGACTCCCGGGCTTTAATGTAGGCTGAAGATGATATACATGTTGATCCAAAACTAACAAAATAATATTTGTTTTATTTTCAGGAACTAAACCAGATCAACCGAGTAAATATCCAGATAAACTGGTGAGTTTTAATTACTTTATTTACTTATTTCTACGCCATACTTATTCGCGCTGAAATTATTATGACCTTATACATAAAAACAACTGATATGGCATAATTAAGGGTCAAATTGTCTTGTTATTTACAAGATATTTTAATTGCAAGATGTAATTATAAGTTAATAAGTACCTAGTGATAAAAAACTGTAATTATGTTGAGCCTTCTTCTAGTTGACATATTTCATCACGGATGTAAATAATTATTGTTTGAAGCAAGTGACGAAATCTCCTAAATATGAATTTTGTTTGAGCTTCGTACAAAATAATATTTTTCTTATTTTCATAATGAAAGTGGACGGTCATTTTCTTATTATGTAAAACATAAATGTACTTGGTAGGTATTAGAAATAATAAACAAAAAAATAAAAACAGAAGACAATGAAACACTTGAATGATTTAAAAAGAAAATCATAACAAAACAAACAAAACAAAAAATAACAAAATAGGCCCAGCCATTTGGGAGCCGCGATGCCGCAGACAGACACACAGATACACACCTTAAACTTATAACACCATTCTTTTTCAGTCGGAGCCAGCACATCAAGCTACTACAAAGATTTTCAACTTTATCAGTAAAGCGTAAGGTTCAAAGTTGATTGGGAAAATTTTACAGTTTCGGGTAGCTTGATGTGCTGGCATCTGTACATATGTCAGAATGGTTAGGTATAACTATAATTGTTGCCTATGCTCAAAAGTCTATTCTATTCCGTAATCGTAGGTAACTTATAGGTACTATTAACATTTTGCTTTGCCAAATACAGTAATTAGCAACCTAAAAAACACAACAACCTTAAAATGTTTGCCTTACTTGGGAAGAGACTGGGCCCCACGACACAGGAAATCCTAGTGTGGGGTCCAGGGCATTTGTAAAAACCTAGCACCTAAGGTTCATTGTAAACTGCTACTAGTTTTTGTTTTTATGTTGTACCGTGTTTTTTTCTGAACTGAATAAATGTTTTATTTATTTATTTTTATTTATACAGAGCGTCCTTTCTCTCCGCGTCTCCCTTCATCAAGCCAATAAATAATTATTCAATTTAATGTGTCTACAAAATAATTACCAAGTAATATAATTACTAAATAATTTAGTAACCGCATCATTTAGCGTAGTTAGGAACAAATTCCTCCCTAGTAATTGCACCGGTCGGTATTCATATATTTATGAAACCCGCGCGCGGTGACTTTGTATGAGCGCAACAACCAATTAAAATGTTATAGTAAATCCTACGTTTTTCTCGTTTCGCGTTCCCATACTATTGTGTGAGAGGCTTATGTAAATAATGACGATTAATGATGCCCCTGTTAAGCTGCTTGTGTAACATGTAACATAATTCGGAGTCGCGAAAGTACCTTGATGGCTTAGGTGTGTCTACAACCTACAATAGTGATGATTTTGCTATAGGTTTATGTTAATTATCATAAATATATTACTACCGCGACTTCAAATGCATGAAATTTCTTGTTTTAACATAAAATATATCCTAAGACACTGCAATATTGCAGCTTCCCATTACTTAAATAATTTTCAAAGTGGGACGAGTAGTTTCGAAGATTACCACCTACATATAGGTACAGACGCCAGCACAACAAGCTACCCAAAACTGTCAAATTTTCCCAATCAACTTTGAACCTTATGCTCTAGAGTTAAAGTTGAAAATCTATTACAGAAATTTGACAGATTGTAGTAGCCTGATGTGCTAGCGTCTGTACATACAAACTAAAAAAAAAAACTTTATAATTAGTAAAGATCGGTGTAGAGCAGCAATAGGCTCGTCCCTTATTACATGGGACTTAAACATAACTGGCGAAATTTGGGTGTACTACAGCTCTGCCTAACTCTTATGGAATACTAGCGCGATGTTATCAACGTGCAGCAGTTATTCTAAAGTAATTATACAATCATAATTTTTTATATGCTTATTTGTACATACCTAATCCACATATTACCTAATGATAATTCAAAACATGACCTGAATAAAATGTTTATAATTGATATTTATTATTATAAATATGATTCAGGTCACTTATGTTGATAGGTAATTAAACTACTCGTCTCATAAAATACTTTTACGACTGATTCACAAAATAAATCATAAAACTCGTAAGCAAACAACTTTTTACTTTTATTACTCATAGTTCAACTACTAATAAACGTTACAAAACTCACACACCTTAACATTTACTAAAAGCTTCTGATTAATGTCCCGGGAATACCAAATGTCTAGACATTACATTAAATACTAGTAGTAAGTACATATGCATTATAATAATTGAGACATTGACATTATTCTCAAAAGTGGTCCAATAAAAAATAAAGTCACCAATGCATCTCACGACAAGATCACACGATGTGTATTGATCTGAGACTGATTTTTATTAATCGATTGGTAAAATGTCATGTACTTAGGTAGTGTGTATCCTAAGTATTATTGCTTGATTATTCTTAGTATCTTATTATGTTTAAGGAGTAAGTCTTAATAATCACTAGTTACGATGGTTCCTTGCCAATATGAATTTTTTTAAACTGAGGTATCCACATATTCAATCAATCAATCAATCAAAATATTTTTATTTCACATAAACCAACATGGGCACTTATGAAACGTCAGAAGCTAGGTGCACGGTTCCAATTGGTCGTTTCCTATGGAGAAGAACCGGCAAGAAACTCCATGGTTACTCTTTTAAAAATAATTGGCTTTTACAATGTTTTCGAGTTACAGTAGGTATGGGAGGACAGCGTAGGCCTGCCAACAAGTACCAGGTACTTGATAAAATAAAAAATGGTCTACAGATCTAAAGTCTACAAGGCTTACAAAGTCCTCACATTTACAAAATAAGGATGTATCAAAAGGATAAACAAAATATAAAAATCTACTAAAACCAAGAGATATGATTGCCATTTCAACTAAGAAAGAGGTGAAAAATTAAAATTGTCGGTATATAATGTCAAATAATAAAAAGATTATGTCATAGAAGTATGTACAAATAAAAAATAAACATCGTAATTTGAGAGCAGTTAATAGACATTTACGTAGAACTTATGCCGTCAAAAAGGTGCCAGGGAAGCCATATGTGCAGAAGGAATTATTGCCAAACTACCTTGTCTTCAACGTAGTCTTTAATCTTATAATAGCTTTTTTGATAAGGACTAAGGATTCAAAGTTTAATTAAAATTGAGGTGTTTTACTTATCTATTAATATAAATAATAGTAGACTTCATTTCAAAATATTGTTTTTTCAGCTGAAAAGCACAACACTGTAGGGAAGCGTAACTGATGAATCGCTATATATTATGTGATTTACCTATCAACTCCAAGCTGTGCGACGGATGGGATTTCCTATCGGCAAAAATGACGGACTTCCATACAAACTTTCATCTCTATGAATTTTCAAAATGATTTGATGATGATGATGATGTTGATAGTGCTACACTTTCGTAACATTAAAAAATCTCGTGCAAAATTTTATGTTTCCAGTGGTTTAGGCTGTGCTTGTTTGTCATTGAGTTTAAGTAGATATTTCTCAGTTTAATTACTTACTAATGCGACTGACACATACGACAATAGACCACAGAGGCCACCTAACATAAATGAGCCTTCAGTCCCTTCAGACACTTTCTTCAAAAAGGATTTGCAAATCGGTCAAGGCTTAATATTAAACTACACGTCCGATATATAAGCGATGTGTTTTTTAATAGGGATATCCCGATATAGGGAAAGGGTCCCTGAATATCGTGTGTAATAAGGTTTTAACTTTTAACTACTTTTAACTCCTTTAGTCATGTTTCAAGAAACGTTCATACCGATACATCACACATGTCTATCGATGATTACAGTCGTTACTCTGCACTTGAAGCAAACTATAAATCTGCAGGCCTCGATAACATCTAGAAATATACATAATAACATGTGTTATGGCTATTGTGAGTGCTGTGAAATTTACGTGAATTTGTGTGTGTATGTGTGTGTGTGTGGTCATACATGCTATTCTCAAGAACGATCTTCAAATTGTTGAATAAGTTGTTATGGCGCCATTATCTCACGGATTTTAGTAGGAAAGTGCTGTACGTAGAACGGGTTTTTTTAGGTTGGTATGAAGAATTATTTTAAATTAATTACTTTAATATAAACGAGAAGAGAATTTAATATAAATAATGTTTAGTTTGACTTGAATCAAAAACCGGTATTTAAAACAATTCAAAAGCTTATAATATTGCAGATCGTAAAAGTTCACTACTAAACATGGATCTCCCGTCAACGACAACAATTACTTAATGGTTCTGGAGATATTGCTATAAGAGCCTGCGGGGCAATTGCGTAATATGTTATCAATCGGAATCGGTTTCATTTTGACAGTTCAACAACATTCATTGCGTTATTTACGTGTTGAGCAAACAAATTTTTCGAACATATGAAGCAATGGATTAGAAATTTGCTTCAAAATGATTCAGATTCCGATTGATAGTGTGTTACGCAATTAGGATGCCGATCACCATCAGTGCAAAATTCAATTTGATGATACTTACAAAGAATATTTAAAATGTGGTATTCAGCTGCATCCGGTTAGACTGGAAGCCGACCCCAACATAGTTGGGAAAAGGCTAGGCAGATGATGACAAGAAGAACTAGCTAGAACCATTTGGGATTGTTTTTTTGTTCTTGTTAAATAAAACTAAACAGAATTCAAGATAATGAGGCCCAAAATCGTAATGATCAGAATCGTGCCAGCCCTGTCTATGCATGTGTGTGTGTAGGCTCACTGCACACGAGTGACGTTGGTCCACGAGAAAGTTCAAGGACGGCTAACAGTTTGGTACAGACAGCAGAACAATCGGCACAAATAAAAATAGTATAAACTAAAGTCGCTTTTCGTGTCTGACTGTGTGACCACATCACGCATACACATAACACACACATATACAAATATTCATACGCTCATATGCATATTGATTACACTAACATTTAGAGATTTTTTTTCTAGGTGGTTTATTTATTTATTTATTATTTATTTATTAAAAACTTTATGCACAAGTAAAAACTGTACAAAGGCGGACTTAATGCCTTGGGCATTTTCTACCAGTCTACCTTAGGGTGATGCAGAGACAATTCACAGCAGGTGCAATAACAGTGAAAAAAAAAATTAGAAAATATTTATAAAAGATATAAGAATAAATACATATATACATACATACAACAAAATATATATATATATAAAATAAAAAAAATAAAAAGTTATGAGACATAAACAAGAAACCCTACGACAACTCAATTCTGAGACGAATCTGCCAACTTCTTATGTGTATATTAAACTTACATAATTATGATAAAGAAATCTCGATCTTTTGTCACATCATAAAAGCAATCGTTCGAGGCACCGGTTCGCTAGCAATAAATAATGGCCGGTCAAAATGTTGTACGTCTTTTGTTTTTATAACCGTGCGTAAGTTTGAAATGATGCGTGATGTTAGATTTTGTAATTGAGTAGTTGCACTGTGATTGAGAAAATATTTAGTAACTGCTAAACTATAAATGAATGCTGGAATTAAAATAAATGGCCGCTGTTAGTGTTGAATTATTTCTGATGTGGTCAAAGGTTGTCAATTATTTTTCTAATGAAAAAGCACCTTGGTATTTAGCATGTTGCAACATACAAAGACTTAAAGACAAAGATGTTGTTACTACAAAATTCGTGGCTCATACATATCTCACTTTTGTCTATCGCGCTTCTTTATTCCCTTTAAATTGATATATAACCTCTATAGGCTCTTGTGACACCTACAGGAACTCCTACTACTAGAGCCAGGGTTACGCTGATGATTGTGTGAAGCCAAAATAAATAAATAATAAAAACAATATATTAGATATATGAAATTATGAATATAGACCAAAATAATCAAATTAACATGAAAAGAAAACGACAGTTTGCCAACCAATCACCATTCATCGAGTACTTTTTAACTAATTACTCTATCCAATGGTTGATGGTGCATCTTTTTTAACACGATGATTATATTCAACAGGATCATTTATGATTAAATTAATCAGACAATCTCACTTAGAAATTAGCAAAAAAGAATATCCTTTGATTGAAAAGGAACCCCCAAGAAAAATATTACTTTAAATGTTACACTTTGTCTGCCGACGCTACATCAAGTACCGTTCGTCCGTACGCACGCTGTAACGATTGAGCGTAAACCGTAAAGGCCATCTTCCCATCGACTCGTTCACTCGTACAGTCAACTAACGCACCTATCTACGTGGTAACAAATTGACATTGACAGCGCCTTTATGTCGTAGTCGTAAGGGCGGTTTTCGTAATGTAACTATCATGTGTTTGACTGTACTCGTACTCGCGCTCGTGTAGCGTCCTCGTCAATGAAAGTGATGTGGGGAAGGCTACTCGCGCTGTGGGTGATTTGGGTTTACGCATGACACGGTCGTTAAATGTTTTGGGATCGTGAATATTTAGATATGTATCTGAATATTGAGTAAAGAAAAGGTCGATATGACGGACGGTATCTCCATCCGCTATTCATTATTTTATAGTGTATCTGTTACCATATTTTGTGATATTAAGAACGTGATAACAGCATTGTAGTAGGTACTGTAATATAGACCTTGATGATGCGGCCACCAATAAGTGCGTTTATTGAGATGATTATTGAAAATTTCTAATGTCTTTAATTAGTTATCATCTTATCATCATCATTAGCTTAAAAGGAGTATGTAAGGATTGTGGCAGGTCGCGTTCTGTAGTGTCTACCTTCCCCCATGGGAAAAGGCATGAGTTTATTAGTATGTATCATTAGTTCTTTATAAATTACTAGATTTTGACCAAGGCTTCGCCCGCGCGGAGGTCTGAAATTATCCGGATATAAAGTATATTACATCTTAACCCATGTCATGTGTGGTAAATACATCGGAATTCGTTCATCCTTTTAGGCATGAAAAGGTAATAGACAGAGAGACAGATCGATAGACAGACACATTTACTTTCGCAGTTTTATAATTACCTATGTATGTATACGTAAATAAATTCAATTTATTTCATACCCACAATCTGTCAAACATCTACCCTTTTCAAAGTCCTTCAAGCTAATTACTTTAAGACAGTCCCAATGACTCAGTGCCCTTGATCTTAAGAAGAAATTCCTACAAGTCTTCCGGTATTCACGACCGTGTCAACCGTAATAACGACCGGTATTACCGGCTACTGGTCGGTAACTGTTACCGAAGTTATGTCGTGTTATCACTCTTTTTATTTTGGTAGCCAATAACTACTTGTTCGGGGACCGGTATTCGTGAATGGTTGACGTAGGTTATGGGTTTTCCTTGTAGGCTAGTAAAATGATTTTTCTTACTGACAAATAATAATAAATCAAGAGATAAGTACCGTGTGTGTGAGTACCTACCTAATGTTGAGTAAGAGAGGATGAGGGTCTAAAATAATTACTTAACAAATTCCACCAGATTTTATTTTGTAGTAGCCTGAACGTTGGATTTGTGCCTGGTAAACACCAACCTGGTTTTGAGAGCAGTGGTGGCCCACTGGTAACGACCGCGACTTACGAGATATAGGTCGTAGGTTCAAACCCCGCACCCTGACAGGCGCTTTACTTTGTATAAATTATTTCTTCACAACTGCTCTCAAAACGGTGAAGGAAAACATCGTGATGAAACCGGCATGTCCTAGAACCAAAAATTCGAAGATATGTGACATCTACCAACCCGCACTGGGCCCGCGTGGTGGATTACGGCCCACTCCCTTTCACAAAGAGGAAGCCTGTGTCCCAGCAGGGGGAACATTATAGGCTGATTATGTATGTTATGTAAACATCAACAGGCTCGCCATTACAAGATATATATGATAAACATAAGTGACGAAAAGTGGCTGTGCTACACACTTCTTCCTGCCCACGCGCAGAATACAGGCGGGTTATGTTACTAATTCAGGAAACCAGTCTAATGATCAATTCACATTTCTAATCACCCCACGAGAGTGTTATCTGTTACCTTATTAGAAGATAACCACACTTGTGTGTCAATAATTTAATCATCACAATACCCCGTTCTCACGGCAAAAGCTTAATTGTAACACTTATATAACTGATCGCGTGACGCCTGCGCGTGCGCACACAATCTAAAACAGTTCTTATGCGATCCGAGATAAGAGCTATTTTGGAACGTGAGAAAATTAATCTAATTTGTGATTTGGTACGTTTCAAAATTGGGTGTTTTGTTTTGTAAGTGCTGAATTTGGGAGATTACTTGGAATTGTAATATTAAGTATGTGTAGCGCATATTGAGTGTGTTATTTGGTAACTGTATAAAGGGTTTTTATTACAATAATTGTTTATGGAACCCCAGGACCAACTCTCACACATTTTGGCCCACTGCCCTTTTATGCTTCCATCCAAAAAACAGTATTTCTAGCCGACTTTACGATTTAAATACGCTTCCAGTCTTATAGCTTTCAATAGTCAACCTATGTTTTAACAAATTTTGCAGAATCAAGCTAACAGTGTAAGTGAATCAAAATATTCTACGCTATCTGTTACCTACTGTTACTGTCCGACCGAAGCTTCGGCTTCGGCTTCGGCTTCGGCCACCTTCGGCCAAAAAAGCACCTTCGGCCAAATCTTCGGCTTCGGCCAAAAATTTGCCGAAGGTTTGGCCGAAGCCGAAGGTTTGCTAGTTGTCAAAATTTGAAATTTACTGAACGATGCTAGAGCGAGACGGAGAGTGTGCAGAGCAGCAGAGTTTCGCCGCGCCGCCGCACCGGACCAAACGACATGTATATGTTGGTCACTCGGCTCGTTATTGGGCTAAATCTCTAAAGCTCTCACAATATGTATCTAGTATATTCTGAGATCAAAGTAACTATCGTATTTCTCAAGGTCAATGACACCTTCGGCTTCGGCTTCGGCTTCGGCCGAAGGTTTTGGTGAATACCGATTAATCGGCTTCGGCTTCGGCTTCGGCCAGAATTGCACCTTCGGTCGGACACTACCTACTGTATAGAACAGGAGGCCTACCACAAGCTCTTAACGCGATCCATTTTAGGACCTAAACTGAACTGTTCTTCTAATTCGTACCATGACATCAGTTTAACGATTCAGTTTAGGCCGTGCCATCTGCTGACAGCGATTGTCCCAAACTGAGTCGCAAGTTTTGGTTTCATTCATACTTGTTTGGTACCATGACGTCCATAGAGCAGCTCAAGCGATGCAGTTTAGGAACCTAAACTGAAATGTCTTGGTTTTGAATCGTTTTTAATTAGATCATGGTAGGCCACCTGGGCATAGTAGGCATAAATTGGTTACAAAAAATACCGAAAGAAAATCAAAAATACGGAACTCTACACTCGAATATGACACGCACTTTTTATTATAATGCCAATTTATTAGATCAAAATCTTTAAAAACACGACGTCCTACTACACATCATACATTTATATAACTATCATTGATGACATCTAAGCTTCCAACACAAGCAATAACACTAACAATACGTTTTTACTTTCACGCCAAATAAGGCTCGTTACAAGCGATCAATAAATATTGACCCGAAAAATTTTCATCAGACAAACTGAACGAATGTATTGAAATCGTCATATCTGATGGTATTGTGGTATTGAACCATTATTTTGACACTGTAATGTCAAAAGGTTAGATCAATAATGTTTTTGAGGCTGTTATGTAACGGTATTGTGATATTATATTACAATTTGCAATGGTAGGTATTTGATATCAGCAGTAGATTGGTCATCAGTTTTAGGAAGCCTGACCAAGTTTGTAATCATTGACAATCTGGTGTAATAATCTAATTTTAGCTGTCAAAATAACAATCTCATCATCTGCCTAGCCTTTTCCCAACTATGTTGGGGTCGGCTTCCAGTCTTACCGGATGCAGCTGAATACCAAAATAACAATCTATTCACCAATTTATAAAAATAACATGAAAATAAATATATATAAAAATTCCTTACTCGAGTTGACTGTGCTACATGAGTTTGAGAACTACGTTTTCATGTAGGTACCTACCTACCTCGCTAAAAATGGATACCATTGCCATTCCAACAACATTGCCTGTGCCATTCGAACAAGTACAAAATGGCCGCACATAATCATTTGTGTTTAAAATTGACAGCATCAAAAATTCACCTTTTGCGTTTTTGTAGGACATCATCTCCCTGCCCTTGTTCCACATTACCTGTGGTCACCGCAACTCGTTTCCTTCTTCCATTCTCCCCTGTCAACCACCACGCTATCACTCACTCCCTCTCTTTCATATCATTCTTCACAGAATCCGTCCATATTTATATTCAAGTCTCTTTTAGTCATAAGCGTATAAAGAAAATAAAAGTACCTACTGTAATGCAGGATTTTATACCGACGGCAGGCAATAACTAACGACTACATATACAGGTATACCTATACATAATACTGCATTGTGTATAAACATTACAATCATGCAGTGTCTACTGAATAATGAACACTGCCGCGGGTATTGACTCACCAGCTGTAAATAATAATTAATTTTCACTCATTTTACTTTTACAGCTCGCACGGCATGCTATGTGTCTGTTATGTCTATTTTCTTTTATTTATTCTACAAATTACAGCAATTACTTTCTGTTAATCGAAAATGTCTATGCTTTACCAGGGTTTTTACTAAGAAGTTTCATACCTAATTTTAAATTTTCAGATATACCTCTCTCAAGTTCGCGTTCAAGAGCTCAGTGTCATTGTTGTGGAATATTGTCACTAACGGCTCTTAAACGTGGTTTAGATGTGCTGATCGTGTTCAATTAAATAGGTGAAATTTTCCCTAAGTAGTACGTAGGTCAAATTACCTTTCAAGTATTCACACAACAAACTTACAAGTTAAAATAGGTCATTTTATCACAAAGCTAAAGAAAGAATCAAGACGGCCAAATGGCAGCATAATCAGCCTACAATGTTCCCACTGCTGGGAGACAGTGTGAGGGAGTGAGCCGTATTCCACCATGCTGGCCTGTTGAAAGAATAAGCTTAAAATGTAGAAATAATAAGCTTAATAAAAAGAAAAGTATTGAATTTTTATTTGAACCAAAGCTTTTATATAAAGAAGTAATGAAGTGACAAGAATAGAGTAAAGAGTACAAAACCATAACTTTTTGTAACACAACTTAATAAGTATGAATATACAACATGCTCCCTCAAAAAGTTAACTACATTGCACTCATAACACAAAGACATTTAAAAAATAGAAAACTAATGCAATACACTAGGATATACCAATCATTTGCAAACAACTGCGATGCTTTGTTGGACCCAATGGTTTCGTCAAAACATCTGCAGGTAACCTGTCGGTGGGCATATACCTAAGTTCAACGGTTTTATCATTCACTTTTTCTCTGACAAAATGGAACTTAACATCAATATGTTTTGTCCTGTTGTGGTGAACCGGATTCATGGCTATTTTTTGTGCACTCTGACTATCCGTATACAAAACTATGTTAAATGATTTACCTGTAATATCGGATATCAGTCTTTTTAAGAAGCACGCATCCTTTACTGCTGTAGCCAATGCCATATACTCAGCTTCAGCGGACGACAAAGCCACTGTGGGCTGTTTTTTAGCTTCCCACGAAATAGGGCCGCCTGCAAGTTCATAATAGAACCCAGTGTAGGACCGTCTATCAATTGGACAATTTGCCCAGTCTGCATCTGAAAAACCCGTCAAAGTAGTAGTTTTACCTTTTTCTTTCTTGTACGTAATACCACTATCTTTTGTCGCTTTTAGATAACGTAGACATCGTTTAGCAATATTCCAATGTGACTGATCAAATTTGGAGTTAAACTGACTCAAGTAACTCACAGTGTAGGCTATATCTGGTCTGGTATTTACAGCCAAAAACATTAGACAGCCAATTAACTCTCTGTAAGGGTACTCACACTCACCTATACCAGGCTCAAGCTTTTTCTTGACCAGTGGTGTAGAAACACCCTTACAATCTTGCATGTTAAATCTTTGCAGCATCTTTTCAATATATGTACCCTGAGATAGCTTCATTCCATAACTATCATGGTGAATATTTATTCCCGTAAAGAAATTAATTTTTCCAAGATCTTTTGAAGTAAAGTATTTTACAAATTGACACTTGAAATTGTCAAACGTAATTTCATTTTTATACAAGATTACTAGATCGTCGACGTATACGGCCAGAACCAAAGAGTCTAAGTTCGCATTGTTTTTAAAAATACACGGCTCAGATGTTTGCATAAAACCGAGAACTGACAAAGTCTGTTTTAACTTTGTATTCCAGGCTCTTGGTGCCTGCTTCAACCCATAAAGTGACCGTTTCAAAAGACACACTTTCGACTCTTCCCCTTCCCTTACAAAACCTTCTGGCTGTGTCATGTAGATTTCCTCTTCTAAACTGCCATTCAGAAAAGCAGTATCCACATCCATATGCCGGACATAATAATCTTCCTGCACTGCTAGAGCTAACAGAGTTCGCAACGAAGAGTTGCGTACAACCGGAGAAAAAGTTTCGTGGTAATCGACACCTTCTTTTTGTCGAAAAACCTTTTGCTACTAGGCGCGCTTTATACCTAACAACGCCACCATTTGCATCTCGCTTTAATTTGAAGACCCACTTGCTAGGAATACACGTTTTAAGAAGTGGCTTGTCTACCAAAACCCATGTGCCCTTTCTGACTAAGGCATTGTACTCATCTTTCATTGCTAAGATCCAGTTATCTTTCTCATCGCTGTTAACCGCAGCCAGATAATTATTAGGATCATCAAACCCATCGTCTAGCAGGGTATTATATGAGAAGTAATCCGGTGGTTTGCGAACTCTTGAAGGATATCGACTAGATTCATTTGAGGAATCTGTAGCCTCACTTGACTGCTGATCATCAACATTGTTGACCTCTAAATTGACTGCTTCATCATTTTCAAAATCAGCATCCTCAGCATCCATGAAAGAAGTATCTATGCTAGGAGCAACTACCTCACATCTCCCAGGTGAAGAGGAGGGTATAACTTCTTGTCTTAAAACTGCTGGCGATGGTGACTGTGAGAGCAAATTGACAATATTTGAGTTCACAGTATCTATAGGCTTAATATTTTCCTTCAATCCATTAAAGCTATTTTCAAAAAATGTAACATCTCTTGACTTTAGTAAGCGTCTAGGACTTGCCGCATTCCGGAAATAATAAGTACGAGGATTATCTGAATATCCTACAAAAATCTGTTCCTTAGCTTTCATTTCCAATTTACATCTCTGACTTGATGGAACATGAACAAGTGCTTTGCATCCAAAAACCTTCAGATGAGACAGGTCAGGTTTTTTATTAAACCACATTTCAAATGGTGTTTTACCGCAAAGCGCGCGGTGTGGTGATCGATTTTTCAAGTAGATGCTCGTCTCTACTGCATCTTGCCAAAAAGCTTTTGAGAGAGAGCCATGTGACAATAGTGACCGAGCCTTTTCTACTATGCTACGATTACACCGTTCACTAACCCCATTTTGCTGAGGGCTGTAAGGTGCTGTCGTCTGCCAATCGATACCCAGTGACTGAACATAATCCATCAATTCCTTATTGATGAACTCAGTTCCATTATCAGACCGCAAAATCTTTATTTTTCCACCAAACTGTCTCTCGACATGAGAATGAAAAGAACAAAACTTAGTTTTGACTTCAGTTTTAGAAGACATAAAATACACAAAAATAAAACGTGTAAAGTCATCTACAAAAATAATAAAATATCTATTACCTGTAAACGAATTTGTAGAAAAAGGTCCACAAACATCAGTATGAATCAATTGAAGCGGCGATGTAGCCTTCCTGTATTTTAAGCTTTTAAAGGGCTTTCTAGACTGCTTACCCTCTATGCAAGGTATGCATGGTTCCTTGTCAACCTCAGTGTACTCCACGCCGATAGCCTGACCTTTTCTAAGTAGATCCATTCCAATTCTACATAGATGTCCTAACCTCTTATGCCAAAGCTGGAAGTTGGAACAATCAGAGTGCACAAGTTTAGCTGAAACATTATTGAACATTTTAACTGAACAATCGACAGTATACAGCCCGTCACATAAAGAACCATACGCTAAAACATTTTTACTATTTACTACATCACACTTTGAATCATAAATAGTGCAGCCTTCTTTATTGAAAACTACAGAGAAATCCTTCTCTACTACTTTCTTCACTGAAAGTAAACTGCAGTTCAGATCGGGAACATGAACTACATTCTCTATTCTGTTCGCCAAAGTATCCGTGTCAATGGATACATCACCAATACCGACAGCCGTCATTTTTTGTCCATTAGCCACAGTAATCGTTCCACCTTGTACTGGCCGATAACTGCTGAACCACTCAAAATGCGGAGTCATGTGAATGGTTGCAACGGAATCAATGATCCATTTCCCATCATTTGCATCTGGCGCAGAGAGAGCCAATTCCTTCACAACAGCCTGTTCCACCTTTTCATTGTGATGGCAATCTGTACCTTTAAAAACCTTTCCCGACACACTCATAGCCGTCTTATCCTTCTTATTGGGACATTCGGGACTTTTGTGTCCTGGTTGTCTACACTTAAAGCAGATTATAGGCTTCTTATTTTTGCTTGTAGAACCTGTTGAACGTAACGCAGCTACCTCGTTCTGGTGAGGGTCCTTCGAAAACTCGTTTAATAGCTTTGCCTTAACCAACTCACTGGTTACATCAACATTCGAGTTCTCTAAAGCCATTATAAGCGGTTCGTACCGTGATGTCAATCCTCCGAGAATAATCGCAGCCAGAGATCCATCGTCGATCTTCTTACCAATATCTTCAAGATCTTGAGCAGTACTCATAACGGCGTTGATATAAGATTCTATGTCTTGGAAATCGGTCAAGGTATATTTGTATAGTCTACGCTCTAGAGAGAGCCTTCGACCCACACCTTTATCCTCGTATGCCTTTTGTAAAGCACTCCAAGCCTCCTTAGCGTTTTTCGCATTTCGTACGTGCGAAATTGCACTTCCGTCTACCGTAAGGCATATTTTTGACAACGCCTTCTGGTCATTACGAGAGCGCACATGCTCCGCCGTTTTATCTGAATCATCGTACCCAATGATGGACGTCCACAGCTCCTCGTGAATGAGAAGCATCCTCATTTTGAACTTCCAGGTTGGGTATCCGTCTCGGTTTATTAACATCTGAATACCTTGAAAATTCATACTATTCCCTGACATTATCTACTTTTTAAGAAGAATGAGCTTCGTGCTGATAACGTGTTGAAAGAATAAGCTTAAAATGTAGAAATAATAAGCTTAATAAAAAGAAAAGTATTGAATTTTTATTTGAACCAAAGCTTTTATATAAAGAAGTAATGAAGTGACAAGAATAGAGTAAAGAGTACAAAACCATAACTTTTTGTAACACAACTTAATAAGTATGAATATACAACATGGCCCATTGCCGATTTTCAGATGTCACAATGTCTTCGAATTTTTGGTTCTAGGACATGCCGGTTTCCTCCGGCCAAATGCCATTAAAGTTCAGTTCTAAAGTTTTTACCCTGTAAATTCCAAATCATTTCAAATACAACCGAAAAATAAACCGTATTACTTAAAACCAAAACAATAACACTAGAAAATTCTTCTCAATTTCCAATGAACGAATCCTTGACATATTCAAACTGATTGCAATTAGCAACGAGTCCCACACTTCGACCTCTGGGGGTACAAGCACAATAGATGCGGCTAATTACTGTTTATGATACGAAAACTATTTTAATTCAACTGTTATGCGGTCAAGTATGTACGTTTTGTGGGTGATTACGTACGTGTGACCACATGGTGGTAGTATGGTGGGACCATACCTACTGCAACAGACGTGAATGTAGTTGCATTATGCTAGGGATTGGAGTCTGGTTTAGATTGCATTATGCTATAGATTGCATTATGCTAGGGATTGCATTATGGTTTAGATTGCATTATGCTAGGAATTGCACGTTATAGGGCCTTTTTTTTTTTGTTGCGCGGTGACAATCCTCATAGACTTCCTCCATCGTGGGGGGGACAGAGGGGCATGCCAGACTCTTACCGGCTAAAACCACCGCGGTGTTCCACCTCTACCTATGGCTGGGGGTGCGGGATTCGCTTAAGCATTCACCGCTCCCCCGACAGGCCTCGACCCGCTGGTCCTCAGCGGGTGCCACCTCCCCGTCCGTTATAGGTCCTGCAGTCTGAGTAGACACTTTAGGTTGTCGACTACAATTTTCATTTTTATTGGCATACCTTCTTCTCAATATTAAAGCTTTTACTTTGCCTGGTACACAATATACTAATTTAAAATAAAACAGGCAATTAGAGTTGAACTATATTTAATATACCGATGACCGCATCACGGAGGACGTAGCGTAGGAAAGCATCAAGGTGGACCGATGATCTGATGAAGATCGCAGGAATCCGTTGGATGCGAAAAGCACAGAACCGGTCGAAGTGGCGGAACTTGGGGGAGGCCTATGTCCAGCAGTGAACCACGTCTTTCGGCTGAAACGATGATGATGATATTAAAATTCCTAAAGTAGCAAATGTTAAGTGAGCGAAAGTCTGTCTGTCTGTCTGTCTGTTACCTCTTCACGCTTAAACCGCTGAACCGATTTAGATGAAAGTTTTATCTCGATAGGTATTCCCACGGGATCGAAACTTACGCGGGTGAAACCGCGAGCCGCTGCTAGTAGGTTAATATAAATGTTAAGCAAATAGCTAGGAATAGGTTCAGGTCAGGTTTGAATCCACGACCTCTCGCTCGCCAGTTAGAATTTAAACAAACCTATAAGTACGGTTATTACTGACCTTCGCAATAAGGAACAGTCATTAATTCATTACACATTTAAGACACAACAAGAATAAAAATAAATAAGTGCACATCGTTACACATTTAACCTAAACAACAAATCATGCTGTAACAAAACAAAAACGTAAACATACGTTCTACCATCCGTTAACTTGCTAGATCCATTAACTCGAGCAGCCTTGGCATCGGAATCGATAGACAATAGAGTCCGACCGAAAATCGTTTTCGGCTGATTTGCATCTTCGGCCGAAAACCGAAAACGAAAACGTAAAAATGTTTTATAGTTTGTCGATGGGTTTTACTTTAGAAAAATTGAGACTTTATTTGTCTTACTTTTAAAATAAATTAAGTCTCGATTTTTATCATTATATTTAACCGTTTAAACTTAAATCTTACGAAACTTTATATTTTTCTGAAAGATCCTATTAATAATCAAACAATCTGATGTTATTTTCGAGAAAAAGCATTTTTTTCTGCCTTCTTTACAGTTATTGTGCTTTTGGTTGTTGTTATTATCGATTTTAAATAATTTTTCGGCCACTCTGCCGAATGAATTAGTATTTTTAAGGCCGAAAACGAAATAGACGAAAATGGATAATTAGGCCGAAAACCGAAAATGATAACGAAATTCAGTCGGACTCTAGACAATCGAAAATCGATTAAACGTCGACATTAAGTTAAATCGTTACATCCTTTTTATAGAGGCTTTAGTTTAAAGGTTGGATGCTTCACGCGGGGTCATGGAACTCGTGCATCTGGGAGTTTTAGAATTAATGTTACACTTGTCAATTTTGACAGCTAATGTCAAAAGTGGCTCATCTTTTTGTTATCTATATCTGTGTCTATTGTTTTTTTTTTTTGCTCATTATTCTACACTCACGAACTCGGGTGTTATGTATAACACATTGAGCTTTGAATAAAAACTATGAGAGAATGCTGCAGCTCTATAGAATGCTGAACTTTTACCAAAACTCAATGTCATATTTACATGCGGTAAAGAAAACAAAAACCGTTCCAAATAGTAAGCAATAGTACTTACTACCTTATTTGAGGGGCTCATGGCTATGTAATAACAGCCGCACGGGTCGATAGATCAGGTTAAGCTACGCTTGCCGTGATCGGTCCGTACATGGGTGACCATCTTTACATACTAAGACCCCTTGGCGCCTCGGAAAGCACGTTAAGCCGTTGGTCCCGGCTGTCATTCTTGGATCTTTGACAGTCGTTACGGGTCATCAGAAGCCCGAAAGTCTGACAACCAGTCTTACCAAGGGTTATCGTGTTACCTAATAACTGGGTTGTGGAGGTCAGATAGGCAGAAGCTCCATGCAAAGTACTGGTATTCAGCTGCATCGGGTTAGACTGGAAGCTGACCCCAACATAGTTGAGAAAAGGCTAGGCAGATTGATTGACTTATTATCTTATTTAACTAGGACATTACAGTAACTATCAGTTAAAACACTTTACAATTACAATGTAATAATGTACTTAACCCCTCTTTAAACCGTCTGCTACAGAGCATTTCGTCACATCCCTAATTTCGCCCGGCTAACAATAATGACTATAATTTGATGCTGAATAAGACATCTTGCTATCGCTGGGCTGATCAGTGAGAACTTCAAGGCTATTGCCACACTGTAGTGCCATTTTGACCATCATTCATTATTGTTAAAATGTTATTTAAGTATACGATTTTGATTTTTTAAAGCTATACTCTATCTTCATCATCATCTGCTAGCCTTTTCCCAACCATGTTGGGATCAGCCTCCAGTCTAACCGGTTGCAGCTGAATACCAGTACTTTACATGGAGCGACTGCCTATTTGACCTCCACAATCCAGTCACTGGGTAATACGATACGCCTTGGTAAGACTCGTTATCAGACTTTCGGACTTCTGACGATCCGTAACGACTGTCAAGGATCCACAAATGACAGCCGGGACCAACGGCTCAACGTGCTCTCCGAGGCACGGAGGAGTCTTGGTATGTGAAGGTGGCCCATCCACTGACAAACCGTCATTATACCTACCTACATCTATACTAATATTATAAACAAGTTAAATTTACGACTTTGTATATACGTGGTAATCTTCGGAACTACAGATCCATCTCCGAAAATTCGTTCACAAATGGAAAGCTACAGTATTGCAGAGTGTCATAGGGTATATTTTATGTTAAAACAAGAAACACGCGGACGAAGTCACGGGCAGAAGTAAGTTAAATAATAAAGTAACTAGAACGTGTCATCCGTAAAATATTGCCTGAGTCCCGAGTTCGGTTCCCAAACGTGTCGTTTTCTGTTAATAGCGAGTTTTCATAAAATTACTTATTAACACCTTATATACTTAGTTAAATTTTGTTTAACCTGACACCAATAAACTATAAACCTACTTATTAGTTACTATTGACATGATTCCTACAACGTCTATTTTATTAAAGTGATGAGCACTTTGATAGAAATAAACGTTACAATAAAATACACGTCGTAGAAATCATCCATTAATAATTCTACACAAGCAGACAAACCCTAGTAGGTATAACAATTACAATTCCCAACTAACATACGATATTTAAGTATCTAATAAAAACGTCACTTTCATGCATTATATCATAATACCCACTTGTTATAAGACATTATTACATTAATCGTCTTGTTCGACAAAAAACACAATATAATCTTAAACACGCGAGATAGACTGACATATTTATTTAGCTACATAACTTGTATACTTGTATGTGAGTGCTAAGTTATGTAAAGATAACGAAGATGCTTTCAATAGAAAGGACTTTATATCTCTGACTGAGCTGATGCATTCAGGTACAAGGTGAAAGCGAAAAGCGCTCTCGTGGTATTATTTAATTCAATATAACTTTGTAAATAAACCCCGCGCCCAATGTAATAGAAGTACCTATTTGAATTTATATCCCTGTGATCTGCAATTTCTCGAATATTCATCATCAAAGTTACGATATTTTCAATTTTACATGCTAAGTGTCTGTAACTACCTACCTGTGTATTTAGCTTAACGTGGTTTATCTTAAGTAGGTACTGAAAGAAAAGTTTTCTTTGTGAAAAGACCTTATAAATTAACAACACTACTTTGACCTCTGTAATCAAATATCAGAACGATTAATCTTTACCCAAATGATGACGTCTAACCTACAATTTCATATACATTTTTCTATCCTCCTTCAATAGTTTGCTCATAGCTGAGCCCTCCATTTATATACGTCTATATTTTTCAATTTTTTTTTTGGGGAGACCTATGTCCAGCGGTGGACGTCTTTCGGCTGAAATGATGATGATATTTTTCAATACCCTTCAAATCTTGTCACTCGGACCACTTCCCAAGTACTGCACAACTCCGCGCACACCGTCTAATGTCACATCATTTATCGCGCACTTTCTTCTTCCAGCCAATCAGCATTCTTTATTACAAATCATTATTACACTTACAAATAATACAATGATACCGATCAGTCGTATTTTGAACTGTTTTTTTTAGGATTGAAATGTCGGTTTATATATTTTAAAGTTTGTTTTCAAGTTAAGCTTTTGATAGACGAAGTTCTTAGAGAGAGTTCTGTAACCATTGAAAGTCTTGCCGTGTTTTCAGGCAGGTCTTCTAGAAAAATTTCTTATTGTGTGCTAATATCAAAGTACAGTCAACATCAGTGGTAACACTGCCACTATGAAAACGGCCCTTACTGCTACAACATTAAGACTCTGTATCAGTGATGTGCGGTGGACTGTACACCGCCATTGTCCACTTTTACACCCATATGAAGTGGACGTACTCGTAATTATCCTCTGAAAACACAATATTTCACTTGTCTACTGTGTTGATGAACCGCTGAAACCCTCACAAACCTTAAACCTTTTTGGGATACATGAAGAAGCCTCCTCGTGTACTGAACTGAACCGAGCGCTCGGCGCATCCTGGGCAATCACACCCAACACCTTACTTGACTGGCCAATTCTTCCCTTGCGGTGGTAGGGCTAACGCCCACCTGGTTTGCGACCTCCCACCGGAGTCCAGCTTCAAGCAGCCTACTGTGTTTCGTCGATGTGTGGGAGTTCCAGTGCCTTAGGCATCTTCTGGGCACGCTCGTTCCATCATAGACCTCATCCATCGCTTTCTATCAGGCGTGATCGAGGTCAAGAGCGGGCCCATACAGCAATAAAAAAAACCGGGTAAAATTGCATGGTACCTAACGATAACATCACGATTCACTTGCATCGCTATGCAATCAATGTCAAGTCATATTAATTGTCTTGCCGACCATGACATTCTGGATTCGATTCCTAGGTCGAACAATGTGGTACCTAGTAGTAGCTATTCTATTTTCAATTAACTAAGTAAAATCTAGAAAAAAAACATACTTAGAATTTATTTCTCATGTTTATTTAAACACTAATTAATTTCTCATAATACAAAACAAACAAGTAATCAGCAGATCATAGCAAAAACAACAGAATCTTAATGTTTCCGCCTGGGAACCGAACTGGCGACCTTCCCATCTTAATCGCAGATACATTACATTTCGCAATGGTAAGGTTAGCGAGACGAAACAGACTCGATCGAAAGCAAGGCCGGACTCCATTGATCACTCTGTTTTAGTGAGCTATGGGTGTAGACAACTAACATCTTCTGTGGTGTCGTATCACATGAGACTCTTCAACCTCAAAGCATTTATTTCAATTAAAACAATTACAGGCACTTTTGAATCGTCAAGAGTCAGTCAGAAAGATGAAGCTAGTTGTCCATTCCAAAGTACCATATCTACTACTCTTTGCCTATGGAGACGAACGATTTTATTCCTCGAATAAAAGTTATCTGGCGATGGAAAAATTAGATAATAAGATGAGACAGTCTAGTATTTTGCTATGGTCCATAAACATGAAATTCGTGAAGGGATTTTCATGTCTCATTTCCCGATTGCCATCTTTAAACATGGTGTTTTCCGTAAATCGGCTGTTTTTTGATTATTATTTATTGTTATTAGGTGCGTAGTGCAAATACTTTGTTCTACGTTATATGTATAGATACCTTGTTTAACTATACACAAATAATTTCTTCAAAGCGAAAATCAAGTCATTTTCAAATAATATCAAAGGACAGGAGAATATCAAAGCTTCTTCCTTTACAACTATCTTTCCAAGTCAAAGTTCATGAAAAACCGTGAGTAACATACAATTCAAACCAATAAACAATTAAAAAAACAAACACTCCAACCCGAAGGCCTTTGTTTTTTTAATTACCAAATACAGTGCAGTGCAAATAAAACGTCACAGTCTATTTAGTTGAGTTGTAAACAATATCGCTAGGAGGATGTGGTCGATGCTATCTTTTAAACGAGCGTGAAACAAGATAGAAAACATCGGCCTTTCATTGTGTGGATACAATTATTTGCAACGCAGTGTACGCTAATGCTGGGTCTTCCGCCCACTGTAGTGTAATGTGATATAGTTAATTTGTTTGTTTAGATGGTCGATCGTGTACACTTTCATCATCAGAATGTTAACGTGTACACGTCCTGTCAGAAGGGCACCTTATAATTATTATAGAGAGAAGATTAAAATCAATTGCAAAATCTCTCAAACTCAAAACATTAAACCAATTACAGGCAATTTAGAATAGTCAAGGGGTCCGGTCAGTCAGACAGAAATATGAAGCTAGTTGCTAGTTAGTTCTTATGGAGAAGAACGGGCAAGAAACTCCACGGACACTTTTTTGAATAAAATTATTGGTTACCCTATATCATTCATGTTAAAATTATACATATAAATAAATATGAGACCAAGACATTCTTACCTTAAGTCAAAATATTGGTTATACTAGTATCATTCATGTTAAAATTATACATGCTCTAATGTTAAAAATGACTATGAGACCAAGACGTATCATAATTATGAAGACTGACGACGATATTATTTGGCATCAAGCGCGGATTCACCCACAACCCTAATAGACTTGTGACGTCACACTTTTACAGTCTATTGAGATCGATAGGCTGATGATATTATATCCTAAATTATGCCTTAATAAAATAAATAAATAGAATGGATCGTGCGTAAAATCTTCGTCAGGGCGTCATATGTTTTGTAAACATCTCCTTTGTAGGAATGCACTATATCGATCATGAGCGAGTTCATAGTCCGACTCACACTTGGTTGATTTTCGGGTGGCTGTGACCACAACCTTTTTTGAGAGCTGGATCCGCGTCTAATGGCATAATCAGAGATATCCGAATTCACTCTAATAATGATATAGGTACCACTCCTACCCTTTTCCGACAGTGATGTGAAGCTTTTAAATATTTAAAGAGAAAATAACTTAACTTCTTTATTTTCATGCATAGTTATACCAATAGGTACTTGTTTTGTCACAATGTGGTAAATGTGGTGGTGGTGTTTAATGGACGTAGGCACAGATACTCCCAACGTGACCCCTGAACCTTCAGGTCAACTTTCTAATGATCAGATTATTGTCACTCAGTTTATAACTTGCGGTAATATAAATAACAAGTCTTATTAAACAATTTAACCACGTTTCGAAGGTCGCAGTTAACGACAGTAATCTCCGCAATTAGGCACCTATTGGCAATTTGGTAATAAATTACAATATAAGTACATCGATCGCTCCATTCACTTTTGTCTTTTTTTTTTTTTTTTGGATGGGAAATCATCTAATGACTCCTCCTGCTCTGGGTAGAGCGGAAGGGAGTGTCAGCCTCTTACTGACTAAAACCCACCCGTGTTCCTTCCTTAGCCCGGCAGGCTACGGCCCTAGCGGGCCCCTTCCTTATTGCTGACATCTCTTTGAGGCGCGCGTGGAACACATACGCGCCGTCCGGCACGGGCCTGGTCCTGATCGGACGGAGAGCTACCCATTACTCTCCGTCCGCAGGCCCGCGCCTACGGTGGCCGGGAGTCGTCACGCGGCTCCCGACGCCCGTTCACTTTTGTCTGTGTTCGTCTTAGATGAAAGTATGTAATTAATTAATGAACATGACTGCAAGCATTTAAGGAATAGGCACAGATAAATGTGTTTTATATATTTGTTAGCTTACAGAACATCGAGATTTACTTTATTATACCTATGTTTGTTCAATATAAATGATACACATAAACCTTTCGTAATTTTACTAAATTTTGGTGAAAACCGCATTAAAATTCATAGCAAAGTTTAAAAGAACAACACTATCATACATACAGTCACGAAGAGCTACCTTAATTTATAATACTTATGTATAGATATAGATATTGTTACCAGCCATGTGTGTGATGAGTTTGCCCACAGGCAATCTGTCTCAGGAACCATGCGACTTTTCTCAAAAAAAGGGCAAGGGCAGGGGTACCCGCTATTAGTCCATCGTTTTGCCCAGTAACTGGTTGTGGAGCTCAAATATGTACAGTCAACAAAAGAGATAAGTATGCACGATCGTCGGATATAATTATGTAGTTGATGTTTAGTAAGAAACCGATGATTGTCGACTGAAATTTAATTTCTTAAATGAGATATTTGTTTTCTATTAATAAAATTAAATTTTCAATTCATTATACGGCCAAGAATGTCATAAAAACAAACTGATGTGTATGCAAGAGATTAACATTTATATATTAATCATTTCTTACGATCGCGGAACAGGGAAGTTGTTTTAAAGAAAGGATAATGTTTACAAAAACGTTTATTGAAAGCTGTGTTCATAGCATTTAATCAATGACAGGTCGAGTTGTTGACAAAGTTGCCATAGTCGGCCTTATGTACAGTCAGAAAAATGTTTTTTTTAGCAGATGTAAACTACATATCATCATAACATCACCCCGAAGGTGCACAGATAGCCCACCCACATTTCGCCAGTTATGTTTAAGTCCCATGTAATAGAGGGCGAACCATCAACCAGGTACAACTCCAGACTCCGGGCTGCTACTGACAAACTGTAGATTGAAAACCCCAATAACACTTTGCCCGACTCGGGAATCGAACCCAGAACCTCAAGCTCAGCGACAGCGCTTGCGACCACCAGACCAAAGAGGCAGTCAGATATAAACTATGTACTACGTTTTCCTAAAACGATGTCTTTGTTAACTATAGTTCAACTATAAGTCTGACTCTAAAATGTTCTACAAGTCGATACAGGAGAAATCCTTGTTCTGGTATTTTGGCTTAGGTACGGAACAGGCTTTAGAGAAGTGAATGCTTAAAGAAAGTAACATAGAAAGGTCGTGAGCGAAGATATAATATCGTGGGAATATTGTAATGTTACTTACACATACCTATTCTATTTGTCAGATCATTCCGACAAACGGTTCGTGGATTGCTACAACTCTCGATCTTGTTTTAATGCGCATGTCAACCGTTCCGTGCCGTGTCCGGATGGGAAATGTTGGGCAAAACTGAAGCAGGTACCTACTCCTGTTTAGTTTGATCTCTACAGGTATGGTAAGCTTTACTCGTTAGTTTGGCGGACATTTTGCAAATCTTGGAGCTATCCAAGTTTTACAAAATGTAAGCTATCGAAGATTGAAATTAAAGTGGCTACAGCAAAGAATAACTAAAATATGAATGAAAGAGTCGTCACAATCATCAATTTACCATTTTGAGAGCAGTGGTGATTAAATAATTTACACAAAGTAAAGCGCCTGGGTTCGAATCTACGACCTACAACTCGTAATTCGCGCCAGTTACCACACCAATAAAAGAGTAATGAATATGAACGTTGATGGATGAAGTGGAAGAGACCAAAGAAAATATGGATGGATTGTGTGAGGAATGATATGAAAGAAAAGGGAGTGAATGATAGCGTGACTGTTGACAAGGGGCTGGAAGAAGAAAACGTGTTGCGTCGACCCCGAGTAACATGGGACCAGGGCAGAAAGATGATGATGAGCAAAGAATAACTATTCTAAGGGTACACCATCTACCACTGCACCATACAGACATAAGGTAGGTATAATATAATAGATCGCATGACAGATGTAAAACGTGGGAAGATCATAATCAGCCAAGTATCACTCACGCTTCTAACCGACTGCGACAAAACACAAGTTAGTTATGTTTTTGATCCTATGATACGTAAGTGTTAGAAGATTCTGTGATAATACTGAGTCTAGAAAAAGGGGTTTTGATTCTTTGAGTAAAATACTGGTATTCAGCTGCCGGTTAGACTGGAAGCCGACACCAACATAGTTGGGAAAAGGTTAGGCAGATGATGATGAGATATAGTTATACATACCTTACATTATCATACCAAAGGCATATAGTTCCATTTCCATCTATCTCGTGAATGAAAACCATGAATTTATGCAAGTATGTTAGAATACATCAAGTAAAATTACCATAAATAGTAGAGCTGAACTAAGCATTACTTGTATCGTATAAACGTATGCTGATTAAGTGATAACTTGATAAGTAACGGAGATAAAAGAGTAATGTGCCTGGTTTGCTTTAATTACTAAGAAAACAAAGGCAAAATTAACTCATTTGAATTATTTATTACACTGATAGAGAAGAATTAAGTACCTATATACTTGATTATTATCTTTTTAAGGCGTCAGATTAACGGATGGCAATGTTGAACGATGCGAATGGTGAAGTTAACGCAGTGTTTGAGTGATTGACTGTAGTGCTAACAGACATGGATTCGATTAAAAATAAAAATGGATAGACAGGTGACCTGGGTCTTACCGTTTGACTTTTGAAAGGTACGGACCTACAAACTCGCGTTTATACGCCGCTCCATCGATGGAGAAATAAAAAAAATAGTAGCATAAAAATAGTAATAAAAAAAACGTATAAAATACTGTGTCAGATAACGAACAGAATTGCGATTCATCATCAACATCATCAGCCTACAGTAGTCCACTGCTGGACATAGGCTTCTCCAATTGCCCGCCATTCAGCTCGATTGTGAGCAACTCTCAAACTCTCAAACTCAAACTCAAAGCATTTATTTCAATTAAACCATTTACAGGCACTTTTGAATTGTCAAGAAGTCGGTCAGTCAAAAATAAAATGAAGCTAGTTGCCCATTCCAAAGCGTAGGTACCTATGGAGAAGAACGGGCAAGAAACTCCATGGACACTCTTTTAAATTATATTTTTACAAAAATATTAGTTACATCATTAATGTTGAATTTATAATAATATGTGAGAACGATGTAAAAAAAGACGTATGCGTTAAAAGCGTCCAGAGTACAGCAAATATTAAATAATATAAAAAAACAACAATCCAAAAATAAAATAATTAAAAATAAAAATAAGCCGAGGCAGCCGAGTGATGACCAGCCCCAACTGACGGCGCCCGTTCACGAACATGACGCATAGATCAGCACCATTCAGCTCAACCATTTTGAAGGGAGCTAAATGATCCAACACACACGCCACCGTCAGCGAGACATTTGTGTGAGCATGACATACTATCAGCTGCCAGGGCACATTCAAGTCAATGAAAGACATATTACCCGGTAAATGGTAGCTCTACAGTACATAGAACTCACATCTGTGCTATGCAATTATACAATACAAAGGAAATTGAGTTTATACAATGCAAAGATAGTCTTACAATCTTCAGCAGCTCCAACAGTATTTTCAAGTGTTAATCGATTAGTTGTGGTTGTGGAGCAGGACCAGCAATGAGCCAGGCATTTTTATCAGCGATGTAATCCCCTAACTTATAATATGCCTGCCTGCATAGTGTGCGTTTTATACAAGACTTGAATTTTGTTTCATTCAGTTGAAGAATGTGGGGAGGTATCTTATTATAACATTTTAACATTTTATAACATTTTAACTCATCCAGCCGCTACCAGCTACCCTGCGAAGATCGCCGAATTGTGATTATTACCATTTAATTTTTGGCTTGAATTACGGTTAGGAACAGTCAACTGCACGCCCATGATAACAACTTGATATTGACAGCACTTTTACTTATGTCCTAGCAGTATTTAAGGGCGATTTCCGCAGTTGTTACTGACTTGCGGTTGTCTGCAGTAGTTACTGGGAACATATGCGCAAACTTTATCCTCTTAAGAACACCGTATCTAACTTATTCTTGCCACAAGGGACCACAAACAAGTTGGTAACTTAAACCACACTTTAAGTTACTCTCACGCTGGTAAACTGGCGCAAACTACTATTTTTATTTAACTTCACTCACACCGTGACTTCGCTCACGATGTGCTTAGATTTTGCTAAAATAACACTGTTTTTAATGATCCCTCTAGATTAAATAAGATTAAGTGCTTGATTTTTTGTTCTGACGACTGTCTGGATCTTAGTAGATTTTGTATCTTTATACATAGACTATTTACTAGCCAAGTGGCCTTTTTTTTTTTTTGGATGGGAAATCATCTCATGACTCCTCCCGCTCTGGGTGGAGCGGAAGGGAGTGCCAGACTCTTACTGACTAAAACCCACCCGTGTTCCTTCCTTAGCCCTTTATGTTCCGGGGCAGCGGTAACCCTTTCGGACGATCCCGCTACCCTAGCCAAGTGGCCTCGAATCAGCTTAGGGTATTTACATGACGAAGATGCCTCACTGCGATACCTCGCCTGGATGTCACCTCCATTGTAAAACAAATGCATGCTAATAGACATGTACCTACGCACATGTCAGGCATTGCGGTAAACCGAAGCAGCCCGCGATGTATCGCAGTGAGGTATCCATCGGCATGTGTGTGCGTGTCTGTGTGATCGCAAGGTGTCGCAGTGAGGCACCTTCGGTATATAATTACCCTTAAGCCTTTTTGTCGTCCTAACATGCACTTTGAGCTGATCATACACGCGCACCGGTTGATATGAATAAAAAGCACCAGTCATTTTTGAAAAACAACTCCAAGATACTTAGTTTTAAGGAGTCTCGGCTTTTACACACCAGTACTTGATACCAAACGTTAGAAATAACAATCAAAAATCTTAAAACTGACCTATTACATCAGCGATTCGGTGCACCGTTAGAATCTTCGTAAACACATTAAGAGATTTAAAATAACATCTAAGGCAAATATTTTACTTGGAACAACTAATAACAAGTTTAATACTCACCCCTTACATAAACAGCAACACACAAACAGACAGATTTACCTATATATTAACATTTACGTCACTTCCCATGTACACGACACTTAAGTGCGAATACATTGACTTTTTGTACCGCATATGAGCTGATTATCTTGATCTACTGGTATGCATTACAAATGACAGTTCCTACTATGGATAGTGTAAGAACTACTGGGTAGTAGACGGGTTACTTTTGAACGTAATCGCTATTACAAAAAGTAGCGCAATTTTGAGTTAAATGCGTGCTTAAATTCACACGGGCAACATTGTGTAGCCTATATCGACGACATTTTAATCATGTATACCACGCGTCCTAACCAAAGCGATCGTTCGCGCGAATACGCCATCGTTGCGTTCTTATGTCACTCTTTGGTCGGAATACCGGAAAGCGACCAGGAGTTCGGGTTCACCGAACCGCGTGTCTCAACCGAAGACGACCGATGCGATTTTTGTATAAATTATGATGTCCAACGCGACTTGATTGATCGCACGATTATTTATTTATTCATTTATTTCAGGCGACACAGATTATGTCATATTCATATAAAAGAGCGCGACGATCGCTTACTCGCGAGGAGATCGCTTTCGTTTAGGACGAGACCGAACAAAATGAACACATGAAACAATCGGTTTGGATAGAACTCGGCTCGGCATCACACTCACACACGAGCGATATGTTATCGGTAACTTTCCCAGTGTCGAGACAAAACCAGGTGGCTAAGTCGCCAACCTATAGCATATATATAGCAAACGGGCAACAGTTGCGCTACAAACAGTTGCCCCGACACAAATTACGAGCAGAATTTAAACCCATGTAGCAATCTAAATTAAAACTAGTCGTAAAGTTATCCTAAATCTCCCAGTCCCGCCCTCTATCGTCATTAGGCAGAACACACAATTAATCATCGACGACGTGCAAATGTAGGGAACGTTCAGTTGGCGATACGATCAGCTGTTACGAGGCTGAGTTATGGGAAGATGCCTTTATTGTACCACTACATACATTGTTGTTGAGTTCCGGGGAGGGCTGAGAGCTTGTTTAAAGTTTTATTGACCTAAAGCGCGGTCACTATTGGACTTCATAGTAAAGAAAGAGAAGCGCGATGACACAACGCTGGTAATTTATTGCAAAATATGAAGCAAATATCTATTTATGGTGGCCAAGTGGTAACGGCCGCGACTTACGAGTTGTAGGTCGTAGGTTCGAATCCAGACAGGCGCTTTACTTTGTGTAAATTATTTCATCACCACTGCTCTCAAAACGGTGAAGGAAAACATCGTGAGGAAACCGGCATGTCCTAGAACCAAAAATTCGACATCTGCCAACCCGCACTGGGCCCGCGTGGTGGATTACGGCCCACTCCCACTGAGAGGAGGCCTGTGTCCCAGCAGTGGGAACATTATAGGCTGATTATGTATCTTTTTACAAAAAATCTATTGTTTGGACTAAAAAATTAAAACACTAGTGCTTTAGTATGTTGCTTGTAGAATAATCTGACAAAAAAACAGAATGGTTGTATGTATATTAGTATGGTTTTTATTGTAATGAGAAAGTTTTTAGAGGTATCTTCATGATTTTTTTCTATCTATCAAATTAGTTGTATTATGTTTTCAACACGCTATCTAACTAGCATAATTATATCCTGAAGAATATCATATATTTTTCTGATTTTGTTTACTGTAGTCGATCATATACTTTTAGGCATTATAAAACTTGCGTTTTTTGCGTTTAGGTCCTGAAGTCCCCTTAAGTTAAAAACGTGGAAGTTGTTCATTAGCCTTCTGTTCATAAATAAAAGTTTGTTGTATCATCGTTTTTTGAAAACTCTTTCCCTTACACCACATCACCCACACACATACAAAGAAAACCCGCGCTGGAAGGACATTAAAATGGCGGATAGCGGGAAATCGGCTATATGCACAATAGCTGGGGTTTCCCGCTTTAAAAGGCCACCCCCTCTAAACAATAATTCAGCTACACCCCAAGAGAAGTTGCCGATGTAAAATCCTATCGGGCACTTGGCTTGTTTTGAAAGAAAATAAGTACTAAGACGGTTTTTTTGAATTAGCACTATAACATGTATAGTCACGGTCACGCCAATATGACACAAACAATGCATGCAAAGTTATTGACAAGAGAAACGTTCCTTGCTCTTCCTTGAATCGTTAATAATGCACCGACACAAAACATTAGAAAGACCTTAACCTCTGGCCTAGCACTGGCTATCAAACAGAATGCCGTCAGAAAGCTGGGTACATCGAACGTTAGGTACAGTTCACAAAAGTGATAGGTATGCAGAGAGCTTACTACAATCTTTATAACCCACTAGCTACCGCCCCTGCTTCGTATAGTTTTTACGACTTGACAAATCATCGAGATTTCTTTTTTATACATTTGTAATAATAAATTCCGCATCATAACCCATTGCGTAGTTTAGAAGCACAACGCAGGTAGACATGAAAAGTGACTTTTATTTATAATACCTATGTATAGAAGATGTTGCTGAAAAAGGTATTAAACGCTACAATTAAATATTTTCTGTGTAGGAATAATTATATGTACCTATTTTTTTACTGTTTATGTTATTGAGTAAACCACTGCTTATTAAAAAAGTTCAAATATCTTATGTGCCTGTAATTACAGCCGTACAGCAGCACTTATATAACCTTCTGTACTTTCACGGAGGAGCTCTGCCATAAAAATCTCCACAACTTCACCTGTACACCTAACCATTTTGTTGACTGTACTCGTTAGGTACCGCTTGGTCACAAGTTGAAAGTGTGACCCTAAGTTCAGGGAACAGCTTTTACTTAGACTTACTTTATAGGGTCATTCATATTTCGTTCGCTACGAATTCGCACAATATTTCACTTACTTTCAGATGTGATTGTGATCTGTGGCACTGCGGTGATCGTCTGTAGCAGTATTGGTTACATAAAATACTGTTTTATAAGGCACGTCTTCTAATAAGATGAAACGTTTCACGCTGTTTCGTATTTTCGATTTGAGTTATTGAAAAGAGTTTTGCAGATATACCTACATCGAAATTAAACTCGAAAATAAAGCCAATCTCTTTTGCCTTTCACGCTTATGGGTTAAAGTTTTGGTATATTTCAAGCATAGACCTAGGTACTAGTTCTATGCTTGAAATACTTACACCAAACTTAAAAAAAAAAAGTTAAAAAAAAAACAAAAAAAAATTATTTGATTATTTTGTGTCCCACTGCTGGTCAAAGGCCTCCCCTTTGTTCTTCCAAACCTCCCTGTCTTGTGCGATCTCTGGCCATGTTGGCCCTGCGAATGATATTAGATCGTCGTAAAAATTAAAAAAAAAAAATACTAGAATAAGATGTCCTCATAAAAAAAAATAACAAACAAAACAACATTATACCTAATGATAAAAGGAGTACTTATGTTAAGATCGTAGCAGGTGCCGTTTTCTACCTAGTTCCGGCCACAGGGGGCAAGGGCGTCAGTTTATGTGTAACATTGTCACCATCATTCTCCCAACCTTATCCCAATGTATTTGTTGTCGGCACAACATGTCTTTGTCTTCCATACTTCTCTATTAGTCATCATCTCGGTAGTCACCCCCTTTCTAACCATATCATCATTCACACAGTCATTGTAATTATTGTTAATTACCATATTCATTGACGCAAGACACAATTTAAGATAAAACATTTGATACATTCACTTCTGCCTAAGACTATTAAAACAGCAGTTGACAGTTAAATACAGAATAAAAAGAGAAGAAAGAATAATGACTAAAAACAGCGATATCTGATGCAAAACAAAGACATAACTCGATTACGATCCATACCGATGATGTTGGCATTACAGCACGAGAGTAAAGCAATTAAATGATTTCTGAATCGATTACTCGGTCGGCTACTCCTGCGCATCCCGGCTAGAGCGGTGAAAGTGAATGAGTGGTACGAGACATAAGCGGCAAGCGGGGAACAAAAACGGAAAAGGACATGGTCGATTTATGCTTCCCTCATATGTTTTTTTTTCAACGTTTTAAAGTTATAACTAACTTACAAAATCCTTTATAATTTACCTATTCCAAAGCAAGGTGTCATAAAAAACAAACTTTACACAAATAACAAACTTAACTCTTATAAATGATATTAAATCAAATTGTATTCTATCATGGGTAGCACGTGACCACAAGGAGCGATCCTTGATATAGCAAAAAAAATTGTGGAATCTTGTAAATGGAAATTGTAAGGTCTAATTGTACATTAGGTACTCACTTTGTAGATGTGTAAATATAAGACATAACATAAGACAGGTATGTCTGAAGAATAAATAAATAAGATTACTTGCAATGTTGCTTCAAAATAATACTACAAGTATTCCCATATAGATTCGTAATTTTTACTAACCTCAAAATGTTAGTAAAGGGAATGTTGTCATCAGAAAGTGCAAGTCTAACCCTAGTCTAGATAGTCCAACAACATTCTTGCCATGTGTAAATTGCTTTAATCTATCACCATTGCTTTATTTTGTCATTAATAAATACCGTTAATTTTCTCCCTAAATCGCTACCTCCTCTCACATAGGCCATACAAACCTCAGGTTACCGCCCGCCTCGGTATGCATACGTCACAGTACAGCAATTATCGACAGATGATCGCTTGCGCAACACTAAGTCTCCAATCGAATGTAATTAGTACATAATCTGGTGATTATTTACTTGTGCCATTGTTTCTCGTTCGTTACTGTTTCTGGTTTTGCATTTCCCACGGGGTTCATTAATATGAATGTTTGTTTTAATGTCTTTATCATCTGTGGGTTGTAGAGTATGTTGGAAACATTAGATAGTATATGTGACTAATGTGACTAATATGTTACTATTGGTGATTGTAAGAAAACATTAGTTTAATAATCAATTTTTTTTTTTATTAAATACAAACAAAAGCCTTAATTACAATATAAGTACAAGTTAACACTAAAATATATATGCTTATTGTGTACAAGTATATAAAAAAAATTATAGAAAAAGGGAGGAGCTCGTTGGGCATCAAAAAATTTGTCTACGTCGCTGTCAATGGGATAAGTGGAAAAAGAAAGAATTAGCATTGCCATCCGCCGTGGTAATACTGCCAGCCTTTATTTTATTTATTTTTATTTTATTTTATTTGATAGGAATAACAAACAGCAGTATATTACATAGTAGGCACACAATATAAAAAACTTATAATAAAAGTAACAAATACAATTGTTAGCGAAAGCAAGTACCTATACTACCTATGTCTATTTGCACGTTCATGATAATCAGCCTATAATGTTCCCACTGCTGGGACACGGGTCTCCTCTCTGTGAGAGGGAGTGGGCCGTAATCCACCACGCGGGCCCAGTGCGGGTTGGTAGATGTCACATGTCTTCGAATGTTTGGTTCTAGGACATGCCGGTTTCCTCACGATGTTTTCCTTCACCGTTTTAAGAGCAGTGGTGATGAAATAATTTACACAAAGTAAAGCTCCTGACTGGGTTCGAACCTACGACCTACAACTCGTAAGTTGCGGCCGATACCACTAGGCCACCACTGCTCTCACTTCTTCTCTCATTCATTTGCACGTTATCATAGCTAAACAAAAGAACTTTGATGAAATTCAGCAGAGAGGTAGCTCATTATGTAAAGCCCTGACGATCGGTTTTATCGGGCAATGCTTATCACGAATTGTACAACGTTCTTGATAGTGGTAATAATATTTCACATTAGTATTGTAGATTTAGGCGGTGGCCTAACGAGCGAAGCATAGACAAAGTAAGCTTTCATCTCGCCAAATAAATAAGATTACGTACTGGTAGATCCACGGAACACAGCTAGATTTACGTATGCAATACTCTAATTAAATAGTGACGAAAGACGTTCCAATTTATTTATTTATTGACTTTGCACAACGACCATTTTTATGAAATACCGTATTATAGAACTCATCAGTCATTAGACAATAATAAGTTTCAAATGCGAATGCAAATCAAATTAAGCAATAATGACTCTTATTCTTATCGGAAGGACGGCCAGCATTAAGATTGGACCATGTCGGAACCAATGCCACAACTAAACAATGAAATGAGTTGGTTTGTCTATAATAATGGAGCGGCTATAATATCCGGAATACCTCCACATCCGATGTTCCGTTGTAACTTTTCGGATTAAGGCTGCAAAGGTAGAGGTCAGAACGCTTTGTATTGTTTGTTTATTAATTATGTTATGAAGATGAAATCAGAGTAAAACAATACGGATTGATCTCACAAGCAAACATTATAAAAGACTAACTTCTGCCCGTGGCTTCGCCCGCATGGATGTCGGAAATTATCACACGGGAAAGTACTTCCGGGACAAAAAGTATATACCTATGTCCTTTCCCAGGATGCTATCTATCTCCTTGCCAAATTTTATCGAAATCCGTTCAGTGGTTTAGGCGTGAAAGGTAACATACAGACAGAGTTACTTTCGAATTTATAATATTAGTAGGTATGGATGTGTAATTAAGAAAACCAAAATCGTTAATATTTCCCTGGGGTCGGATGACATCGGTCAAAACAAGCAGCAACAGAAAAATTACGAGACGAAAGATTTTGAAGATGTAAATTGTGAAAACGATAAATGTCTAATGAAATTATCCCGAAGTGATTGATACGGAAATTTAATTGATTTTGTATATTGATAAGGTGATACTTTAGAGTCATTGCATCAATAACCACATTTTGGTAACTTGTTAGTGGTCGCAATTAAATCATCTTTAATGACATCGAGAAGAAGATAGATGAAATAATATTAATTTATAGGTACACATAACTAACTGTGTCATTCATAAATCTAACATTTCATAAATCTTGAAAAATAAGCCATCATTATTCTAATTCGTAATTCATTCAAACTAGCATCTATTACAAAGCTGATTGATGTCGACATGTATTGAAGTATCAATATTAATAGCGGCCCCTCCACTGTTCAGGGCACAATGGCGGTAATTTGTTCACACAAATTACCTGCTAACTCTATTATTCATTGTGCATTATTTATGTTCCTTTGTGAATATATTTTAATAGAATATGGGGAGGCTAATGATACTGCAGATCTAGAATTCTGCAACTTTTTGCTACGATTTTAGATGACGAACTAATCTCAAGCTAAACTCAGATTTTTGCTAGACCAAAATCACACCTAATATATACAAAGTGTTACAAAATTAACCTTACAAACTTTAAGAGGTGCTTTAGACCATCGAACTGAACAACTTTCACTAAGGGACCAACACTGAAATCACGAAAAAAAAAATCTGCTGTTTAATACAAAAGTTCAATACCTACTTGACCAAAATGTATGAAACAGCTGATTTTTTTTTCGTGATTTCAGAGTTGGTCCCATAGTGAAAGTTGTTCAGTTCGATGGTCTAAAGCACCTCTTAAAGTTTGTAAGGTAAATTTTTTAACACCTTATATATTGTAAAAAAAATCATGTTGACAAAAAAGGGTCGATCGCAGCTGTCATTTAAGTCTAGCAAATAAAAAATCTGAGTATAGTTAATTCGTTTGTGATTTGTAGCATGAGTTGCATCGTGCACGGACCGCCATTTAAATACTAGTGCTGTGACGTTCTGGTTATTAATTGGTGATTTGAGTTTGTAACTGGTTATTTTTTTAGTAGCGTCCTAGACGATGGGCCTTACTTTATTTGATTGACTGTCTCGTGGGTGGGATGGGGATGGGAATTGGAACCGTGCACCTAGCTTCTGACGTTTCATAAGTGCCCATGTTGGTTTATGTGAAATAAAAATATTTTGATTTTGATCCCTTGGTCTGGCAGTGTTTTTGTGTACAGGAATTTCTCAGTAGCAGCACTCAGTCTAGATTTGAGCCCGGTAAATAGCCCGCCTCCTATTACATGGGGCAACACACTGGTGAAAGGTGTGTAATATGAACCTCTGCGTACCCCTTCGGCAAATGCTGCGTGATGATATGTAATGTTACTTTGGAAATAGTTCTAGTTCTGAAAAAATAACTTTTAGAAAGCGGCTAGGTTTGGAAAAGAGAGGTCACGAGGTCACCTCTCCTTTAACTATTTTAACGATTCCGAATGCATTCAATTGTTGTCTGTCGATTTAGAAGATTTCGTGATTCTTTCTGCCTTAGCCTATTAGAAATCTAGCATGACGATACCTCCGCAGATAGTTAATACTGCAACGAAACTACTTTCACGGCTTATTTCATGGTTAACTATCCGTGAGACGAGGTTTACTTTAATTTTATATTAGCGTTGATAACACTATCAGATAGAAGTGTAGGTAATTACTATTATAGACTATTATTTTTAAGCTATAAAAGGTATATTAGGTTAGCATGCATTAAAATTGCGTCCACGATTCTTAACTTGAGTCATTCATGAGTCGCGGTGTTGGTAACCAAAGTTTTTGTAACTTAAAAAGAGTTTCCTTGGAGTTTCTTGCCTGTTCTTGTCCATAGGAACCTACTACGCTTTGCAATAGGCAACTAGCTTCGTCTTTCTGACTGAATAACTCCTCATCATCCGCCTAGCCTTTTCCTAACTATGTTGGGGTCGACTTCTATTTTACATGGAGCGACTGCCTATCTGACCTCCACAACCCAGTTACTGGGTATTACGATACCTACCCTTTGGTAAGACTGATGGTAGTCAGATATTCGGGCTTCTGACGACACGTTACGACTGTCAAAGATCCACGAATGACAGCCGGGACCAACGGCATAACATGCTTTCCGAGGCACGGAGGGGTCTTGGTCCGAACAACTCCTAGACAATTCAAAAGTGCCTGCAACTGGTTTCATTTAAACAACTGCTTCATTGGTCTAGTGATCGCAAGTGCTATTGCTGAGCACGAGGTCATGGTTTCGATTCCCAGGTTGGGCAAATTATCATCAGAAATTTCTCAGTAGCAGCCCGGAGTCTGGTTTTGTGCCCGTTTGATGGCAATAGGCTCGCCCCCTATTTTATGGGGCTTAAACATAACTGGCGAAATGTGGGTGTACTATAGGTACATGTAGCGTAACCCTTCATTTTCTAAAAAAAGGTTAGGTTTAGACAGCCGTGATGTTATGTTTCAACAAATGCTCTGAGTTTTAGTTTTAGTTCGCAAAATGTTTACAGAAACTGATCTACCATTTATGTATGGAATCAAAGCTACCCGATAAATACCTGGGAGGGAGCGGTAGCAATTTGTTATCGCAAATAACAGAGCCGACGGTTGCGAGCGCCATTATTCATTGTTCTGACTGTTTGTCTGTCTGTTGCACTTCGGATAGCATGCCTGTGTGAGCTATACGATAAATTATGATCATCATTTGCCTAGCATTTTCCCAACTTACCTTACCTACCTTACTTAACTTACCTTGGGGTTGGGGTTGGTATCAACTCTAGCAGGGTGCTGCTGAAAACTAGTATTTTACCTAGAACGACTGCCCATTTGACCTCCACAACCCAGTTACTGAGTAACATTCCTTGGTAAGACTGATACTCAGACTTTCGAGTTTCTGATTGCCCGTAACGACGGTCAAAGATCTATGATTAACAGCTGAGACCAACAGCTTAAGGCGCTACCTCGTAATGATAATAAATCTCTATGTTTTAAAGTAAATTCCATTGAATAACTCTTAAGCGTTACGCCGTGATGTCGAAAAACGTATAAAAATAGATATAACTTTGCAATTTTTTGTATCAAAAAAAATTCATTGAATCGTGTATTCCTTTCACATGGTACTAGACCAAAGAGTCAAAAAACATATACCGAGATGTTAAATCCCTATTTACATACTTAACATGTTACACGAAATAGAAAAAACACATTATTTTCAACATATCACCCTAACGTGTTTTCCGAGACACGGAGGGGTCTCGATATGTAATGGATGGTCACCTGTAATGGTCACCCATCTACGGATCGACCTCGGCGAGCGAAGCTTAACCTTAATCGACCCGTGCGACTTTTATGACTTAGCCACAAGTTCAAACTACAGAATTGTATAATGACGCTTATATATGTTATCGCTCTCCTCGCTATGCAACTCTACCCTCCACATTGCGAAGGCGTGTACAATTTCACGCTTCTCTACATTTGGTAGCGCTGTATTGGAGCGATCGCATGTAGAGACAACTTGATCGCCGGGTTGCGTGTGCGCAGCTAAGATAAATATTTTGAAACTGAAACGTTTGTTGAGTTAGATGTATGGGGGCAATGATACTGAAATAAATCATGATTTATTAGTGTTAAGTAAGAAATTATACAGTGTTTACGAATTGGCGCATTATTGCATGTGATATGAAAATATTAAATCGTATAGCTAGAAAAATCCGGCCCAATTGCACACGAAACAGAAAAAAAATCACATTGTTTTAATGCTAACACAAATAAACTTTATTTAGAAAATTGTTTATTTATTTATTTTATTATTTATATACACACAGTAAAATACATAGGGATATGACATATTTGTTAAATAATAAATAATGACTTAATTGTTATTATTGTTTAGCAAGTTTCATACATTCAAACACATTTTTTCTCTGAAAACTATTGTGTCAATTTTAGAGGCTTCATGTAAAATATTGGTATTCAGCTGCACCCGGTTCGACTGGAAGCTGATCCCAAATGGTTAGGCAGATGTTGATTGTGTCAGATTTAAGATTTTTGTAGGTAAGTCATTATTATAAGTATCCAAAGTTCAAAACAAAAAACCTAGACCCAGTATTACTTTAATCATGACCTTTTGACACCTACTTGACCTTGTAAAAAATTTGCAAAACACAAATTATCAACGGTCAATAATCTTTTGTTACAGCTGTTAAGTGATGTCAAGCATCATTACTTAGATATAACTTAGCGTGTCCAGTGACCTTCACCGCTGATGGCACTAAGTGTAGATGTTGTTAGTGATAGCTTGATAGCTATCTTACAACATTCCGCACAGCACTTATCTTTACCTCAATCAATCTGCCTAGCCTTTTCCAAACTATGTTGGGGTCGGCTTCCAGTCAAACCGGATGCAGCTGAATACCAGTATTTTACATGGAGCGACTGCCTATATGACCTCCACAATCCAGTTACTGTGTAACACCACGATACTCCTGGTAAGACTGGTTGCCAGACTTTTTGGGCTTCTGACTACCCGTAACGACTGTTGAAGATCTACGAATGACAGCCGGGACCAACTGTTTAACGTGCCCAGGGACTTGCGGACACCAACCTAATCTTTACTTTACTACACTTTCTCCAAAAACCATATGAAACAGACAATTTGATTCTTATTCTCTTATGATTCTTAACCTAGTGGAAGAAAACCATACAACTCAGCATTCTCATCGACTTATGAAGACAAACGTACAAACAATGAACACAGGCCGTATCGTATACTTACAGCGACCAGTAATGACTGTTGCGCAGTCGCTAACAACGCGAGATAATCGGATAGAGGCCATCTTTTTATTTTCATCCTTGTTTCAAAATTAGAGAAAAGTATACAGTACCTACCTACATTAGATGCTTGACTATCTGACTACCGTACCGGTTCTATTGTTACATGATTATCGGCCTGCATCTGTCATCTCATAATGCAGGGACTTTACATTTCTCATACTCGGAAAGAAGTGTTTGTTTAATCCGTATAGCGGGTGGAAGACGCTGCTTCCCACCTTTGGGCGGGAAATACTCATAGTAATTACTTCCCTCTCTAGGGCGGGAATGAATTTTAATAAAAGTAGTCAGCTACGAAATTTTTTACATAATTATGAAAAATGCTGCTGTCTTTTGAGTGTATAAACAGCCAGTGTAAATAAAAAAAATACGTAGGTATATTAAGCGGGACGGCCCGGGGCGGTGACGAATGACGCGGCGTGTTCCATATTTAAAATTAAAAAAAGCTATAATATAATTTGGCGGGATACTAACTCTGTAAGCTGTACCGAAATTCAAAAACATGGTTTTAAAGACTATTTAATTAAAAAGGAGTCAAGCGATTCTGAAATGTTGACCCCGGATTCGGTTAAAGATGAGGTAAATACAGTAATCGAAAGTCTTTTAACATACAATGATTTTATGAAGTGGCGAGCACACAAGAATATATAAATATTTTAGAAAAACTACTATTTTTTACTTTCCTTATATTCGAAATGAAAAGTAGAGTGTTTCTACTATCTTTATCGATCTACTATTCTTTACAAACACTACTTGCTCAATTCTCGTGGCCCAGTGGTAACGGCCCCGACTTACGAGTTGTAGGTCGTGGGTTCGAACCCAGGTAGGCGCTTTACTTTGTATTTAATTGCATCACCACTGGCTCTCAAAACAGTGAAAGAAAACATCGTGAGGAAGCCGGTTTCCTAGAACCAAAAATCGAAGACATGTGACCCGTGGCCAACCCGCACAGGGCCCGCGTGGTAGATTAATTGAAATAAATGCTTTGAGTTTGAGTTTACTCCATGCAAATATTGTATTACATTCCCATCAAAGTTCGTTCCTAGGGAAAAACTTGAGAGCAAAGGCAGTAAACATTATAATGTTGTTATAATCTACATCATTTCGTCGCAATCAGTTAAATAACTAACTAAAATACGTTTACGACATTTTCGACAATTACACTGTCGAGCAAAATAAATGGGACGTTGCAAACTCTAAATGTCTCCAACTTAATTGCACCGCTGTGTATTACAAAACGGACAGACAGATAAAACATTTTGTTATTATAGAATCTAATCAAAACTGAGGTGTTTGCACGAGGAATGAGGTTAACTTTGTACATTAGTGCATTCTGATGGTAAATAAAAGCTTTGTTAATTGGTACCTTAAAAGTCGATATTATTATTATTTTGCCATACGCGTGGTGAATGAGGTTCACGGGAGGGTTGATGTATTGTGGTGCAACTTGAGTGAATTCGCAAAAGTTACACTATATGTAATAAGTTATTTAGATTAAGATATTTTTTAACTAGGTGTAAGGTGTAGATTTAGGATTTAGTTAGTAAGGCCAATCTGTCGCATTGGATCATAGATCTGTAATGATAGTGTAGGTAAGATTGTTATAAATAAATAAATAAATAATGTCATAGTAGCCATATCAGAAGGTGCTTTCACCATTCACTAGTTACAGGACACAGGCCTCCTCTCTTAGAGAGGGAGTGGGCTGTAATCTACCACGCGGGTCCAGTGCGGGTTGGTAGATGTCACATTATATTCAAATGTTTGGTTCTAAGACATTCCGGTTTCCTCACGATGTTTTCCTTCGCCGTTTTGAGAGCAGCGGTGATCAAATTATCTACACAAACTAAAGTGTCTGCCTGGGTTCAAACCTGCATCTCGTAAGTCGGGGCCGTTTCCACTGGGTCATTACTGCTCTCACAGTGCACGTGGAGTGAACATGTACGAAAATGCTAAACTACGAACATGTAACTTAGGTGTTATGAACATAGAGTAGCGTTAACGACTTCACTCGGACATGTCGTTTACAAATTCATCTGTGCCAGTGTGTCTTTACGTGGCATTAAAAGAAGACCAAATCGAAAGTAATATCTATAACTCATGTCACCGAGCTTTTCAAGGACAGCTTATGTCGTGGGGACAAGATGAAAAAGCCACCTAAGTAGATTGATTGTGGAACTGACTGCCTAGGATACGCCAGACTTAAAGCCATACTTCACTGGGATACCATCGCCATGGCGGTTTCGCCAGGTCGCGCTGCCAACTAAATGTACATAGCTATTAGGGGGCTCACCTAGCGTCCGCTTGTTTAAGCAGCATACAATTTGTTGGCGAAGCGACCTTACTGCGCCGCTATGGCGTCCCGGTGAGGTATGGCTCTTACACCGTCCATGGAGTTTCTTGCCCGTTCTTGTCCATAGGAACCCACTACGCTTTGGAACGAGAAAGCTGCAACTTTCTGACTGACCGAGTCCTTGACCATTTCAACATAGTTTTACTGAAATACCTAACGGCTTTGAGTTTGAAATAATGAGTTTGACATTTGTAGAGGCTCAAAATCAAATAAGAAACGTAGGTATTGCGAAAGAAAAATACTATTATATTCCTTTCTCAAACAACAATACATTCATCCAAGTCCTCATTACCTAGCAAAAATAGCTAGATCCCAATCTAGACGGAGAAATCAGTCTGTGTGATTATCAGAAAATTGTAGCGACCGCAGGAATGCACAAGATATGGATCTGAGGCGATTTGTCAATCGCACCGGGTCATCGGTGTGGAAATATAATTAGAGATGCGCGTAAGAAGATCGTGGCATTTCAGAAATTAACTGAATCTTAGATCTTACATAGATACGCTTGACAGAAATTATTTATTTTATTTCAACAGATAGATGTAAGCAAGTGTCCGTCGTGCTGTAACAAGCCTTTCTTTTTTGGAATTGGAACTTTCAATTGTAGAATTAGCAGGCAAAGTAATCAACTCATTAAATCAGCCTATCGCAATTCACTCATCATAAGCCTCCTTCAGGCTTCGCCAAAACACCCTGTCCTCCTCCTTCCGCATCCAATCTGTCCCAGCCACCTTCGGTCGTCCGTCCATCTAGCTGGGGGGGCGTCCGACACTACGCTTACCGATACGCAGTCTCCACTCCAGGACTCGTCTGCTCGACCGGCCATAGGCCCTCCGACAAACGTAGCTAGCCCACTGAAATAGCAGTGGGCTGACCAGGCAAAGTAATATTCGCACCGATTTACCAAAAGTTTGTAAATTAGACATAGGTCCCTCTTCTGCAAAAACTTTCCCTTTTTCAAACACGCTCCAAACCATCGGACTAATATTTGTTAATACAAGAGAATCGAACCTACGACACAGACCAAAAAAATTCAGCCAGTAGGTAAAGATAGGATATATTTATACCATACCACCACTATACCATACCCCCAAAAAACCACCATCACCACTCCCATAAAAGACATCCATTATCTAGAGGTATCTATCAAAAGCGGCGTTAATATAAATAGGATATGACTAATGCACACCATATTTGGACCTCGACTTGACCTCTCGGTCAATTTGAGTGATCATATCCTATAATCTTTAACCTTATATGGTTAATTAACTGGCCCAACAATAGGTTTACTTGATGGGAAAATATACGCTTCGTTGTTAAAAATAATAGCAGAATAGCGTATTGGGTTCATAAGTAGACTCATACACACACACACACACACACACACATCAGACACATACACACCACACTCATATAACTCTATACTCATTTAAATTGTGATATTGATCCATACTTACCCCCTTACTAATAAACATATTATATCAGATGAATAGTTACACACCGATTTCTCTCTTTCAGTTGTCAGTAATTTGACTTCCGAAAGAAGAAGACAAAGCGTTGTGTAACTATACAGACGCTATACAACATTTATTAGTAAGAGGGTACCTAAATATTTAAATTTTTAAATGCAAAAGTAACTCCGTCTGTCTGTATGTTACCTTTTCACGCCTAAACCACTGAACCGATTGTTATAAAAGACAAATACGTAGCCTTGAACCTGAAGAAGGACATCTATGCTACTTTTCATCTTATAGGATATTTGTTCTTTAAAAAGAATACACGCAAACGAAGTCGTGAGCAACCGCTAGTGTTTTATAAACTTGATTGACACACGAAGTTACCGAAATGAATTTGGTTGCAACATTTTAAAATAGCGAGCAATTCGAAATAGCTTTATAATGAATGAACTAGTAATCAAACCATCAAACCATTATTTAGATCCATTACTTTAGTTATTAATTAATCGAGGACGCAACACCAGTTTTGAAAATAAGTTTAATTTTTCATGAAATTGATAAAGCTTAGGCATAAAATAAAAATAATATGAGTAACTACATGATATTTCCAAACTTTTTGTGGAACAGAAACAAAAAATATTTTCTCGATAATTAAGCATCACGAAGTTACCTCTTATTTTCACGTGTTTTCGATTTGTACTAAATAGCTCACGACTAATAGGATAAAAATTTGATGATTATTATATAAGGCAAAACAAGTTGTTCATTTTCATGAGTACGACACTCCCTTAATGTATGACCTTCGTTTAAGCTAACACACTGAACCACAAACAAAAAAACAACACCCACGACCTTACACAATATCTTAATTCATCTCTTCCTATTTATTTAACCCTTACTCGCTCGACACTCATAACATACCTTAGCCCCTTAGCCCCTCAGCCTCCTTCCTATCTTCGGCCACGATCGGGCGTAATCGGGCGCAATCGGCTCGTGACGTACGAAAGCGACTAATGCATGGGAAAAGCAGACGAAAACGTTGGCTTTCGTAAGAGATCGCGCGATACCGAGAAGGAAGTCATCGCTGCAAGAGATAAGATGTAGCGATAGCATTATTGAAAGTGTGTTATGACCTTTTTAGGAAGTTTTGAAATATTACTTGTTGTTATAATGAGGATGGTGAGACAATGCCTCCTGCTGCGAGGAAGTGATGATCGCGAAGGAGGCGGCGGAAAGGGAGAGGGAGGATACAACCTCCCTTCCAATCCGTAGCAGACGCACCCTGGGCGCTGGAAGACGCGGAACGATCTCCGGCCGCCTTAAAGTGAGGCCTGCAGGCAACAGACTTGGGGAGTTTGTTGCCTGAACAGTGAAAGGCCCGAAACGGCGGCGCACCGTGTTCCGCACGCGCCTCTCTCTCTAGAGGAATGGTGGCCGTTTGCGGCCGCTGAGGGTGACGGGTTCCGCATGGATTCATGCGGGCCATCACCTGGCCGGGGGAACGTGACGAAATGCGCAAGCACTCCAGCACCCCGGCTAAAGGTAGCAGCAGGACACCGTGTGGTTTTAGTCAGTAAGAGTCTGACAGACCCCTCCACCCAAACCAGGGTGGCAGAATAAAAGGATGGTTAGACAATGAATGTTTCAGACATGAAACATACTATTTTACATACCATAGTTATTTTTATTTCAATGTTTCTTAAACTTGTAACACAAGTTTAAAACATTGTATTATCCCGCTGTCGGTCATCCAGCGGTGAGATGGGCGGACGATATTGTTGCCATCGCGGGTAGAACCTGGATAGAGCTGACAGTACGTGAAGCCAGTCTGTGATGATGATTATTATTACACACTAAGCATAGTAGATAAACGTCATAACCAGTTATCATGATAGGACTAGGACTAGAAATTAAGTACACCATACAAGATGATTATCATGCGATGAGTTCATGACCAAAAATATAATAGAATCACACTAATTATTATAAAGGCGAAAGTTTGTGAGTGTGTTTGTAAGTTTGTTACTGCTTCACGCACAAACGGCTGGACCAATTTTGATAAAATTTGGTATGGAGGTAGCTGACACCCTGGATACACATAGAATAGTTTTTATCCCGATAATCCTACGGGATCGAGACTTATGCGGGTGAAACCGCGAGGCGCTGCTAGTAGACTATAATTTAGTGTTGTTACATGTACATTAGATTCACAGAATGTATATGGTATCTCTGTAACATACTAGGGTGAACAAAGATAAGAGAAAAAATACTCTAACGTGGACTAACCGGTTCTTGTTTTGAACCATGCATGCATGTCTTAATTCAGTAAGTATAAGTTTATTTTCTAAAACCTCAGATTATTAAACAAACACATGCTACACGCAAGTCGTGTGAAAGTATTTCAGCTAACAAGGTAAAAGTCACTTCGTTTAAGATATCTAGATCGGAACTGCACGACTATTAGTTATTAGCACTCAAAAATACCAACACTATTACGACATTGGTCATAAACTTATTCACATTTTCGTTTTAAAGTCACGAAAATTTCGCACAATATTTTTTTGTGTCAAGAATTTAAAATTCACCAAAACAACTTCTGGCTTATTTTTTAATTTGTGGTCAATGAAATTACTTATAATATATATTTTTAAAAAAATTATCAAATCTTCTTCTTTGAATAGAATAGAATACTCTTTATTATGTACACCATATAAATTACAGACATAAATTTACAATGGGTGACACAATGGGCGGATCCTATTTTTTTTATCCTATTTTTTTTATATATTTTCATTTTACATATCCCGTTTTAAGTTTCCCACTTGGACCACTAGCTAAAGTCCGATCAGCTCAATTATTCAGTAGTCATCATAGTTTTTACGAGGTCGGGTCATCTGATCTACCTTGCAGTACAGTCCGGAGCATAAGTGTTTACCTTCACCACTTCACGTTTCAGGTGTATAAAGAGCCATTTCTTGGTTAACAAATGCCACATATCTTCGAATTATTGGTTCTAGGACATACCGGTTTCCTCACGATATTTATCTTCACCCGTTTTGAGAGCAGTGGTGATAAAATAATTTACACGAAGAAAAGCGCCGGTCTGGGTTCAAACCTACGACCTACAACTCGTAAGGCGCGGCACAAAACCACCACTGCTCCTTGTTACATCAAGCTTTTAAAGGAGAATTTCACATAGGTATGAGTGACAAGAGAGAGACGGTGCTTCTATAAAGCCGAAGTTTATCTCACACTCGATGTGCCGTAGTTACATTACGAGCGCATACAGTTGGCGGTCAACTACATACAGAAATACAGAACCTCCTTTTTTGAAGTCGGTTATAAAGGCCTATATTCTCCATTTTCTACATAATATAGGTACCTATATAAGTGAAGAATATCCACCTCGTTAAGCTCTCTGTATTTGGCTGTACCGGCAATTGAACGATAACCATCTACGAAGCGCAACGATTGATTGTAAATGTTAGTAAACAAGAATGTTGGACATACCTACACAGTACTTTTACTTAGCTAGTTATGTTAAGTGATAACTCTCAATTTTATAGAAAAGTGATTCTAAAGACCGACTGACTATTACCAAGTTACAAGTACAGTTGGTAGTTATCGATCTAGGTATAAATTTAAAAAAAACAAAATCGGAAGTCATTTATTCGAATTAGGCTTTTCGAACGTCAAAATGACATAAGACAGTCCCCCAAAACGCCCGCCCTTCACCACTTCCTAGTGCTTTCGCTGGGAAGAAGTGAAGTGGCGCAACAAACTCCTTAGCAGCACAGCTGTGTGTGCAGTTAATCATTCAATTATTTAGTAGTGGGTTATTTTGTACGACAATGTTGCCATGAAATTTCGCGCGTGAAACCTGAATGAGGCTGGCACAGGATTCAAGCACAGAGAGGCCTAAGCCGAGTAGACTGTATTGTACAAAGTTAAAAGTGAAGTTGGTTTAAAAAGTATTTAGACTACATGGTTTCATACCAGTCATGATTTTTAGGGGGATATTTTGTAAACATTGAAGTTTGATCAATCTTTTCAGATCTAGCCGTTTTATTTATGCTCTATAGAACATCTTTGAGCAGCTTAACTTATAATGTTATCAAAGTATATCATCTATCATTAATTCAATGCTTACCAATGACTTTTTATATTATACAAATTATAATTATACATTTCCGCACGCCATTTAGTTACGATGACTGACTTTACTACCTCATAAACAGTTTATAGTCAGTTCACAATGGTTTACCTTTCAAACATGACTTTAAGTCATTAGCATATCTTCCATTCCGCGTTCAACTCCAGGAAAATGTATAAAACAAGTTCAAAAGTCGTTGGAAAGTGACCTGTTGCTATTAATTGGCATAGCAACAATGGCGGCCGGAAGCGTGGCCATCTTGTGTCACGACTTCCGGAACAGCGCGTGCGCAGTAGCTCGCGGATTTTCTTCACGTTTGCGTTTGTTTTATTTAATGGAATTATGAATTATAGTTTTGCGCATGTGATTATATCTTTATTATATTTATGTCTTATTAATTTTTCTACTATTTAAACAAACTGGGTTTACCTACAATTTAATAACATATAAACACTACGGACTTGTGAAGCTGTTCTAAATACTTTAGTGACTGCGAACAGGAATAGTTAATGGCTATGAAACGTTATTTTATACAGAGGGATTCTTACCTTCGTTTCCATATTCCAATCCTTGTTTCCAATTATCGTTATTTCCACTCAAACGAATATTAACCTTATACGTGTGTTGATTAAGTTAATTTCAGAATGACTGGTATTATTGAAAATATGTGGGTTTTAAAGCTGAGGGGTCCGTGGCTAAATAATAACAGCCGCACAGGTCGATCGATCAGGTTAAGCTACGCTTGCCGCGGTTGGGCTGTGGATGGGTGACCATCTTTAAATACTGAGACCCCTCCGTGCCTCGGAAAGCACGTTAAGCCGTTGGTCCCGGCTGTCATTCGTGGATCTTTGACAGTCGTTACGGGTAGTCAGAAGCCCGAAAGTCTGACAACCAGTCTTACCAAGGGGTATCGTATTACCCAGTAACTGGGTTGTGGAGGTCAGATAGGCAGTCGCTCCATGTAAAATACTGGTATTCAGCTGCATCCGGTTAGACTGGAAGCCGACCCCAACATAGTTGGGAAAAGGCTAGGCAGATGAGGCAGATGATGATGTGGGTTTTAAAGCTGTTTTTCCAAAAACTCATATTTGTTTACATGTTTGGAAACTAAGGCCGCTTTCACATTGGGACGTTAGCAGCGCGACAGTAGCGCGGCAGAAGCAGATGCCTTCACATTATAAGAACAGTCACGCGATAGCAGCGCGGCTGCCGCGCTGCAGTTTAGATCAGTGTGGCGCACTTCATTACAAAAATGGATTCCGACAGGGAAATATTGTTGCTCCAGCTTTTGATAGTACTCCAGCTCATCGCCGACTGAGCGCGCACGCAGCGGTCGCGCCGCGTTTCTGTTTATATGAAATTCTGACAGGGTGACGGCCGCGCGTCTGACGCGCAACTGTTGCGCCACAAAAGTCGCCTAAATGTGAAAGAGGTCTAAATGTCCTTTGTTAACCCTCCTTTATTAGGCAGATGAAAACACGGATAAACATAATATTCAAAACAACAGAAATGTTTTCGAAAAGCTGTTAAAACATAGTAAACTTTTTTATTACTTTTAACTTATTAATAGTTACATAAGAACCGGATCAGGAAACCCCGGGTTTTTTAGTATCAACTACATTCTTAAACGGTTTAAATACTCCGGAAAAGCTCTAACAAGAACCAATAGGTAACTACATATTTACATGTCCAACACCGGAACTCGTCAACTACATGTATAGCCGATATGATAACTTTATGTAATAGTGTCATCAGTGAGGTGAAATAACAGGCAATTAACTGCACGTCACCCACACGTAGCGGAATGTAAGGTTATGGAAACGTTAGATAACGGCAGGTTATAGTGTTAAGAAAACATGGAAAGGTGTTTGATTTACGCCGGCACGTCGATGAAAAGAAGAAATAGAAAAAAAAAATTGCCCTTATTGCACTACTGGGCAAAGGCCTCTCTACTCTCCTTCCACCTCTCTCTGTCCAGAGCTGCCAAGGACCAATCTTTATTTAAGGAGTCCAGCAAATGTCGCCATCTCCGGAAAAAAACAGTAGAAAAATAAATATTAAAAATAACAACTCAATATCTAAGTAGATATGAAATTTATACTAAAGACAACGCTAATAACTTATCCTAATTTGTCAATTATTTGTTTGGTGTCGGCGCAACATGTCATCCACCATACCGACATCTCTATTAGTGCTTTTCCTCAATGCATCCGATTCGAAGCCGAGAAATGAAGGTCCGAAATGACCGTAGTACCATTTGTATCAAGGGTTGCGCACGAGATCCGAATTCCATCCGTCCGAATTTAGAACATTTCAAAATCGGATTGAACTCGGATCCCGAATTCGGATTTGGAGCGGAAGCAGTGCGTAAATGGTTTTAGTCGTCATTTCAGTAGTCAACCCCTTTCTAACCACATCATATTGGACATAATATTTATTTACTTTTAAGACTTTCTGCATACTACATCTACGGGTGTTATTTAGTGTGGAAAAATATAAATCAAAATGCTATAGGTTAGTTGTAGATAATATCGATTACAAGCCTGAGATAAAGAGCTTTAACATCGTAAAAAATCATTAGGGAAACTACATTTTGACAGATCTTTCTGAGATTCTGACTACTCTACTGAGTACTTTTCTGCTTTCAGGCACCATTTTGAGAAAATTATTACAGTTACAGTATTACAAAGACAAAGACAAAGACATTTATTCGTCGGATATGGTAGGTACAAAGTTGGTTGGTATAATGGGTAAGTTCCACACATCCGCCGCTAATAGCGGCATCCGAATATTTACAATGTGAACCTAATGTACACGTGGGTAGGTATAAAACCTAACTTAAACTCTAATAAACAATACATGGTAATATTGTTCTACGGATTTGAACTTAGAATACCGCTGTATAAGTAGTGCACCAGTAAATCACAGATGTCGCTTTTGGTCGTGACTCCGTGACGTCATAGTTGCGCATGCGCACCGACTCTCGTTAGACGAGGTGGTATGTTCGGGAAGTTCCGGTTGCTCTCGTGAATTATAAGAGATGAAAGTTTGGATTAAATATTGAGGTCATGTAAATGTTTACTCTATCTGGACTACCTATTTGGAATAGCTTGAACAAGCTATCGCTTGAGAGCCTTAGCAGTCTCAGTATCGAAACAAAAGGCTTGAAACCTTCTTTGTACAGACGCCAGCACATCAAGCTACCCGAAACTGTCAAATTTTTCCAATCAACTTTGAACTTTATACTTTAACGATAAAGTTGAAAATCTATTAAAGAAATTTGACAGATTTATGTGATGGCGTCTGTACATAAAAAGAGCCATATTGATACCTACTATACATCGAAATCGAGACTGTCATCTGTGACTATATGTAGGTGTCTCTGTCTGTCTCCTTGACATGTTTTCACCGGACACGGGACTGCTAATCATCCCATAAAATCTAACAGCCCAAGTGGCAACGTGGCAAGTATAAAACAGGTATTAACACATTTTTTTTTTTTTTGTTTGTTTCAGAACTGCCATGCGGTGGAGACGGAGTTGTTTAGGAGCCGACATGATGAAGACAATACTGTTATTTACGCTGATTATGATTTGTAAGTCGTTATACATATATTTGTCAATCTTTTCAGAACTCAGAACTTCAGGAAGACCAAGGTCTATAAGTACTAGTTTTGTGTCATAATTATTTTGTTAAAGCTCCTTCAGGGACATCTACGTAATATTGACCAACCCCTAAGAGCTACTTCGATATAACTAACTAGAGTTAATCGTTTAACAATTTACACCACAAATTAAGCTATCATTACTTAGTCAATTTTAATCCTTAAAGTTTCCTTCGCCCAAATACTAACTACCACTCAAAAAACTTAAGATATTTATCTTAAAACCAATCGAAGGCTAATAAATAATAATATTTGTTCAACGAGCCCAAGATAATGTCGACATTATAATCGAACCATATCTTAACGACGTTGCTTCAACGGAACTTGTGAAACGCCATTACAAGTCTAGATCACAGTAATTATGCGCAGACGCATCGATCGAGCTTCGGCGTTCGAAATTTTAAATTATCGAAGTTTAGAGATCGATATTTTCGTTGATGACGGTTATTTTCGCTTTTAAGATAAATATATTTTCTAAACGTTTTTAGTTAAGAAATTTCGTAATCTGGCATCAGTGACAGTGCCCAGATAGAGAGAGAGGTAGATACCTACTGATTAGAACTAGGCAAAAATTATAATTGGTACTGGGTGTGTATCTTTTCATAATTACATTAATTCATTAAGTAACTATTAATGGATCTAGGAAAGTATATACCTTCATATTTAATTGAAAAATGGTGAAATCTAGTTGTTAAGGTCAAATACTTGCGGGCAACAACATAATTATGACCACAACATAAGTACAAAAGAAAAACAATCTCCATATTATAAATCACTTGATAACCCGTTGACAGGCCAACAGGCGTCGCTAGCCTCGACCTCTGCGTCGCGTGCGCATCGCTTGACAGCTTAACAGCCTGTTGTTATGTCCAAGGGCTTAATATATAGCTGTCAGGTTATAATGAGGCTAAATGTCATGTGAGGAGTTTGTGACTCATATATGGATATTTGATTCATAAACAGCCATCTTTGTTTGAGATATCGTGCGTGTTACCCAGTCGCTGGGTTGTGGAGGTCAGATATGCAGATGTAAAATGCTGGTATTCAACATAGTTGAGAAAAGGTTAGGTAGCTAATTGATTCATAAACACTATAAATTGTTCTCTCCAACTGTACACGCCACTAAAAACCCAGGCTTATGGCTTATTCAAATTTTGGTAGCTAACAAATCTGTATTGATCTTCATCGGAATATAAGTAAATTGGTGAAATATTTTCCTTATATAAAAAATAATTGGATTCGACTTTTAGTTATAAGCCAGAGAGCCTACACAAAGTGGCATTCTATCAGCGACAACGATGCTGGAAAAATCAAAAATCTATAGCACTGTTAAAAGCTACAGAAAAGCTTATGTCTATCCTGGCGAAAGTCGTTGTAGAAATACACTGAAAGCGCTTACCATTTGTCTAGGTCCTCTGGTGCTTTTTCAAAAATGCTAATGAATAATGAAACAGTTTGTGGTTTGCAGGCACTTCTCTCTACTATCTCATCATTTGCGTTTTCGCTCTTCCGTATTTCAGTAGGTACCTTAAAAACTGACCCTGTATTCAATCTATATCTATATATATAAAATTCAAAGTCCTGACTGACTGATATTATCAACGCACAGCCTAAACCGCTGGTCCTAGAGGCATGAAGTTTGGAGGGTGTGTTCTTTGTGAAAAGTAGGTATCCACTAAGAAAGGGTTTTTCGAAATTCCACTCCTAAGAGGGTGAATGGGGGGAGGGTGAAATTTTACGCGGACGAAGTCGGGGGCAGAAGCGGGTCCGAGATAAAACTGAACTATCCAATCATATAAATCTTCATTAATTCTACACAATCTAGGGAATTGTGCGGCATATTCATAGGATAAGAGACCGGAAACACACAGCATTATTATATTTAATACCTAGGCATTAGTGGATATCTAGACTAGACAAAATAGTTACTAATTTATTCAGATAAAACCCACGCATCTGTTCTAGATTAAACCTAATATTCTACAAAAGATTATAGCTCATAAGGAGTTATTACTAGCACTGTTCCATTGTTACAGTCAATATGGCGGCGTTCAGATATTATACTCGTTTAACTGCATAGACAGACATCATATTATTTTGTTATACAACTTTGCTAATACACTCTACGTAATGGTGCAGGGTTGACACGGAATCGATTGGCTCTTCGGTGAGCTTAGTTTTGAAATTACTTTGTTAGGTATTTTTGAGGGTCTTAGGTTCAAATAGTCATATACTATAAGGATTGTTATCTGATTTTCTTGTTCTGGTTAAAGGTTTTCCAAATCCATGAGGTGACATAAATATATGACTTTTTGTTGTATAAAAATTTTGCAAACCATCTCCTGTACTATTGCATGAATCGAATGGTATGATTCAGTCAGAGCCTGAAACTCTTTAGAGGCAGATGAGTCAGTCGGTCCGTCTGAAACATTCCAGACCAATCCGGAGCCTAACGATGGGCTGAGACAAGTCTAGGACAAAAAACAAACTTTATGCTCCAGAATCAGATGTGTTTTTGTATGGAGCGACTTCCTAGTAGTTAATTTATAAATTGATCTAAATAAGTGTAATAATATAAATAATTTCAAATGTTTGCATGCCGATTGGTAAAATGTGGCTGAGCTAAATGTAATCTTAAGAACTATTATGTATTACCCATATTTGCAAAATAAAATTCTATTCTATTCTATTAAATAGCAGTGGTGGCCCAGAAGTAACAACCCCGATTGACGTGGAGTAGGTCGTAGGTTCGAACCCAGATAGGCGCTTTACTTTGTGTAAATTATTTCATCACCACTGCTGTAAAAACGGTGAATCACAAACAAAAAACACCGGAAAAAACATCGGTGAAAACATCGTGAGGAAACCGGCATGTCCTAGAACCAAAAATTCGAAGACGTGTCATCTACTAACCCGCACTGGGCCCGCGTGGTGGATTACGGCCCACTACCTCTCACCGAAAGGAGGCCTGTGTCCCAGCAGTGGGAACATTATATAGGCTGATTATGATATGACTTACATAATTAACTAAAATGTGTAATATGCTTCCACACATTTACCGTCTGCCAACCCTACATAAAGCACTATCTCCAGTAATATAGGAACTGTGACATTTAGACGTGCGGTCTGCGGTATTGTCAAGTTATGGCCGACCGCGATGTAACCGAGCATCTGTCTGTCTGTGTCGCGTATCTCTAGGAACTCTAGGAAGTACGTAAACGTCGTCAACTTGCTGAAACCTATCTGTAGTTGATGACAGGTAGGGGCTGAAGTTTAGTCGCCTTTGACCTCGATGGGGTATCGTGGGCCATGCTGATGTATACAATGGTAGTAGCTATAGTAAGAATATGATGATCATAGAAACAATTAAGGGGCAGTACAGAACGCCATCTGCGGATAGAATAGAATTCCTTTATTTTGCATAAAATATGGTCACACTGCATTTTTATATTGGCAACATATTGATTAGACGACTTTTGCTATATAAAAATGCCACTGCGTTTAGTAGAAATTATCATCAAACGGAATATACCCACTATCGTAATTTCCCCAGTAAACCTTACATAAATATTGTTAAATAAATAGTTCCACATATTTTTCTTACTTTCCTCAAGAAATACACCCTTTTTACTTTGGAAATCACTGGTTCATAATAAAATGTAACATTGAGATTTGTCCTCGATGTTACATTGGTCATTGGACTATTAGGTAAGTCCGAAATAGCAAACACGCAATGAGCTATCCAAACATTTTAATTTTGTGTGTGAATACGTGTAATAGATCTTGTATTGCAAAGAGACAATTACAGACCGATATTATTACAATTTATTCAAAATGTTATGTCGTTCACACAACATAGCGATATTAAAGAATCATCCTAAAAACATTAACTACATACTCAAGACGATAATCGCCATACTGTCAGGTTTAAACCCGGGTTCAAGGTTTATAATCTGTAGCCTGTAGCAATAAATATAAGAGAACACGATAAGTTTTTAAACAATCGATGTACTGCTGAAGGCTCTAATTGTATTAGTCGATCAAATCGACGCTTCTTCTCACGACTGGATTGTAAGGCTCTGTGCAGACTTGCGACTAAAATGAATACTTATTATATCATAGTAGGGAATATAAGTATAACTTCATGTAGGTACCTAATCACGAATAAAATTGTATGTTCTTGTTCACAAACATTGAGTGGATGTTTGTGAACAAGATTCCTATTAATTGGGATGTCAAACTCGAAACATTCAATCAAGCCATCAGTTTTATAATGTTATAGATGGGATTTTCCATCGGCAAAAATTATAAATTTTCAAAATTCTGTTCTTAGTGCCCGGATCCATTATTTATGGAACTCTTGTGCAAAATTTCATGGTTTTCTGCTAGACCCAACGGTTCAGTCTATCAGTTTATAAGTGTATAGTCTATGGTTTAGGCTGTGCTGTGTCCGTCAGTGAATGAATGAATGAGATTTTTAATAAGTAGATGTCATAAAAAGATAAGATAAGGTCATTTATTTGTACAGTAGTAGTTTATATAAGTACAATACACACACATGGCATGCAGGATGTTGCGTAGAACAGTAAGTACTTGATAAATAAATGGAGTAGGTACAAACTACATGTCATGAAACCTAAACATTCCATGTTCAAATTCATTTAACGAGAAACATCTAAATATTGAGTCGTGTCAAGAATCAAGATCTGCAACAGCCAATTAGAATTATTGGAATGTCGAATAATAAAAAACAGTCCCAAAAACTTCCGGCCTTCACTTACGTTCATGTGAACACGTCCTAACAGCGACCTAGCGAAAGCCTGCGCTTGCGCAAGTGGTCATAAATCGTGTGGTTATCTGTATCGCGCTATCGGCACATCGTTATGCTATGTGGAGTGATTCAACCAATCGGCTTAAGGATTCATGGCTAATTTAATTGGGTTTTTCAATGCAACTTTATAAAAGGATTCATTAAGTAAGATGAAACTGTTTCCTAAACATTAGCCCCTTTATTTACAAACATTGTTTAAAGCTATGTAATGATTAGCCATACATTTTTGACGTTCAAACGTCTCTTAACTTTAATCAACGTTTATAATTAAACATTAATTGCTATAGTCCGCGCGGTACTAGTTGGCCGCTGAGGTCGGACAGGGGTGAGGCGGTGGTTCGCAACGCACGTACTGAGTAATGCACCCCCCGCCCCTCTGTTCCACCGCTCACATACCTAAGGCGCGGCCAACTAGTTTCGCGCGGACTATAAGCGAATTGAAACCCTACGTCAATTTGCCGTGTGTTTGCATTCATTACATACTGAAAACTTTGAAAGAATGACAGTTGTTATTAAATTATATGAACAGTATAAGTTATCAGACAATTTGCTTAACAATTAATTTCCTTGACTTACCGAATGCGTTTTAGCGTTCGCCGTAATAAACCTCGATCAAAGTCAAAGTCAAAGTATTTATTAGTGTGTTTTTTGGTGATACAATAGGTCTTATAATAATTAGGATATGGTAACTCAAAAAACTACCCATTAGGGCATACACTATTTAGCAATTTAAGAATATAAAATCAATATTACATACGAATTAACATAAATTTCAATAGGTACTTCGAATACAATCTATTTTTATAATGACCATAAAATCAATATTACATACAAATTAACATAAATTTCAATAGGTAAGTACTTCGAATACAATCTATTTCTATAATAACCATTTTGAATACAATTAATAAGTCAGGTTTTTGAATTGTCAAGCATAAATACATAATTATCATTTAGTTTACTTATTACATTTTGTCAAAAAGGAATTCGTCAATGGTATAATAGCATTTTTCAGTCAATAAGTTATTTAATCTCCGTTTAAATTGTGTCAAGTTAAGATCTTTAATATCATTTGGTATTTTGTTGAATATCTTCGGGGCCATACAGAGGATGCTTTTGTGCATAAGGGCGGTCTTTGAGGGTCTTAGACATAATTCATGACGATATTCTTGTCTTGTCGATCTATATCGTTGCTCTGAAGCTTTCTTAAACAGTTCGCTATTTTTCTTGACAAACAATGCTGTCTCGTAAATATAAATACATGGTAATGTTAGTATTTTAAGTTGTTTGAAATGCGGTTTGCAACTTTCCGTTGATTTGAGACTGCATATTGATCTAATGCACCTCTTCTGTGCTTTAAAAATGTTCTCTTTTTCGCAGGAATTTGCCCAAAAAATTACTCCGTAACGTAATATGGAATCTACATAGCCATAATACGCAGCTACAACAGCTGCCTGATTAACTATTTTCTTAAGTTTATATAAAGCAAAGGCGAACCTACTTAATCTTGTTATAATAATTGATGCATGTTGTTTCCAAGTCAGTTTTGAGTCAATTGTCAAGCCTAAAAATTTTATATGTCCTACTTCATCAATTCTGTTATCGTCAAAAGATATATTTATGTCAGGAGCGGTCAATCTTTGTCGAAATTGTATAATTTTAGTTTTATTTAAATTTAATTTTAAATTATTATGTTCAAGCCAGTTAATTGATTGTTGCAATGCGTCTTTGATGTCACATTCATAGTTTCTATTTTTATTATTTCTTACTATTACCGTGCTGTCATCAGCAAAAAGAACCATAGGAAAAGCGACGTGTTTTGGGAAGTCATTTATATATGCTAAAAACATCGGCGGACCCAATACGCTGCCCTGTGGGACGCCAAAAGTGATTTTACGATTTCCTGAAATATATTTAAGTTCTTTTTTATCCTTTTTAGAAATTCGTCTAATTTCTGTCATTGATCATTCATTAAATACTACTATTTAATATTTTTGATTGATTGCTTGCAAGTCAGATGGACAGTCGTAGACGCCTCTTTTCCATTTCAAAATAATAATGGATGTTCAGAACATAGGTAGACCGGTATTATTTCAGTTATGTGAGTGAAAGTCAAAATCACTTATAGTTAGATGTCACGAACTTTTGTTAGAACGTCTCAATAATTGTAACTTTTTTATACCTCTCACCTTTCATTCACCACAGCCATTATATACGTAACACATATTGCATACTTTTACAAAGTTATTTTAAAGTAGATCGCTTTATTTCATTCTCAGTGGTTTGTTACGACTATCTAGACTATATCTACCTATAATATTGGTCTCCATTTGTTTTAATATACAGGGTGGCCCAAAAGTCGTGGATCAATCGAAACAGGGCGATAGTTGAGGTTATTTGCAGTAAAAAAAAATTGAAAAAAATAATTTAAAAAAAACATAAGTACCTACCTAAAAAAAAAATTCAAAAAAGAGTATCATCACTACAACAGTGCTTTTATGACAGTGGGTACCATGATTTCTGATTTATCAGTATTGGCACTTTTTTCAATATCTTTTAAGGCTCAAAAAAAAATATTTCTAACATTAGAACCTTACTGTAAACACTCAAATTGTCATAACTTTTAAGGAGATCAAGTTAGGGCCCTCGCACAATTTTTTTTTTACTACAAATAACCCCAACTATCGCCCTGTTTCGTTTGATCCACGACTTTTGGGCCACCCTGTATACAAAACATAAGATCGCACACAAGAAGACCCCTTTACAATCTCTCCTGGGATGTGCCCTAAGAGGCGTTGTGAAGAAGGGGAATGTCACGGTGCTTCCTTGTGTAGTTGGAGACCACCGGGGTGGTCCACACTCCCCGGTCTTATCCCCAAAATGCGCCTTTTGAAGGTTTTCCCCCGAAAACAAAATATAAGATAGACATGAAAGTATTTAAGATGTTTTCCGTCACGTGTAGCAAGTTTGAAGGAGTGCGCCCACGAGCAACTTAGTTGCCCAGCAACTTTTTTGTTTCTGTCACACACGGAAGTGACAGCAACGCTACTTTTTTTTTGTTAAATTTTCGGTTGAGCGGCAACTGGCTAGCCGGCAACTTTTTTGTCGCCGTGCGCGCACTTGCATTACAACCAATAGACGGGCGACAGTTGCGTCAAACCCGCGGACAAAAATGTCTCCCAGCCGTGCGCGCACTTTCATACAAACCCATAGATAGACTTGGTGTGAGTGACAAAGTTGTGGACACAAAAGTTGCTCGTGGGACCCTTAGAATAATTATATAGGTAGGTAGGTCTAGGTTCTCTAGCACACCGTGGACCTACTACCTATACTAACAACCTCGTTGACTGGGTAAATAACCATAGCATGGAAACACGTATAACTCGTGAGGTGAGAACACGAAAGTAGTCGACATGACTTATAAGGGAAATGGACATAGCTGTGCACTATCCTATAAAGTCATAGGCAAAGTGAGGTTGCTAAATCACACCTTTCTTTAACCTTTACAAAACTGTGACAAATATCCTAATAGTCAAAGCAATTTGAAGCTTGTATAGGTTGCCAGATCTATATTAGGAAGGCCCGACTTGGTTTGGTATAACATTTTGTAATAATTGCACCCTTAAACTCCTCTATAGACTGTAGGTATAAACGAGTAGATGTAGTAATAAGTTGATTTTGATTACGGAAGGGTTTTCAGGCACTGAGAACGTGGAAAGAGACCCTAAAAGTCAACCCTATAGTGGTGACTCTGAGCTAACGGCCCGAGTCCCGACTTACCAATAGCCTAGGTCAGCATTATTAATAGTAAAATGTTATTATTCTGTACAAGATTTCTTAGTCGAAAAAATTACAAAAACTAAATTTCAATTAAGTTAATTTAACTTGAGTACTAATTGAAATTTAGTTTATGTAATTTTTTTAAATGAACTTAAGGATGATTTATTTTATATAATGATATTAGGTAGAAAGTATGTACAACGACAGGGATTCTTCACAACTGTAACAACAGAGGGGCAATTCTCTTAATTTTAAGAACGTTCACAGTCTGATCTGTCTCAATCTGTCAAAACAACCTCTAATTTTCCTAGATTTTGACAAGTTTTTGACATTTTTTTGACGCTGAGATGTGACTGCGACTAGACTTTGGACGTTTTAAATTCCGAGAATTGGCCTTCTGATAGTTGTAGATACATTCTTTGCAAATAAATGTATCTGCTCTATCCTATTCTATGCCATTATCATGTTCAACAGCCAACCTAATGACAGGCTCTTCGTCTTAGCAGCTTACCAATGTCTATCCTCTTCATCTGATTTCAACATATTATAAGACAGTTCTCATAATAATACAAAGCTTTTTTCAATCATTAACAACTCGAATTTAAAACAAACGAACGCCCACTATTACGGGCACCACTATTGTGTTACATATCGATAAGCGGTACATCTCTATTCACGTGTTCTGCGAGTCATCGATCACATCGATACTTTCACTCTCTAGTTGGTGCGCTATGCGATGTTAGGTTGTGGTTATTGATAGTGAGATTGGATCAGCGGATTTCAAATCAAATAAAAATATTTTCTTTCACAATGCAAACCTACATGGGCCCACTTATGAAACGTCAGAAGCTAGGTCCACGGTTCCAATTGATCGTTTCCTATGGAGAAGAGCTGGCAAGAAACTCCACAGTTACTGTTTTAAAAATAACAGTTTAGGCCTGTCAACAAGTACCAACTTACTTAACAAAATAGAAAATTGTTTACAAATCTTCAGTCTACAAGGCCTACAACGTTTTCACATACCCAAAATGTTAAATAATCTATATATGAGTTAATAAAAACCTATTTAAACGAAATGGCACCTGAATATTATGCTTCAGTACCTACCGAGCTGTTTTCTTTACATTTTGATACCAACTTATTTTTTTCACAAAATAGAGTATAATTAAGATATGAACGCACTTGCCTCGGTTTCGACATTAAATTGACTGAGCGTAAAGCAAAATACTTTAACAAGTTACGAGCATTACTCCTCGTACATCTTGAATGATAACCATATTGTACAGACACCAGCACATCAAGCTACTACAATCTGTCAAATGTCTTTAATAGATTTACAACTTTATCGCTTTACTTCAAAGTTGATTGGGAAAATTTGACAGTATCGGGTAGCTTGATGTGCTGGACATATTTTAAAGACAGCTATATTATTAACTAGCTTCTGCCCGCGGCTTCGGCTGCGTGAAGATTACATGGCTAAAAAGGGAGTGAATACCGAGATGACGACTAATAGAGAAGTATGGAAGAAAAAGACATGTTGCGCCGACCACAAATAAATTGAGATAAGGGCAGGAGAATGATGAAAATATTAAATAATTTCTGGTCTTAGAAACAATTTCTAATAATTTTTTATCTATCTTACCAGCGAGTAGGTTTTCGCCAAATCGCCATTCTACCATTCCTAAGTCCACCATCTAATCGGATACCGTGAATCGTGAATCACCGCGGGATCCCCGCGTAGCGACCACGACTTACATTAGAAAGCAGGTCCCATTGTCTATCCCCATTATTCATACACTTGTAAATCCAACTACACATCAGTGGTACCGCTTCAACTGTAAAACCTCCCTTACGCCTTTGAAATAAGGACGCTTTTAATATCAAACTGTTGGTATACGTGCGGTTTTCTGGTTGTAAACGTTTATGTCGATTACTGAGTTAATTGTATTATTGTGAGGAGGTGGGATTTATATGTATTAGTCTGGCCATGACAATGTGATATCTTGTCTGCCGGATGTAAAAATGGCGCGTTAGGTAATGTCAAGTTACGTGGTGAAAGATGTGTTGAAGTTCAGAGTTGAGTTCTCGATTGAAAAGAGGTGGTATTGTAGGTAGTGTTCGTGGACTTAGGTAGGTACATCATGAACTCGCGTAATTTAAAACGCCGTGACAATCAATGGCAATTTTTAACAGATTGTGACTGAGATTAGCCCCTTTATTCATAAACGTTGCTTAAAAGTTAAGGAGTGATTAGCGACTGTTTAACCATACATTTGACGTTTAAACGTCAATTAACTTCAATCATCGTTTATAAATAAACACCTACTAAAATGCGAACGTTAGTCAACATAAGGGAATTGCCCGTGTGATCTTGAAAAACATTAGGTGTTACGTTTTAGGCTAATGCTGATAGTCATTATCAATCGAGAGTTAATAAAAATAAGATGGCCTAATCTTTGCGAGATGAGATATGGTGGCAGATGCTTATAAGGTATATTTTAATATTATGTTAATGACAATATTTTATTTTGTTTTCCAGGCGCTTGTGATGGAGCTCGCCGGACGGCGCAACGGCGACAGGTAACTTTTTAACTACTTTCATAATTCCCTTGAACCACTACTTTTCTTACAGTACGAGGTAAAGACCGACTTCCCCCTTTGACGGTCATGTTAAGGACGTTGGATGACCGCAATTATATCCTCTTTCAATTTTAAACCACTTTACGCAAACCTTATACTAGTTCCCACAGATTTCAAGACAACGACACATCATGAGGGAACTTGTAGTGTTTATCCACCACGTTTCAATCACTTTCACTTTCTTTTTAAGGACACCGAGCTATATGCACCCGCGCCAAGCGTGGAGAGTCTACAGGAGATAGCCCAGGCTATGGGAGCGGCCGGATTTGAGCACTATACGGAAGGCAAGGCGCTGGTGAAGAGGCTCATACCCCCGGACAACCAGCCTGAGGACGTCGTCGAGTATCAAGGTAATACCTAGTAGCCTATAGGAGATAGCCCAATCTATGTCGAGCACTACACGGTTGACAAGGCGCTGGTGAAGACGCTCATACCACCGGCCAACCAGCCGTCGTTGAGTACCAAGGTATAATTCCAGCGTATTATTGTCCCACTGCAGGGCAAAGGCCTGTTCTCATACAGAGACGGCACGATCATGGATCACCACGCTTGCTCATGGCAGGTTGGCGATCAGACTTACATATACTTACATATTAACAAAAGTTCAGGTTTCCTAACAATGTTTTTCCTTCACTGATGTCGGTAATGTCCAAGATCAACTTAGAAAGTAAATAAAAACACATAAATAAATTGAAAAAGTCACATTGGTACACACGACGACGCATCAACCTATATATTTCCAGTTTTAGCTGACCTCGCATATTATGTCGTCGTGCGTACTTGCCCAGTATCAATAGTCTTCCATAAAAGTCTGCAGAACAAAATTAGTCTTTGCCACAGACTGACATTGACAATACATGATAATGATTTATGATCCTTGCAGGCGAAGAGATTCAAATATTCTAAAACTATATATAAGCCTACCTACCTACTTTCTCAGACAAAGCCTATTTTTCCAGAGAATATCTGAGTTTCTTATCTAGGTAATTCACTCGTTTGGACTTAGGTAACGCTACTACAACACTACCGGATTGGGCCGCAAAGGCTACCAAAAAATTAAACTAGAATTGAACTTTTTCGAAAACACATTTGTGTTGCAGGTTTTTCGCCACTTCCCCACGTTACCCTTCGTAAAGTTAAGAACACTTCTAATATTAAATACTTTCGTTTCCAGGTGTGATTGGCAGGTCTGGTGTGGACTTCCCGGCGTACCCGAACATCCCGCCCACAGGCTTCAACTGCAAGAACGTGCCCACCGGATACTACGCAGACTTGGAGACCGATTGCCAGGTATAGTTCCGTTTATAATTATCAATAATCACTGGTAAAGGGGCTTCCGAAGCCTTCAATTAAAGTAAATCATTGGCATAATCATCTTAGTTATCGCAGGATGGTTTTTATGGGAAGACACATATACATGGCTGTACTGTGTGCTGCCCATAATTTTTGGTTCTTATTAAGTACAAAATAATGATCAACTTTGTCACTTGTTACTTCACGAAATACTTGTGAACTTTAAAGCATACTACACAAAAGTATCAATATTCTTCAAAACCTTTTCCTAGTCGAATCTTGAAACTTACCCCAATTTAATAATTCCAGGTGTTCCACATATGCGACACATCCCGCAAGATCTCGTTCCTTTGTCCGAACGGCACCATCTTCAGCCAGTCGCACCTCATATGTGACTGGTGGTTCAAGGTGGACTGCGCCTCTGCCCCTGCCCTCTACGAGTCCAGCGCTGAATACTACTCCAACGAACAGAAGAAGAGCCAGAAGGTCACACAAAGCCTTAGCAAGAACCAGGACCTTCAACAAATCGGCGCTGACACCAACATTAGGGCAGAATCCAGACGCACGCCAGTCAATGTGCCCAGCACGACTGAACGACTGCTCAGAAGCAGACAGAGACAGACCGAGATCCCTAAAGCGACTGTGAAGACATACCAAGCCTTGTTTACTGACAACTTTAACCCGACGCAAAGAACTGCCGCCACAACTGCCTTTGAACAACGGAGGAAGAATTTAGTTCAACTGATCTCGACTAAGTTTGGTAATGTGCCTGCGAGGTCCACACAACCTACTTTCACCGAATCTCCTGTATACAGAAATACTCCGGACTATAGTTTCAGGGAGATGCAGGTCGCGGCAGAAACTGCAGCTTTTGCGAACAACAATAACAGGCAGTACCTCCAAGATTTCCATAACAAGGCCTACAGACCGTACCCGGTTTACACACCAAACGTTCCTGTTAAACCTAAAGCAAAGAGCAATCCAAACTTGACGACACTATACGATATTCGTGACAAACATTCACCTTCACCGACTCCTGAACCAACCACCAAACGGCCAACATTGGTACCATATACCAAGAGTTATTCCACGATCATTGAAAAGCAAGAACCTTATACCAGACCTGGAGTATCTCTACTGAAAGGATTCCTTCAAAAAGAGAAAAACAAGACTCTAACAACAACGACAACTACTACAGAAAAACCAGTACCACTAGTAACAGCAAGAAGCGACTATGACATCGAAAAACAAAAGAGAGTAACTATTGACACGAAGGATAGTTTTGAATCGGCTACTAAGATCCCTCACACGACAAGAGCTGATGTTTTCACTCAAACCGCATCATCTGACAGATATGACGTATACTCTAGCACTAACCAAGCAAACCAGGTGACCACAGAACCTTCTTACCAAGAACGTCGCGAAAGACTCATGAGGAAGCTGAACCTGGATAGGTTCGGACCTACGGGACCCACTGAGCCTACTGTCCCAACGACTATGACTGACAGGTACTTTGGAGATCAGCCCAATAGGCCAGGTTTAGTCGTACCACCATCACTAACTCCCAAGACATTACACAGCTTGGCAATCTATTACGCGACAGCTTTGGATAATTTGTCAACCACCCCGACTCCTGAGGAAAATGAGACAGTCACACCTATCTTTGATGATTACGAGGCAATGGAAGAAGCACTCCCAGCTTTATTTAGTCGTCAAACTATTAACAAATACAGCAATCTCTTTGGACATGAAATGACCAACGCGGAATTATTGGAAGAAATAAGGGAAGATCCTAATGGGACCTACAACGAATTAGCTGAGGATTTGTCTGTTCAGCAGAGCCAAAACCCTATTGCTACTTCTCCGCAAATCAGGGAGTTAGCTCAAGTATTTACACATGCATTATCTGCGTACCTCCAAGATCCAGTACAATTCAGGAAAGTTCTATCCGATATCAGACCAACCCACCCATCATTCGGCGATTTGTTAACAACTACAGAAGAATCCATCAATACAGAACCAACAACAACAGTCAACGAAGAAGACGATGAAATCCTAGGCTTCTCTGATGATCACAAAGCAGTACCGCCACTATCGAATAATGTACGAGAACCAAAGTCTTTAGGTGTGCCTACAAGTTACCCGGTAACAGAAGAGCCAACAACGACTAGACCAGTGTCAGAATATGCATCATCAGCTGCATACAGTTCTCTATCCACTACTGCAAGAAATCCATTCAGATGCTGTGGAAGAATATCGGCCTCATACACATCTCCGTCTACTCCCGCTGCCACCACACCTTCATATACCAACACTGTCGCAGTAAATATCAATACACTCTCAAGCATTAACGACGAAGCCGCAACTACAACAGAAAGCGATTACTCGATCCACAAATATGGCGGATTCCAGAACAATGCCTTAACTCTAAATGATTCTCCTTACGGAACAAATGCTGTGTCTACAGAAGGTAAACCTTTGAGCGAGTATGTTGAGGCTACAAACTTGCCAACTGCTTGGGGTATTGACCCCTCAGTGTCGACATCCGTCAGCGACTTTGAAAGCAAGAAGATTAGGACCACTACAGCAATTCCCTCCACCACATCAGTCTACTTCACTGAGACGGAAAGTGTTGAATTAGAGAATGAGGAAGAATTGCAAAGAGCTCACAGTCAATCGTTCGCTGCGCCACAGGGCAACAGCATACGTCAAGGAAAACAGATAACCTTTGACGCAGAACCGGTCAAGAAACCCGCTGAGGACCTCGAAGCTCCTACAATACCTGATGAGGATCTGACAACTGTACAAACTACAACGCAGCCGACTACAACCGCAAGAGTGACAGAGACAGAAATACTAACCACCACACCGACGGTACCAGACACCGTTTTCACCTCTCCCGACAGCGAGAAGACTACAAATCAATTCGCTTGGTCTAGCACTTACGGCAACTGGCAGAGTACTGTAATAGACCCGATCACGCTCAACGATGGTTTGAGTCCAACTGCGCCAGATCAGAATCAACACTTATCAGAGAACACGTACATTCCTAACACAGCTACCACTCCCACAGAGTACGTAGCTACAGAACAAACTGCTTCACCTACCGTCGCTTTCGAAGTATCCACACATGAGACAAAAGATTTCGAAAGACAAGGAAGGTTGCTAAGAGATTCCTCTACAGAACCCGCTCAAGACCTAACAACAATAACCGATACAGTAGTAGAAAAAGCTAAAGAAATCATGAACGCGACTACTGCTGAAAAACTTATGAATGTAATGAAGAAAACGAAATCGAAGACGGTGAAGAGATTGATATTGCTGCTGATACAGACGTGCGATGATGATCATAACACTACCGCTGAGGCATCCAAGAAAGCTTTACTCGAAGCTTTGATGGCTGTCTCTCAAAAGGATATGGAAGATATCGCTAAAGAAGAAGAGGTAGCTGAACTAACAACCACAGAAGCTGACAGAAATATACACAGAAGAACAGATAGAATAGAAAGGCCAAGAGGAGACAGGAGAGGTAAAAGCCTAAACTTCGATCCTAGCGCAATCAATTCTCTATCAAACGCAGCACAAATCAGCAGCGCATCAACAACGATAACAACAGAAAGTGTTAAAACAACAGAAGACTTAGAAACTTCAGCTACAACTTTCAGTCCACTTAGAACCAGTAGTAACACAGCCAGTCGAAGAGGCGTTAAGAAATTCCAGGTCAGAACAACTCCTGTCGAACCAAAAACAACTACTAAAGTACCTTTTATAGATATTCCTATAGCTGAAGCTAGGGTTGCATCGTCCAATGACGGTAAAGCCACGTCCGATACCAGGGCCTTAGAATTATTAAGGTCGCTGTACTCTATCGCGGCGAGGTGGGGTTGAGAATGTTCTAGACACATAAGGATTCTGTTTTTATATTTAGGGTTGAGTCCAGTGCGACATTTTTTATTTTCTAGATCGAATTTGATGCTTTTAGATAAACGAGCGTTCTGATTTGTAACTTATCTTGTAAATTCAAAGCCTAATTGTGGGGTAGGGTTAACAGATTTAACAATAATGAGATATTTTTTGCGTAGTAAATATAATCAACAGTTTAATTAATCAAGAATGAGCATTAGAACAATAATTTAGGTAAAGGGTGGGCAGGAAATATGCAAAAAATGAAAAATAATGCAGAACAGAAACATTTCATAATAATTGACATGGATAAAGGAATTCCTAGGCTGGACAAAAACTGCAGGACCCAGGTAGCTTTTAAACCAAATCAGGAATTGGCAAGTGGCATTATGTCCGCCATATGTAAATAAAAGTTTTAACAAATAATTAGTTTTACAAGAGAAAGTTACAAACAGAATGTTACAATATAAACAATTTCAAACCCTAAATATAAACGTGTAAATGTGATTATGTAGATAGAACCTATTTGTTTTCAGCCGACATTTGAGAGCATCAGTATTTTCAGCTGTTTGAAAATTATGATGATTCTAAACAGGCTGTTTGGGTCAATATGCACATAATACGGCGTAAAATGTTATTATTATAAATGTTATTTTTATAGCACTGAAATTAAATTTAAATACAACAGACAATAATTCGTGAAAATATGTGTTTTGCAATGGAAATGAAATGATTAGAATTATCAACATAACATCAATTTGAAAACTTGGGTTCGATTCCTGATTAAGGAAAAATATTGTTAGGTCTACAGATATTTGAAAATATTTGTAACCTACAGATTTCGAATATGACGATGCATGAAAAACCATTCCATACCCTTTATTTTTGAAAAATATAATGCATTGTGTGATTTTAAAATCAGAGTATTTTCTTTAACTCTTAGCACGAATTAAAATATTAACGTCCATTTCCCATAAAGTATCTATACCTAATCTGTTCCAAAAGTCATTGTTGAAAATGTAAACACATTACGGCGATACAGACGATTATTGCCAATAACAAACAAACAATGTTCAACATAACTTTATGTGCATATTGCTCAACACAGCCACCCTAGTTTGTAACCTAGTTAACTTATTACGTTTTGTTATTGAAAAATTCGACTACATAGACTAACGCAAAGTATTCTATTTATAAGCGATTGTAATGTTTAATTTTCCTATTTTTAGGAAACATCCTAGGTTTAAATACTGAGTTACCTACATAGCTATGTTTACGTTAGTTCTTTATATTCGTTACACTGCCACGATTTCTCTGTAATATATTCGTAAGTGGACTATTTCTAGATGTATATTATATGTTAGATATTTTTTTAGTAAATTTTTGTATAAAAATATTTTTGGGCTTTTTTTTTCAAAACCCTCTGTGTGATAATTATAGTTAGTTTGACGGTGAACCTTATAAAAAAAGACGGTGTGTGCTTATAAGTTATAACCACACGAAAGAAGTGGAAAACATACGACTGGAGCTGAGTATACACGATTCAGCGCTTAATATCACAGATTACGAATATGTAGTTTAGTATAGACGATTAAGCGTCACCGACCGACTGGAGCCAAGTACACCCGATTCAGCGTCACCGCTCCGAGCGTGACGGTTCAGTTTCGTTCACTGTTCAGAATGCACTCACTGCGCAGTGCTCCTAAAGAAGTTGTCACTTTATAAATTATAAATATTGAGTGCTTCTAAGTTACTAAAGTACGTTAAATCTTAAAACTATTATACCAAGCAATTACCAATCAGTAAACAGGTACAATTAAATAAATCAGACTCCCAAAATCGTTAAATAACTTTTTATTAACGTACTAAATGCACATTACTTACATTTTACACTCCTTATCATACAAGGTAAACCCGACCCTACTCCACAGAAAATAAGATCACTTTTTACCTACATTCCTGGTGACGTATTTTTCTATATCTTTCTCTGTGACTTTGTGGCCTGCTTTGAAGTAGCTCTTAAGTTTCCTCTTCTTCTTCATCATTAACTTGGAGGCTGCGAGGGCGCCGCGGCGTTGGAGAGACTCGAAACGGTCTCGGAGGGGGTTTGCTGGAAAATTGGACTTTATGTTTAGTAGCATAGTGACACACTATGCCGGCGGCCCAGCCGGCGGGCATGCCGCCAACAAGCCCGGCGGCATTGCCGGCGGGTATTTGAGCTGCCGGGCTTGCCGCACAAACGAGCTCCACAACTGAAATGATGCCGGCGCATACCCGCTCGGCAAAAAACCGCCGGCTGTGCCGCCGGCATTGTGTGTGAGCCTTTAGGTGTGAGCCTTTAGGTTTCTATATTGTTTATGTGGATGCCTGTTCTACTGATGATAAATATTTTACTGCCGCCTATGAACGAAATGAGAAATCTACGACTAATTGCTATTGCGATTTCGATGCGTAATACTATAATACATTAAAATCTAAGAAACAACATAATGTAGATTGAACAGTCTCATGTACATATAGAGGTATGAGGACCAGGGTGTAAAGTTCACTCATCCTCCATAGAAAAGGGAGTAGGATCCTCCGACCAGACGGGTGTCGTTTCTGGTGGGCTACTGTCCGACGAGTATTTTCGGGGCGTTGTATATATACGAGTCGCGCGATAAACTCTGCTTGCACAATGCAGGAATTTGCGTGACGTCAGTGTGATGCGTAGTTCGTATGTGGTGAAGTAGATGCCGCCACATACCTACATGTAATTCTACTCATATTTAAGCCGGACAGAAATCCTATTTGGCGACATAAATGGTTATCGTATTTTTCAGAAAGTCTCTTTTAAAAAGAGCTTCGCTAATGTTCAAATAAGGGACTATATGAAACAATCCAAATACTATTTAAATTGTGATCCGCTTAGATATTGAAAATTCGTCGTGAAGAACAAACAAGAAAGCTACATCTATTTTCCCAAGCATCCTTGAGTGATATTGCTCTTGAACATAGTATCTCCATAGCATATATCCATCGTTAAGCTCCTTAAGTTCTGAGTTGAACTGCATGATTACTGACAAATGCGTGCACTGACTGGGCAGGTCCACTCAATCTGTGTGGTTTGTTCCTTAAAAGACCATTTCAGACACCAATCCACATGGTCGTCACACGTCACATCACCACAGTCACACAATCTCTTGAGCTTGTTTCGGCTTTTCTTCTCAGAGTCAGATAAGAAACGCGCACCTCATCTAGTTTTTAAAATATGATTGACGTGTAAAAATGTTTGTACAAACCTACTTGCAGAAATAAAATCATTTATCATAGGATTACTTGTTATTCTACTTACTAGTAGACTGAATATTCCTCAGGTCCCCAGTCAGTTGCTTGGGGTCCACAAAGTCGGGTTCCTTAGCGGGCGTCTTGTGCGCGCTGAGGGTGGGCAGCGCGGTCGCTTCAGTAGTCGCGCGCTTCTCTGCTCGCTTGGTACGCTCGTCTGCTTGCTTCTGCTCACGAGTCTTTATTGAGGACTGGAGTTTGCGTAGTCTGGAAAAAAAGATTGTTTGTTTACAGACATAGTGTTGAAAAGGACATACACACATGTGTACATACTTTATGTATCTTTAGATAAATTAGCCATAGAGCATTATTGAACAGTGAGTTGTTAGCAATCAGAAATCCCAAAATCTGACCACCATTCAATTGGTTCCATAAAACAGATCATATTTGCTGAGGGTGAACACTGAACTTATTTTCACTACAACTATTTTGACACGAAGAGTAGAAAAAATCAGGTATAATAAAAATTGGTGTCAGGACTGCCCACTATGTGCCGACGTTTCTTTACGTACACCAAGTTTCTTAGACTTATCAACATAAAAAATAACTAACATGTTGGCAAACTTGTGTCAACTGCTGTGGTTGCTTAAACGAAATAAGAACAGCCAATTAAATCATACATCCAGAGATTTAACAATGGATTAAAATTCAATAGGCTATTAGAAACTTGAAAGTAGGATTGCCACTCGGGACTTCTCACTAAAAATTTTAGGTAATGGTTTATTCATACCAATACAATAAACTCAGCTTAAATACTCACTTATAAAGATCTGTAATCTTCTGCTTATCAACCTTCAGCCTCTTCAACCGTTCCTTCTCGACCAGCCGTTCCTTCTGCTTCCTCCGAGTCTTGTGATCTTTCTTCTTGTTCTTCACCGGAGGGTTCACGGACTTGTACTCGTTATCCGTGTCTGTGTCCGGGTCCTCGGCTGGGTTGTGCGGCTGGGGGAGGCCAGAGCTCATCTCTTCGCGCCATTGGTTCTGGAGAGATTAATATTGGATTGTTGAAATCAAGTGAGGGCAGTAAAGTTTGTTTGGCATTTTCGTTCCCGATTAGAGGTTGTTATAGCATGGCAGCTTACTAAAAGTATACCTTATGTTAAAAAAAAAATACACGAAATCACAATTAATTGAATTAATAAAAATGATGGAATGCCAAGATGATTCATCTTCGGAGAAAATAACTAGTGTTGCACACGAGATAAACTGTAACTGAAGCTACTTACTGATAAAGAGATGACAATCATTTATGGCTGATTTTTCAAACTGCAGATTTTTTTTATTTGTGGAATAAAATTAACGTCTGACAGATTTTGTATGGAAGAACTGTCAAAAATTCAAAATGATTCCTCCGATAAAATTATCTGGCGTTGGAAAAATCAGCCCTTTAAAGAATAGAATTTAAATTCATATTTGCTTATGGAATAACATATGAAGTGCTACTAACACCTATAATTTTGGGATCAAAATATTTCTTTCCAATCATAGGATATTAGTATTAGATCTTTTGAAATCGCGCAACAATTTGTTGTCAAAATGAACTTTTTACAATAGGACCCTCGAATAGTTAAAACCACACCTATAAATAACAAAGGTTATTTTCTGAAGAAATCTGCAACTTCTTCATACATAAACATACCTCTTTCTCTGCTTGTGTAACTCTTCGGAACATGCCGGTGGTGACTCTGTGGAGATGCGCCTCTTTCTTCATCATCTTCTCTTCATGTTTACCCACTTGTTGGAGCAAGTCTTGATGCTCCTGTAACACAGCAAATAATAATAGTATTAGTATTTACTGAATATAATTGAACCAATTCAAAGTTTTTTGAGGATTTGTTCACGTTTTAGGTAAAAAAAATAGCCGAGTTGGTTCAGCCGGTCTCAAGTGATGCACTTAGCAACTAATAGTTATTCCATTTTTATTACATAGATTGAACAGCGGCCTGTTTCTAGTGAAAAAAAAAAACAATATTGTGAGAAAAAACAAAACTAATATATGCAGCTACTAACCTGGTAAGAAGGATTATAACTGACTCCAGGATGTGGTGTCTCCACCGCAGCCCTCGTCATCACAGACTTGGCTAGAGGAGGCTTTGGTCTGAGCCTCTGTGTAGGTAACACATTGTGGAGCTGTGCTTCTTCAGATATGAACTCGTCTATCAGGGTTTCTGGTATGCCTTTAGCTTCTAGTGCTGGGGAAGAAGATGATATAAATGAATATTATTGTTTTGAAGAAATAATGAAGATAAAGTTATTTTTTTTAAGAATAGGGATGACGAATTTTTTTTTTTTTATCTCATAAGTATACTTACAATCTTTCCCCCACAGATCAATTCCAAAGTTCTGTCTAACTTGCTTAGCCTTCCTCTTCTTGTCTAGAGCCATCTTCCTATTCTTCTTGGCTTCCACCAGCTTCTTCTCAAGCACTCCCTTCTGTGTTAGACGCTTCTCTCTCAACTTGCTCAAAGCGGACGGTTTGGAGCCAATTGGATTTACAGTGTTACGCTTTTTGTTTGGGTCTTGGACCTGGTGGAAACAGATAGTTTGGTTATTTAAGACTAGATGCTGCCTGCGACTTTGTATGTGTGAAATTTCATAGTCCCCGACTCACTACTTTGTTTTCGCTTAGCATTAAAACAAACAAAAAAAATCTTTAACTTTATTATTAGTATAGATTGGATATAGTTTGTTTCATGCAGCTGATAAACTAAACTAAGCTAAGCTCTAGCTGGTTCTAAACTTTTTTTGATAATTAATAAAAAAATAATCAAATATTTTTTTTACTTTGCACATTGTACATTGAGTTTACTGTAATAGGATGATGAATGCAACTAACAAGAAGCTCAAGGCAAATACTGCAGCCACCAAATAAAATCAACATCAGTGACAGAACAAGTAAAGCTTGTTGCTTATGTCATCACGCACATTCCCAGATATTCAAACAAAAATTACTGAAATTTCAGTAACATACCTTAGAAGTAGGTAGTAGTACTTCAAAGCACTTTGGTACTTCCTTCAACTTGGCTCTTTTCTGTAATTTTCGTGATAGAGGCTTCGTGTCCTCAACCTTGACATCATCATTGTCTCCTGCTGTGTCTACCACAAACAGTTCACTGTCTGGCTTTGTGTCAAACTTGCTAAAAGGTTCAAGTTTCAAGTTAATATTGTGAAATGTGGAGCAATGTATTATTTATTTATAAATACTTAAATGATTTTATTTCTGTAAATATGATTGATGTGTAAAATAATAAAATACACTTTTACATATCAATCTTATTTTAAAAACTGGATGAGGTCGACTTTTCCTATCTGACTACTCTGAGAAGAAAGGCCGAAACAAACTTACGAGGTCGCAGTCCCTTTTAAAGTTCATACATAATTATGGTCAGGTAATTTGCAGCATTTGGTTCATAACAAACAATCAATAGTCTGAATGATTGATGTATTTATTTTGTAGGTACAATAGATGAAATTTGCCGATGCTAACGGTGTCACGGTGTCACAATAACATCGCAAATTACTTACTGATTTGTGCTATAAGTTTTACTGATTTTTTATGAATTTAAATAGATTTAGACACTCATGTTAAAAGAAGTGAACAGTGTTTAGTTCTTCAGATATTATAAAGCAGATAGACACTAACGGTATTGCGAAATAAACACAAAATTGTGGCGCACATGATGTCAACATAACCTCACTTACCCCAATCGTTCTTCTAATCTCTGATCTTCTAAAAACTCCTCGACATCTCGGATATCTGAGTATTTGCCCCATGCCTTCTTGTTCTTCATGGAACCACGCTTCTTCCTTTTTACGACGGACATTTTCGTGTATTTATTTATTAAGTATTTTTAAATTTACATGTGTAGCACGTCACGTCAGTCGGGTTTCGAAAGGAACGTTCCGTTTCACTTTCCTTGAGTCCTTGACGTTGTTACTTGTTATGTAGTTTTGGCGCATTTTAATTTGGTTAAAGTTTATAAAACAAAACATTCAAAGCTAATGGATTCTAATTCTTGGTAAATGAGACTTTTAGGCAGCTAAGTTAAAGTGGTAGATATATCAGATTTATATTTCCTATCAGATCACAATTGATATTTCCTATCAGATCACAACACTTGTCAAACATTAACATTCCCAGTTGAAGAGAGGAAACCTGCCCTAAAATACTGGTATAATGTAAACAGGGATTACTCAGATGATAACATCAAAAAATTTGTGGAAGCTATTGGGAATTTGTCATGGTTTGATGTTCTCGAGAACACTGACGCAAACGACAGTTTTAATAATTTTCATGAAAACTTCTCACTATTCTATAAGTTATGTTTTCCCTTAAGAAAAACTAAAGTTTACGTCAATAATACATCACCCAAATGGATTACTAAAGGTATAAGGAAATCTTGCACTTATAAAAGACAGCTTAAAAAAATGTGTTACATAAAAAATAAAAATAATGATGTACGGTCTAGATATTTAAAATATAATAAAATACTAAAATCCTGCGTCCTCCACTCAAAAAAATGTTCAAACCTTAACCACATACTAAAATCTAAAAATAAAAACAAAGCTACATGGGATATCATTAAAAGTAGAACAGACACTCATAAAACATTTAATCAAATAAATGCAATTGATCACGATGGCTGTATTTTAAACAATCCGAGTCAAATAGCTAACTCTTTTAATGATTTTTTTATTGATATTGCTAATATAAAACCTCAACCTGCAAGAAATACCTGTTCATCTCAACCCAATAGGAACAGTTCCAGCATATTTTTGAACCCATGTTCTGATATCGAAGTGTTTCGTATAATAATATCTCTAAACAATAAAAAGTCGGTAGGGTATGATGAGATCTCTACACACATACTCAAATTATGTGCTGAAATCATATCACCAATACTGTGCCACACAATTAATTTATCTCTATCTGAGGGAACCTTCCCTGATAGATTAAAATTTTCAATAGTTAAGCCCCTTCATAAAAGTAAGAGCACACTAGATAAAAATAATTATAGACCTATCACTCTCATTTCAATATTCTCAAAAATTTATGAGAAAATAATGCATAATCGTCTAGTTCAATATATAAACAAACATAAACTTATTAATGAAGAACAAAATGGATTTCAAAAAGGTAAGTCAACAACTTTAGCAGCATTCTCGCTAGTAAGGTCTATAACAGATAATATAGATAAAAAACGCTCCGTTTCAGTAATCTTTCTAGATATGAGCAAGGCTTTTGATCTCGTTAACCACAATACACTTCTAGATAAATGTGAGCGCTACGGCATCAGAGGTCCAGCGTTAGAATGGCTGAAAAGTTATCTCAGCAATAGACAACAGTGTGTTGAAGTATCCCGTATTGATGATAAACTTGTTGCAATGGTATATAAATCTTTATTTAGACACAACGGGTCCGGAGTGCCCCAAGGAAGCATCCTTGGGCCTCTTCTCTTCCTGTTATACATTAACGACTTGCCAAACATAACAAATCATAAGTGCGTACTATTTGCAGATGACGTGTCAGTAATAATACCGGAAAATAACAAAACATTACATCAACAAGAAGTTAATCAAACCATCAACGATATAATTAATTGGCTAAACGAAAACAACTTAAAAATAAATATATCTAAAACAAAATTCATTCAATTTGCAAACTACAAACAAACTCCACCAAAAATTATTCTAAATCACAATAACCAAATAATTAATAAAGAAAATACTATAAAATTTTTAGGTCTAACATTAGATGAAAACTGTAATTGGGGAATACACATTGAAAATCTATGTAAAAAAATAAACAGATTTGTATATGCACTGAGAGAACTACGCAAAACAGCGAATGAAGAAGCTGCACTCAACGCCTATCACGGCTACGTAGCGTCTGTATTAAGATACGGCTTACTCCTATGGGGTAACTCATCACACATACAAAGAGCATTCATAGCGCAAAAAAAATGCTTGCGAGCAATAACTGGGGCGCCTCCATACGAGAGCTGTAAACCAATTTTTAAAAAGCTAAAGGTTCTAACTCTATCTTCTACTTACATTTTTGAAATAGCCATATTTGTCAAGAAAAACTCTCACTTCTTCTCCACAGTAGCCGAAAACAATAGATTTGCAAAAAGGGACCCCACCAAGTTAAAAAACCAATTTTGTAATAGCACTCTCCACTACAGAAACAGCTACCTTATGTCCATTAAAATATATAATCATATTCCAAAAATAATAAGAGAGCTACCATTTAATGTTTACAAAAGAAATCTGAAAAATTGGCTTCTCCAAAATAATTTTTACAACTTAAAAGAATTTTTTGAGTATAAGGGTAAATAAGTAATTTTTTTATTTTTTATTTAATGTAGATTTATTTAGTTGTATAAAAGAAATATTGTTATTGTTGTTTTTTATTTGATATTGTATAATAGAGTATAAAATTAATGTCCGTAGTATAAGTGTTTTGTATTGTTTATTAGAGTTTAAGTTAGGTTTTATACCTACCGACGTGTACATTAGGTTCACATTGTAAATATTCGGATGCCGCTATTAGCGGCGGATGTGTGGAACTTACCCATTATACCAACCAACTTTGTACCTACCATATCCGACGAATAAATGTCTTTGTCTTTGTCTTTGTCTTTATAATTATCGTTACATTTTGTACTGCGTCAAAGAAACGTAACTAATCACTTTGATGTTTACTGATGCGTTTAGAAATACAAGAGCAGAAAAATGTGCATCGTGGTGCAACACTATTCATGAACGAAATAATAGGTAGATAATTTTATTTGAGTACCTAGGCCGCCAGGCTTGAACTGTATAAGCCGATGCATTGAAGAAAGGAATCTTAAATGGCGGCTTGTACTTGCGTTGACAGATAGTACAGTTAGCATGTAAAATTTCAAGCCAAAGTTTTTTTTTTCAAAGAAGGCATAATAACTGTCTCCGCACAGTACACACGACCAAACAACGAAACAACAATAAAACAAAACTGAACAACAATAACAAACAGGTAAGAACGGAATATATAACAAGGAATTCGTAAAAAGGATCACTGAGCGCGTCAAGACAGCGTGGAAGCAAATCAAGACTAATTTTTTTTTGCTTACGGTACGCGCGAGAGTGAGTATAGACGGCACTAGTGTGCGAGCGAGAGAACATGATAAGCGCCGCCATTTAAGATTCCTTTCTTTAATGAACCGGGTTATAACGACATTACTGTAATGCTAAGAAAAGGAACCAGGCTTATACATTGTTGTTGCTTGAAGAAGATGATTGTATCTTTCTACTACCATCTACTTGTTAATTTAGGTAGGTACCTATTTCTACGTCAAACAAGTTTTTAAACCTTTCCAATCCTCGAAAGTATGTTTTTACATAGGTAGGTATGAATGAACCGTAGCCCCAATTTAAGAGGTCATACAAATAGTTCTTTGTGGGAATCGAACCCGTGTAATTACGCCAAGTTTTATAGGTGGCTAGATAGGCTTATGGTAAAATAAAAATACACATTTATAAATTAATTATCACCTCGTACTTTCACGTTTATTTCAATGCACCACAGAATAACATTGAGATCTGTCTCTTCAATAAATTAGGTTTTGTTCAATGTAAAGTAAATACCTACAAATGATTTTATTATTTTATTACTACAACGTCCTTAAAAATAAGTAACAAAATTAAAAGCTATGTAGACATCGAACTAATAAATGGCATTTAACTATTTGGTTTAACTATTTTTTCTTCTTTTCGTCATCGCAATCTTCTTCCTCTTCTTCTTCTTCTTCTTCTGCCTCTTCTGCCTCTTCTTCCTCGGGTTCAGCCGCCTTGTGCTCTTCTTTTGCTGGCGCTAGACACATCATTTATTGGTTTATTATTTGAAAGACATATATTGAAGTACTAACCTCTAAATATTTTAGTTTTAAAGATAGTTGAGTACCTAAGTGGTAACAATAATGTTTGAAAAGGATTTTAATGATTATGATATAAGATGTGTGCATTTGATAAATAAATAAATAGGTGAACTAAATTCATTGGTAGATAAATACATAAATAATAAAGGGAATTAAAAGTTAAAATATGGCATAAATAAAAATAATTATACAAGGGCCATATCCTTGGTGTGTAGAAAGCGATGAGCTACTTAGGTACAACATGGACCTACCTCTTAAATAACGTTCTTCTACTACCATCCAAAAAATCTCAATTGCTTCTCATAATTACTCTGATTGTGATCCTTAAAAAAGCTATCTAAATTAACGTAAGCGTCGGGAAACGTCTTCCCAATAGATTTGGCAAAGACTGTTGGTTTAGCGACTAACTTGGTAGGCTTAGCAACTAATTTTGTAGGTTTAGCGACTAATTTAACTTGTTTAGCGACTAATTTTGTAGGCTTAGCCGCGATAGGTTTGAACCTAAACTGTTTAAAAGCTGAATGGAATGGCTGGAACCGGTATTCGACGGATTTTTCAAGTTCAATCTGGTTTGGTTTTGAAGGTGGTGATTGGTTGAGTGCGGACTTGGCGGGTTTTGGTGTGAATGCGTTGGTTTCTATGAGAGCGTGAGTTGGTTCTGGGGCAGGGGTGAGCGGAAGTTCTTCATGGAGGTGCAAGGGTTGTTCGCTGGTCACTTGTATAGGATCCTGGTCGGAGCTGGCCCACTCTGAAATATAGGAAAGATCTCGCTTTACGAATCTTCTTGATTCGTCGACGAGCCATGAAACAAAGCCACAGGTTAAGCCGGGTAAGCGAATATGGTCCTATATACTTATATATAGTAAGAGATTTTGGAAAATAGCATTTAAAAGTTTTGGAGAGTTGAGAAGAAGCATAGCGTTTAGGTAGGTAATACGTATTTGGGGAAAAGGTGTCAGAATTAAAGTGCTAGGCGTAAATAAGTGATAGATAAGTACTTACCTTTAGAGTCATTTATAATATACGGAGGTGCACCTACTTATGATACTTCGCAGTGATTTTCTAAAAATACTTCTTGTTTTACTGGTGCAGACAAGACATTTTAATCTTTACTCAGTTTTAGGAGCTTCTTTATCAAATTGGACCTCATAATTAAAATATTTAAACGATCAATTGCTACTAAAGTAGTGTTGTCAATCGCTTGAATTGCAATTGGTAGACAATCAAGTTGCGCATCAATATGTATCAATCACCTAAATATTGACAATTGCGTATGTTCGTTTCGGGGACCCTTTAGAAATCTAAGAACTTCATACAATAAAAATAGAAAAGTCTATAATGATTTGAATTCCTTATTATCCTTCACCTTCTTCATTCTTCCTTGGCTTGTGGGTTTTCGTCAAGGTTTTATAAGTGTTCATGTCATGTCTATATTAAACTATCCTAAACTCGTTTTAAAGATCTTTCTACCAGATATTGTGAGAGAAGCAAGGTGGGTAGGTAGTGTTAGTCAAGTCAAGTTAGTGATATTAAGTGAGATGTCAAGTAATAGTCAGAAGTAGTCAGAGTCAGATAGTCACAGTCAAGATCGTATTGAAAAAACAGAAGTAACAAAAACAATACTTTATTTTTTCACACTTTCTGTCGACACTCTATGGCTTTGAGACATCGCACTTAATTTTGTATGTTAGTATCAAAGGAAACTGTGTTACATAACATGCAACGCAACAAGCAACATAGCCTGCAACGTGTTGCAGTAACCATGGAAGAAACTTACTAGATTATCACATTGCTTTGTTGCGTTGCAATGTTACAAGGTTCGTTTGCCATTTGGTGTTTGTTATTACCTCTAACATTTTTGTAGTATAACTATAAAGTTACACATATACAAAACTGGAACCATTCGGGACCTCATATAAAAGTAAAAAATGTTTGAAAACATAACAGATATCACATAAACTCGATCTTGTAGCACTCCTAACTATAAAAACATTTTTTATTTACATCGCAGTAGAGGTTACTCTACTTGTAAGTTAAGATTAGAATAGGATATGCAAAGTGGTGAAATAAATATTTTAATGCTAAAGTATCCTATCCTAATACTAACGTATAGCTTTTGTTCTGGGATTCTCAAACTTTTTTACTTTGTTGACTTTTATTATGACAGGAGAAGAGCTAGGAAAAACTATGTAAGGGAAATGAAGTAATGAGAAGGGAGGATATCAAAAGAGGGGGAAGAAAAGAAAAATGGATATTTGAAAAACCAATTAATGAATGATAAAAGAGAAAACATGATTTGAAAACGTATCGTGTGAAACGATTAAGGACAAGCAATATTTTTAAAATTAGATAAAGGAATATAAAGGTAATTAAATGGTGATGAGGAATAAACCAAAAAAGAAATAAAGACAGGAATGTTACAAAAACATAATGGAAAGAGGAAAAGGTATGGAGAAACTGAATAGGAAAGACAAAAATCAACAACTCAAAAAACTTAATCAAATCCCAGAACTTAGACACCTAAAACCTTATTGTTACTAGTGGTGGTAGTCCGACTGTAGCTGATGGTAGTACTCCTGATTGCCCTGCTCTTCGCTTTGAGGAGCAGCCTGGTACTGCTCGGGCGCCGTACCTTCGTGAGAAGCATCCTTGTGATGTCCACCTCCGAGCCCTGCTGCCGCTGCCTTGGCTGCTGCTGCTGCAGCATTAGCCTGGGCCTGTTGAGCCGCCGCCTGTAAAGATATGGTGTTATTGAGATGAAAGTGGTTTTTATGATAGTGGAAATTCGTGGTCCAGTTTGGATCTCAAGTGCTCCTTTACCTATGGAACAGTTTTTTTTTTTAATTTCTTGTTTGTTGAACGTTATGAATGTGATTGGCACCTATGTCTGAAGACCTAATAATGAAAATATGGAAACTTGGAAAAGAAAATACATACTTTATAGAATTGCTAGTCAGATTGATAATTGAAACATGAGAATTTTGAAGAGAAGAAGATTGATAAGACCGTGAGAATAGAAATGAACAAGAAAAAGATATAAATAAGACACAAAGCAGCTTGGAAGATATATTGAGAAGGTACGCAAATTTTACTAAAAGTGAAAAAGACAGAAACAAAGTGTGAAGTGAGATCAACGGGTTTATTTAGTGCTAGCAAGAATATTGAACATAAAATAAATAGCTTTTCATATTTCTCATTGTGCTTCTCTCCGTCTCAGTAGAACATGGAAATGGTAATGTCCTCAAAAATGTACGCCTTTGAGTTCCGCTGTGCTTCCTGTTTAGGGAAACGTCACTCATTATTATTTCTGATTTTCAACTAACTAACTACGAAATCACGAAAACGCATCATATCAGAAACGTTTGCCAATTATATTGGGTTAAAAGTAGCAATCAAGATCCATGTCATTTTAATTTAAGATTAATAAAACCTATTTCTCAAAGTAACATTTCAATATCCTAACAGTGCCTTGAGGGTCTAGATATCATCCCAAGTAAACATCCTACTATTAAACCACTCGGAACCAACAATACCAGAAATTCTATCCCCCATACCTGAGCCTTTCTCGCTGCCGACTGCGTAGCCTCGAAGTCGATCCTAACTCCATGAAGCTGCTCCTGCAGCGCATGCAGCCTCTGTCTGGCAGCTCCAACCATGGCAGTCTGGGCACCGAGCTCACCTGCAGCCTGGGAAGCTGCTTCGTTGGCGTTCTCTGATGTGGCTTGGGCAGCGTTCAGGGCTGCTTGGATTACATTCACCTGTGAAGATTTTGGGGGTTGAGTTAAAGATGTCCAAAAAGTAGCATGATTTCCGCACTAAACCTTTGACCGCAAAGGACTTATGCAGGAGCGTCTAAAATAAGTGATTCAGTTTTTTTAGGATTTTGATGTCACTAGATGTTAAAGGGAATAAGGCAGATGCAGAAAAAATTGACAATTGCAATGACGATACTGGACTACCTACCAAAAGAACTCAAATAAGTAACGTTAAAAGCATAAGAGTTACAAAATGGAACCATTTCTCACAATATGCTGAGAGCGAAAGTTATCAAGTTCAATGTACAATCACTCTCTAACAGTGACTTAACAGGAAGGTGACCCGTATTGGTTACAATGTTAAGATCAAATTGCATCATGTGGGGCATCTATAGTTTCAATACTGGATTTCTACACAACATGCAAACAAAGTAGTTCTTTAAAGTACTCACCTAACTCATTTTGATGGGACGATTATAATTAGGGCAAAAAGTATTATATAATTTTGTTTTAGAGATTTAATACTACATAATTATTGACGAAGAGAACGTAAAACATTAAGTACAAAATACAAAAAGTTTATTGCAGTAACTTGTACAACTTTTACAGTAAATCTTACACATGGACCTCCTTTTAAGTAAAAGATATACCTGTGCTAGGAGGCCCCGCTCTTCAATGACAAATTATAAAATGGTAAAAGGGGTGTACCAATAGATAATAAAATTTAAACAAGAAAATATAAGTAAAATCTAAAATTAAATTAAACAACATTCTGATCAAATACTGTCGAATTCATATCGATACTGCAAGTGAACCGAATTCATACCAGTCAAAGGCAAGTCATTGGCATTATTTTCCATTGAGAAAATTATAATGACAACTGTGTCAATACAAAATAAAATCAATATAATAATATATGGACCTTGGACTCTAAACGGTAATTTAAATAATATCTTAGATACAATAAACACAAAATGGACCGAAACGTTGTTATAATTAAAATGTGTCGCAAACAAAACTAACGAACAACGATAAAATCAGTGCTTGCAAAATGTTTCGGTTCAAACCGTTACGATTTCTTGATTGAGTTTCTTAAATTCTAGCGAACTTAGGAGGAATTAACTTTATGGCGCAAACTGAATGAAAAAGAAAATATTAACACAAACTGCAAAATAAATGAGTGGAAATTAGGTACAGTTTCTGATTCACAATCATTAAATTGAGAACGTAGCCAATGGTAAAGTCAGGGGAAGAATTTGAAGGTCATTGCTAATCGTCCAGTAAGCGTTGCTCTCTTACAAAATCCATTCATACAATGACTTTACGATTACAGCTAGGTATATTGTGCCTAACATACCCAAGACCTTTGTCAACCTGATGGGGACACATTATTTCAAATGAAGTTGCAATTGAGTGTAATATAATCATCAGATTATGACCAACGGTCACTGTGCTGACCAATTTAGTCAATAGGCTGATATTACTGGAGCATTAAAAGAAAATAGAAGAAGCAACGTTCATTGATGTAATCACTGAAGAAATGCTGATTATATCTGAAAAGTGATGGTCGTAATCATCCATGTCTTGGATTCACAGTTTTTGCAAATTATGTTTGTTACGTCTTTTATCGAAAATATTTTTTTCAACCATCCCGCCCGATGATGCTTATGTGTGTGCTCAAGCAGTCAAAATGAAATAAGAAGTTGGCATTTCTTAAAAAAAAACATTAGGATTTGCATTAGCCCCATAGCTTGAGAAACACTGACCCACTTTCAACATTATCTTCCATGAATTTCTTCTATTATTACAAACTTTGTATTAACTTATTTATTTTATATCCGGCACGTCAAATAGAACTACTCAATCAAAATTACAAAATGATTAGCAATGGCTGACAACAAATCACCGTCTTTCCTAAGATCTTTCTGTTGCAAGAACTGACCGTTTTTCGTTCCTTACTTAGTTACTAAACACCATAACATAAAAGTAAATCAATTACATGCCATTGCAAAGTTCAAATTAATATATTTTTGTTCACATTTTGTCACGTAATATTTGGAAACTGAAATTCAATTTATTTTTCGCGGGAGTTGTATTTGTGTCATGCATGATGAAAGTTTCAAAAATTTGTTAGGTCCATAAGGCTTTAATATATCACTTATTTCAAATTAGTACGAAAAGACTATTCAAATATTCAAAGACATCCTTGGCTTTTGAATTAGGTATCTACTAGAGACAAGACAAATTCTCATTTAATACAATTTCTTCAACATCAAACAACCATGACGACCTGTCGATGCTAACCGCTCTGGATGTTGGATCGCCATTATAATATAATACATATAATTTACTTAAATATCTTCAGTATTTCCATAGCAGTCTAGGAATCGAATTTAATTAAAGCAAATACATCATTATAATATTATAGAAAATAACTGAGATGAACATGATCGCATGATCCAACTTATTGCAAGCGACTTACTTTCGATGACTCAATACCTAAACATTTTCCATTAAGTATTCATTTGATTCAGTCTGCAAGATAAAAGCCTACTCACGGACATTACCGTAGCCTACTTATAATGTAATCTTATAGCCCATTGAAAAAATGCATAAGGAGATGTGATAACGCAAACAAATGTAAATACTTTTCCGTTTGCTTTTGCTCTACATTACCGGTGATCTAAATCGTACGTTCTATTTCTTTAATTTTTTGTGCAACTTCAATAACCATTACTATAATATGACTTTCAACTTTCAGATTGTCAACAATTTAGTTTGTGGCATTACCAATTTAAGCCACACAATGTCGGGATTGCCACCTACTGCAATTGAAATAAAACGACCTATGGACGCGATCAATTCATTTTCCGAAGTAAGTGGACCGAGCGATTGCGTAAGTCCGTAGTGTTAATTGACTTTCTGATATCTTTCTTCAATGTTTTATATTATTTTTTCGTAAATCTCATTTGTACCGATTTGCACAACGAGTTTTTTGTAAATTGCGTTGTTAGTCGCGTTGCTGTTTTTATTATCTTTAAAAGTTACTTTTAGTGTCACCGTTGCGTTATTTTCGTTGTAAAAAGCTGACAGCCGGTCTCTGGTTTTTTTAATTAGTTCATTGCCAAAATTATTGTGTATTTGTACTGGACCAGTTTGCACAATTGTTATAAATAATTTGCATTTTTTTAGTAACACTGTTTGGCCGTGGACGGAAAGTGCGTTTCACTTGTTTTTATTGCTGCTTTTTTATAGCTTGTAAATATTGTATAAACGAACCGATTATTATAAACTACTAAGATTAAGCAGCTAAGTGAATCACTTTTTCTTGTCGAAGTAAGCAACAAAGTTGCGCACAACATTGCCATTCCCCTTAGAATTCCTTAAAAGTCCTTTGTATATCTCAACGTCATTTATTACAGGCACTGCTTAATAAAATGCACAATATTAAGTGGTGGTTGGAGGGTCCTGAGTTACAGATCACCCGGCTCTCTTAGATAGGACATGTTAATTTACAAAACGGTTAGAGTCAATATATTATACAATAACAGTCTCCAATTTCAATTAATTATAAGCATAAGCTACAAAATTAGATTTCATTTCGTTTCATAAGTTTTTCAATCTCACGTACCTGGTGCATAGCTTGCTGGGCAGCATTGGCAGCAGCTTGCGCGGCTCTCTTAGCCTGTTGCAACTGCATCTCTTCACCCTGGAGCCCGACCTTGGCATCTCTGACCTGCTGCTCCAATCCTGACAGGATAACCTGTTTACCAGCAAGGGCAGCTTGGGCAGTCGCACTAGCTTGGGCTGCGGATTGGGCAAGGGTGTTCTTGGCTACATAAGCAGCTTGGTAACCAGCGGCAGCCTGGTTTCCTAAAGCAGTCTTGGCTTGGTTTGCTGATCCTTGAGCGATGGTTCTGAGGCCACTGCCTTGACTGAAGCCTTTTTTGCCGCCGCCGCCGCTGGCTGCTGCCTTGACGTCCTGGATGTATGCGTCGTAGTGGCTGGCTGATTCCTGAGGATCCTGGGCCTGTGCAGCCTGTTGCTGCTGTTGTGCGGAGTGGTCGTAGTCGTATTCATACTCGATGGGGGAGCTGTCGCGGGCGACGGGTGCTGCGGCCGAGAGGGAGATGGTGCCTGGAAGAATGGGGCTGGTTAGTACAGTATGTGAAATTTTTAATTGAATAATGGGTTGTATAAAAGATTATATGGCTAGAATGACGATAACAGACACCAATAAGTAAGGAGAACGGCCTGGAGAATGATGATTTTAATATATTCAAAACTAACCACGTTTATGTTAGGTATTGACAATCTCTCAAATCTTTGGTGTTTTAAGTTCCAGCAAAACTCGATTCCATAATTCTTGTTTACACAAATTTCAAGATAGACCTTCGCATTTTTAACTTAATTAATAAAAATATACTTTCACAAAAAATACTGTCTCTTTAACTGCGTTAATGCAACTGTCTCAAAAAACATGTTAAGTATAATGCAAGTTTATTGTAGGACTATTTTTGGGGCAAAATGTTGAGAAACACTGAGTTGCTGAATCTCGCTCAAACAAGATTTGCGCGCGGTAACGTTAACATTAACTGAACTTTTATTATGTTCATTTAATTATTTTGTAATAATCGGAAAATCTCTTCTTTTATTACTTTTATATAGGAACCCATTCTTTCTTGTGACATTATGAATTTTGACATAATTATACGTCGCGAGTTCGCGATACAACTCGATTGGCGCAGTGGCTCAGCGATTAGCTGGTACGGTACGGTTGAGGTTTGAATCCTGCACAGATATAATAGCCTACATTCTACATAAATAGGTTTTTTTCTGAATATGGTTCTTTGTGCATGTGATGTAGGTAGATATCATTAAACGTAACCACGACACAGAAAAAAATCCCAGTGTGGAGACATAAAAAATAGAGGGAGAGATTGGTTTTCATCCAACAATTCCATGTTTTTCTTTCCCCAGATAACAGTGGAAGTTATTAATAATTATTGATCGTAACTAGTGAACTCATAACTAATAAGGTATTTAACGTGATCACGCGCATGCGTTGAGGAAACAAAGTGAAGCGATCTAGCGTGAGGAACGTATGCCTTTATTAACTTCCGAACAGCCGAAACTATTTACATTCCGCCTTGTTATATAAACCCGATAACGTGATATAATTGTATGTAATTAAATTCGTTTTAATTATTGGTTCTATAGATGCTTTTTTGTTTTGGGGCAAAAAGAGTTGATTTTAATTACAGTAATTGATATTGATTTTACCTATTCGTTTTTGTCGGACTTATAATCTCTGATACATTTATGGCAGTATGTGCGAATTTTCTCCATCCGAGAGTAGAGAGAGTAAAGTTTAAGGTTTATTTTTTCTGGTTTTTGTTGGCCATCTATATTGATTTATGCAGATGACACACTCTAAGCTTACAGAATACGTTTAAAGAGATGCTTTGAGAAACAACGAACGTGCCTACTCTTTCTATGATAAGAAACCAGAAGATGCTGGGTCTGTTTACTTGAGAGACTTCAGATAGAATCATCCAAGAGCAAATAGAGATGACCAATAAGCCCAAAAACATTAGTAAATTCAATTAGATCATAACATCTTATCCACATACATTTTAGATGGGTAGATAAGTAATGATCTTACAAATATTTATGAAGGGCTACGGCTGGCTGAGGATGAGGGCCTGGGTTCGAGTCCCGAGTCGGACAAAGTGTTATTGGGTTTTCGATCTGGTATTTCTCAGTAGCAGCCCGGAGTGAGGATTTGTGCCCGGTGGATGGCAATAGCCTCGCCCCCTATTACATGGGACTTAAACATAACTGGCGAAATGTGGGTGTACTATAGGTACACCTCTGCCGTACCCTTAGGGGATTACATGCGTGATGTTTTTGTTTCATTTACAGCTTCAGACAATAAAAACTCATCGCATGGCACTGTAACATGATTTCCATTACATGGAAAAGCTAAACGGAAACGGATATAATTGCACTTTTTCTGCATTGTTATGTATTGGTTTGCAGGGCGAATTGAATTTAGTAGGTACTTAGACACACGATGGTTTCATAATTCGTTTTCATGAAGTTCCTGATGATGTTACGAAGTTAATTTATTAAATAGTACTGTAGGTACCTAGAAAGTAGTAATGAATAGGTACTTATAGGAGGAGAGCCAGGCAGGGACTATATAAAATAGTGGCTAACAGAAAAATAGATGAACCGCCTTTTAGTTTGTTTTTAACAAGAAAAAAATAATTTAAATAATGTTATTTAGAAAATAGATCTTGTAGGTATTTATTAATAATTTTCTTTTAGTATTTTTTATTTTCTAATTTAATAATAATAATATAATAATATTCCACAACTATCACACAACGCCATCTAGTCCCAAGCTAAGCAGAGCTTGTGTTATGGGTACTAGACAACTGATAAACATACTTATATATTTCTAAATACATACATATTATAGATAAATTACAACCAGACACAGAACAAATGATCGTGCTCATCACACAAACATTTGTCCTGGGTGGGAATCGAACCCACGACCTCCGGCATAGCAGTCAGGGTCACTAACCACTAGACCATCAGGCCTGTCTAAATTTATTTATGTACCTACTTAATGATTTTATGTCACTTATTAAACTTTTTAATAATTGTTAATAATTAAATAATGCTTACCAATGCACAATAAAACAGCTGTAAAGGACTTCATTTTCGCAACAGTCGAACTGAAATTACACCGAGTTTAAATTAAATTTACACTCGTACTCATTATGTACTTATACAATTTAATAACAAAAAATTAAAGCTACTTAATTTTTTTTTTAATACAGCAATTTTAAGTTGAGAAAAGCGAGTTTGATGTTATAATTACAAACATTTAATTTTCTAACTATAAAAAATTATTTTAACACAATTGATAAGATAAAAAAATAACTCGACTACTTTTAACAAAATAAAAAAATCTAGCCAAAAAAGTTTTTTAACACAAATCACTCGAAAAAATCTAGAAAAAATTGCTAAAATCAAGCACTAGATAAATTCACTTTAATACCTTCCAAAACTTTCACAAATGATTAATATATTTTGGTTTAGGTCGGGGGTAGGTAGGCCCCGCTGTGCGGACTGTGAGGCAATGTACTCTTGGACAGAAATAACTTGTATTTATAGTGATTACTCTACGGAGCGAAAGACTATCGTCCACAGAGGAATTGTATAGAGCGGCGAGTTGAAAAGGTGAAGAAAGGAGCGCTATTGTTTAGTTAGGTGGACAGCTGTGCAGCACCTTAAAGTTATTGTCTGGTGTTAGTTGTAGGAAAGACACAAAAAAATGTTAGTCTTAAGGAAAATGCTTCATGCGTTTGAACGATGCTCTTTTGAATGTAGAGTTCCGACGAACTGCCTTAGTCCCAAAGAAAATGCAACATATGTTTGAACGGTTTTTCTTTTTTTTCCGATGAACTGCCCAACAACCGGTGAATAGGTCGAATCCGCCGAGATGAACCCCGTCTCGGGCATCAACGCATCAATGGCATAAAATGTCACACTTCTGACAGATGCGATCATGTGAATATGACATAAATTGTTACCATATGATATGATCACATTGTATTGCTATGTTGCACATACCTATATAGGGCTTCTACTTATGAGATAAAATAAGCTGCATTATAGCCAATAGGTGATTTTTTTTTACTTAATGGAGTTCTGTATTTTTTTCTTTCTCCCCCATGGACAAAAGGCGTGAGCTTATGATGTGTATATGTGTTTTAAATAATAGGTACCTAAATGGTTCATGTGCATTCAGCATTCATTTGCAATTTAACATGTATGTATGTCGCGTGTACCTACTTTACGGTAAGGATAGTTTTTTTTTTTTCATGATAATGTCCTGAGAAAAGCTCCTTTTCATGCTTTTCCAAACCTTACTTTTATAGCCAAAAAAATGGGCAGTTAAATTCCTTCTCATAAGATAATAGTAAATAGGTATTATCCCCTCTTATGTTATCCGTAACAGTTTCGCACACAATCTTAGGGTGCAAAGTGGAGAAAAATAAATTATATCATTGTACTAACTGCGGCTGGGGCACGCCCGTCACCATGTCATAATGTTTAGTCAATCACATGCCTGGCCCCAGGCGTTGCATGCATTTTGTTACATTTAAATGCAATTCTGAATAGTTAGAAGAGAGTTAAGGATTGTCATCAGCAGGAGAGAGTGGGAAGAGGTAGATTTGGCGGAAGGAAAGGCAATGAGAAATTATTTAGTTCGACATCACATCATCATCTGCCTAGCCTTTTTCCAACTATGTTGGGGTCGGCTTCCAGAGTTCCAGTCTAACCGGATGTAGCTGAATACCAGTATTTTACATGGAGCGACTGCCTATCAGACCTTCACAATCGATACCCCCGATAAGAAACTACATGAGGACCACGACCGCTCTGACGAGAATGCTACGAAGAAGAAAAACAACGATACTCCTTGGTCAGACTGGTTGTCAGACTTTCGGGCTTCTGACGACCCGTATACGACTGTCAAAGATCCATGAATAACAGCTGGGACCAACGGCTTAACATGCTTTCTGAGACACGAGGGAGTCTCGGTATGTAAAGATCATCATGGATCGACCGCGGCAAGCGTAGCTTAACCTGATCGATCGACACGTGCGGCTGTTATTACTTAGCCACGACATCACATGCATGGATTCAACTTGGTAGGTATTAGGTATCTAGTCTACAAACTTGGTTTTATCCTCCAAATCAGCGCATCCATTGTTCTTTTTTGAATCGCGAAAAAAAAAATCAGCTGTTCCCTACTTTTGTGTTCGTATAACTCGTCAAAATGTCGAGAACAGCTGATTTTTTTTTCGCGATTTCAGGTTTGGTCCCATAGTAAAAGTTGTTCATAATGATCACACACCAACAACCTCTTAAGAGGTCATTGTACAATGACCTCTTAAGAGGTTGTTGGTGTTTTTCCAATAACCCTGTATACAAATTCAAGGGAGAGAGGTGTTGAGATGACTCTATACGCTATTTGTTTTGAAAATAACTCTGCAATTGCCGCTTAAATGCATACCGACTGGTGGCCGTCCTGATGGATTATCGTGATTAGATATCGATACTCAGCACGTCTGCAGAGTTCCGCTAGATAATTTAATTTGACCCTGTATAGCGAAAGCCTATAGACAGTTTCGCTGAGTGTCTCGCCAATGACTAGGTACCTATAATGTAATGTTAAGTTATCTTAATTACTAACATAGGATACGTTTTTTTACTAACAAATGAGCCATGGTTACTTGAAATAAATTGAAAAATTGAAATTGAAATAATTTTTTCCTATTTTTGGCAACAAAAATCTAAATTAGTTTCTCAATTGGAGCATGGAACGAGTATTGTTAGAGAATTAGAAACATACTTTGCAATAATACGGAAAAAAGCTCTATATCGACGACTCTTACATAATAATCAGGATTTAACTTATTAAACATTGTTCTCTATATACCTCCCATACCTACTGTAACTCGAAAACATTGTAAAAGCCAATTATTTTTAAAAGAGTAACCATGGAGTTTCTTGCCGGTTCTTCTCGATAGGAAACGACCAATTGGAACCGTGCACCTAGCTTCTGACGTTTCATAAGTGCCCATGTGAAATAAAAATATTTTGATTTTGACCTAATGATAGCAGCTTATTACTGACCCATTGCTGGGCAAAGGATCTCATCTCATATATACAAAGAAACCTAGAGCATAGATCGCCACACTTGCTCAAGCAATTTGGCGGTTGATGATTTCAGATTAACATTACAAGGTGTAACAGAATAAACGCAAGTTCTGAAAGTATTTTGTTCATAATTGACTACTGAATCGATTGCAATAAATTTTAATATACTTAGGTATTTTTATTTTTTAAATTATGTATTTTGCCATACTGACCGCCGATTGAGCCAAAGAAAATTAAGTCTTATTTCAATCGGGCAATAAGACTCAATTTTCAATGCATAAAGTAATGCTAGGATCAACACGATTTTCTTAATAATAATGGTTACTTAAAAAAAATAATGTTGGTAATTGTATTATGCTTTTAACTCAATACTCTAATTGGGGTGCATGAGGTCTTGCGTTAATTATGTTACATATTGTATTTAAAGTGTGACGATTGGATGGGTGACCATCTTTACATACCGAGAGACACGGAGGGGACCGTGGCAGTTGTTCCTGCCATTCGTAGATCTTTGACAGTCGTTACGGGTAGTCAGAAGCCCGAAAGTCTGGCAACCGGTCTTACCAAGGGATATCGTTTTACCCAGTAACTGGGTTAAGGAGGTCAGATAGGCAGTCGCTCCGTGTAAAATACTGGTATTCAGCTGCATCCGGTTAGACTGGAAGCCGATCCCAACAAAGTTGGGAAAAGGCTCGGCAGATGATGATTAACATTATACCTAAGTGCAAGTTTCCTCACGATTTCCTTCACCTATTACATGTCAGTGATGTCCAGGATAAATTTAGAAAATACATACGTACCTATATTCCATTTGAAATAAGATTAGACGTTTAAATAAACCTTTTTTGCCGTTCGTTCAACCAATTTTTTTGAACGGACGGTAAAAAGGATTGTTTAAATTTCTAATGTTATTTCAAATGGTGTATAAATATACACAAACTCACGCTTCCTCCTATGAGGGTAGGTAGAAACTACAGAACCCCCTCTGAAGAAACCAGAAAGTACATATGAATTGAAAAAGTCATCTGTAGTACTTTTACGGATTTGAACCCACAACCTCGTGCATGAGAGGCGAGGCCTTATCTAACCACTGGGCCATAAAGGCACTACTGTGGACTTTATCTTTTCGCCACTAGAAAGTGTAGAACCTATACTCATGATAGATTTTAGTTTATTTTAATAAAGTGGATCGCGATAGCTGGGCGTTGGATCCCGGGCTTGACCCCGAGTTGGAGAAGTTATTACGTTTCCATAAGAATTTCTCTGTGACAAACCAGTGGTTGCAGTTGTGCCAGGTTAACGACACATTGACAATCGAGTCGTCCATGATTACAAAATGCTTACCCTTCACCAATTTCATGGTGTGTCCCTACACTTTTCATTAGTTTAGCAATACGTAGGTAGGTACCTAAGTATTCTTCTGTCTTCCCCGTTCATAAAACCAACATGAATCATTCAACTACACATGTACATTTTCCATCTATAACGAGTTACATTAACTATAGTTTTTTAACTCGTTCCGTTGCGTGTTTCCAGGCGATCAGTAACAACCTCACTTTTTGTAAAAGTACTGAAAACGCAATGTAAGTATTATAATAATCTGGTCAGGCTTCTTCTTCACGGTTGGTTTAAATTGATTACGTCATTGGCCATTAGGCTATAAGAGGAGTGTATTTTCATACTACATTTTGGGCAGGTGAGGTCCATCTCTGACCATCCATGAATGTCGTAAAAAAGGTAAAGAACACCCATATAACATCTCATACCTTTGCCATTTCCGTGGTAATGATGTCTATATGTCAACTGTTTCACAGGTTAGGGTGTTATCTTGGAGAGCTTTATCAACTCGGTCTAAACCACTAGACCATGGAACCGTACCTAGCAATAAGCCGAGTAGATAAAAAACTTTTTTACAAAAATAAACAAACGACTTCCAAAAAAAACACTACAAAGTGAAAAAGAAGTCGGTGTCGTTGGTTCCGCATTTTCGTTTTTGACACCGACTTCCGAAATTAAAGTTATTTTTCACTTTGTAGTGTTTTTTTTTTGCAAGTCGGTTTTTTTTTTGTAAAAAAAGTTTTTATTTTTCACTTTTTAGTTGTACCTACCCCACACAAATTCATATAACACTACTTGCTATGTAAATATCAATGACAGGAAGTTATTAAAATATAAAGTGGAAAAAATTCGTATTATTGAAGCTAACTCACAAACTACCCGCGCAAAGTTAATAAAATGACATGGGACCACCCCTGAGGCATAGGTACCTTATCCATTAAAAAATAATTTTGCAAATCCGTCTATATATGACGGAGTTATGCCCGAACATACATAAAAGGTATAAACATAAAAATTGAGAAACTTCGCCTTTTTTGAAATTTGAAGTCGGTTAGAAATAGCGTGTGACGACAGCTAGATGAACAACACAATTTATTGTGAGTAGAGTGGGACAATCTGTCCACCAAGCGTACCAAGATGTGCCAACTGATATTGCTATTGTATCAAAACTGCAACGACAATAAAACTGTTTAACAGAGATATTAATCACAATTATTTTATTGATTTGGTAATATAACCTTTAAACTATGGTATAGAGTTTAGTTTGTCCTTATTGATAATTAAAGTACCATATATTATTATATCTTAGAAGGCCTAATTCTAATTACCTTCAACAATACTTTCAGATTTGTTTCAAAGATAAAAGAAAGTAAAGTGAAGGCTGCAATAACATTTTTCACCAAAGAACGATTAGCTGGTTACTAGTTGACAAAAATAATCGTTTTGTTTCCAAAGAACCAATCAAGTCTTAGGATCGGTGCATATACCTGTAGGTATCCTATGACATGGCTTGAATAGCCCGTGTTTGTTTATTTATTTACTCTTACATTAGTTAAAGAAAATTAGACAAAACGTGTTGTATAAGTTTCCTTCGTCCAATAATTCTACATATACAATGCTAGCGTCCGTCCGCAGTATTGTCCGCGTGGTATGTAGATATAAAAAGTACTCTTCCCCATGCTTCAACGTATCCCAAAGCGTTGCGTGCGTGTGTCATATCAAATTTCATCAAAATCGATCCAGCCGTTTCGGAGATGAGCCGGAACTAACAGACAGATAAAAATTAGACAAAACTTGTTACATAAGTTCTCTTTGTCCGATAATTCTTTAAAATTTTGTCAATATTGTGCTGTAACTGCAATACAACAATAACATACAATTAAATGCGTCCAAGCGTTGCTTTGGTAACTTCTTGCTGCAGTTGTAATTTCAACTGAAAGCATGAAGAAACCAATAAAATAAATAGACACTAATTTATATAATTGTTTTAGGTACAGATTCGTTTAGACAACAGCTCGAATAGGCATCGCATCCGCATCAAATGTTGCAGTTGTAAGTGAAAAACGAACAAAACGAAATCTCAGCGCTCCAACGCAACGCACTAGACAGCCTGGCTGCTGCAGTCTGGGTGCACACGAAAGAGACCTAATATGCAGCCTGTTACGACTATTAGAAGCGTTAAATCTAGATAGATTTCTGAAACGTTTTCATATTTCGCCGTGGACTCTACATGAGGAATATAATGGAAGTTTCTCTGGTCGTGCCAGTAGAAATCCCGCCTACAGCCGGGCTGTGGTTGTTGTTACCGTTGTGTTAGTTCTTGATGGGACAGGAGTCTAACCTACAGCTACAATAGCTACGCCAGCTGTACTCAGAGCGCCGTATCTAACCATTTGAAGGGTCCTGGGACTCCTGGGTACTTTAGGATAATGGAAAATGCAAGAGCGACCGAAGCGAGCTCGATCGTCTAAGCACGCCCGCCTCGGATGGATTTGGTTTTCTTTTGAACATTCATACAGACATAAGAGTTACTTTGTCGGCTTGTGCAGGAAATTTCGAGAACTAAGATAGTGCAGGATGTATGAGCGAGCAAAGCGACCTCGAACATTTTAACACCCCACTTGGAATAACTTGGGTTTTCTTTCGAAAGCAATGCTGGCAGAAACTGGAGGGCCTCATTTCATGGATCAGGGGCCTTGGGCAATTACCCAGAGTGATCAATGGAACAGACGGCCCCGGCTGTAACGTACTGTACGTACCGTTATTAATCTTTCTGCCCACTCATACATCAAGCTTTTATCTCAGTGTCTGTGTTTATGTGCTTTCAAGATAGCAATATATGTAGATATGTACCTAGGTACTACATAAACGTGTGGTCGGATCAATATCCACAACAAACGAAGCGAGGATAAACAAAGTAATTATAACGTTAATCACTTTAATTATTCCTGTCAAATTCGATAGATTTTATATAATGAAGGAACACGAAAATTATACTTTTGCACAAATATTAAGTACCTATTATGATGGATGAAGTTTGAAAGGAAGTTAAATAATTCCTTATGTAAAGAATATAATGCGAAGTAAATAACATCATCATATACCTACGTAAAGTGGTTACATGGTTAACTTATGTTTTTTAAGTTAGCTTCTTGATCTATGTAGGTACAAGCTATGATTCATTGGGCGGCGGAAAATTAGCACTTAATGTACCATATCATTGACTTGTAGGTACAGCCAACAAAAGACATAAGTATGCAGGATCGTCGGATATGTTGAAGTTTATTAAGAAACCGATAGATGTTGTTGTGTGAAATTTAATTTGATAAATGAGCTGTTTGTTTTTCTATTAATAAAATTAAATTTTATTCGAGAACATTCATCGGTTTCTTACTAAACTTCAACTATATCCGACGATCCTGCATACTTATGTCTTTTGTTGACTGTACCTGCTGCTTTCCTTGCAGTGGCGTAGCTATCGGAGGGCAAGGCGGTGCCGTGCACCGGGGCCCCCAAGCTCAGGGGGCCCCTCGGCCCCTGATCAGCAAACCTCGAACTGTCATAACAAAAAATTTCTTCCACATTCAGAACATTTAATATAATCAGTTATTTCTCTTGTGTAAGTTCAACCAATCGGCTGTTATGTGATCGCATTATGAATACTAGCTTACTCTACTGAAATATTAGCAATAAACTGCAGTCCATTTTTTAACAAAATTCCATATCCTCAAGGATATGGAATTTTGTTGAAAATGTCAACATTTTCTACAAAATTACGGTACTCCTACACCCTAAACCATTTACTTAGGTAAGTATTTATGTTTTTACTAGATAAAATAAAACCTAACTAGTTTAGATAGAGATAGAGCCCCAACTTTTTTGTGCACCAGGGCCCCTGGTCACGTAGCTACGCCACTGTTTCCTTGTAGCGTTTTATTTTCCTTCAGAATGGGAAAGTTGTAGTATTAGGACATCCAACCACAACCGAGTAGGACTAGGACGTAACGCTACTGTCGTGGACCGTGTGTGGTGTGGCCTATAAGTGGCTAGGCTAGGCTAGGGAAACAACTTTCTGGGTTTATAGATGTAGCATAGGTCTGCACAATTAGGGCTTCTTTATGAATCTTGGGGACAGCTATTACTTTATTGAAAACTTTATGAATTTGGAAAATGTCTAACGCCGGCTGTCGCTGGAAACCAGCGCTGGGGCTCTGTCTCACATAGGGTCCTAGCATAATGCAGAGCGATGGCCGTTTTGCGTGGATGTGACGCATAACCCAAATGGTTCTTTTCTGTGTTTTGTGTTCTTATCTCTGCATCATGTTTACCGCTTTCTTTATTTTCTTTAAATGATGCTCAGCATTTCGTATAGGTCCTCAGTCTCCACAAGTTGAGGTAAAGTTTATTTAATTTTATTCTAAATCTAGTTGTATTTTTAAGAGGATACAACCTGAGTACCCTACAGAATAATAACTTTATAATGTTGTTCGGTCCACTAAATAAAACAAGACCACCACTATGTCTAGCACAGAATAATACCTATAACAGTGGCCATTGTGAAGATATTAAAAGTCTAGCTAGCCCAAATCATACAAAAGAATGTACCAAATTTTCACTATTTCCCAGAATTTTGCCGAAGCCTTCTTTCACGAACGTAACACAAAAGAAAAGCTATGAATGTTCTCAATCATAACTAATCAACTGTGAAGACTGCGGAAGACATTCGAAAGCCTCTCCGTGAGGAGTCGTGATAACGAGACATAATGATAATTGTTCAGATCGTGAATTAGGAAAGCTGTTTGTAAAGTTATCGAAATTGGGTCTTTATTTAGTTATGTAAAACTATTATTTGAACTATAACAATAGTGTACGATTGACAGTTTTAAAATTGAAAATAATCGTCTCACACAATAGGTACTTACTCAGTTTTAAGACTTGACTCATATCTAAGGGTAATACTAATTAATTATGCTTGTCGCAAAAAAAAAAAACAAAATACTATAGGATATTGTATTATTTGCGTCGCGCGTTCATGCAGCTAGGGCCTCTGAAAGCATAGCTGGTTGAGCTTTTACAAACCTAGATAAAGCTTGAAGTAGATTAAAAAACCAATGCAAATACTTACTTGAATCAACTTTTCTCTCTTTGTTTTAGTAGATAGAATAGGTCAGTGTAGTCAAGAACAGGAGTAGATAGGTTCCTTATAGGTAATTAGCATCCCTAACATGTCTGTATAAAACAGCAAAGGTGCCTTTTGCGTTTGCTGAGCATGCCACAAGCCAGACGTGCGTTGCGTTACGTGTGTCACACACGTAAACTTCATAGTCTGTTGTACTTATTATTGCTTGGGGATTGATTGATAAAAAATAGCTTTCAGCAGCGGACAAGATTTGTCGACCTTTGCTGCACTATGAGCTTAGCAATCACTGATTGCATATTAATTTATTTATTGTATTCAATAAGCTTTTTGTTTCCAAGGCAAGTTTTGATTGAAAGCACATTGTCTGTCACCTTGATGCTATGTAATTACTTACTTGTTTACAAAGACCTGTCGTTTTGGAAACCTGATTGGATTTCGAAAGCTTTAAAAATAAACATAAAATTGGGAGCTTTCTTGTCAATGTCGTGTAGGGTTAAAATATAGAGCAGAAAGATTATCATTTATTTTGGTTTTACCAGTGAACAGATGTCAGCCCAGTGGATACGACCGCGACTTAATACTTGTAGGTCGTAGGTTCGAACCCAGGCAGGAACTTTACTTTGAGTAAATTATTTCACCACCACTGCTCTCAAAACGGTGAAGGAAAACAACGTAAGAAAACCGGCATGTCCTAGAACCAAAAATTCGAAGACATGTGACATCCACCAACCTGCACTGGACCTGCGTCTTGGATTACGGCCCACTCCCTCTCAGAGAGGAGGTCTGTGTCCCAGCAGTGCAGGGATCATTATAGGCTGATAAGCTTATGCACGGGTGATTAAAACGCAAGACCCATGAATGTCTCCTGATTGGTGCTCATTAATAGATGCTTAACAATTAAAGGGCACAGACATCGAGACCAGAATTAAATTCAAACCCGCAACACGTTGAACAGAAGCCAATCATTTGGCCACTGCGCCGTCAAAGAAAATCATGGTAAGTGCTATAAAAAAAACTTTCTGAAGAAAAGTCCTGTATTGTTTCTGGCGTCAGTATTAGATATACCTATCTAAGTAGATTGGAAAACGGCCAACGGAGTACCGACCTCTAAAATCAATAAATATAACTCTCTAAACTATAACTACACCTGTCATAGTCATAGCTTTAATAACTCAGTAAAAAAAACTGATAAAAAGCTGAAACTGCCTCCTAAGTTGACATAGGCCCTGACAGTGTATACAACTTTTTATCACAAAAACGTTAACCGAGGCGAAAGTACGCACGCCCCAGCCTTGACCCAGCGCGCAATGATATGCTTACCGTAACGTTCTTACAAGTACAAGTCATGTAGATCGATATGAATTGGAGCCGTATTTGCGATTTGATTAACTGTTTTAATTGTTTGTGATACAGTGGTCTTTGTTGTGGTAATTAAGTTTTCAAATCGAAGTGATTGTTTTATATAACTCAACCAACTGAGAATATTGCAAGCAATGGGTGCTGTAGCTGCAGCTTTGGGAGAGATCAGTCTACAGCAGTCGTTGACTACAGCTTCTCTTACTTTTTTTTAAAAGCTCGATTTATTTTCCACCGGCGTCCACCACAAGAACTCTCCCAAAGCTGCAGCACCCATTGCTGGCAATATGTTCAGTTGGTTGGGATACCTATTCAAACACTTCGATTTTCATCGTTAGCCTACAATCAGTACAGTCATCGTCAAGGCTGCTGATAATGGTGATGCTCTTAGCGATAAGACTGCCCATTGTGTCACCCATTGTAAAGTTTCTATATGTAGATATGTCTATAATTTATATGGTGTACATAATAAAGAGTATTCTATTCTATGATGAATTAGTCCGCCAAAGCAACCAATCTACACTAATCAATCGACTAATTAACGAGGAAAGAAAAAAATAAGTCGGAAAACTTATCAGTACAACTCTCTAGGATCATAATTATTACCCTATTGAATGACCACTTCATGAAAACATGACATTTGAGGCCATGGTTATAATTTAGTAAAGTCATATTAGTTTCGGTCGCGAATCATATTTTATTAATCAACAAATAACAACCTGACACTGATCTGCAAATTGCAAAAAACGTAATAAATAATTGTGCGGGCTATTAGCTTGACGCTGATACCTGTCTGAATGACAACATGCCTTTTTCAAGTCTGTTACTTAGATATTTTCCAAACGGGCAGACTTGCGTTTCTGCATGTTTTCTGCCAAACACAAACTAAAGGTTTAAAACTTAGTTTAAACAAGTTTGAGGTCGGAGTCCTAAGTTTACCTAAACAGCCAACATCATATTAGTGACACCATGATCTCAATAATTTTCTTTAAATGACCGAAACTTATGAACAACTTTTTTTCAGACCGCCTCGCTTTCTGAACCGAGGTGACACCCGAAAAAAACTGAATCAGACGGAAACTACTAAAACTGTGAATATAGCTAAATAAAGTCCTCCGACCAATCTCAACCGGAGACTAGCCATCGGCGCGTGAGATATTAGGTATAGTGCACTATAGTGTGTGCGCAGACACAGGTGCACTCTCTCTTCCCTCACTCTCTTTGTCCGATGGGACGGCAATCCGTCACGACCGGAGAGACATCAGGCGCAGGCCCAACGGCTAACGTGCTTTCCGAAGTACGGGAGTATCACACCGCCAACTTGCAAACTCCGGGCTGTTACTAAGAAATTCCCCATGGTAAAGCCCAATAACACTTTGCCCGACCCGGGAATCGAATCCAGGACTCCACGCTCAGCAGTCGTGCTTGTGACTACGAGACTAACGTGGCAGTTTAATACCTAGATATTATTGTAAGACTAGTAGGTCACTACTCTATTTTTACGCAGAAAGAGTGTCGACTAGATTGCAGACAATACAAAAAGAAAGGTCTGACATCTAGAATGGATTCTCCACTGTTATTAGATGATTTTTTATTGCGACAATACTCTCGACTTTACTTTTTTCTTGATTTAGACCCAAACGACTGCACGACTGCTGGTTGCATTAGAAACTAAACTAAAAATATTTATATTGAAATAAAAATATCGTTTAGTTGGGACAGAAATCTGAATTCCTAACAGCAATTAAATAAATTTAACGAAAGTCAATTTTACGGTCACGTTCGTTTAAAAAGAAGGGGATTTCCTCAAAACAGTTAGATCTTTTTATTTATTTGCGTAGATCGACGTCATTTTGTTTGGCGATGCCTATACCTACCTAGTACAGACCTACAATACCCGCCTTCCGTCCTGGGTGGTAAAAACAAAGATTCACAGACATATTATTCGAACCTACAGACTCATGGTCTCATGATCATGATCTCTCTTATGGGGGTTCCAAGTATCGTTTAATAAGTTATAGGCTGGCTTACCTACCCACAATTTTTGGTTAGGACCTTCTCTCCTCGGTTACAGACTGGGGGTGAAGGGGTGAACCGCCCCGAGCGCCCTAGACAGAGGGGCGCCGCCGCCAAAATCATCTTGACGAATAGAATTGAATAGAATATTCATTTATTTCCTCAGAACGTATATTTACAATAAGGCGGTTATAATAATATTAAAGAATCCTTGTCCATTCTACCATTTTGGCATGCAAACATTGATACTATCAGCTAGAATAACGTTATAAACGATAAGTAGTCAAGTGCAGGGGCGTAGCTACCGCCGCGCGCCGCGGTATGAGCCGGTATCAATGATACGGGGTCCCCAAACTGCAGACGCCTCCCGACGCGTCGTGTGAAAGTAAACTAGAATCATTAAAATATTTTCCAATACTTAGCTCAAATTATTTTTTTAATAAGTAAAAACTTAATGAAAATTAACCGAAACAAATTAAGATAAAAGTACAGACCGTGCCGTCCAATTCTCAAGCTTTTTCATTCATTTAGTAAAATCACACAGAAAATCTAACCTATCCAAGTCAGGTTGCATAAATATTCGAGCTCGCTTAGTAAAATCAAAATTACAGCTTAAACTAGTATCACAGTTAGAATGCTCAAATGTTCGAGCGCGCTTCGCTCGCTCTTGAATTCCTTTGGTAAAAAAATCGCAATGACAGCTTAACCTAAGTAGTATCAGAGTCAGGATGCTCCAATTTTCTTGCCCATCTCGCTCGCTCTTGCATGCTCCAATTTTATCGGTCCAGAATGCTCCAATTATAGGGCTCGCTTCGCTCGCTTTGATAAATCCGGATCCGAGTCAGAATGCTCCAAATTTCTATACACAGTCATCAAGGAAAGTAAGTATTTACGGCAAAGTTAAAATAGAAAATGGCGGTGTTTAAAAAATCATCTTGTGTAGGGGCGCTAGAATCATGCTTCGCCCCGGGCGCAGTTTTATATTTGCAGGGCTTTGGTTACAGTAGATAAGTCGGTACCTACTCCCAAGTTTTTTTCAGATAGCTATACTGCCTCTGACGACTGCCAGGAATCTTAAATGACAGACAACCAGACTCAAGCTTGAATAAGTGTAAAATTGACCAAAGCCGCGAATTAGGTACCTAGCTCGACCTCATAGGTTAATCGATCTACCCGCCATTTCATCGATCCACGAGCCTCTAACTAACCTTACCTAACACTCGAACAAAGAAACCGAACCCTTACTTCATCCTCCGACGGTCAAGGGATCACGCGCGTTTCTGACGGAACATGAAACATCAGTTTCATAAACAATTGACTAACTTCGTCACTTGATTGACAAACGCCCCGTGACAAACCGTTGCTTAACAATGCTCTTTTAATTTACCGTCGAGACAATCCTTACTTCCATGAAATAGAGGTGAATTTATTGTGGCCGAGTGTTGTTAAGTTTGTAAAGATGTCAAACCGTCACCCTCCCCGCTAACTGTCATAACTAGCCATTGATGTTTTTCCTGGGCAACTGTTTTTCGGTCGGGCGCTACAATCATGTTAATGTAGTTGCGTTAGTTGTGGCTTTATTAATGACTTTTTTAAGTTGCCCTAAAACCCTAAAGTATCTACTTATTTATTTCTATTTATTTGAAGTAGATACGTCACTCTGTGAGAACTTTGTTTTACAACTCATGTCTGTTACGACGAGATTATTTGGTATAAAAATATCAATAAAACTCAATTAATACTTATACCTAGTATAATTAAAAGTAATAAAAACGTTCGTTCGTAAGATTAAAAAGTTACGAGTTACGTTAAAGCAGTTACAAAAAATAATATTTTAGCATTTTTAATTTCAGTCATACAGTGAAGTCGAAATTTCTGACGACCCCCTTTTGCTTGCACTCTCATGCCATGTCAATCACGAAGGGGTCCAGAACTCATATAAAAACGGCTGTGATATCATACCGTGCATGTGTTGAGTCCTCGTTACGGTATGGATTAATTATTATGTATGTGGGGGAATAGTACCTACTACTGACCACAGTAGAGCACTTGTCGCCCAAAAAAAAAATGTTTACGAGCCATATACGGGAGTCCATCTGATGAATCATGTCAACCAATATTTAAAAAGCTTAGTTTGCTACCGTTACCTTCATTATATTTGTATGAACTTAACGGACATAACGGCGCTGTTTTGTAAAACCAGTAGCGGTTTTCTAAAACAGCGGAGTCTACAATCCATCTGCGACCTACGCACGGTCTCTATTTACCTACATAGGTCACTTGACCAGCACCCTACACCCTAACTCCGTAACAATCACAATCTGAACCGTTTTGAAGGATATTGCTAAGCCATTGCTTCATATGTTCGAGAAATGTGTCTGCTCAACAAAGTAAATAACGCAATGAATGTTGTTGAACTGTCAAAATGAAAGCCATTCGTACTGTTAGTGTGTTACGCAATTACCCCGCTGAAAGGCTGTGCCCGAATTCCTGAAAGAATAAGCGATATAGGCAGCTTAACAAGTGTCAAAGAAAATCAACCCGAAACGGCATTTTCCATACCTTGTACAGCATGTCCCAAAATCTAGTTGGGTAGGAGCATAGAAATATTTAAAAAAAAACATATCTTATATCTATGGATAGGAGTAACCAGCAAATAATTAGGCCCATCCTCAAACATTGGGTCTATGGTAGATAGACTTCGAGACATTCCTTATTGGTAAACTTATTAGAAATCGTCACCAATTTGAAATCTATAATTAAGACAACAATACTTTCAGATTTTTATCTAGACACCGAATATAATACCTACTAAAGAATAAAATTGACAGTTGGACAATATTGAAAATAAAAGATTTTAAATGCTTTTTATGAGTGTTTCTACATTAATAAAAAAAAAACATTGTGCGGGCCATTTAGCCAATCGTTTAAAAAAGGCTGAAACATAGAAACTGTTATGTCAGAAGATCGACTAGTACTTAGTAACTGAACCAACGGATGAGCGCACGGCCATAATATAAATGCGAGATAGGTACCTAGTGCATTCATAGAACACAAAATATGACATTTTAAGTGGCATTTTCAAACTCAAGGCACTTTTGAAATGTCAAGGGGTCAGTCAGTCAGAAAGATGAAGCTTTGCCAATTTAATTTCATTTCCAAAGCGTAATATGTAAGTAGGTACAAAGACTACATTTTATGGTAGGTACCTATATGGAGAAGAACGGGCAAGAAACTCCACGGACACTCTTTTAAATCATAAAATTGTTACATAATACTGGATAAATCATTCATATTGAAATTATACATTATAATCTGATCAATGGAAAAGCGCTTGTGGATCTCGTTCACACAAAAACCACCGATGGATTGCACTACTGAATTGGACACTAATGGCGGTTGTAGACAACCACAGGCTACTATGGCGACGATTGCACAGGCGACTAGGGGGAAAGGGACGAGGGATCCCTTCTTTTCGCATAATGTTGTTTTTCCTAATATACCTACTTTCGCATAACTATTTTGGTATAATTTGTTTTGCCATAATAATACTTTGCCATATTTTTTTTGCCATACAGTTTATGTTGGTTGACTTAATCATCTTGAAGGCTAATTTGTTTTGGCATTAATACTAAACGACGACGCCAGGGGCACCCCGAGGTTCGGTTTGTTTATAGACAGCGCACAGCGGGGCGCCGCCGCCGCCGTCGACTAAAACGAGCATGCTAAAATGCTTTACAATGTTATGCTTAATCATTATTATGATTAGAGAAATTATGCGTAAAAAAATTATACGTAAACTGTTATGCGAAAATATAATTAAGAGAAACAAAAGTATGCCAAGTTATATTAGGTCCTCAGAATACAGAACAATTAGGTCTTAAAATTTTATGCAAATGGATATCCGAACCATGGGACATGGGAGCGGTTGTCATTTTGGAAAAAAATTACCAATACCTAGACAAATACATACGTCTATTAGTGCCAGGATTTTTGTTCCAAGATACCAGCCGTCATTGACCTGTATGTACAGACGCCAGCACATCAAGCTACCCCAAACTGTCAAATTTTCACAATCAACTTTGAACCTTATGCTTTAGCGATAAAGTTGAAAATCTATTAAAGAAATTTGACAGATTGTAGTAGGTTGATATGCTGGCGTCTGTACACTTGTTTAATAGAGGTCAGTGCCAGCCGTAGAATCTGGAATGTCTCGACACGAAATAAGTAGATGAACTGCCTGTCAGTAATTTTCTAAAGTTCCGCGCGGCAGACGAACTCGGTTAAAGCCGATGCACAGTCACTGGTCACAGTACCTTTCTTTACTCTAAAATGTAGCTTTGCCTTGGCCTTGAGCCCTCAGTTTTGCTACCATCAATAGAATTGTACTAACCACAAATAAATAATAACGTTGAACCAAGTCTTAACCACATTTCAACAAAAAATAAAACAAATATCTCCAAACCCCAAGAGGGCACGGCCATGCCACCGTCAAGTTCCACATTTAAAACTATTACAGTAATATCCACCGTAGTTCGTAATGCGTACGCGACGCGGACGTTTCAAATCGCTGCTCTAATGGCCCCTGCATCTGCAACCGCTACCGCTGTTATAACTAAAATAAGAAATACACAACATCTGCAATATTTTGTGCAATTCTCGGTAACAAGTGATCAAGTTTGTTAATCTATCTAGATAATATTTTTAAAGCCAAATTGGTTTGGGTGAAATAGAGGCCTTTCTCTTTTGTAGTCGTAAGAGGGTGAAGAATAAGTAAAAAAGCTTAGCCAATGAAAAATAACGGACTTCATCAAAGCAAGAGTTACAAATACTTATTTTACTGAAATGCGTCTACTTTCTCTTTCTTTTAAATTTGTTTGTGCTTTTTCCTAGTCTGATATTTTTGAAAATAAATGAATAAGTACCTACTACATTTTCTATAACTTTCAAACTTTTTGAACACACTTTAAGCTACGGCTACATTGTCGCGCGAAGTACACTTCGCGCGCTCTCTGTTGTACAGCGAAACGTCGAGCGGTGTGCGAGAGAGAGCGCGAGAAGTCTAGTTCGCGTTATCGCGAAAATGTAGCCCTAGCAGCACATGAGTGAAGAAACTCATGTGGTAGCAGTGCTGCCATGTTAGTAGAACCGATGACTGTTAGGTAGACGTGTTCTTGAGCAGAGACCGCGAGTCGGCAAACGTAAGGTAGGCCGCCCTCAGGCTAGGTGGAGCGACCATCTTCGGGTTTTCTTCAGGGTAGCTGGTAGCAGCGGGATGAGAGTTGCCGAAAATCGAGTTGAATAGCGTGCAATAGGAGAGGCCTGTGTCTAGCTGTGGACTGTTGTAGGCTGATTATTTTGTTTCGCCCTGAATTTGTTTCACCATTTTCTTCTCAAAGGTAGTCACAGGAAATGTCGAAAGCATCTTTTTTTAGCCTATTTTGTGTTCCACTACTAGGCAAAGGCCTCCCCTTCGCAAACGTCACACCACCTTCGCCCTCGACGGCGGCGATCTCCTCCCTCAGGCGTCCAGTGAGTGACGATGTTTGCCCATCTCTCCGGGTGCATTCGTGAGACGTATCCGGCCCACTCCCATTCAGCCTGGCTGTTTTTTCTACAACATCCACTAGGTACATGAGTTATGGAGCGCAGGGTGGTGTTTCTAACTCGACCTGTACTGTAAGCTTGATCCTCTATTATGCAGCGCTCCATTGCCCGTTGGCATATCTTGAGTTTGGACTTCTGTTGTTCAGTAGGTGACCAACTTTGTGCACCGCTGGTTTGGCCGGGCAGGATGCATATGCCGATGAGTTTTCTTTTTAGTGATATAGGTACCTAGCTTATTTTTTGTTTAATACTTATATAGGTATGACGTGTAGGTGACGTGTAAAAGTGATTCCGATATCCTATTTACAGAATAAACAATTTCATTTAATTTGATAATGATGATGATTGCCTACTGACACTTATTTTGATAAGTCTGATAAACCGTAAAACATATTATAACTTTAAAAACCTCTCATTTTAAAAAAAAACAAGCACTTCACATATTTGAAATAAAAAAAAAATTGGTACTTAGTTACAAAATCTAACTTTATTTATAAAAAAAAAACAGTTACAGTATAAAATGAAACAAAAACTTGTAACTAACACATTCAGATACAGCATCTTGTCCACTTATTTGTTTTTACTATGACAATAATCCATATACCACACGATCACACACAGAAAGGGTTAACAATGTTAACATTTAACGTAGGTATACCAATGCAGTTTTGTACATAGAGATATAAACACATTACTTATAATTGTAAAAAAGCTTCAGTGCTTACAAAAAAAAATGGATGGAAAATGTAGCATTTTTTAACCAACTCCGTGAAAACAGAACTCTGTACCTAATAAAAATCAAATCTTGATTGACATGGAATTAGGCAATGATATACCTATAGAACTGAAATGAAGACCTGATTAGACTTATTTTAGGCACTTTGTTTGATTTGAATTGAGAAATTATTTTACATACCTAGTATGTATAGTTTCTCAATTTAATTCAAATTACGATTTTTATCTAAGTAACATACCGCTTGGTTAGATTATGACTATGAGACATTCAAAGATCCAATATATTTTTTCAGAAAAAGCGAGATTTTTTTCTGTCTTCATACAGGATAAAATTTCTGTGGGACCAATCTGAAAGTAGATCGTTTAATTTTTCTTTATCAAATCGGCTTTTAAAAATGACGGAGTTCTGAGGTAAAAATCATTTAAAGAAATATTCAACCGAATTGAGAACATCCACCTTTTTTTGAAGTCGGTTAAAAATTGTAAAAATCATGTGCTGAATTCATTGTTACAGTTTGCGCACTGGTTACAATGTTATCCACAAAACATTTACCCGGTACTTTTTTCATTTTACCCGGTTAATTAATATTTGGTTTTTGTAATTCGTATTCGGTTAATTGTGAAACCAATCACTTTATCTCGTAAGGACGAGAATGTCATGCATGCATACATACAAAGATACAAAACAATTTTTAAGAAGCGGATCTCGAAATCCATCCTTTACCGGTTTCTAGTATTATAGTTTCCGTTTCGATATACATATAGTATTTTTTTAAAGTTAATGCGAGACCAACTTAATACTTACAAATGTTATAACATACACATTTGATAATGCCGCCCATTGTGTCACCTAAAATTTCTACTATGTACCAAATACCAACATCAGCGCTTTTGTTTGTAATTATTTGTTTACAGACTATTTGGTGCTATTTGCTGTTTTAGTCAAAGTTAAGTGTACCTCACAGAGTACTTTTTGATAGACTGAAAGTGTACCTCGTCGTCAGTAGTTACGACTGAAGTAGGATCAAATTATGACCAAAACGGTTTTACTTATAACTTTTTTGTAAATTAGCAGTGCTCAAAATGGGATCTACTCAATAACGAACACTTGAATAGGCTATCAATTACAAAAAGGGACTTATAGAATTGATTTAATTAATAAGGCTTCGAAGGTTCGTGGCATACCTACTGTCACTGCAGGTATCAGGCTCCGTATAAAAATCTTCAATCCCTTTGATAACAAAACTAGAACTCGTTCGAGTTCCCTCCTGACTGAGAACGGTATGGCGTGTTATCGATTTTATTGACCACAATGTAAACCTTTATATCATTAAGGGCTGATTTTTCAATCATCTGAAAAATTTATTCGAGAAATAGTTTTGACATTTTGACAGTTATTTCATACAAAAACTGTCAAATTTATTCCTCGAATAGCTGGAAAAATGAGCCCTTAATTAAGGTAACTCTAACCTAAGTTAAGACAAAACTAGCGAAATGATAAGCAGCACAAGTTATGTATTAATTTATTGAAACCATACATATAATGTAGACACATACACTGCACTTTTGATACTAAACTTAATACTGGCGATTTTATCAATCTATGTAACAAATGTGTATGATATTACATCAAAATATGCTCCAAAACGTATTGATTGTCTAAAACAACGTAGAAAAGTCCAAAACACTAAATTTATATACACATTAACAGTTTATGCGTCGCTAACGATTGGTTTTACTTCATTTAAGTGTGAAACTTCTTCATTCGACAATTCTACAATTGATACATTTGAGTCGTCACATCCATTTACATTTGAAACCTCTTTGACTTCGTTTAAAAACTTAGAAATAACTTCGTTGACATCATTTATGTTTGTTTCTATGATATCATCTACTTGATTTGTGATTTCAATTTCTTTAGTTAAAGTTTCTTCAACCGGCGACGCAGATTGGCTTCCATTTGAAGTCGATTGTTTGACTTCTTCAGTTTTTATTTCATTAATTTCGTCGTTCACAACTTCTAGGTCACAAAGGTTGATGTTAGCATTATTGATTGCCTGTAATAGGTTCTCTAACGTTTTTTCGTCAACGTTCTCTGTTTCATTTTGAGTCGTATCCTCACTGATGGTGGGTTGAATTTCTTCTGTCACATCTTTTGCGTCATCACTTTCGGCTATTGCTGTTGCTGCTTTCTCGGCTTCAGCTCTTGCCTTCTCTGCCTTATTCTTCTTAGATTTAGATTTCTTCTTCTCTGTTTTCTCTGGTTTCTCCGGCGCGGGTGATTCTTCCTTCTGTTTGTTTGTGAGGGTGTTTAGTTGACTCTGTAGGTGTGCGAGGGACTGGCGCAGTTGGGCGCAGTTTGCGGCCATCGCGTCGACCTGGAAGATGAGGATTTCACGTTAGATTGATGACTATACATAGAGTTATGACTATACATAAGAGTTATGACGAAAATTTCCAACTATATAAAATTACCAGCTTCTGCCCGCGGATTCCCCCGCGTGGATCTCGGAAATTAATTCACGGGAACATGCTACCGGGACAAAAAGCCCATGTCCTTTCCCAGAATGCCATCTATTCCTTGCCAAGAAAAGTGAAAAGGTAACATACAGACAGAAGTTACTTTCGAATGTAATATTAGTATGGATGTTACTTTTTCGATATTTTTTTTTTTCAGGAATTCAAGATGGTGGTGGATGGTGGGATGGTGGTAGATGGGATAGGCATCGCAGATGCGTCGCCATCACCGTTGTGCGTCGTGCCATCAACGTCCCCAACCAAAGCCGAAATGACTCATGTGCCGAGATCAGTCATCGTATCTAATTTGAATGATTACTTAGCAGACTACTGCGGTTACACATAATATTTTGTATTCAAGCATAAATTCACGCCTTGTTGGGAACAAGGCGTGAATTTCCGATGAGGTAGGCAGAAACTACAGAACATGGTAAGATCCTTACATACTCCTATTGCTTAGTTTACGTTCATACATCAGGTCATGTACAGACGCCAGCACATCAAGCTATCCCTAACTGTCAAATTTTCCCAATCAACATTGAACCTTATGCCTTAGCGTTAAAGTTGAAAATCTATTACAGAAATTTGACAGATTGTAGTAGGTTGATGTGCTGGCGTCTGTACTATGCACCTGACTTTTCTAAAGAACATCACTAATAAGGTTTTCATCTAGGGCGTCCCCTCTCGGAGTTTCCCACTTACATCAGTCTTGTAAATACCTTTTGTAAGTTGCTTTTCATTCATCTTCTCAACATGACCAAACCATCTTAGCATAATCTTTTCAATTTTTGTCAGTACATGTCTTAAACCGCAATGTTGCCTTATCAAATCACACTTCAGTCTATCATTCATAGTTACAACTCACATGCTTTGCAAGGTACGCATTTTCACAGCATTTATTCTACTTTCATGACTCTTTAAGCACAACCAACCACTCATTCTTATGAATTTGACAGAAATTGTAACTGCAACTCTCTAAAATGAATGTTTTCCAGCTTACCTTAGCATTGGAGGCAGGTTGGTGTGCGACGGGTGTCGGCGCGGGCGCAGGCGGCGCGGGCGGCGCGGCCGGCACGGGAGGCCGCTCGATGTTGTTGTCCTTGAGCGTGCCGAGCAGTACTGTGCGCTCAGCCTGGACCATACAATACTATGTTATTTTCTTGCATCATAATATGACACAGATAGCAAACGGACAGACCTGTCCAAACAATAGTTCATACAAAAATCCTATAAAAAAGGGACAGTCAGTTTTTTCCGAATTAAAATTTTTTTGGGAATCCTTTCCAATTTTTCTTCGCATATAAAACTAATTTGGACTACTTATCAGGAACATTTTAAAACAAAAAATAGCCAAATCGGTACAGCCGTTATCAAGTGATGCGCTTACCAACAAGCAGCATTTCATTTTATATGATATAGATTATGCGGTCATCATTGATAAACTTAATTGTACAGATAAATCATCGTATGGTTGCTGCAGAGTGTGACGTTGTTTATTGTTTGCATGCTTGTGAATTTGCCGCAGATTGTAAAAGTAAACGCAACATAACATACTTTTGCTGTTACAGTACAAGGGACCTCGAAAAATGTGTAAAATCCGAAGTAAATGGTAAAATCATAATAATACGTGAACTACAAATAACCGAAGGTTCCATGTGTGGACACAAATGTGTTCCACAAAGTGGACCTTGTGAAATTCCCGATCCACTTTTATGGCGGAACGGTTCGAAATCAATTGAATGTAACCCAACACTTTCTATTGCATAATTAAAACTGAAATTAATCTCGAGATTTAACATCTGGATGTAAGGATTTCTGTGATGAGTCAAAAATGGCCTTATGACCATGGAGGGTTATCACAAAATCGTTTAAAGTTGAAAGCAATTACAGAGTTATTTCATTACGGTGTTGTATTTAAAGTGAAAGGATAAAATATCAAGACATTATTCAGATTCGAACATTTTGTACCCAAAAATTAAATAGCCGGCCAGAAAAAATAAATACGGTTTTCGTATGGGAATTGGGAAATGACACCCTCAACCTTTTATACTATTACAATTATTAAATATTATTACTATTTATGGTTTCGTTGTTATTTTAAAATATGTTCAAGATATTATTTCCCATAAGAAAACGGCTTTTTTTTCTGGCCGGTACTTTAATTTTTTGGCACGAAACAAATGATGTCCTTTGGAGAAGAAAGGTAGACTAATGATATCTTTTTTTTCTGTTGTTTAACGTGCTAGTACATACCTGCAGCGTGCGACACAGACCCTGCATGTGCTGCAGCTGCCTGCTGGCCGCGGCTGCTCGCTCCTCGCTGGCCTGTCTCTCGCCGCACATGTCTAATAACGCAGTTTGAGATGTTTCCCAACGTGTCTTCCATGAAAGGGACTCTTTCTCCAACTTCTTAATCTTCTTTGACATCTGGAGAGGAATAAGAGGAGTTACTTTGTGAAAAAAGAAACTGAGAACAGCAATACGGTAGCAACTATTCAATTTGGACGTGTTTGGAGTCGTAAGTTCTAATTATAAGATTAGAACTGATATTTTGGAATGCAGTTCCTTAACGCGGCTTGCGCTAGGAGTTGACTGGTAGAAATCGTCAGGTAAGGAAAAAGCTTTATGCCCCCCATGAGACATTTTATCTCTGTCTGTCTCTTTCTATTATTACTGAAGGCGAACCCCCGAGCGCACACGCTTTTTTTTTTACAACTCTAGTTATACCATTGCCCATCATTGGCCATAATGTTTGCACCAGGATTCACATCGTCTATACGGGTATAAGCGCATGGCGCAAATGTGGCATAGCTCTTCGACTCGACGAACAAGAACGTGTTTTTCGAGCATGTTTTACAAATCAATCGTCACAGTCGTTTTTGTTCTCAATATTGAATTGGTCATATCAAAAGTAAATTAGGAAGTGGCGTAAAAGGCAGCAAGCTTATGATCTGCAGTGGGACGAAAATGGACGAAAATTAAATGAAATTGTTTACTCTGTAAATAGGATATCGGAATCACTTTTACACGTCATACTAAAAAATAAGCCAGATGAAGTCGACATTCTCTATCTGAACCCTAAGAACTAATTGAGAAACAAACTCAGTGGAAGTAAGTAACTGTTCTTCTTTTAATAAGTATTGCTCGTACCTTCTCCATTTGTTCCTTGAACCCTCCGAACATCTGATTGCTCTTGACCAACGCGTTCTGGAACTCGTCGTACTTGTCCGTGTATACTGCCAGCTGACCGCGAAGACCTGCGAAATAAACATCATTGTTATGAATTGTTGTTTTATTCAAGTAGATCTAGAAAATAAATAGTAGTTCTGATTATTTTAATATAGCACGTGAACTAAGGCTGTCCGACACCTACAATGCTACAAGGATATTTCGACGCATGAATAAGAGGGTCAAGCAAGGGGGCGTTGTTGGTAAATATTCATGAAATTGTATTGAAAAAACCGGCTAAGTGCATGTCGGACCACGCACAATGAAGGGTTCCGTAGTTGGGATGAATTTATCCCAACAACATAGACATAACTTTCTAGTTGAGAAAATGTTCTCCCGTATATCGATACACGTTATCGTCAACTCTACAACTGCATTGATAAAACTACAAATTAACGATTTATTTTCGGACTTTTTCCTTTACTTGTGCTCTGATGCCTTGCTCTTTGCTAAATTTCTATAGGTTTTGATTTATTTGCGAGTATTAAAATACGTCACATAAATGGCCGTACTTTTTTATTGCGTCGTCATAAAGCTTGACTTTTTTTGAGCTCTAAAGGCCCGTAGACCTATGTATTTGATATTAAATTCACATTGATACCTCCACGCGTTCCTGAGAAAAAGGGTCTTGACAGACAGATAGACGGACGATACTATAAGGGTTCCGTACTTCAGAAGGAAAAACAGAACCCTTATAGGATCACTTCGTCATCCTTCCGTCCATCCGTCCGTCTGTGTGCCAAGTACCAATGTGACTTTTTCGATTTGTACTTTTTTTCATTATGTACTTTCTGAGTTTATCTTGGACATTATTGACGTCTGTGAAGGAAAAACATCGTGAGGAATTGCGAACTAAGGAGTCTAAAATCACCACCCGGCTTGAGCTAGCATGGTGATCAATGCTCGTGCCTTCTCTGTATGAGAAGAGCCCATTGACCGACAGTGGGACAATAACAGGCAGGTATTATTATTTATTATATCACAAAGTATTTTTTGTAACATTTAACACAGTACCTACAAAAAATATAATTATGTACTTTAGATAATCTGAAAAACGGCTGAACTATTTTATCTTTTATTCTAGTATTCTCCCTCTCTCTTATGTCTATCACTTATTAAAACGATGTTTTTTTTTTTCCTAAATCCTAACTAATATTATAAATGCGAAAGTAACTCTGTCTGTCTGTCTGTCTGTCTTTTCTTCACGCCTAAACTACTGAACCGATTTGTGTGAAATTTGGTACAGGGTAAGTGTGAACCCCAACAAAGGACATAGGCTACTTTTTATTCGACTTCGACTTCGTCTGCGTCCGCGATAACCGACATATACGCGGACGAAGTCGCGGGCAAAAGCTAGTTCATAATATTTTCATAAACGAATTGGCAAAATAGCATCATAATATCAATCTTAACATTCGCGGCGACGCACGACGTAGATAATAAATGGCTGATGGAAAACTGATGGCATACTCACTGGTCTCGGTTCCTTGCAACTCCATGATCTTGGCTCTGTACTGCGCCAGCGTGACCTTGACCTGTTCCATCTCAGACAGCATTCGTTCCTTGTCAGCCTGGTGCTCCAAGTTCGCCTTCTGCATCTTAGCATCTGACAGCTGGGATTCTAACGCCATCTGTTTCGCCATTTTTTCTACCTGGAATAAAGTAGAATAGAAAATGTTTATTTGCATACAATACCTAATGTTGCCTATTGTCACTAGTTGTTATCGACAAGCAAAGAGGAAGACCGAATTAATTATTATCTATTCGATTTTTCACTAGTTGCTCAATCTTTTAAACCCTTTATTTTAAACTGTGTCCAGACCAGACACTTTTCTGTGAGACAGCAGTTTTTTTTTTTTTTTTTTAAACAACAAATAAATTCTCTTATGCGGTCAAAATGTGAACAGCAATTTTTTTTAGTAGAAATTCATTATTAGCTAGCTAAGCTTACCTGCTGTTCCCTCAACTGGTACTGCTGCACCACAGACTTGAACTTTTCACTCATGGTGATATTATCATCTCTGAGCTTGGCATTCTTCTCGTTGTTCTGCTGTAGCATGGCTGTGATCTCTGACAAGGTGTTCTGGAACTTAGCTTGGGTTTCCTTACGGCGCTCCTCTTCTTCACGAATCTTTAGGAGAGATTCTTCCTGTAAAATTGTGATGCCGAAATTAATATGAGGAATTAGAATTAATAATAATATAATAATATTCCACAACTATCACACAACGCCATCTAGTCCCAAGCTAAGCAGAGCTTGTGTTATGGGTACTAGACAACTGATAAACATACTTAAATATTTCTAAATACATACATATTATAGATAAATTACAACCAGACACAGAACAAATGATCGTGCTCATCACACAAACATTTGTCCTGGGTGGGAATCGAACCCACGACCTCCGGCATAGCAGTCAGGGTCACTAACCACTAGACCATCAGGCCTGTCCAATTGAGATAGACTTAGGCCAGTATTAAGGAACAATATTCTAGCACAGATTTCAAATCAATCAAAAGTCACTTATTCAAACTAGGCTAAGAATCAGCACTTTCTAATCGCCAAATGACTTGAACATAGAATTCATCATCAGTCGAAAGATGTCCGCTGCCTGGTGACGGGGACCATCATGGGACACTGCTCGCTGAACAAACATTTCCACACTATAGGCATAACGGACAGCCCCCTGTGCAGGGCTTGCATGGAGGCTGAGGAAACCATTGCGCATGTGCTCTTTGAGTGCACAGGCGTCACCCAAATCAGATCAGAGACCCTCGGGACACCCAAATCATACACATACGTTCTTGATAAACCAGGAGACCTAATCAGCTTCTGGAGGGAGGTGGGCTGGTTGGAATAAGCAGATCACCAACGACGGCCGCCATGGCCCACGCACAATGGTCCATTTGAGTGACTAAGTGCGGAAACCAAACCCATAACATAGAAGTCCACTGCTGGACATAGGCCTCCCCCAAACACCTCCACTTCGACCGGTTTTGTGCTTCTCGCATCCAACGAGTTCCTGCGGCCTTCACAAGGTCGTCGGTCCACCTTGTGGGTTCTGGGTCTAATCCCTAAGCTATTAGAAATAAACACTTAAGTAAATCCTAACTAATATTATAAATGCGAAAGTAACTCTGTCTGTCTGTCTTTCTGTCTGTCTGTCTGTCTGTCTGTCTTTGCTTCACGCCTAAACTACTGAACCGATTTGTGTGAAATTTGGTACAGACATAGTTTGGAACTTGAGAAAGGACATAGGATAGTTTTTATTACAAAAAATAAAATTTATTCCGGACATACAGCGCCATCTATTGGTCAAGGTCAAAATGTAAATAAATAGTAAAAAGGTATGAAAATATAATATAATACAACTTTTAGTACAAAGAAAATGATCTAACGGAGTATAGATAATTCTATTAGTACTACTTATATGTCGAGTTGGTGATCGCGCAATGGTCAATGGTGATCGTTACACGAGTTCGGTTCATGTTATTGTTTTAATTCATCGGAAAAAAGTAAATAAATAGTAAAAAGGTATGAAAAAAATAAAAAAATAATATCAATATAATAAAACTTTTAGTACAAAGAAAAAGCCCGAACAGAGTATAGATAAATAATCCGAGTTGTCACTATGCTCGATAGATGGCGTTGGGATCGAAATAGATCGCGCTATGGTTTCGTTACACGCATTTGGTTGGGTTCCACATTTCATTTTTGAAGAGATCCCGCGGATTCCCGCGAGATCGGGAACTATGTGGGTAAAACCAAAAATCTGCCGGAAGTCACTATTCCACGCGAACGAAGTCGCGGGCAAAAGCTAGTATAACTATAATTAGCTTTGTTTTTTTTTAATTTCATACAGTAAACATAATAGTATGTTACATAATCCAGCTGCAAATGAAAATTAACCAATCCAATAAAGTGTATGAATAGCAGCTAGGATGCAATATATTCTATGTTAGACGGTATGTTTTCTGCTGTTAGTCTTTGAGGTGGACCATTGTGAGTGAGCCTTTGTGGCCATCAGTGGTTATCCCAATCATCCCACCTTCCTCCAGAAGAAGATTACATCTCCTGGTTTATTAAGAACTCTTCACAATATTGCTGTTTGTAATATTGCCAAAAGGCTTTGCGTATGCAGGACAGCTTTTGTTTACAGACTGCAATCATCATCCAATTAAAAGCTATGTTTGTCAAAAACAAGCAAGGGCATTAAGAGGCCTTTTAAACCTGCCTTCATTCTACCTTTTCAAGACAGCATTTTTCAGGAGATAGAAAAATGGCAGAGATAAACAAAAAAAAACTTTAAAATACTACAGTGACAACAAAATACATAAATATTATTTGTTCAGAAAAAGTAGACATAAAAGTCATAAAAAAATATAGAACAAGTACATCATTTTTTAGCCTTATAACTAACCTTAATAGCCTTATTCTGCTTCTGGAGCTCCCTGCAAAGATTCTCCAACTTGGACTTAACGAGAATAGTCTTATTGAACTCCAGCTGTAACTGATCCTTTTCCTTCAGCAGCATTGCGTGACGTTTGTCAGACTGTTTGATGTAAAACTGCATCTTTTTATTATCATCGGCCGTCTGTACATATTTCTTACAAACTAGAGACAATTTTTCCTCCAGTGTTGGCACCGAATTCAGTGATTTCATGAACTGTTCTACATTTTTATCATCCCTTTTTGTCCGGTCATCCCGTTTCCCTTTTTTCACTTCAAGCGGTGGTGGCGGTGTTGAGGTTTTCTCCTGTAATTTAAATATTTAATACAATGAATAAACAGACTGTTTAAATAACATTTTGGTTTTTAATCCAATGAATCCCATCAAACTGAATGATGTGACTAGTCATTTTTTTAAGGTCTCTTTAAGCTGTAATTCACTATATTGACTTAGCTTTTGGAATGTTCAGAAACAATTTTTATATTTTTTGTAAAAATTATACATTAAAATATAAATTATACTGGACAAATACAATGGTTGTTTAATGAATTCCCTAAATTAAACCATCCCTCAATACTGATGGACCCCTCCTGCTTTCCCTCAGATAAATATGTGCACAAAATGTTTAGATACAAAGTGCCTACTTAGTTAAGTAGCAAGCATATTGGACCTTAAATATAGCAGAACCATACTCCATGATCATGTAATATTACCATTACAAACATCTAGGTCTGTCAGGAATTTAAAAACACAGGTAGCAATGAGCTATTTATAGCTATCCCAAATGAAGGAATAAATTGACCTAAATGAAACATCTTTACTTTTTGTGTAATAAGACCCTCTATTTGTATTCTGAGCGTCATAATAACACGAAATTTGACTCTGACAGTTAAGAATGCCGAATACACATATTTGGTAAATATCGTTCAAACAGCATTTTTGTTACTCCTAGTAACCTAATGATTTAACAATTTAATGTCCCGTGAATTACAGGTGTTAGCTAATAATTCGTCATCGCGCTACCGTCAACCATAAAAGCAGAAAGCATGTGAAACGTGCTTCCGAACAAAAATATCAAAAACATTACGGGAATTGGCAAAGAGCCAACAAACTTTAAGGTTAACTATTTCTCCCCTTTTCGACATAATTTTAACATTAGACCAGCTTTGTTAAAATTAAATCATAGTCAACTATCCATGAAGTATAATAATAGTAGCAAAATTCGCGCTAAATGCTGGTAATTTGCATGAAAAGAAGTTGAATCGTTTACCGACATCCGATAGCGTTCTATTTATAAACCGCTTGGAATAATAGAAAGTTAAAACTTACAGTGGCAGTTTTGTTTGATTGCACATTTTCTGTGCTGTCTTTTTGAGGATCTTCCGTTGCTGCTTCCATTTTATAACAATTTAACTACTTTGAAAAAATTCTAAACAAAACTGAACAAGACAAGACGTTTCTGTTAGGGTTGTCCACTGAAGTGTGGTGTATATTTTTTAGTTATTTAATCGATTCTTCTCATATACAGTAATCGATTGTAAATAAGTGATTGTAGGATCGCGAGAAAAATTGATTGTGAATGTTTTATGGTCTTAATTTTTAAAGTGAAATTTCTTAGGCAGCAATTCGATAATACGACGAGAAAATTAATGATGATGAACACTGACAAAACATTGTTTGCGTAGAAAACTACACTTTGCTCAAGTTATGACTATAGGCGATTCACGCTTGGGGCGTCTTATTTACTAATAATGTATACCTATAAAAAAAATTAAAAAGAAAATGTAACACAGCGAAATATTTAAATAATCAAGAATAAATTCAAGATTGTTAAATCTTTAAAATGAAGTGTGTAATGTGTGTAATCGATTCACCCAGCTTTTACAGCTTTCCTAATGAAAATGCTAATAGCAACACAGCAAAATGACGTTCAGAAACGAAATATTCTGAAATAACCAACTAAACTCAAAAAATATTGATTTAGTGCATCGACTAATTTTTTGTTTTCATTATTTTTATTGTTTTGCGAATATTTAAAATAAAATAATAATTATAAAAAATGTTTTTGAACGTTATATCCGGTGAAAACTAGATATTTTCGGTTATACATATAAAGTTGCAATACTTATTAATTTCTTCTATTTTAGAAAGCTTTTCCTAAATTTAAAGATAAATGCAATGTAATACTACATAATAATAATATTTTTATGATAATGAATCACATGATTTATGACCCTAAGATTGTGCTATGTAAGCTCATTCGTCTAAATCTCCGAGCTAACTAATTGAAAACAAACATTACTTAATATAAACACTCTTGTTTATCGATTTTATTCAATTTCGAGCGGCCATTGTTGGTAACATCTTTGGCAAATCTGCCGCGGTCGGACCTTAAGCAGTTTGGTAATTTTGCCCACCAATTGCGTAACAGATTCTTATTTAAAATACCTTTCACTTCAGCATTTGATTTTATCAAAATCAATTAATTTTTATATTAGGGGTATTATTATCTGTAGTACTAGTAGATTTTCTACCCATAGCATTGTAACACTATTGATTCTATCTCTCTCACACGCATTCCGTCAAAAAGAAGAGAAGCGACCAGTCGGTGAGTAATCTTTTCTCTGATAAAAATTATTTATATTTAAAAAGCCTCTAACAACGCAATTTAGTTTCCATAACAGTCCCGGAAGACATTTTGTGAAATAATTGAGTGTATTATTGCTTCGGTGAGTACGTTTATTTTATGAGTACATTTTTTTATGACACCGGCCGCCAGACATTGGACGCAAGCCGTTATTTTTCAAGATTTTTGTAAAGGTCAATGCGCTTTGATGCCGCAGGACGAGATATCCAACTCTCTGGGCATGGGCGTGTGGATTACACCGCATATTTGCATATTGAAACGCGTTAAAAATCGGATTCCACCGGATTTCAACACGCTAGCGCACGGATCGTTGTAACAAAAGAATCAACCGTTATATTTTGTTTGCCGCATGAATGGAGTGACCGCACTTCATGTACGAACGATAGATTCATTATTTTTTTACAGTTATACATTTAAAATAACATAATTGCCGAGTTTCATTTAGGTACTCTCATGCTCTCGTGATTTAATCGGTTGACTCGTAAGTAGGTGCGATACATTTTGTTCCGTTATGGATTCAATGCGCTACGGTTTTGTACATTTTTCCTTGTCGGGAATGTGGCTAGCAGTTGCATTCTAAAAATAAAACATTTCTTTGTTACCTGCATTATGCATTTTGTATTTTTTAGTTATCTTTCTAGTCATGGCGTTAAGACGCTATTATACAAATGAACTCTGTGTGCTAATATCGAGAAACTGAGTTTAAAGATTTATTGATAAATTCAACAATACTAGATTACTATTATGTAACAAAACTGTTGGTAGAATTACCTGATTAGTGTTTATTATACAAAACATCTCACTGATTTTAAGTATTTTCTACTTCAAATAAACTCGTGGATTAAGTATGTCTAGAAAATTAAGATTGCATTACCAATTTAGTATTTTTACTGAAATTCCCTTAGCATTTTGAGGTACCATGCTCAAGGAAAATAATAAAAAAACATGTACCCTAAGATGAAACAAAGTAAGTAATTTATTGAAAATAATCTGTCCTTATACTTACAGTAATTAGGTACTTACTATATCAAGTCCAATGACCTTTCATATCATTTCTCATTGTATCATTTATTTACTTACATCAAGCTAAAGACCTTTTATGATTGCGCATAGAACTAACTGTGCAGTGCCAAATTGACTAGATCTGTAAATACACTTTTGAATATTTTGAGTCATAATTATTATTGTCAAAAAGATGAGTGTCATGATTATGATGAAAAAGATCACTGTCATCGTTATAATGATTTGATTGTCCATTTTGGGACATATTATGTTTTTAATCTATGGAATCAAACAACAGAATCTCACAGTACAGTCTTACTTGTTTTCTTTGAGTCAACCAATGTTAATTTAGTTCTAGTTTATTCACAATCAGTTCTACTTACAGCTTATAATATTGCTTTAATCTCAGAAATAAGTCTGTCAATGTATTGACTTAGCTCTTTATTTTCACAATAATTTATTTTCCTCATCTCAATATGCTCATTTTTCTACTCAAGTCTGTTTGTACTATGACTATAGTACTCTTCTCTCCTGTGGACCCCGCCATGACCATCTTAGGCAGCATGTCTTTCTATAGAATTGAGAAAATGTGATAAGTACATAAAATAATACCTTTCCATAAAATAGACCCTTTTAGTGGGCACCAAATAATTATTCATCCAAATATTTATGGATATTGAGGAAGAAAATGATTACAATATTGTGAGAATATTCCAAATCCTATCCTGTAGCCTTCAGTATTCACTGTGGAAGCAAATTATCATGTTATTCCATGGGAATTATAGGTATGATGGCCCCTAAGTAAATTCTAATATGCTTGTGCTCACTATATGAACATAGAATTCATTATTATTTTATCTATATTCAAATCAGCCTATAAAACTATATTGCCTTACATAGGCCTCTCTAAAGTACTTCATAATGCTGTTATTTATGGATGGTATAACAATCGAAACTAATGCCAATATCTAAAAGATTTTATACCAAAATTGGTTAATATTTGATATTTCAATAACCATGTTTGGAGTACCTCCCACTGAAATATGTCTAATTTTACAACCAGTAGAAAAATTCCTGATTCTAATACTTACAGAATAATCTATATCTAGGAACATAATTATGTCTTCTCAGATAAACCTTATTGCGTGCTTGATAAATTCTATCGCAATATAAATAAAAGGTTCATTCTTAACAATATCATCCGTATAATATTTCCGATTACACAAGGAGCCTTAGCTCCGTTGTGTGCCTCCGACCGACCACAAAGGACGCTACTCAACCGCAGACCATTCCTGGAGGTTCCTACTCCGAGCCGCCGAGCGTCAGTGCTCCATATTAGCATGTACAATGTTATTATTGCACCCACTTCCTCAGTGCATGCATCAACATTCCGATCTAATGAACCTTCGTTTATGTGCATTTTTTGTTCGGTTTCGTGACTGATTACTGATTTGTAATTAGTTTTGCCCTCATTTGAAGCTAAATCCATTAATTTTCGTTAGAGCAAAGATGCTGGAACAGACATTCCGGCAGTGATAAATAAGTTAGCGACTAATTACATAGATTAACAGTTTTTTCATCCTGTAGTTTTTCTGGTGTATCGCCAAGACCCGATGTGCTGGAAGGCACTATCGGGATTTCGTTGGCAAGCGAACTTCTTATTACCTTGTTATCCTAAAAGATAGTTTTCGGGTTTAGAGAGTATAGATTTTTATGACACACCCAGAAATTGGAACGCGAAGGTTAGGTTGGATAACATCAAAATAATGAGCCGATAGTTTCTTTCATCACCAAAGTAAGACCTAGAAAGCCTTGGTTCGGGACCAAAAGCAGCTAATGAGGATTCTCTTTGGCACTGATATTCCCCTGATGGGAAAGCAGAGATATTACTAGTTGATCGTCAACCGCCTCAATCAGCAACAGTGAAAGGCTGGCTTATCGCGTGCGTATGGGTTCTAAGTTTCTCTCTGGTAACTGAGAACTAAACGATAAGCAGTTCTATCTCGAATGTTTTATCTCCAAATTAACATTGAATCCAATTATAACTTGTGTTTCTAACGGAAGTATGCGACTTCCTTCGTTAAAATAAAATGTTTCGTCGAGACAACACGGGATACACACTTCTATTTGGTCCCGAAATTCTTCTCCTTAGCTGTGTCCTTAGCTTATGCTGAGACGATGGTCATGAGTAACTTTTTTCATCAGGAACTTATGAAAAATCACATTACTGTTTTATGAAGCAACAGTAATCTTTTGTTGTATTTTAGTTCAGACTTTCTGAGTACATTATTAGTTGGAATTGGGTTTAGTTTTACAACAACTTTTTGTTTAGTTCGTAACTTTTCACTTTTGGGTGTGGTGTTTTTCTGCTCGTGCTCTTTTTCTATCACTCTATCATCCTCTTTCCGCTGTATTGGTGTGGTTTGGGTAGCATTCTTTTTAGAGCTTTCCTCTTCAATTAGTTGCTCATCGCAAATCACCCACAAAAAACACTTTAAGACTATTTCCAGAACATTCGAATTTTTATTCCACGAGTTCCGTATACTGGCAGTCAATACGAAATGAATCGATATTTCTAGAATAACTGACGAGATTGGTTCTCGTTAACTAAGCACAAATCCATGGAATTTGTAAATGTGATGAAATGTACAGTTTCACTGAAGTAGGAACGAGTAGATAGCATTGCTTCCGAGGTTCGTTAAGTAACCGGGTTACCCTCGGCTGATTACAAGTTGTGCCTCGATAACAAACTGTATAGATCATACTGTTGTACATACTAACGTTCCATTATAAATAATTAATTTTAGACCAGAACGTTCGAAATTGCAGTACAATGTGTTGTATTGTACTCAAAGGTCTGTTTAAGTACTTAGGGTTTTTCTTGTGAGGCGTACTTCGTCCATTTTCATTCGGAACATCAATATTGGTTTGTTAGTCCAAGTATTTTGAACGAAATAATTAATCATTTGAAAATAGGTTAATCAGATTTGCGGTAACATTAGGCGCTTAGCCTGCCGTCACAGTTTAGTCACGTCATAATCATGTTGTGTTGGTTTATGTTTATATATGGACTAGACGAATGTTTAAGACAGCCATATTAGATGTGAGGCCAGGCGGGGATTGAACCGGCACCATGGCACCAGTCAGGATACGACTAATCTGTTACAATTGTAGGTGGGCCCTAGAACTTGTCTAATACCGAAAAGCCGGTACAACTAGAGGTCTTAATTCAAACAGTGGGTGAACGTGGGCTGTAAATACAGACAAACATGCTACAGCTGCAATAAAACCAAAATTATTAGGCACTGGAACTTTATTGGCGAGCCGTTTCGCTTCGTGGCGGCCACCTCAGCGCCCTAATTTTGACCAGTCGACCTTCCCTATAAGGTCTAAATTCAATTATTTTAAATTCGTCTCATTTGTCTGCGTCTGCGGCCATCAAAGGAGTATTTAATGCGATCTACGCAGTTTATCTCGTATGCCCTCTGCGCACTTAGCTTGTTAATGTACAAGTTATAAGTGGTTTACATACAGACTTGTTGCCATGTTGGCTTTAATATGCATGCATGTAGTCTAGGGAATATTTAGACAGCCCATGTTCTTGCTTGGTGTTGGTGTCGAATCGATGGCTCTTTTTGGGAGCCAATATCAAATGAGTGAGTGGTTTTTCCCGAGACTTGTAAATGGTCTTTCCTAACACATTTTCGGCATTTTCGTGGTGTTTGGACCATAAAAACTTTCGATATCAGCCATGATGATAAATCTATTTATGATTCATCTTGCATCATATCATATACCATTACCTACTACGATTGGAACTGCATAACATTGGATCTTAAAGTCGTATCTCATACTTATGTAGCAGCAGTAAATAGACCATTGTTACCTAACTCGGTGCAGATTTTCTAGGCATGATTAGGATTCTCGTCGCCTATCGGTTTACCCAATAATAACAAACTCACGTTTCCAAGCCGTGAGTCAGACATTTATATCGATCGTAATGTAACCATACCTTCCGGCTGGCTTCCTAGATCGAATGACCGGTTGTAGTCCTTACTAAGCACTGTACAAACTTGGTAATGAATAGTTTTATGAGATAGGGCGCGCACACATTGCGAAAGGGCTTCTTTTCTCGAATCTTCCAAGTCAGCAAGCCTGCCGCAGAATCCTTGCGAGTCAGGGTGACAAAATCTTTCTCTCTTTTGTGAAAGTTAAAATAAATGATGGCCTTCCACTTTTGGGCATCTTATTTAATGTTTCCTTATCGTTTCTTATTGTTATGTGTTGTGTCATCTTCCAATCGAAATCTACTGCTCACTTGAGTTACCTGTCTTCACGTTTCACAAGTGCCCATGCAGGTTTATGTGAAATAAAATATTTTGATTTTGTTGTTTATAAGTACTCTCTATGCTAGGATCTTCATCTTATGATACTTACATATTTTTAAAACATTTCATTCCAAGTTTATTAACTAAGCCACGCAATGTAGTAAGTAGATGGAAATATGTAGGTAATTAAAATGCACGATGTGTGGCGTACCTTGCACGCTCGGCGCGCCCTTGCCAATGTGTCCGCACCCTAAAACGGCTGGGTACTGGGTATTGAGTGATTCATCGGGTAAACCTACGTTCGTATTGTCTTTATGTCTAGTTTAAAGCCCCCGAGCGCAGGCAGGTAATGTAATGTCGGTAGTGATGGTTTCAACATTGCCTGTTGTATTGCGAGTTTAGGGATATTTTGGACTACCCACGTTATAGAATTTATTAGTGTGTAATTGTGTATAGGACGTGTCTTAATAATATGTTTATGATGGAATCAATAATTGCACGACTCATAATGCGAAGAAATAGAGAGTGCTACGCTACGATAGGCAACTGTTTCTATTGTTATACTCCTGCTAGTACACAGAACCTACTTAATTTATATACCATTGCATAATGGAGATTAATTCTGTACTTTTCAAATAATGCAGTAGAAACGAAAAAAACATCAAAATATTTCTAAAAAAATTCTCGTCAATAAGTGTGAAACCTGAAAACATTGTAGCTTGCGAAAAAATCGATTACTTGAGTATTTTTTTTTTAATATATTCGTTTCACCCCTGAGGGACCCTATTGAAAATGGCAATTTTATTCAAAGTAGTTTAATTATAATTAATAAAAAACTAACTAATATCTATATCTATGGTTTTTTATACGATCAAATGAGCATTATTATGAGTCGTGCACTTGGATTTTCCAAAATTTTTATAATAATATGTACTTACGTCGAAGAAATTACCTTATCGGTTGTCCTCAATAGGAAATAATTATGAACTCGGAAGTAATACTATTTATAAGTGCTTTTTAATATGATTTTATTTTTATGTTCTGTGTGATAATCTTTGACTTAACATTAACCTTTAACCAGCATGTATAACATATTTCCATGAATGCATCGCTTTTTCGTTACAGTGATAAACGAACTCACACATTACGTAAAGACATCTCGATATCTCGTCAACTCTGCTAGGATGGCTGCCAATCGCGAGGCTTTAGAGAACTGGTAAGTTTAATATAATCCCTTGCTGAATATATTGTTTTGTTGCCGTGTTATTGCAATAGAGGTACAGGCAGAGCCACATTGACGATACGCGGCGTCACGCGGTTTTGGTCGTTGATGACAAGCGCTGCCTAGCTGGCGCCTGGTGACAATCACCAAATGACAGATGATCCCATGTGGCGTTGCGTGTTGGTAAGATGTGGATCTGCCTTTGTGTTTTGATTTGGTAGTGCTCTTTGCTTATTTAGTAGGTACCACCAATTTATCAGTGTTTAGCAGGCAATGATAAAATATAGCAATACCAAGTCGAAACACGTATTTATTTGATTCTGTCTTGGTTCAGATGAGCGGTTGACGCGCGTTTGGCTTTATTGTACACGCGCGTAGAAAATGCGACGACTTTTCTTGTTATCTAGATGCCTTTTTCGATTTCCGATCTGTTGTGGCCTTACTGGAGAGAGAGATAGATATTTGAAGTTACTTCTTTTGTCAAGTTTCTTTTAGGGCAGATTTTTCCAACTCCAGATAATTTTATCGGAGGAATAATTTTGAATTTTTGACAGTTCTTCTATACAAAAACTGTCAGACGTAAATTTTATTCCACGAATTAAAATTATCGGTCGATTGAAAAATCCGCCCGTAGTAAGGCTAAGATTAGTTGTTGAAAATGACTGTAAACCTAGCATTATACGTGTTTGCAGTTTGGGTGCGGTATTGTGGCGTCCTCTGTAGTTTTGGGGTTTTTATGTTCAGAAAGTGATTGTGCCAGTAACTGTACCTTGTTTTTACTTTTTCGTTTTTGGGGTCGACTTAGTGCTTGTGTGATTAGTTCGGACTCTGATTGATTGTAACCTTTTAATTTCCTTTCAAATACAAAGCAGTTTATTCTTCCGATTGGAAAATTTACAAGCATTTTCGATTTATCCTTTTCCTATTACCATAAATCAAGTTGCATGGGGTTGATATTAAACTGGTTTTTAATCACGGGGTGGTAAATGGAATAGATTGTGACTAGGAATACACGGCATAACAGATAATAGGCTCGGCGCACGCTAATACATGCTATTTGTATTTAATTTTTGATTCTCATGTCAACACGCTAGGTAGACGCACGATTTTGAACACGACATTTTATTCTGTTTTGACTACGTTTTCTTCCATTCTCATTTATTGATTTTCTGGCATGTTTTTTGGTAGTGTGTTTTAGCTTTTTGCTTGGTTTGATAATAATTTGTAGTTAGTCGGTCTTTTATGTGAATTTGTTGTGACGATTTCCAAAAGAAAATGAGCTGTTTTACAGGGCAGAAATTAATGGTATGTAAATTAAGTAAGTAAGACCAAATTCTTGGAGCTGGTAGATCTATAAATCCGTTACTATTTCTAAAAATAAACCGTAACTTATCCAAGCATGACGCGTACAGTTTCTGAAAGTTAATTAAAGTTTTACATTAACTACTACAAACTACTTCAAATTACTGCTATCATCGGCCAGACAGGACTTGAAACTAGCTCCTCCACAGTTATTATTTAATTTGGCAGCCATCTTTTTTGCAAATTGTTTATTTGCCGGGCAAACAACTGTCGATGCGACGCCATCTTGGAACGCCATCTGCTAGCCATATCGTTCCGGTCTTGTGTTCAATTGTATTTAGATAGCATGCTGTTATAATAGTTGGAAACTTGTTATTAGTATTCGTTTGTTCTTATGTAGGGCTGCCATCACCTACATTACGGCCCCGGAGAAAAACTTCAAAAACCCCGGACATTTAGGTGAAATAAAGATTTTTCACCGGAATCCCTCGAAAAATTATTTTTTCTCATTTATAGAAAATCAACTTAAACCTCAACAATACAAATGGAACGCTGAATTTACTTTTCTCTATGTGGGAGGTATTCTGGTAACTCAAATAATTAAGACGCTCTTCTTTTTGCATCAATGAAAATTAAAACAAAAGTAAATCAAAAGCAAATTATGTCACGAGCGCACGGGGGTATATTGAGTTCGTCCGTACTCTCACCGATCCCGGCTCTACACGATTCAAAAAGTCCCAACTTTACACGAAACGATAAAAACGTAAAGTAAGAATGAAAAACATTTCGACGAATTAAAAATATTTTAATCTAAAAAAGTCTGTTCACTTGCACTTTGAAAAGATTCGGGTTGTATGCGCTCGGAAATACAGACGCAGGTAGAGAGTTCCACTCTTTTGCTGTGTTCCACGCATTATAACGGACAATTTGAAACGCTTAGTGTGAATTGGTGGAATAGCAACTAGTTAGGGATGGTAACTTGCAGTGCGTCTGAATGTCCGAAGGTAGAAGGGGGCCAGTGGAATGAGGTCGTGGAGTTCTTGGGCACACACACCGAAGTACAGTTTGTAGAAGACCAACCAGGCAACAGGCAACCTTCGGCGATGAGCCAAGCTGTGAAGCTTTGCATCCACCAGTTTTACGTCGTCAATGAGCCTCTTAGCTCTGCGTTCCATCGAGTCAAGCGCGGCAAGTTGATATTTCGCTGAGCCATCCCAAAGGTGGCTGCAATACTCCATGCAGGATCGGACTCGTAAAGTATCGCTTCACCCTATTTAGGATGCCCAGCTTCTTGGCCGCAGTTTGGGCTTTGTACTCGATGGTGGCGCCGAAGTTGAGACTAGATGTCAATTCCACGCGTAGGAGCTCCAGCCGATCAGTTACAGGAACAGATGTACCCCGGAAAGTAGAAGTCTGGTCGAAACGACTCCTTTTGGCGGTAAAAAGACACGCCTGTGTTTTTGCGGCGTTAAAAGAGACCAGATTGTTATCACCCCACTGGGAGACAAGGCTTAAGGTCAAATCAGTCCGCTCTCTCTACCATGGCCTCTCAAAGAACGAACTTCGGCCTCGCTTGCCCTTGCGCTGGACAAGTATCTCTCTGAAACAGTACTGTCATCTGCGTGCCCAACAATACCAGACTGAAGTAGATAATTGATGTGCAGCAGGAAAAGAGTTGCAGAGAGAACAGACCCCTGAGGAATTCCGGCATCAATAGCCATAAGGTCAGAGGAGCAGCCGTCAAAGACTACTCTGATCGACCGCTCACTAAGGAAGTCTGATATCCAGCTACAAAAATCAGCTGGGATGCCATAAGCTGGAAGCTTGCTGATAGAATATTTTAGGGTTGGTGTTCAGTAGGTACCTACGACCTGAGCCTACGACTTCTCATCCTAATTGTGCATTTAGCATCAATAATGTGCTCTAGCTCAAAAGATATTAGACATACAGAAAGTTGTCCTTTATCTGATTGCTCATTCTGGCTTCTTCGAACAATATAATCCCAAAAAGAACGATTAGATTAATCATGAATTCATGATGTTACCGTTTTATTTTGAAAACATTACCAAGAAACTGTCAGTTAGTCACAGTTAGCCATTATTCCTCAGTCGTGATTCAAAATTAACAGCTGTAACGAAATGAGTGACGCATTTGTTGAAAAACCTTTAAATTAAATATATCTGGTACTCATACATTATCACTTATCTTATTATATCAAGTGAGATTACATTGCAATTTAGTTTATTAAGAACTTCGTTTCAAGATCACAGTTTGACTCGAGTGGATTTTCAAACCTAAGGTATGCGCATTTTATTTTGCAATCCTTGTTCTTCTAATGAGTGTTGCACATTTTAGGCGTCCTCTGGGTCTTAATTTATTCTTTCTTCTATTTTAGCCAAATCAAGGTCTATTTAACCAAATTCGCACAGCAACAGCTTTTGCCAATCTTTAATGTATCTTCATCTAAAATGATTTCCCTGGCGCAAGAAGTATTGATTTTTTTATGAATCAAAATCAATGTGAGATAAATACTGAACAAGTAAGATCAAACAACTGAGGCGGTCAGGAGCATTTATTTTTCATAAGCCTGACTGATAGTTATCAAAGTAAATAGTAGTGTTAATGGATTCACTGATTGCCTATATTCGAGCCTATCTAGATTTTGATAAAGTAGATTAACGCACGATATGACTTTTAATATTTGATGTTCACATTTGTTGGGGTGAGGAATTACAGTCGAGTCTTTGTAACACGCACGGTATTTAGTCACAGGAATCCTAGCTTAGAACTAATTTTTAGATTTAAAACAGGTAAGTCTGTAGTGCTTTTACAGGGTTTATTTTCGTACCCTAAGGTTATCCCCACTGGAGATTCCTCCTATGTACTGAAGACTATAATGTAGCTTTATTCGGTTGAAGTCCGGTTCGGTAGCATGCATTCCCACTGAGGGTAGATGTAAAAATTTTCACATGGTACTTACATGAAAAAAAAACCTAATTAAGAACCTCCTCCTTTTTGAAGTCTGTTAAAAATACGAAAACTCCTTCAGGACACGTAAACCGGATTTCAAATAAGCTTGATTTACAGTTCACACGTCTCCATTATTATTGCCTTTGTTTTAAATGCGCTTCGAGTGAATAAATATTATCTTTTCTCTTTGTTTTCATGAAGTAAGGTAGTGTATTTAATTTTATGTTGCGTTGTGTATTTTCGAAGACGTTTTGGCGATGTATGCGTGTGTGATTGGCGGATTTCTGGCATATTTTTGTATTATGTGCTTCGATTTGTAACTAAAACTGTGTTGTTAATACAATGTGTAAACAGTCAGAGCTTCCCCTTTCCTGTTATTATCAAGGATTGATGATAAGATAAGCAGCGTTATCAGTTACTGTTATTTTAATACATTGGCGCCCCTCTGTTAAAAGAGCGGGGAAATGGTTGATCAATCGGTGTTTGTTCGATAGTTGTTTAGGCATCCATGGAGACTATCAGTAATCAAATCGACCATAATTCCTGGAATAAGGGAGTCGAGCAATTGATAAGCTACCTATGGGGGACTGTTATTTTTTTAAATTGAGAATTTGATTTTTGATTTGATGTAAATGAATGCGTTTTACAGTTTTTGTCACAATTTTGAAAATACATTTTTATGATAAATGATAAATGATTTTATTTCTGTAAGTAGGTTTGCACAAACACTTTTACACGTCAATCATATTTTAAAAACTAGATGAGGTCGGCGTTTCCTATCTGACTACTCTGAGAAGAAAGGCCGAAACAAACTCAGAGGTCACAGTCTCTTTTAAAGTCCAGACATAATCTTGGTCAGGTTATATGAAGACCATGTAGATCGAAGTCCGAGATGGTCTTTTGAAGAAAGAACCACACAGATTGAGTGGACCTGTCCAGTCAGTGCACGCATTTGTCAGAATTCGTGCAGCTCAACTCAGAACTTAAGGAGCTCAACGATTCGACGAACAATACCAAAGAAAGGACATTTGGGTAGGCCACATAAAATACTCAAACTGCCAGACCATGACAAAACTAAACAGAACAAAGAAAATAATCAAAATAAAAAAAAATAAAAAAAGTAAAAAATAAAATAAAATGACCCACATTGTCTTCACACTCACAATAATTAAAATAATATAATACGATGATACTTGTCTACTTTAATTTTGATATACAATTTGTTATGTAAATAAAAGGTCTTGTAAACAGAAACTCCAAGAAACAATGATGAACATGTATGTTGATTGGTTTAACGATTTTATACCTATCGCATTTACATGCCATTTGCCGCGCCACTGATTTGCATCCACTCCAGGACTGTAATTCAATGTCACATTCAACATTTCAATGTTTGTAGGGTGGTCGCATTAAGTTTTAATGCATGTAATAAAAGTAGTAAGTATTCCTTATTTTGATTCGTAGAGGATGTGTATTTTTGATAAACAAACAAATCGACATGCGAATGGTGACATTATTATCATAAATTCAACATTATTATACATACTTTTGAGTCAAGTACTTTAGACCTTGTCCTAATCGTCTCCAAAGACATCCCATACTTATAGCCCTAGATAGAGAAGTGGACAGAGAGTAGGCAGGGCGTTGCCCTGCTGTGGGTAGGGTTACCATTTAGAAAGGAGATGTTTCAAAATGGGCCAGGTCTATGTACAGTAACTCAAAAAAAAGAGAAAAATCCGCAGAATTCGGGAAAAATACAGATAATTCAATTAAATCTATACTTTTGTGGTAGTGAATTGATAATTATCAATTATTTTTATCAACTTTCAACATGGCGTCTCACCGATTTAGTTACTCTGTGCTTAGAAACAATGACAGTAAACCATAGATCGACCATTGATCATAGAAACAGAACTGTCACAACAGTGTCACTTCTTCAGAAATAAACATGTCAAACGTCATTAATCAATCAAAATGACAGCTTACCGCCATGACGGGTTTTTGTTGTGTGTTGCAATTTCAAGTGTAATTTCTTGTGTTTACCAGCAAACCAAGCCATTTCAAAGTAATTGGATAGTTGAGAACTATTTTAAATGAATTTCCCTATTTTTAAGTATAGTGTACAAGGACCTGGCCCAGGCTCCATACATTTTGAAACATCTCCTTTGAAACGTCCGGACAAAAAGCCTGACATTTCAATAAAGTCCGGATATTTTAGTCACAAATCCAAACATTACCCACTCAGTTACAGTGGTATGGTAGCAGATGCTCGCGAGGGGAGGGAGGTTGCGGGGTGCGGGGATAAAAAAAAATGCGCTGAAAAATATAAAAATGAATACCTCTAACCAGAAACTAGCGTTGAGTTTGATTATTTTACGTAAAACTATTTTTATTTTGAAGAAAGTATTTTATGTTTGAACTAGTTGATTGTTTGCTTTGCAATACTTACAAGATTTATTGTTTGTTGATTTGTTGTTGTTAAGTTGATTGATAAAGAAGTATATTTTATTTTTAGATGAATGAGAAGTTAATAAATATTAAAGACTTATTTGGTATTACTTATAAGTTTTATTACTCGTATTCCAACTAACCCAAAAAATTCGCACAAATTAAAGAGCCGGACAAAGTCTGGACGGATGGTAACCCTAGCCGTGGGAAAATCCAGGCTAGATAATAATAATATTATTTTCTTGCCTGTATGTGACTTGCAGTCGGCACAAAATGTTTAATATTATTATATTACCTTCCTTTCTCTCAGCCGACAAATGTTATCGTTAACATTCTTTCCATTCATACTCAATCCATCAATCAAATTGATCCATCAACGTATAAACTTGTCCAAATATCAAAAATACAGGCTGGTAGGGACATCGTCGCACAACCTTACCTGTTGAAACTTTTTGCCGGTTAAATTTTGTTTGACCGCGTAGGTATTGCACGTTTGGTGTTCGTGTTCACAATCATGTACTGAATCCATGGCAGATCGTGCGTCGATGTACCTGACACCCTGTAGGTATAAGTACCTAATACAATATTTAACTTAATGACCTACCAATGCCCTTTCAACCCTAAACACATTAAGGGCTGTGCCCAACATACCGAACGAGGTCAATCCAATTTAAGAGTAATTTAGAGCATGTAGGCCTAGTTTAATTTCAGGTCTTTTACACGTCAACCATTTGTCATGAAAGAGGTATAAAAATGTACCTAATAGGTATTTGTATTGCCTCTATCCCTATGACACGGTTAATTTTTGACGAATCCTGTTGTTTTTCTAGACAATGTAAGCAGTGATGTGTCTTTAAATCATACAGCTCGAGTGATTCCGATTGAGCAGTTGCAATCATTAATATTGTACCTTGATTTGTTGCGATTCAATTGATTGATTGCAGTTTATTATTATAAGGCTTTATTGTTTCTTCATTAACCTTGGTAATTGTTTTGAAATGTACTTGAAAAGTACCCATTTTAAGATTCTTTCAGAGTTAAAATAAATCTGTGATTACTTCTGTAGCAGCCTGGAATCTAGATTTTTGCCCAATTGATGGCAATAGGCTCGCCCCCTATTACATGGGATTTAATTTAAACATAACTCACGCCTCTGCCAACCCAGGGGAATTCAGATCTGATGTTTAATGTGTAGAAATAGACGATCGTTTTCTATTTGAACGTCAGCAAGCATAGACACTATTCAAGTTTCATACATATCTCTGAGTAGTAGCCTCGACCAAAACAATGTTGAATTTGGTTGCAAAATTAATGTATTGCAAAAAAAAACTTGATTGACGCACATCATTACACCATTGCGCCATTGTTCTACGCACCATTCAAAGGATGTACTTAAGCGAATGAATAATTGTTATAATGAGCTTTCTATCTGAGTATAATTGATTACTCAGCTCTCGATATCATTAAATTTCTACGTAAATAATGGGCGATTGTATGTAACGAACTCGAACCGTATCCTTTTACGTGATAATTATAATGATGTGATCATAATACTTATTGTATGAGACATGTTGTCTGTATTGATAGAGAGTTATTTATCGTTTTGGCGGAAAAATGATGTCATCTTTATTATCGTCATTGATTAAGCAGTCAATAAATGACGTAGTCGAAAGAAATTATGAAATCAGGAAATTACTGTTATAATTGGTACTTGAAGTTAATATGTTAAATTGATATTAACGAACTCCAAATTAGAATAGGTACCGTGAAATAAAGGGTTTCCTAATTAGATAAAGAAAATATAGTCGTAAATCGTTGAATGCCACGTAAATGACATGGTTTGTTCATATAAAGCGTTTTTGGAGGACTTCGTACGCATTATCTCATAAAATGTTAATTTATTATGATCAACGTTTAGCTAAAACAAGTTGAAAGACGTGGACTGCCTAAAATGGTAAACATCAATTTTGTAAATTGACAAATATTAACTTATTATCAGATGAAATGGAGCAAGCCATATAGGAATGTTCTAGACCTAAGTAATATAAAACCCAAAGTATTTTCGTAACATAAGCACGACTCGAAGCAGTAGATTGTGATGAAATCTCCCGTCGCCGCCGGGTCAAGGACGTGAAAGGGACTTCTTTTTATTCTGGAACATTCCATTCCGTATAGGGATAGTCGATCGATACGCACACGTACACAGGTTATATTGTTATACAAGTTGGTGACCTGGGTCAAATAAATGTAAGTATTTTCTTTCGTTCACAATACGACCGACACTAATAACTATGGACATTATTATAATAGCTTCTGCCCGCGACCTGGTTCGCGTGGAAGATAACTACCATGAACCATGTCCTATGGCACTCTGCAATAATGTACCTTTCTATCAATGAAACATTTTTTTTAAATCGTAACAGTTCTTCCAAAGATTACCAAAATTAAATAATTTTATCTCTTTATTATATTATTTAAAGTTTAGATTACATTACATGACTCAGCAGTTATTCTATCATAATATAATTTCTTTATCCCAAAGTGAAAGTCCATTGTTCTCTAAAAGGCTTGTTAAAAATAAATTAACGATAATAAAAATGGCGACTCTCATAAAAAGTTCCTAAAGTGGCTTGAGAAAAATGTTGCACGAAATTACTTTCTTCCCACGCGTAAGGCAAGGAATTTACCGTGGGTGAGAAATGAAGGCAGTACCTATGCTATGATAAAATTATAAAAATAAGTTGAAAACTTATTCATACATTCTTGCTGATCAGAATTTTCCAGAACAAAGTTTGTTTTGTTCTTGTAATTTATTGTTCAGAATATTCACTTACCATCCGACCACAATGAATCATGTTTTTAAGACATATAATAATACACTGCTTTGTTCAAGACCATTTACAGTTCAAGACACCAATTTTTACCGGATACCTTCTTATTTAAAAAGTATAGAGTTTTTTATACATAAGTAGCGATCTGTCCTGACAAATCATTGAGATTTTATAATTATATTTAAGTTTGTTAAGAAGGTATTACACGCAAATAAACCTCCCGGAAAAATTATGATGAAAATCCCTGTAGTTTAGAAGGACTTTATTGTGTAATATTTACACAGGGCCCCCCATTGAAATGAACAAATTTTAACTCTGTGCTTAGTACGTCAAGATATCTAAGAAAAAAAAAACACTGATTAAAGTGATTTTATTTTGACATAAAATAATAAATTGCTGGCACATTATATATATTTTTATTTACAAATCAAAATATTTACAATATTTAAAAGCGGTCTTAAAATAATAATATGTACAAGTATATAAAAAGGGAGGGGAAATAATAATCAAAGGGTACATTAGTGTATTTTCGTTCGTTGATTATTTTTCTTGTAAATTACTAATGCGTTTTTCTTATATATTTTTTTACCATCGTCCTTATTTTGGTCTGAATGACTTCTAAAAGTTTGACCATCTATTTTAATGGGACCTTATATAATTAAAGAAGCTTGCTTTTTTTTCCACTACCTCAACTGATGTTATGCGATCAGGTGGTTGACAACGGTGCACGCTCTCGTCCCTAGATAAAACCTATAATTTAATAACAGAGGGGCAATTCTCGTAACTTTAGAACGTTCACAGTCTGATCTAAATCTCAATCTGTCAAAAATTCCTCTAATTTCCCTACATTTTGATATTTTTTTGTCGCCGAGATGAGACTGCGACTAGATTTTGAACGTGTTTAATTACGAGCCTTCTGATTTATTAGTTAGACTTATTAGGATTTATTGTAGTGTCACCGCATGTTCTATTTTTCAGGCGAGGTTCAGCTATTACACTTTGTTAGTTCATAACTCCATAATTGAGACCCACTTGTACCTCAAATCTAAATGCGTTTAGCGCTAAGCATATTTAAAACATTCAATACTCAATATCTTTATTGCTTTACCATAATGTGTACTTAGGTGGTGACTATATAATTTAGATCATTATGGACCCCGTAGGGCACAGCAAAATAGGAGAGAGGAAGCCCTGTTTTAGGAGATATTTAATTATTAGTTTTGTTATATTATTAATGTATTATTATTATTCTGTCTGTCATCTTCAAACGATTGACGGAAACAGAACGATGTTTAAAATTCGTTTAGCGCTAAACTTATTTAGTGATATTTAGTGATTTGTGACGCAAGCGTACTTGAGTGACACTGCATGTTCTATTTTTCAGGAGAGGTTCATGTTATTACACTGTTAGTCCATAACTCCACAATATTGAAAGCCAAGTGATTGTCAATTCACGGTCGTAATCCTTGATTCCAGTGCAAGGATGACATCAACATCGTTTAACGTGGGATTGAACGACAACGTGAGGCTCTCAAGCCGGGTGCTTCGCCCCCCTGGCGGCGGACACACCGACATCTTTGGAGGGGAGCCCGAGCCCCAGCACACAGGGCGCCGTGGACCGCCTGCGTCCACCATTGGCTCTGTTGTTGGTAAGCAGATGCAAATATTTGAAACAGCTGTAGTTTCGCCCTTCTTGGCCTGGTTTTGTTTTTATGAAATCAAAATTGCGAATTTTAGGCAAAAGTTTTAGTATTGTCATGAAAAATAAATAGCCATATTAAAATAAAGGAACTATTCCAAAAATACACTTGCGTGCAATAAAACTGACCCACCCCATTCTCTTCGATTTGAAACAATATAATTCATGAAGTTTTACTAACAATAACCTAATATATTGTATATTAAAACCTTTCTGACAGTATGTAGATTATATTAGTGAAATAATTATCAAAACAGATTCATTAGTTTTTGAGAAAATCTCGAACTTATAAATATGGGGTTGAATAAAGAAGCTCAATTTTTTTTGAAGCCCGTTAAAAAAATCAAGTTCAATTTTGATTAAACAAACAGAAATACACAAAATTTAAAGTTTGTTAATTTCATTGACAAAAAAAGTCACACACTTTTTCCGAGCAAAAGTGAGTAATGGGGACATCTGAAGAATCGAGTCGATCTTATCAAGAATATTGCTTTGAACAAAATATAGTGTATGTTTAAATAAACTGTACCTTACCTACCTTCACATAGTATAAAATAATAAATAATATTCATTACGATTTTTGTGATATCGTGTCTCAAATGGAGAGCATGGGGTGGGCCAATTTTTTTGCACGCAAGTGTATGACACTAAAAAGTTCAAAACGAGCTCAATTAATTTGATTTTTAAAGAAATTTGTGGTTTCACCTTTCCTTGATTCCTCGATGTGACTGGCCGGGATCTCAACAGAAGTAGATTATTATATTCGTACAAGATTGTTTATTTACTGCGATTATGTGCATAATTAAGATAATAAATTGTATGATTCGTGTTTCACTCGTTTGACCTCTGGCTATAACAGGATTTACTATCTGCTATCTATGAGAAGCAACTAGACTTATTTATTTATTTAATTCGGGAAAACAAACAGTTGCACAAACAGCGTAATAAACAGGTAGTGAGCAAAGAAAGAGATTACATATGTGTAGATCACGACGTTATCAATGATATGATACAACAACAATCAATTAGTGTTCAAAGCTCCATTACCAACATATATCATGTCATATTCCAGGTCCAGACGAACCAAAGGCAGCTAACGGCACTGAGCATCCCAGCCAGAACGGACAGCAGAGTCCCCAGGAGGCTGCGCCAGCCCCAGTGGCCCCAGAGCCCAAGGCGGCCCCCGCGGCCCCTGAGCCGGCCCGCGCCGAGGCGCCCAAGCGCGTTCGCGTGCCCCCTGGCGGGTTCTCGTCAGGGCTCTGGTAAGGCCAGACGCACACAAGCTTGATTCCTCATGCTGAAGATTCCCGGGGACCAGTTGTTTACATTGGCCGCACATCTACATAACACTTCACTATTCGGATCTTGGGGCGAGTTGGTGCAAATAGTTTTGGCACACAAATTGGAAAGTCCTGCTCTAGGATAGAAATTTTGAATGTAATTGTTATCTCAAGCCAAATTATAAAACCAAATTGGGCTTATCCATGCGGCATGACGTCATAGTCTCATGTAAACGCTTCGTTAGGTTTATTTAGGGTATGCTGTGCCTTTTAATTTGTTCTAAAGTGGCATTGGTTTGGTTGTAGATAGTTTTGTTTAAATGTGATCGCTGACTGGTCCCCCCTAACGGGTCTCTGATGTTCGCTTGATAAGTAACGATGGTTCTTTTACAATCCTCGCAGAAAGGAATTTCTTTGATATTTACTGAACTGGAACATTTTTTCAATACTAGTATTATTTACCTATATAGTTAGGAAATTATTTTTCGTATGTTAGTCTTACATAATATCCAGCTTCTGTGTCAAAGCGAGCGTCTCGCTCGCCAAACTCTATTAGGAATCTAAAGGTCACAATTTTTAAGATTTCCTTCAAGGCCAAAGTAAAATTTAACACTTGAACTATTTCAATTTTTAATGCAAATTTCGACTTAAATGTCTAGCTGTTCAGAGATTATTATCGTGTAAGGCTTAAAATTGATATGTATCGATGGTATGTTAGCGTTTTGATGATTTTGATACTTTTTATAACAGACTGATCTGTGCCTATTTCGTGTTGATGTTGTACTTAAAATTTGTCTCAATTTAGCATTTCATGTTTTGCAGTTGTGGTTTTTATTACAAAATAACTATTGTATGCCTTTGCTGGCAAATGCGATTATGTATAATATTAATAATGATAATTGTATTTTTATATGAATTACAAAATGTGAAAAACACATCCCGGTGTTTTATTTTACTTGCAGTTATTACTTACCATAAAGTTAAATCCAAAGTCAAAAGTAACACAGATACTACGAATAAGTGTAATAAGTCCGCTTACTAGAGGACGGCATACTGCAATATTGCAGCACAGAAGAGCCACTGAGCAACAAAAGTTTTACTTATCCAGCGACAAAACTTTGACGACACTAGCGACGTCGCGTCGGCGTCGCCAGCAACGTCTCATATAAAATTCTTGACGATTGTGGGTCGCCAATTCGGTAGGCAGGGTTCATAGGGAGAATGTTCCTCTATCGTAATACTGACAATAACGCTAAAAAAAATATTTAATTATTTTTTACCTAAAGATGTTTAGCTAAGATGAGAAATACGAATAAAACCCTTCATTTGGTACTGACTACTGGAAAATCGTTTTACTTGGACTAAAGCCAGGCTTACACCTTGCCTGCGCTTGCCTCGCCATTGTTGTTTACTCAAGGCCAGTCATTTCTAAATTATACTTGTGTACGCACTGTTACTAAGCCGACCCCGTTTGTCTTTTAAAAAAAAAAGAAACAATTATTCTACTGGAACCACTTTTAATTCACCACAATACAAAATCACAAACACACAAGTTCTTGGGTACTTATATTTTTGGAAATGTCCCTCTTAATTGCTCCTTTACTTTAGGCAACTAGTTTACGCGGCAGCGGCAGCGTCCAAAATCTAACTAACTCAATTATCCATATTATTTCTGTGCATTGGGTAAAAATGCAACATCAGTACTTTAGTAAAGGAAAAGTACACTATAAATCGTTAAAAGCTGACTTAGGCTTTATTGCCTTGTAATAAGGGTTATAACAGCACGGTAGTCTCAATAATAAATCGCATCATCATTTCAGCCGAAAGACGTCCACTGTTGGACATTGGCCTCCCCAAGCACCTCCACTTCGACCGGTTCTGTGTTGCTCGCATCCACCGGGTTCCTGCGGCCTTCACAAGGTCGTCGGTCCACCTTGTGGGAGCCCTTCCAACGCTACGTCTTCCTGTACGCGGTCGCCACTCCAGAACCTTTCGGCCCCATCGGCCATCTGTTCTGCGAGCAATGTGCCATGCCCACTGCCACTTAAGTTTGGCAATTCTTCGGGCTATGTCGGTTACCTTGGTTCTCCTGCGGATCTCTTCATCGATCGAGACATGGGCTGTACTGCAGTCTCCTCAACGGTGCCAGATCGACTATCGGTACATCGAGGTGCTGAAGTGTTTGTACGAAAACGCCACTGTCAGTCCTACTCCAGCATAGCTATTCACAAACACTCGATACGCTTCCGTGTCGTATCGAACATCAATCAATGTTATCGTAGGAGTCTTCTAAACGCTGTTCACAAGTCCAAAACCTGAAAGTTTTGTCAGTTTAAATCAACAGCTATTTGCTGTCGGGGGCAAGTCAAATCAGGTTATCGAAATGTGTCATTTTCGATACGATAGCCTGCCGTATGGTTATGAATAGCTATGCTGGACCAGACCTCGAAACGAAACCTATCCTACAGTGAAGGTGTGAGACAGGGAGACATTATCTCTCCGAAACTGTTCACCGCGTCACTGGAAGATGTCTTAAAGGTTCTGGACTGGAAAAGGACTGGCATTAACATCAATGGCGAGTACATAACTCACCTTCGGTTTGCCGACGATATCGTAGTCATGGCTGAGACTGGAGGACCTCAGCACAATGCTCGATGACCTCAGTAGAGCCTCCGAAAGAGTGGGTCTGAAAATGAACATGGACAAAACGAAGTTCATGTCAAATGCCCATGTAACACCCACTCTCATAAAGATCGGAGACGCTACACTCGGAAGTCGTGGAAGAGTATATTTATCTAGGACAAACTGTCCAGTTAGGTAGGTCCAACTTCGAGAAAGAGGTCAATCGTCGAATCCGACTCGGCTGGACAGCGTTCGGGAAGCTACGCAATATCTTCTCGTCCCACATACCGCAGTGTCTCAAGATGCAAGTCTGACCAGTGCGTGTTGCCAGTGATGACATGGCGCTGAAACGTGGTCGCTCACAATGGGCCTTATTAGAAGGCTGAAAGTCACCCAAAGGGCAATGGAGAAGGCTATGCTTGGAGTTTCAAATTCTTTATTGCGAACTAAGTGTACAGAATTATAGAGATGTTAACAATAGGTAGGTTCTTAGAACTTAGTTGCCTGTTAAGGCATTGCAATTTAAATAGTTATAAATATTTAAAAAGATAAGTACATACTTATACAGTTATACTACAATTTACATAGGTTTACAGTATATTATATTATATCATTAATTTTATATTATATCATACTGTTCTTATAATTAAATTTCCCTGCGTGATCGAATCTTATGAACTCATTTAAAGTATATTGAACCTCATTCTGAACTTCCTTTGTTTTAGGACTAAAAATATATAAAATGGGCGCCCCGCCCCGTCAGACGACCTATGTCAAAATGTTAATCATTTTTAGATAATGCTGAAATAATATTCGATTCAAATCATGGCACATTCTGTAACTGATAATAAATACGTGAAAAGACTATATTTTCAATCTGCTTGAATATTCAAAATGTAAGTGCATCATATTTTCCAACGTATCAAAAATTCTCAAGCTAACCTAGCCAATGTTTCGTAATTTATAGGTTTAACATTAGACGTTATGTTATGTAGATCTAAGGCTATGGCCTTGTGTGTTGTACATTTAATTAATAGCTATATCTAGCTAGTGGCAGACAAAACCGACTACCAGCGGGGAGCCGCACCTGCTAAATATACATTAAACCAAGCGGTGGTGGCAGGTTTAGGCGGCCTGTATTTAATTGTGGGCTACAGCGTTAGGCAACAACACTAATATTACAACTGATAACAATGCATTTTTGAAAATTAGACTAATTAGCAATGCCGCCAGTCACCGAATCTTATTGCTCTCTTTGACCTGTTGACACGCTTGCAACACCCGACTAGGTACAAGTGCAAGTTTAGATTTTCCGCGCCGCCAAGCCAAACAAAGAATAGGCTAAGCTAGTCCAAGCCGTGACACGGGCGAAGAACTTTAAAGCGTGACTTCTTGCATCATACCTAACATTCGTAACGGACAAACAAAGGAAAGAGGACTGTGTCAAAATCGGCTCGGTCTAGCATAAAATCACAGCACGGCATCGCTGCGACTGGCAGCGACTGTAGACGCCAGTATTAATAATATTCGTGCCTGTGCAATCAGCGCTAAGCGCAAATTCGGCTGTGGCAGACATTGTCAGAATAGTCACGTTGGTTTTTGTGGAAAGTGTCTAGCAACGACCTCCGAGTTTAGTATTTTATAATTATTATTGCATAGCACTTGTGTGAGTATTTGTGCAACACTATGGGTAAGTACCTTCATCTTTCAGACTTTCATTGACTTGAAAGTGCCCTGGCGGCTTAAGAGTATGTGATGCTCACTCAAATGTCTCGCTGATGGTGGTGCGTGTGTTGGATCACTCAGTTCCCTTCAAAATGTTTGAGCTGAATGGTGCTGATTCATGCGTTATGTTCGTGAACGGGCGTCAGCAAGGACTGGTCATCTCTTAGCTGCCACGGCTTATTTTAATTTTTGAATTGTTTACTATTGCCGCTTTTAAAGTGCAGGTACGTCTTTCTACATCGTTCTCACATGTACCTACCTATAATATCAACTCGAATGATGTAACCAATATTTTGATTTAAAAGAGTGCCCATGGAGTTTCTTGCCCGTTCTTCCCCATAGGAACGTATATTACTAGGTTTTTTAATGAGCAACGAGCTTCATTTTTCTGACTGTCCTACTCCTTTGGCAATTCAAAAGTCTCTGTAGATGGTTTAATTGAAATAAATGCATAGATTTCGAGTTGTCTCCATGCTCTGTACATAACATCATCCCTCTAGCATATAACCCACTGGTAGTAATCTGTGCCACTGGTTCCAGTGACAGTGCGTCACCCCGGCCAGGCGGCGCGGCATGGAGGGCGGGGGGCGACAGTCACGGCTGCTCGGCAGGTTGCTAGGAAGGTTACGCGGAGACCACCACAAGTACAATAGTCTGGAGAAGCGATACTCTCTTACATCTACCGTGTGAGTACCTAAATGATATCATCATTCTCGTGTCCTTATTTATTTGAGGTCGGCGCAACATGTCTTTTTCTGCCATATCTATGTCTCTATTATTATTCGTCATTTCGGTAGTCCCCCCTTTGTATGAGTATGAACGTGGATGCCTGCCACATAGCCTCCAGGCTATAAGAATAGCCATCGACATTAATACTGAAACTCATGCTGTTATCATAACAAGGGAAACAGATCTAGGTATAGGATATGCAAAAACTTCCGCGGACGTGGAGGGAACAATCTGAAGGCAAATTCTCGTACTTAAAAACATTCAAATTCGAGTCGCAATCTCATCTCAGCGACAATCAATGTCATAAACTCATCAAAAATTTAGGTAAATTGATTGTATTTTTGACAGTAGCTAAGTACCTAATCCCAGATTGCCACTCATTCGTGTACCTATATCAGAATATCTAAAGCCCACGATGTACGAATACACACGATGCAAGTTTCTTGCCATGGCTTACAATAAAATTGAAGCAACAAATGACTTGCATAGTCTAAGCGCTGTTTAAGGCGGTACACTTTTATGATGCTTCAACTTATGATACCTATGCTACAGTTAAGGCACCGTGTAAATCTGGTTTTACCTTCACACATCCGCAGCAACGGAAGCCGGTCGCCGACATACACCGTGGAAAACAGTGTCTTTTACTTAAATACAGAGCCGTCGAATAACGAAGCCCCTACCCTCTCCAGCATGAGCGAGAGTACCGGCTGCAGCACCACCAATGAGGACGAGGAGTTGGACCCCCAGGTGCTGCACAGATCCTCGCCGAAAGCCTCCACCGCGATCGATGATGACCAGTTTGTCGCTAACATTGATTTGAGGCAGGCAGGCTTTTTTATTTACTTATTATTTTTTAGTTAGGAAGTAGGTTAGTTTCCGGAGGGGCTAAGCTGAGTCGTTATCTAAGTTTTTGGTAAGTAAACTGTGTCTGATTTACCTTAGCCGACGACGCCAGCTCCCGTTTTCCTCACCTTCTGGTTCCACTGGGTAGGTTTTAATCTGTGCTTTATACAGAAAGGCAAACTCTAAAGTAACCTGACGGTCAGGAGACTCGTAAATCTTAGCTTTACGTCATAAACTCTTAAATTTTTGGCGTCTTGTAGTGACTCGTTGGACCATTAAAAGTTTTCTGTTGTAGGTATGGCGGGCAATACTTAACACCAGAGCAGCTGCCCGAGTTTTGTGATCAACTCAACCACTTGGTTGAAGTGATAAGAAACATACAGTCTTATGCTAAGGTCACTGGAGAATACCCAAGGTACATAAACATAGACTTAAGGTTATTTATAAGTTAGTATGATCTGTGTGTTGATTTCTCATAGATCGAATCCCACTTCTATTCGAATCGAATGTTTGGACTTTGCAAGAGACGGCGACCTCTAAGTATGTTTCGTTATTTCTTGCAATTTAGGCATCGTTTATATCATTTAAAGTGCACTTTAGATCCAGCAGTTTAATTGAATCGTTGAACTCCAGTGATTTGGAACGCCGCCTGGAACAAGAAGCCCGCGAGGTGTCCGCCATAGCCGCAGAAGCGCGCAACGCACGCGAGGTGGTCGCACGCGTGCGCACTCAGCGACGTGCCTTGCACGCGCATAAGAAGAATCTAGTGTCGCATCTAGCTAGCTTGAGGGAATCTGGTTAGTTGTTGATAGTTTTAGGGATTGTATCCCGTTAAAATGCCCCCGCATGGATGCCAAGACGCGGGCAAAAACTAGACACTGATATACCTTTACAAACGATTTTTTTATTGCCAAATTGGCCCGTTCTCGACCTCGATTCTGCCTTATGGAAAGTGATGGATGATGTCTACGATGAATGAAAGAGCGTGTCCAGAAAATGCTTGTTCCCTCTTGCTTTGAAGGCTGAGGGGTAATAGGTGAAAGGGAATATCTGGGAATGTTCTACTCTTAGAACCAAAGAGATACCATCGAAAGCTCTTGTTTTATTCCACAGAGTTCCGAGAGCTGGAGAGTACGGTACGTCTGTCAGATAGGAAGCTGTTCAAGAGTTGGGAGTCGCTGAAGGACTCAACGGACCCAGCGGCCTTCGAGCCCCTGCTTGTTGAAATTAAGGTCTGCTGAAATTGATCCTTAAGTACGCAAGTTTAATCGAAATAAACTTTTGGCATATCAGGTAGGTACTTAGGACATATTTTAAATTAAGCCTGATGGAAGGACACTTGGATTCCCTGTACTTACCGTATTTACTTTACCAGATGTGGTGTTCGTCCGTCAAAGAGAATATTTTCCTACTTATTTTTAGCAGGCGCGTACGGCGCGGCGTAGGGCTGCTTAGAGTAGGCAAGAGTGGAAGGTTATCCTTCAATCTGTGCGAAAGCTTCCCTCAGGGAGGCCTTTGCATAGCAAGTGCCTTTTTTTTTCAAGAGACCGCCACTGGTTCGCAACGATCGCCTATTTACGCCTATCTTTTATTTTTAATAAAACTTAACTCGTTTTTATAACTGGACCGTAATAACATCTCCATCCAGAACAAGCAAACAGCCCTGGAGTGCCTGCTGCGCCTGGTGCACAGCAAGCAGTCGTCGCAGGCGCGCGCCGCGCCGCCGCCCACGCCGCTGCCGCCGCCCGAGCCGCTGGAGAATGATGGTTTGTACCTTCTACTTGCTTTATAGGTATACTTTTGACAACAATGACCACTACTCTGCAACAAGGATCTTTTAGCTCAAATATAGTTACTTCCGATTTTGGCCACGCGCCAAAAATAACGCTAGCTTAGCGCAATAAATTGAAAGTTCACTTAGGTTGAAACTATCTAACTGTCACAAATACAAATAGACCTTTTTGTTTTACGGCGTTAAAGTGATATACAACCTTAGGCAACTGTCCCACTGCCAACGAGGAACCGACTAGCTTTCAACGACTTTCTTGCTCAAGAAACGTACAAACGATTGTAGGTCTCGTGTAAGTAAAAGAGATACATAGGTACCTATACTTATTGTACTTAAATGATTTTATTTCTGTAAGTAGGTTTGTACAAACACTTTTACACGTCAATCATATTTTTTTTAAACTAGTTGAGGTCGGCGTTTCCTATCTGACTACTCTGACAAGAAAGGCCGAAACAAACTCATGTACTATTAGTTGGTCGTTGTCTTCAGTCTTCACACCGCCAGCAAGTATTAGTTGTCGCAGCGGCAAGAGCTATGAAAGCGAGTACCTACTTGCTGAGAAACTCGCACTTGGGACATACACATACCAGCGAGTAATCGCTCGTCGCCTTCGCGCACTCGCTGCTCGTTGCTCGCCAAATCGTTTTTAGTTGCTAGCTCTACTCGCTTCTCGTCAATCGCCGGTTTGGGATATCAGGTATCATAACGATAAAATAGTTACGAGGTTGACTATACCTACCACACGTTTCTGGCGAGATGGGATTTTTTCTTGAAATAACTGTCTTCTTTTCTCTTCTACCAAACATTTGGGAACAGGTATTCAGGCCCTCATGGTGTTAGTTTCATTTTCCGTTACATACGAGCAAATACATTTACATCTTTAGTAGGCCTTTGTTTCCTTAGCCTTTTATTACTTATTGTATCTGGGCGTTAATTTGGCCCATCAAGTGTTAGAAAGAGACTATGGTGGTCCCCTTCACCTGTAACAGCAACCCAGACTAATTTTCTTTCTTCCTGAACTATCTTAGTATGACTTAAGGATTTAGGATGCAACCAGACTACGGTCTCAAAACATATTCGATATTCCATATGTAACTGGTGAATGCCACTCTATCGGAATGAAAGCAGTCGATGTCGATTGACCATCATAATCCGGCTGCCATGCACCACACTGATTGGCCTGCACCCTAATTGCGTGACACACTTTCAATCACAATCTGAATCAAATCCATTGCTCCATGTGTTCGAAAAATTTGTCAACTCAACAACGTACCTAAATAACGCAATAAATGTTGAACTGACAAAATGAAAGCCATTGTTACTTTAAGTGTCCCAATTATCCTGCTGAACGTATCGAGTTATCGACCGACTGCCTGGTTGCACTTATAGTGAAACTATGCTTATAAAAATGGGGTGTGGCTGTGTCATGGACACGGCCGGGTGTTGTACGTGAATACGTTTACGTAACGGGATTGATCCAGTGTCGATATAGAAGTGATTTCATCATTCACTTGCACAATTTCAATCGCCCCAGGTGCAGATATACTGGCACCGTCGTTGATCCGCTCGGCCGCATTCATTCTTTTACGCTCCCGGCACTGCTGGATTCAGTCACATGGTGTTTTATTGGTACCATTCGATTGCTCTTGAGAAGCCTTTTCCAACCGTATACGATTTCTGTATTTCGATTTGGCTTTTTGACACGTATAGGCCGACATTATAAGTAGGTATATTTTTGATATTATTTTTTTATTTATTTGAATAAATTATATTCACTGTCACTATTTTACACTAATGTTTTGTATAACATCGATAGATTTTGACGAGAGCTGACGATTGAAACTTAAACGAACATCGTAGCTTTTCCGAGTCCAAAGTACCTGTACTAAGTGCAAATCTCGATACGCAGCAAATTGAACTCAAAATGGCGGCCCCTCCACCGCGCGCGATGCGGCATAGTCCTCACTTGGCGTAATGAATTCTTTGATCCTTTAGCTACCCAATGATGTAATTGAATTTAGGATGGAGATGATAGATATAATAATAATAATAAGCCCCCTAAACAACCACACGTCCTGATTGACCATCTAATCACGTAGGGGGCGGACACACGAATGAGACATTACTGTCGTGGCTAACGTGGCTCTGGAAACCCATTCAACATGGAGACTAGATCGAAGAAAATACGTATAGGACCGCTACCCGAGGGCAATCGTCGGGGCGCACCTGGGGCCGATGCTGGGTGTCTCAGCATACGACCCATCGGCGGTGGGGGACTGAGCAGGCGGGTTCTCCCCGACAAAAATACTACAGCCGAACCGACAGACAGACTAGAGAATAGTGATGACAGTAGAGCAGTTACATCTGCCGTGGATGTTTCGCAGGCGGCTTCAGCTACTCAGCCTGCGACCACTAAGGCGGGAAAACCTAGAGTGCGCATGAAATGGACTGAAGATATGAACATATTCATCATGCGCACGTATTACCATATTACAAAACTTGAAGAGGACAGAACTATGTACTGCACACAATTATTCGAACATTTTAAATTACATTACCCAGACATTAATGTAACAGAACAGAGAATAGCAGACCAAAGACGGGTTATTATTAGAAACAAGCTCTTATCAGACGACACTATAAATAGAATTAAATTTGAAATAGGAGAACAACTCAAAAAAGAAGAAGAAGAAGAAACTATGAATGTTTCACAACAAATAAACACCTTACAGATGACTCAATCACTCACACCCTATAATCCCTCCCCACAACACGACACGAGTCAAGTGACTGAATATTTTGATACCGAACTAACCGTAAACACACCACACAGCTTTCAATCAACTACAGATGATTCCGCATCACCACAAACGCAAACTGTGTTTGACCCTTCTTTAGTAGAGGCATTAAATAACGAATTAGAAACAAATTTACTAAAATACAATGGAATGGATCCTGAGTGTAGACCATTACTGCCGAAAATGAGACCAACTCGTAAATTATCGGATATCATTAGCATATTTAACCAAAGAATTATTCCGCTTAAAGTTTCAGCTCTAGAAAACTTATCCGACACACATTCATTAATTTATTGCATAGCTCTCACAGTTGCTAAACACTTTAAATTAAAAATTAATATAGATAGGTCTAGCTTTAAAACCAGAGTAACGAACGAACCACCATGGCAAAAAAGATTAGAAACAGATATAGACCAACTAAGAAAAGACATAAATAGACTAACACAATATAAAAGCGGTAACACATCTAGAAAACTTGAAAAAAAAGTCAAACAAATCATTGAAAAAACCAAACAACACAGCTCACATGAAAATTTTAATAAGAGAATTGAAGATCATCTAGACACATTAAAACAAAAACTATTAGTTAAGAGTCATAGACTAAGAAGATACAAAAAAGCCAAAGAAAGAAAGGATAACAATAGATTATTTACAACAAGCGAGAAACAATTTTATAGAAAGCTTAAAGGTGACGATACCACAATCATAAACCTTCCATCTCAAGAGGCCCTAAAAGAGTTCTGGCAAGGGATTTGGTCAGATAGCACTGAGCATAATAAAGAAGCTAAATGGATACAAGAAGAAATAGTTAGATCAGAAACAATAGAAGAAATGCCGTTTGAAGATATAGACGTTCTTGAAATAAATACAATTATAAATAAAACGCACAACTGGAAAGCAGCTGGAATAGACGGCTTACATATTTTTTGGATAAAAAGATTACATGCACTACATAGAATATTATCTGAACAAATTAGTGATATTTTAAAAGGGAACCAAAATCTCCCAGAATTTCTGACTAAAGGTATAACATACATGATCCCAAAATCGAGTAGGACCCAGGATCCCTCGCAGTTTAGACCAATTACTTGCCTCCCAACTATGTACAAAATCATTACATCATGTATTACTAATAAAATAATTAAACACACCGAACAGTATAACATTCTAACTGAAGAACAGAAAGGCTGTAGACGAGGACATATGGGTTGCAAGGAACAATTCATTATTGACTCCACTCTCTTAAAACACGTTCAGAAAGCAAGAAAAAACTTATACACAGCATACATAGACTACAAAAAAGCATTTGACAGCGTACCACACTCATGGTTGATTCAAGTACTAGATATATATAAAATCAATCCATTACTAATAAATTTTCTTAGGAATACCATGGGGTCCTGGAAAACTACACTTAAACTACAAATGAAAACCGCAAACTTATCCATAGATGAAATAGCAATTAAAAAGGGTATATTTCAAGGGGACTCACTCAGCCCTCTTTGGTTTTGCTTAGCCCTTAATCCACTCTCTCGCGCATTAAATGAATCTAGACTAGGCTTTGACATCAAGAACAATAGATCGATACTACACCAAATAACACATTTACTTTATATGGATGATTTAAAATTATATGCCAATAAAAATACAGATTTACATCGTTTATTAGACATTACAACATCATTTTCGAAAGACATTAGAATGGATTTTGGACTAGACAAATGCCGAAAACTTAATATAGAAAAGGGTAAGATTGTGGGAGGAAATTACTTAACAGATTCGGAAGAAGTAATAGAAGCAATGAAAAATGAAGAAGTTTATAAATATTTAGGATACAACCAAGCACGACTTTTAGAACACAAAGCTATTAAAGATAAACTCAAACAAGAATATTATAAAAGAATTCATTTACTATGTAAAATGTATCTAGCCAGTAAAAATTTATTCAAATCCATAAACACTTATGCTATACCTATACTTACTTATTCTTTCGGCGTGATAAAATGGTCCAACACAGAACTACATGCACTCGAAATTAAAACTAGAACAATTCTCACACAACATAGATATCACCACCCTAAATCAGCAATAGAAAGGATAATTATGTCCAGAAAAGAGGGAGGCAGAGGGCTTATTGAAATATCACACCTACACAAAAGACAAATAATAAACCTAAAACAATTTTTCAATAGGAAAAAGAATACCAGCCAATTGCACAAAACAATAGTAGAGATAGATAAAAAATATACACCACTGAACCTTAGTGAAAACAATACTGAAACAATAGATAAAGCGAGACATATAGAAGAGATACATAAACAATGGAGGCAGAAAGAACTACACGGAAGACATCCAAATGATTTATACCAAACACACATTGATAAGGAAGCTTCAAACAAATGGCTGGAATTAAGTGGACTATTTCCAGAAACAGAAGGGTTCATGCTGGCCATTCAAGACCAAATCATAAATACCAAGAATTATAGAAAATATATAATTAAAGATAACACAATAAGAAACGATTTATGCAGAAAGTGCCACAGCAAACCCGAAACTATACAGCACATCACAGGAGCTTGTAGCACACTAACCCAAAATGATTACACCCATAGACACAATCAACTTGTTAATATTATACACCAGAAACTCGCAACAAAACACAATCTCATGAAGGATCCATACACACCATACTACAAATACTCACCTAGGGCTGTATTAGAAAACCAATCATACAAATTATATTATGACCGCACTATAATTACAGATCATACAATATATAACAACAGACCCGATATAACACTTGTTGATAAAGAAAACAAACATACATACATAATAGATATAGCAGTCCCAAACACCAATAATATACAAAAAACTATCACTGAAAAAATCAGGAAATATACAGAACTACAAGAAGAAATTACCAGAGTTTGGAAAATGAATAGAGTAACAATAGTCCCAATAGTGGTATCAACGACTGGTATCATCCCTAAACAACTATTTATCAGTTTAAATGCAATCAGTCTTTCCAAATACACATACCTCACACTACAGAAAGCTGCTATATTAAACACATGCCGCATAGTCCGGAAATTCTTACAATTAGATTTAGACAATAATTTCAATGCAGTACAAAACACCTAATCTACTCAAGCTTAAAATCTCACCTTGGTTTACACCCGTGAGATTTTAATAAATACCAGGTTCTTGGAACCTGAGAAAATAAATTTTAAAAACAAAATAATAATAATAATATGTTTATTCAAAAATTATAAGGTATGATAATTAGTACAGTTTTGCTTAAATAAAATTATATTGCTAAGACTTACGTGCCTGAACTAGGTAATCCTGTGTTTCAGGCGATATGAAGCTGCAACACCAAACTGTATCCCCAGATTTTGTTATCATTGGTTTTTTGACTTGCCCCCGCACTATGGAAGCAATTTTAAAGACGTATTCACGTAAAAAAGCTGAACTTTTCTAAAACTCGATGTGTCATATCAACACATACACAATCGCGTACTGGACATAAGAGTATAAACTTGCCTCCAGAGTCAGGCGCAACTGGTGCTTCCGGCGGTTTGGGCCATAAGAGAAACGAAACGCGCGACTCGCGACGCGCGAGCGGCAAGCGCCGCCGCCGCGAGCCGCGTTCCGTCCCGCTGTCGGGCGAGCCCAGCCGTCATGCCCCGCCGCCACAGGTGAGTGTTCCTATCCTTATCCTATTTATAATTTGTTCCGAAAGTATCTATTAAAACTGGAAACAAACCCTTTTCAGTATTACATTCATCTGTATTTAGGTTTCAACTTTATTTCTCACCACATTTTCCAACAATGATTGTTTGAATAGCATTATTTATTACCTACTTAAATTGTAATTTACAAATTACAAATCATCGACAAAAATTCAAATTATATAAAATGAACCTCAATTGTCAAATGAAAAACATTTTTAAGGTGATTCAAAGTTTTAATTTTGGGTTTAGTACCTAAAGCACACAGTTTGTAAGTGGCACAGGTGGCACTAAAGATTTGCATCTACAGGTACGTCTTCTGATCCATGTGTCCACATTACGTCCTCTGATTCACGTGTCCACATTACGTATTCTGATCCATGTGTCCACATTACGTCTTCTGATCCACGTGTCTACATTACGTCTTCTGATCCACGTGTGTACATTACGTCTTCTGATCCACGTGTATACATTACGTCTTCTGATCCATGTGTCCACATTACGTCTTCTGATCCATGTGTCCACATTACGTCTTCTGATCCATGTGTCCACATTTTCGTCAGATGCTTTTCGAAAAGACCATCTTACGTCTAAAAGGTATGCCTTTTAGACGTTCATGAAGTTCCTTTCAAACTAAGTTACTGGCAGCTATCATCTCACCGCTGGCCTATATCTCAAAAGACGTCATGCCACAGGTCAGCTACAACTTCACCCTCTTTGCAACGCTATCCATTGATCCAGGATATCATTCCGAGCATTACAAACGTATGACTAAACTACCATGCAGTTTTAAATGTCGATTGTAGTAAATGTCGAAAGTACGATTGGACTACTTTATGTATGTTGATATGTTCAAAGTAAACTTCTTACGGTTCAGTTTAATGATTATGTAGCTCGATTGTCCCACAATGTAACATGCAGTTTAATCAGCAGGTGACCTTATACATCCAAGGAACAGAGAGCACATCTCGCTACAGGGTCGGCAGCGCCGGCGCAGTCGCGCTCACTCCTTTAGAACTACCCTCCGGAGGAAGCGTCAGGGACATACTGTTTTTCACCACTAACTGACCGTCTTTACTAATAAAATAATTATCAATCGGACACTAGTAATTTTGTTTTATTTGATCACTGACTAAAGTAGTATATTTTTGGTCCTTTGGTCATTTATTATTGTTAAGGAACAAAGGACCAAAAAACGTGTGCGGCCGGGGGACCTCCGCCAGGAAAGAAGTTCGTAACGCGATATTCGCACGTACACACACACTCGTATATAATAGAAAGAGAGAAAGAATCGCATATAGGCATATCGCTTCTTCTTTACGTGACGATTTACACACCTATCAGTCAAGTCAACTTCTAGGCTACGCAGACGAGGGTCGTGCTCCGTGCCGTCGTGTGGTCCTATTCGATGAAAAGAGAGCCATTCGAAATTATTTTTGTGATAGGTAGGTACTTATTTGGTATAGCTCTGGATGTGTAGAATGGTTGTCAAGAAACTAGATGATTGAACAGGGGCGGCCACTTCTACTGGAAAATAAGTTTAAATCCGCAGACTTAACACTCAGTTTTCATGAAAATAATAAAGAGCCTTCTTGACCTACTTAGAAACTAATTAAAATGCTTATCTATAAATTCGCTGTAGTCATTTACCAATCTAATTATTGAGAGGCACCTATTCCCTAGTTATATCTACTGAAGTGCATCACTGATTTTCTCCAGTAGAAATTAACGATGCATGAAATAACAATTCATGTTCTTCGATAACAATTTACGACAAGCATGACACATGTTTTAATTAATTTGTTTATGTAATGAATCGTTTGTTTCGAAGCACAGTAACTGCGATAGTAAATCTATAGGCATTGTTATTAACTTAGGAACGCCAAGGTTGATTTGTATTGCGCGCCTGCGCGGTGTTGTTACACTTGTACTTTTGCGGAATTACTTAGCACAGAGCAAAAATTTGCTGTGGTTTTGCTTTATTAGAATTTATCTCTAATTGTGCATAGACACGAGCGACACGCGTCTACGACGTATTGTTCGTTGATCGAAGGCGACTCGACACGTGTCGGCGGGACGCGTGTCACTCTTGTGTATGCACACTTATCTGCCTCTGTTAGGTGTTAGGGTGTGAGCCTAGTGAACAATTTAAAAAAATCATCGCAGTCTTCTGGATTTCATGCCGTCGGCGTCGAGTCGACACTAACATATTTAAGCGTTTTGCATTCAACATTGCGCTCGCAGATTGCACGTTCTTGCGATAACGCAGAAAACTCCTTTTATTTCAATTGAACTTATTGCAGTGAGGATGGACGTGGCACCACATGCACCAAAAGACTGGCTTCATCAAATATCAAGGAATTAATTGAGGTGCACCTGCTTATGATAAGTAATAAACTGAAATAGGAGTGAAGATATTTTCTGGTCCTTCGAGCCGGATAAAGTATCTCAATTACAAAACACATTTATTTCCAAAGTGTTTATTTTACAAAGATCGTTACGTGACGGACATCGCTCCGGTTTGTTACATTCGCACCATGTCCTTGGTGTTACGCTAACATAGACTAAGCCTTCTTCTCCTCAGCGGGGGCGGGCGTCTCGGCCACCGCGGGCGCAGCGGGAGCGGCGGGCGCGGCCGAGCCGCTGGCGGCCACTGCCACAGCCGCCGGCGCAGCTGCTTCCGAAGGCGGCGCTGCTTTTACCTGGAAATACAAGAACTTTGTATAGTTTTACTGAATTTTGTGTACTTCTTCTGTAATATTTCTTTCCTTGATCTTGTAAGGCGTAGGTCTTCGGAGGATACTTAGCATTGCCCAGCAACATTCTTCAACGATCTCTCAAAATCTCAAGCAAGTAGGTAGGTATAGTTTAGCACTTATTCTTGCAGCATCAGCCAGTCTACTGGCCGATATGAAGTGGAAAACAGATGATTATGGCTACGAAGGGAATCACGGAAACTAAGACATGTCATTTTAGGTTTTTAGGAAATATTATGAAGGTATCACACTCACGTCAGCCGCAGCCGCTTCGGTGGCTTCAGCAGGCGTTGGTGCGGCTGACGCTGCGGGCGCGGCCTCCACCTTCTTCTCCTCCTCCGGCGCAGGCGCACCGTGACTCATCTGAAACAATAGAATCAGTTATTGCGGTGCTGGATGATGGGCGGCGTCCAGATGTGGCGAGATAATCTAGTTGAGTGCTTAAGGCGAGGTTGCAGTACTTTTTAACTTTTTAAACCTCAGTAAATCTAGCAAAATATTAATTTTGCGCAAAGAGAAATATATTTTAGAAAAATAGAACATATATTATTGTCAAGCGCTGTGTGAAGATAGGACACGTGAATTAAACTAATTGACTCGATAAAAAAAATCAAAGATGACTCTAATGCCCGGTTTCTGAAGAATTCTTAAACGGAGTTTAAACTTACAATAGCTGTTGATTCGACATAATTATCTATTTAAGCGAATTCCTTCCTTATGCTCGGTGTTTGAGGTTCTCAGATAAACCCTCGATAATAATTCACTCGACTTTCAAGCTAAATTCTTCCTTAATGACGTGTTCAGAAACACGATATCGAACCAATAATCACAATCGAATGGATAAACTCCGTTTAAATACCTCAGAAACCGGGCATAAATCGCAATTTAAAACGTGTACCTACCTTGAAGAGATTACATCATTGAACCATGTAAAATTATACCAAAAGAAGAGCCTTATTGTTTTTTAGGGCTGGTGAGAAGTTGAGAACACATTTTAAAATTTCCTTATTATTTTTTTCTATGAAACAAATATACACAAAATCTAGCAATTCAAGAGCTCGCAGCGGCCGGCCAGTGTCTGCGAGAGAGATGCCCCGATAGCTATTATGCGGGGAGTGAGGAAACTTTATCATACCTACACACCGCACTGCAAGACGGACTTAAACTTGATTTGAAGTGGTGCTTGACCGATTGAAGTGGTGCGTGACCGATTGAAGTGGTGCCTGGCCGATTGAAGTAGGTAGTGCCTGACCGATTGAAGTAGGTAGTGCCTGACCGATTGAAGTGGTGCCTGGCCGATTGAAGTAGGTAGTGCCTGACCGATTGAAGTGGTGCCTGGCCGATTGAAGTAGGTAGTGCCTGACCGATTGAAGTGGTGCCTGGCCGATTGAAGTAGGTAGTGCCTGACCGATTGGGTTGCAGATAACTCCAGTTGCTGCTTGACCCAATTCTATTTCCAGCAGTAATAGCTCTTTGTACTCACTTCTTTCTTCGTCACTAGCGTTAGTTGCTTGTCCGAAAGAATGTCAGCCAGTGCCTCTGAATTGTATTTAGTTGCGAAGAGCACACTCGAACACTGGCATAACTGGATTTACAGGCCATGAACAGTGCACAAAAGTAAGAAAGCCAAATTAAAGGGTCTGATCCACAAGCGAGTTTTTCCGGCGAGCCAACAGGGCCACGGTACCTAAAGCTCGCTGGTGTACCTATCATAGCAAGCAAGATCGCTATGGCTCGCCGCTCGCGGCTGATCAGTCATGTTTGAACTTGAATTTTAACGCGTTTTGCCAAAAAAAAAAATATATATAACAGCTAAATTGGTTTTAAGGTTTGCTTGTTACAGAATAGATATTTTCTTTACTGGAGGTAGTACCTATTTTTTATAATGTGATGGGAGTTGACGTTCTGCGCAAAAGGGAATGGGTTGTAGTTGTGAGCTAGGTACAGACGCCAGCACATCAAGTTACTCGAAACTGTAAAATTTTCCCAATCAACTTTCAACCATAAACTTTAGCGATAATGTTGAAAATTTGACAGATTGTAGTAACTTCATGTGCTGGCGTCTGTACATGCTTAACTTCAGATCTCCTCTGTTCTAAGGACCACCTTAGGACTAGCACCTTTTCCTATCGAGTTGTGTCCTTTTCCCGGAATTCGGTACCTACTGTCCATTTAAAAATATTAAATTAAAGCATTTTAAATTTTAATTACACTTGATTCTACGGAATGTAAATAAACGATCCTTGTGGGACACTCTTCGACGTCTGCCGTTTCATTGGTAGGTTTACTCCAGCCTATCTGCACAAGCAGACAATAAGGTAAAAGTTATCCCGGATATCGAGTATTAAAAGCTGATTATTAATACCCACAATCTACAGGACTAGGACGTCGACGAAACTCACCATCCGTACATTTTGGCTTGAAAATGTAGATACCTACTACGGATGATGAGTTTTAAATGTTTAAGAGCTGCTGAAAATGGTCCTTAGATTCGGGAGAAGGAATACCATGAAACACTGCAGTTGGTTTGGCAATTATTCCTTCAAGTAACACGACACAATTAGATAAATGTAAATTAATTTTTGTTTGAAATGAATAAATCTTCGAGTTCAGTTGATTCACAAATTAGTTTAACAATCACGTAATTAAATATTCGTACCTGTAAAGCCACACAGGCGAATAAAGCGACAGCCACTAGAACCTTCATATTCACAATCGTCCAACTTTATGATAATAAAACTTGAGGAGTGTATGGTTTCAATTTATAACAGTGGACGCGTAACCGCCGGGGCAGGTTGTAACCAAAATAACTATTATGATTCGATCAATAATGAGCTCTGTTTATAAAACAAAGATTGGCGGAACAATTAAAATCGTTATCGTTTTATGAGCTTGTTTCTAATTTGCCGCGCGCTCTTGTTCAATATTGCTGTAGGGATGACGTCAGTCGCGACAGTGGCTATCATTTTCCCGTTTGAGGACATTTTCAGGATTTTACTGGCTCTTCTGAAGTTCCATACTCATCAACAATGTCATCAGTTTCTTGTCAACAGAAGATTTTTTTCTACCTAGGTAAATAAAGAAAAATATTTTGAAAATCCTTGTCATAAAATAATTTAAGTACCTAAGTACTTACCTGAGTAATAATAAGTACTAGCAGCGCCCCGCGGTCCGCGGTTTTACCCACATAAGTTTCCCGTGGGAATATCGGGATAAAAACTATCCTATGTCCTTTCCCGGGACTCAAACTATCTCTATAATAAACTTCATCTAAATCGGTTCAGCGGTTTAAGCGTGAAGAGGTAACAGACAGACACACTTTCGCATTTATAATATTAAGTATGGAAAGTAGGTATGGATACTATGGATAATCCTCTTCACCGTATCCGGTGACAGCGTACCAGACTAATTTTCTTCCCATTCATGAGCCCACATCAGACCAGCAAAGCTAGGTCTTGAAAACCCGGTCACACCGTGTACAGAAGAGCTGTCAGCATCAGTATCTAAATGAAAAAAAGTAAAATGATTTACTCCTTCAATGACCCAGCACCAGCAAGCAATTTATTATTGGAGTATACAACTGTCTGAGGTGGAATATTTGCGGAACGTACGTAGGACCAAATATTATTTGTAGAGGAATTGCAATTGCATACCTCATTCAGTCATTCTTGTTGTTGAACCGTGCGTGACCATGGATCACTCCAGAAGTTTCCCACAGGTCATACCAGAACTCATGCCATAGTGCTTAAGTTGGAGATGGGTCAGTGAAATTTAGTAAGTTCTTTTGGGCCATGTCAAGCCCAAACGAACTAAGTACCTATAAGGGCTCTTGGCTCGGGCTTGAGAGTTGTGAGCGCTCACCCAAGCCTTACATTTCCCCAAAATAATTTGTCGTTTTAAGGCCTAGGTAGGCCTCAGTTTATAATAATTACCTTGCTACGCACATTCTGCATGGTCATGATAAGTTTATATTCTAAGGCAAACAGAACAATTTCTTAGGAGTTTATGTCTATTCCTGGAAACATCCTGACAGGAAAACTCCTAATAATTTGTCGGATCATTCGAATAATCTAAACAGTTGTGAAGATCACGGTAAGATGGGCTTGCTGGTTGGTGGTGAAAATGGTGACCCCCAAAGGCAGGAGGAAAGAAGGCTTTAGCATTCTTATGTCTACTAATAACATTAGCTAGGCAGGTGCTGCGTAAACCTTTTTCATATATTCTTCTTTCATATATCTATAGCGTAGGTAAACCGACTCGCACACGAAACTGGTGGGTCGGTAATCGGTATAGACTATACACTGCCTACCTTCGTGGTGATTAGTATGATCCTACCTCTAATAGCTAGAGCGGTGGAAGTAGCGAAGTTTTGGACCAACAAATTTTGAAATGCCGTGCCAGCTATACGAAGAAGAAGAAGACACAACCATTAAGAACCAACCACCAACCATGAATACGCTGCCATTAGGGGTTTCTACTTTAGCAGTAGATTTCCTCATCAGCGGCGGCCCTAGAAAAATTTTTAGGTGGTGCAAAATCTCAAAGTGGCGCCCCTCTATGTACAGACGCCAGCACATCAACCTACACCTAACTGTCAAATTTTCCCAATCAACATTGAACCTTATGCTTTAGCGATAAAGTTGAAAATCTATTACAGAAATCTGACAGATTGCAGTAGGTTGATGTGCTGGCGTCTGTACCATGTTCCTATGATATTATGCATATGCAGTTGCTTACACGGACTAATCGGATATTACATAGACTAGCTGTGCCCGCGACTTCGTCCGCATGGACTTAGGCTACATTCCTAGCTTTTGCACTAGCAAATTTCTGAATTAATTCAGAATAATTTCGCTTTTGGGCAATTGTATTTTCTATGGACAAGATTCCAAGGTCCGACAGTCTTTCCTGACACATGGAACGTAAATTTTATAAGACAGTTTTCTCCAATACCTATGGACATTTCTGCGCAGCCCGCTCCGTTTGCGAGACCAAATGATCGTCGCGTCTCGGTCGATATTTTTTTAATAAATGGCATCTCGCCGTTCAACCTACGAGGTCCTCGTCTGCTTAACCGGGCTTGCCTGTGGATGCCTCAATATATTAAGGCCTCCAGTCAGGGCTTAAAACACTTAAAAACTAAGCGACTTCACGCTTAGGGCACCCCCTGTGGGGTACGGACCTCGTCTTAGGGCTTCGCTGGGAAAGGGCGGCATAGCGTCGTCGGAGATGGTAAGGGTATGCCTCGGTCGGCGAATCCGACTTATGCGAGAGGCGTTTCATAAATTACTGGACGGTGGGCATTCTGAGATCTGAGTGTAGACTCTCATTGCGGATATAGAAGGGGGCTCCTGTGACCTTTCTGAGGAAACGGTTCTGGAGGGTCTGCGTTCTATATGCAGATGGTGAGACTTAGCGTGAGCGAAGACGACGCAAGCATAGGTCATGAAGGGACGGATGACCGCGGTGTAGAGGCGCAATTTGCACTTGAGTGACAATTTGCTGCGGCCGGTCAGTATCAAGTGGAGAGTGAAAGAGGTGCGCAAACGAGCCGTCTTTATGTGTTCACTGAAAGTGAGATGGTGGTCTAGGATAACACCTAAGTATTTAGCTTGCTTCCCCCAAGGGATCGTCTTGCCATTCATAGTGATCGGACAGGAGTCTCGTCGATACTCCGCGTCCGCGCTTTATAGTAAGTTAGAGATTAAAAATGAACGCTCCTCCACTGCTTGTTGCATACACATTTCCAATGTTTGTAAGTAAGTATAGAAATTTTAGCGAAGGGGCGTGCAGTTTTATAATGGTTTATCTCTACTATCATCTGACTGGTGCCTGGTAGTCGCATTTCGGTTGATTTCAGCGCCTCCCCATGACGGCGCCCGGTGCCGTCGCACCGCTCGCACCGCCCTAGGGCCGCTACGTTCCTCATGATGATAAATGGTAATTTAATTAAACTCAATGATAGATGTCCAAGACTTGTAGTTAATCGTTGGTCGTGCTAGCGACATTTTCTCAATGAGACGATTTTATAATGTTGGCAGGTTCACACACCTAACTAAAACAATCGTGTGGAAGGTATGCTGTCTGTAGGTACATACGTACATGATAAACTTATAAATGATTGAGACCATGGTGAGCCCCGTCTGTTGTATCTCAGCACTTAAGTAGGTTGTATCTATTAGACATGAACAAAGAATGCATATTTTTATCCTTAGTTAAAACAATATGTAATAGTCATCCTACAAACCAATGAAAACTTATGATTTTTCCACGCACTGCATAGTGATTAGATGCACAAGAATCTTTGCTTACACGTGTTTTTGCTTTATCAATTTCATGGCTACGTTTCTAGTAATTTCATGTTCATTATTGAAACTGATTCCAACAGTATCGGGGATCGACCTGTTCATTTAGAAAGAAAATGTTGCGGTACTAATCGTTGAAATGTTTGTTGTCCATGTAGGAATACTATTGTACCTGTCCTAATGGTTTTTTGCAGAAACGGTTCAGCAGAGTACCAAAAGGGCCGTCGGCGACGTGAAAGACCATGAGGATTGAGGAAGAATTTAGGTTTTGCTTGCTTTTAATACAAACGTCATCGTTCCTTGAAGTGTAGGTAAATTGCGCATCGTAGATTATTATTATATTGTGACAGTGAATTTAATATTCCTACTTATTAAGTTTCACCAAAACCTCGAGACTTGTGCGTCTCGAGGTCTCATTGGGAGCCTGAAAATGGACCCGGTGCGCGACGCCATAGCCCGCGGAGACCGACTCTCCGCTTTCGGCCGTGTGTACTGCCGGCCTGTAAGGACTTGAGCTATATAAAAAAGTACTCTGTGGACTTGAGAGAGGTCTTTCTCCAGGAGTGGGAGAGTATAGGATAGAGAGAGAAAAAAAAAAACAAATCTTTAGAACATTGTGGTGGTTGAGCGGACCACTCACAGGTAGTTTGAGTGAGTAGGAACCGTCCAGTGCTTTTATTTCGAGGCACTGAACGTCGCGTTGTGGCAGAATAACTGTGTGGTAGTATTTACTGAAATTATTTTAAGAACTCTACAAATATCTTCATGTCACTGCCTAGATGAGTATAAAATGAATAAGAAGTATTTTTGGATATAAGTTCCTTGATTTTTTCTCGTAAAATAAATAAAGTCTCATCCTTTTTGCAATTCCTTGACTGAGCGTGTATCCGAACGTAAAATTACAAATGTCAAATTAACGTTCCGTTCTCCGTTTATGAAGCAACCTTCCAGTATTTATTTCAATATTTTAGACCTAAAAAACCCACCTGAAATATGAATAGGAAATTAATTATTTTCTTTTATCAAAATTATAAAATATTATGTTGTATTATTTTATAAAATTAGCTACACTACATAATATGTTTGAAATGCTACTAAAGTATTTATTATGATAATCGGAACGTGATAAAAACCTTGAGACGTTGGCATTTTTGGCATTTCGTTGGCTCTCGTTTGGCAGATGGGAAAAATGAATTGATCCAAAAGAAAAATCTTTGCCAGGATTATCTGAATGATGTCATTTCAGTGATCTGAGATCGATAAAAAGTATTTATTTTGTTTGTTTATATAATTGTTTAGTTACAAAAATGGCTTCGCGTGGTGGTGTTATGGTGACTGGTACGAACGGTGCCGATTTCGAACACAGAGAGAAAATAGCAGCACAATATCAGATTAGGTACGTAATTTGGCTTATTTACAAGTATTTAAGGCCGTACGGAAGAATTTAATTAGTGTCGAATGTAAGCTTGATCTACAGTTGATATATTTTTTCGACCAAGTTCCGTCAAATTATTTTTAGACAAAAGCAGTCGATAGCGAATAATGTTTCGCGCCAATTATTTGAAAAGGTCCACACATTACTCAATTACATAGCAATAATGCTAACATTCTCAAATTAATTTAAAAAATAAGAGTATTGCTTGATGAAAAATGATAACCCAACTGTCTGTCAGTAAAATCAAAACATTACAGTTTTCTCTCAGAATAAATATTAAACCAGTGCATGTTTCGAAATAAAATAACCACAATAAGAATTCTTATATGCCAGATTTTAATTTTCATGAATGAAATAATTAGTTTCTACTATCTTCGCATTCAGAATGATCAACCATATGGCGGTCTTGAAAACATGTCACAACATGTCAATTAAAATTGTGTAGGCATATAAAAATAAAGTAATAACTGAAACCATACATAATATTTAATGGTCAACATGCTACTGCATGCATCATAAAATTTTATAGGTTTCTACTTCCTTCATTAGCAAAAATTCAAGAAGTTTTCTAAAAAATGTGGTTATAAAGTAAGAATAATGATCATTCAAACATTAAATGTGTGATTGGTTTGGTCCAATATCAATTGAAGACATTATTAAGTAAACATAAAACCGTGAAACATAATTAGGAATTAATTTTGATTAGGTTTCTTGCAGATTCAACCTATTCTGTCCTCCCATTTGAAAACATTGTAAAAGCCAATTATTTTTAAAAGAGTATGGAGTTTCTTGCCGGCTCTTCTCCATAGGAAATGACCAATTGAAAGCATGCATCTAGCTTCTGACGTTTCATAAATAAAATATTTAGATTTTTTTATTCTGCCTTTTGTCAACAATAAAATGTATTTCAACAAAACATTTTGACTATGATTTGATTGAAAATCTAATAAAGATGAAAGAGCCATTTACACCATTTCTCAAATTAAACAAACAGAAGAATTTTTTAGGGAATATTCTCTGACCAAAGAACATTTATTGATATATACTTTGTTTCTATCACAACCCTGAATTTTATATTAGTTATGCATATTTCTAGGGCAATATAAGACATTGATGATGCCAAAAATGCTGTCATTCAACACCATCGTGATGATGGGAGCTAACCCTATCATGTTTAATGATTCTAATGTAACTTTTCTTTCTTTCATTTAGGATAGAAGCAAATTGGTGTTTCCTTATTTGTATTTTAAATAAATAAATATCATGTATATTTCACCTTTTTTTTCACAATGGGTTTTTTAATTGTTTCTGGAATTATGGTATTCAACTGGCTTGTACTACTTTGAATTATCTTGGATAAGAAGTAGTTTGGCTAATTGTAGAATAATGCTGTCAGAATAAAAAAAAATATTCTAAAACTGGGTCTCCTCAACATGCTAATTATTTGTAGATTCTCATTCTAGGTTTTGTGTTATCAACTTGAGCTTTTTAGTAAACAGCAAAATATTATATTATTGTCAGAAACAAAAATCCCACCAAATGTGATGGTGATGTTTATATTAGATCTTATTGACACTGAACTTACACCAGCAACTCGCATTTGCAAGTAACAAATGGCAATAAGCTTGATTTTTATTAGAGTTTACGGTCGTGGGTATATTCCGTTGGATGATAATTTCTACCAAATGCAGCGGCATTTTTATATTGGCAACATATTGATTAGACGCCATTTTATCGCCCGCCGTCCCTTTAGCTTCTGATATATAATGCCACTGCCTTTGGTAGAAATTATCATCCAACGGAATATGTCCACTATCGTAATTGCCCTAGTAAACTATTTGATTTATTTTATTTAATTTATTTGGGAAACTTACAGCTAATACAAACAGTGTTCTTAAACAATATGCATTTAAAGGCCATTTACATGTTTCCATTGAATAGGTATGTAATTGGTAATACGGGCTGGTGTCCGCAACTCCACGTCAATGCGCGTAATCTGCATACGGGCGGGAAAATCCACCCCAGCTCCTCAAGGAAGGCCAGCAACGCCTTGATGTTACTGACCATCTCACGTAGGGTACCAGGGTTACCGAAATACTTTGCCCTGTACGTGGCGACCACCTGGCAGTTTAGAAGCACATGTGCCGCTCTCTCGTTGTCCTCCATGCAGGCCCTGCACAGCAGACTGTCTGTTACTCCTATGACAAAGAGGTGTTTATTAAATGACACGTGGCCAGTTAAAGCTGCAGTAACTATGCGCAGCTTTTGTTTGGTTAGACGGAGAACCTGTTTCGTGAGGCGGCCATCCAATGTGGAAAGTGCTTCCCTAGCCTGCCTACTTTCGCCTTGGTGTCCAGTTTGTCATGCTGGTCTCTGGTGCGTTTCCTTACCAGAGTGCGTATATACCCAAAGGGGGGTGGCGCGATGGGCTCAGGTTCCACTAATGCCATGCTCGACCCCCTTCTGGCAAGCTCGTCGGCTGCATCGTTTCCCAGCGAACCGCTGTGTCCTTTGACTATTGAATGGTTATTTTAGTGAGGTTACCCACCTGGTTGAGGCGCTGGTGACACTCGTATATTAGCCCAGAGTCAACTGTATAACTGTTCAGCGCTTGCAGAACAGCCATGCTGTCTGAGAGTATGCGGATTGAGTGTTCCTTTACTTCCCAGGTCATAATGGCAGAAGCGGCTAGAGAAATGCCCATGTATTCGGCCTGGAACACTGTGTTATGGACCCCCAATGGTGTGGCTATATGTATGTTGAATGTTTCCACTGAACATAAACTACAAGATATGGCTGTTTTAATCCGATCCGGCCTATCCCTTGCTGTTGTCCCGCAGCGACGCCCAAATCCGCGGTCCGTTCCCCACATGGGGTGCCCATAGCGTGCAGTCTCTCAGTTCTTAAGTTTTATAACCCCTGACTGGAGGTCTTAATTTATTGAGGCACCCACAGGCCACAGGCAAGCCAAGTTAAGCAGCCAACAACCTTCTAGGTTGACCTGCAAGATGCCATTATATAAAAAAAAAAGATATGGGTACCACTTCAATAAGTATTTCTCTGCCTATTATTTTAGGACTAGCAGGTCACTTTTTTTTTAGCCTATACTGTTGTAGCGGTATCTACAACGCCACATGCGAACAACGCGTCACACTGACGTCACGCAAATCCTGCATCTCGCAAGCAGAGTTTACCGCGCAACTAGCATAGATACAACGGCCCGACATGAATCATTGGGCAGTTGCCCGCCAGACACAACACCCGTCTGGTCGGACGATCCTCCCTTTTCTATAGAGTATGAGTGAACTTTACACCCTGTTCCTCATACCTCTATACTGTCGTACTGCTGGGCAAAGGCCTCCCCAAAATTCTTCCAGGAACTCTTTTTCCCGCGCCACCTCGAACCAGCTCTCGCGGTTTGCGTCCAGGTAGTCTTGCCATCTCTTTCTGGGCCGGCCTCGGCGGCAGAAAGGGGTAGGTCACTATTAGACAAAAATAGTAGTGTTATGGGATTTTGTACCATGTACGGTGTAACCATTAACTGTTACCAAGACTAGTTGAAGCCCTGCACATTAACTGCCATGCCAATGATTATGGTAGGCCTCAGAAGTCGAAATTACGGAATTGTATACAGGCGTACTGCGCAGCGAGCAGCGGTGGCCAAGTGGTAACGGCCGCGACTTACGAGTTGTAGGTCGTAGGATCGAATCCAGACAGGCGCTTTACTTTGTGTAAATTATTTCATCACCACTGCTCTCAAAATGGTGAAGGAAAACATCGTGAGGAAACCGGCATGTCCTAGAACCAAAAGTTCGAAGACATGTGACATCTGCCAACCCGCACTGGGCCCGCGTGGTGTATTACGGCCCACTCCCTCTCACTGAGAGGAGGCCTGTGTCCCAGCAGTGGGAACAATATAGGCTGATTATGTATTGCGCAGCGAGTAGTGCACTTCAGAGCCGCCATAAAGTTTGACGTGAACTGTAACTGTTATTCATATAAAAAATGTAACTTAGCCAAATATATCTCATTCCAGTGCTCTTAACAAATCTCGTCTGAAGTACTGCGTGTTCTTCCACCATGTAATGTTCCTGGTGATGCTGGCCAAGCTCTCCGCAGACATCCTCGACAAACTTGACATATTCATACTGGAGATCGAAGAGTTGCAGATACCACCGGTAATATAATTAATGGTTCCTATTTAATTTTAACTGGTTAGAAAGGGTGTGACTACCGAGATGACGACTAATATAGAAGTATGGAAGAAAAAGACATGTTGCGCCGACCACAAATAAATTGGGATAAGGCAGGAGAACGAATAAATGAAATTTAATTTTAACTGTAGCATACATTTGGAGAGGCCTATGTCCAGCAGTGGACTGTGTGTCTTTCGGCTAAAATGATGATGATGATAAAATAAATAAAGAAAATTTATTTTAATAGATTATTTTATCTGTCCATATTTTGTTTACCATGGCGATCAAGTAACACATTAAAAAAAAGGCTTAATAACATTTAATGTGGAGGGCTATAAGAGTAGGGGATGATAAGATGATAATGGTTAGAAATGGGGGAATACCGAGATGACGACTAATAGAGATGTATGGAAGAAAAAACATGTTGCGCCGACACCAAATAAATTGGGATAAAGGCAGGAGAATGAGATGAAATGCTTAAAAAATTGCGTTGCTTCAATGATTTTAAGAACCTTGTCCAGGTGTCCATAAAAGGTGAAAATAAAATTTCTCCACTTAGGAGAGTATTTCTTATCTTTCTTATGAAACTGCTAAATGACTGAAGTAGCCGATTAGACTTAATTCTAGTGTTTTCCAAATTGGCACTAACAAATTATAATATAATTGCACTTAAACAAAGAACTGGAACACTATCACAGGATTTCTTGGAACATGACGGACAAATAGGAATGTAATAAAAAATACTTTTTTTTTTCATTATGAATGTTCTAATATTAAAATAACATTAGATAATTATAATACCTATACTTAGTAGACTAACAAGTTATATTTTAAAACTTCCTCTCATCAAAATGGTAGGACATATTGCTGTGCCCAATAGGGTCCATAATGTCAATCTCATTATTTTAAGTTACCACCTAAGTACACATTGTGGAATTTAATGTATTCCTGCACCCTAATTACGTAACACACTATCAATCGGAATCTGAATAATTTTGAAGCAAATTGCTAATTCATTGCTTCATAAGTTCGAATAATTTGTCTGCTCAACACGTAAATAACGCAATGAATGTTGTTGAACTGTCAAAATGAAACCGATTCCGATCGATAATGTGTTACGCAATTGCCCCGCAGCTCTCCAATTGTGTATCTTACTCATACACAAAGTCACAACCCCCTCAATTTTGAAGGGGGCACAAAATCCATTGCTTCATGTTTAAAAACTCGTTTAGTCAACAACGTAATTAATGCAATTCTTTTTTATTTATTTAATCATGTACCTAACCAACCGAACTTTTAAACTGACTTCAAAAGAAGGAGGTTATGCATTCGCCGAGTAATTTTTTTAATGACAAAGTTACAGGGATTGTTATTATGACTATCGTCAGTGTGTTATGACGTAACTGAGCTATTGGACTTAATAAAAAACCTTATCTAAACAACTTCCGTCTCAAATTCCAGCCTCTTTGGTGGGAGTACATCTGGTGCCTCTCCCTCTTGCTATCGTTCCTCGGTCTATCAGCCATCAAACGGAACAACATCCGACAGCTTCGACAGTACATGTACGGAATCACAGCGCTAGGCTTCGGACCCTTATTGTACTGCATCCTGTACTATTGTGGGGATGTCTGGAGATACCTGACGATGGATGAGGATGATGATGACAGCAGTGAAGTTGATATCGAGCTGTGGCAGGTGGGTGTAAGTTAAATGAGACATTTTCTATTCGGGTTTGGTGTTGGGTGGTGTGATGGCAAAGGTTTGTTATACTGCTTTTTATGTACCAGGTTTTGGGTTCTGAACTTTGCATTTATAACTGATTAATTAATTTAATATAATTGTGGTTTTGAGAGTGCAATACCGTAAAAAAATAGCTACTATAATAATGTGTTTTGCTTCTACTATTGACATTGGTTAGATTTAAGCCCTAAAGCCTCTAACTGGGCTGCTACTGGCTTTACTCCTGCTGTCCACTGCTAATTATGGACCACTCAATGAAATGATGAACCATTCATTCTCTTTACATGGTTCATTGTTTAAGATGTCCTTATGAGAAAGAAAGAGGACTCAAATGTAATCTATATTAAAATAAAAGCTGAAGAGTTAGTTTGAACGCGCTAATATCTGTAACTACCAGTCGGATTCGGAAAATTATTTTAGCCCAATTCTTGAGGAAGGCTATAAGGCTATTTAACATCACTCTGCGACCATAAAGAGCCCAGCAAAAAGAAAAAATGTCGAAAAAGTCGCGGGCATAAGCTAGTCCGAGATACAGATTTACCACCTCGGTACATAATAGGACCACCTTTTTTATCGTTTTATTTGTTCGCAAAAGTTTTTAGTAGAGAATTCTGCCCACATTGGATTGGTTTTTTAATAAATTTATTTTTAGTTTTGATTCATTGTGTGTTAACGTTTCACTTCGAGTGCTAGTGCTTATGCGAATCCCTTCCCCCCCGGCCATAGGCAGAGGTGGAACACCGCGGTGGTTTTAGCCGGATACAGATACCTAGTTCCAAACTATATTACAAACTTCTAGCCAATAAGTTACCGTATAGTGTAATTATTCAATTTTGTAATACGTGTTCTTATTTTGGTGAATCAATTATTATTATTTATTTATTACCTGTGAATACTGTGCGCATATAATATTAATTTATGTTCTCTCATTTCCAGGGTTATCCATACGGTCTCCTGTGGTACGCGTTCGTATTACTCGCATCACAAATACACTTTTTCCAACTGTACTTCTCATACAATCTTCTAAAAGCATGGCGCGCAAGGGGCGCGCTAAGGAAATCCGACTAACACCTCATAAACATACGGTCCACTTTCCTTTGATCACGCAAGCACACTGCCAGAGTGACTGCAATAGTTTTACTGGTGTCTATGGAAGTAAGGTTTATGAGGTAAGATCAGAATAGTTGTACTCTTAAGAACGGACATTTAGAATGATACTACATTACAAGGGAATGACATGACAACTGGCATGATTTAAAAACATAGTTGTTGCAAATTATATAAAATGATTTGTTCAAAAATTAAGTTTGAACGCTCACATAAATAGGATATTTTGGCCATTTAGCACACTTACAAATCACGGTTAAATTGCAGTTGTTGTTGGCCGGCCATACGTATACGTAATTATTAAAAAAAAATGGTTTACGTGCACATAAAAATCTACTCAATATATACTTAAATACAGTCTTTTTTCATAAGCATTCAGTATACTTTTTAATAAAAGAATTGGAGAACATTTGAAAAGACAATAGCCTATTGTTTTATTTGATAGCCGAACGAGCTCATTTATTAAATTAACATTAAATTGTATACCCGTCGATATAATTATATCGACCTACAGAAAGAATTGTGTAGATCCGAAATACGCGTGGAGAAAAATATACATCTATTTTTTGCCATCCATTGCATACCTACCTGTACAAAGATGTTGATAAGCTGGACAAATAAGCCCAGGTTCGCACGGGCGATGTTTTTTCGCATACGGGATTTTCAACTGTCGGTATTGAGCCGAGCATTATCAAATCAAATCAAAATATTTCATCATTGAGAATCCAACAGCGCGTATTCCAGCGCGTCAAAAAATACAATGTTGGATTTTCGACTCTGCGCTTAGCAGTGCGTTGCAAATTCAGTGCGCGAAACAAATCGCCCGTGTGTAGCTGGCCTAAGGCAATGGATTCAACAGAGGTACTGTTAAACAAAGTTTTACGTTGTATTATATTGAAAATAAAAAGTAAGAAACAATCAATGTATAAAGTAGATAAGGAAAGAAAATATAACTCATGTCTATTTTAGATACGTGTTAGTATTTTTAATAGTTACTATAGTTTTGAAGCGCAAATGACATTTGATTAATAAAAAAATATGACTGGGTTACGCGGAATTTTGCTTTGTTATTATTACGTTGACTAAAGAATGCATCAAATAATTATAATATTAAAATTACGTGTGACCCAGACTAGATATATTTTTCAATCCATATTTAATATAACACTGTACATAAGTACTTACATTGATGTTATAGTACCATAGAGAAAGTAAAAATAACTAAAAACTGTTTGGAGTTCAAAAAATGGCGGCTTTTCTTTCAAAATGGCGGGTAAAAAGCAATTTAGGGATGTGTAGTGGAAAATTTGACTGAATAGTTGAATTTTAAATAGTTATTTGTAAGTATAAGTGTGAGTCAGTCTTAATTTATTTGTTATTTGTATGATACTTTTTGTAACTAAACGCACGGACATTAATATGGAATGATGTGCCACGATAGATTGAGTTTTTTGAATAAAATGTTTACGCGAATGTTACAAATTAATACCTATATTCTAAATTGTATCTAGTCTTAAACTTTGCATTTGAAAAGTACATCCTAAATCGCCGTGGTAACTGTTCAAAACAAAAATAATAAAAACACAAAATAAAAATATAGTAGATATTAAAAAATATCGAGCCAGCGTTGCGCCTCAGTCCCTTATCAATAGCCCGATATTTTTTTTTACCAAGCCCTAAATTGTAACATGTAAATGTCTTGCAAGATTTAATTCATAATCTCTAAAATGTATTTTTAAACGCGAAGTTTAGACAAATGGCCTACCAAACACAATGTATAAGTGTAAGGATGTAAATAAACGATATTATTACGTTTCAGTTCAATTTATAGATGTAAGTGTTAGTTTGTTTTCAAAGTTTTCCCTTGGTCTATTTGTTTTTTTAATAATAAAATATTTTGTAAAATTACTGTGTATTTGTTACCCAGTTTCCGCGATTGTCAACCTTACGCAGTCCGTATAAGGTCCGCATCTACATAGTTGGCCGACGACGGCCGATAGATGGCGTTTTGCTAATCGAATAACTTCACTTCTTTTTCTTAGCGTATCGATGGTAAAAAGTTCAAACATCTTTGGCTTAAATTCAGCTGCGCGAACTCCTGCAAGCTCACTGACGCAGTCATAAGATCATCAAGTGCACAGGTGACAGGGCGCGCGACGCACGATGGAAGGCCGCTGTGTGGGGGGGGGGGGACATAGTATAGGCTTCAATCCCTATATTAATAACAATTTTACTATGCCAAACTTGAAAGTTCATACGGGCGTAATTTTACTCCGATAAGGGGGCGAATCATTGACTTATATGTTACCCACTAGCTGGGCGAATACATATTTTTGATAAACACGTAGTGTGGATAAAATCAAAACTTGATAAAATCTGTTGTAATATCATAACAAAACTTATTCATAATAATAAAATTAGTTGATTAAGAAGGATTATATTACATTCAATATAATTATTTAGATCTTATCTATTTCTTATATCTTACAGCCTAACAACGATGTCTGTAGTTGAATTTGTTTACCTAAGAAAGCTTTTTTTGTTTTATTTTATTAAAAGTTTGTCCTCTGTTCAGACAGGCCTTATGTCTTATTGTGTACCTATGGAAGTACCAATAGGTAAGTAGTAACTTAGTAGCAAAAAAAATTATTAAGGTTTCATAGTGTATATCCTATATTATATATATATCCTGTGATAGTCACTACGAAACCTTAATAATTAGGTATTTTTGTTGCGACCTATATCTCGTAAGTCGCGATCGTTACCACTGGGCCACCACTGCTCTGGGATGGATTTTGAATGTTTACAAACGTCAAACGTCCGACATCCTTTCCTTTTTTCTTCATCCATAAAGACTGGTAATATTGTTAACTTGATAGAGGATAGTTTACTTAACTCTGTTACCTTGTCATTTAATCTTTAACAAAAATTATAATACTATAAGTATTGTAATTACGTATGCTTACTTGATATTTGTTCGCCGTTAACGGCAACACATAGATATCTCTGTACACACGGCTACACATCAAGCTATACATTTCCCGTTTGAGTTGACCTCGCATTGTATAGGTTTTTCGTACAATCAGAAGTCGGCTTATACTGGTTATGTATAGCTTGATGTGTAGCCGTGTGTACCTATTCTATTTCAAACACCTATGTTTAACAAATAAAAACCTTTGACTTTGGTCCTTGGCAGCTCTGGACAGAGAGAAGTGGAAAGAGAGTAGGGAGGCATTTGCCCAACAGTGGGACATTAACGGCTAATAAAAAAAAATATAATCAAGCCCCAAAACATGTTCATAATAAAACTCAAAAGCAAATACGTTAATCCATATTATCATTATCTGTTAAGTTTGTTTCCATTATCGTGAATACTTGCGTACCTACTGCAGTCACATGACCCATTGTAAGTAAGCGTGTTATTGAACGTTTAATGATCTCTTGGATTAGTTATCAATCGCTAATACCTTAATTTAAAGGAATTTGAAAATGATTTGTATTGCTACAACGATTACTGTCCAATCGATCAGATAAGTCGATAATTTCTAAGCTTCTGCTTATCGCATGTTTTTGACATGGAAGAAATCTATAGTTAGGGGAGCGGTTTGTGTATCTTCAATTTCCGCGAAATGTACCTACCTATTAATAATTGGTAAACTTGAAGTATCTTCTAACAAAAGTATCTATAAGCTCCTATTCGCTGGTGAGAAACGATATGGCCTTTCTAATCTGGTAACTTGGCCTTATCCTACGCAAAAAAACATTGCCTTTAAAGTAGGTATACAGTAGTACCTACAGATATCCCATTCCATTGTCCCGGAAGACATTAGGAAAAACATCGGAAATATATATATACACGCAGTCTAAAATAATCGTTTATTCAATAGTGTGCCAGTCATGTGTCATCGTTATTCCTCATCAGCTATGTGGACTTCGTCGTCAGATCCTTCATCGGCAGTCGGAGGGCTCCCAGCGTCAGCTGAATCCGGTGTAGTACGCCTCCACTTGGCGCGACGATTTTGAAACCAGGTTTTCACCTGAAGAAGGAACAGGTTTGTTATAAATGGATGTACTTTTCGTTCGGTTCCATAATCCGTTGCGGGGCAGTTTATACCTAGCGCTGCAAGGTTCATTAGGCGCGTGGCCACAATCAGAACTAAAACCGCCATTTTGTTTTTTCAACACATTTTAATGAACATTTCACAAAACAATTACACTAAGTATGTAAACCAACATTCATCTATCACACATAAATAAAATTTAAGTGTCTGTTTTTAATGTCAAAATAACAGCTTTTAACTAAATGCATAATGAAAGCCTACCGTACTTTTAACAGAAAAACAATTTGTCTATTTGTTCCAGTTAATCTCCGAAACGGCTGGACCGATTTTGACGGGACATTCACTGGCAGATAGCTGATGTAATAAGGAGTATCGGATAGCTGATATTATAAGGAATACTTTTATTTTAGAAAAAAGTAAAATAATTATAGTGAGAGACACATTACTGTTTTCCGACATCCACGCGAACGAAGTCGCACAGTTACTTAGTTGTGTCATATGTTCAGTGCAATAACCTAAGAATGTTACAAAAACGCCCGAAACTTCACTTTTGATCTAATCCGTAAAAATCTCATCGTGAAAAGATAGGCGAAGTGAGCGGTCAATAGTGAATTGAATTTGAAGTTAAATTGCACCGGGTCCGGGTGTAGGGTAGGGATTGATCCCTAGTACCAGGTGCAATTTAACTTCAAGCTGATTTACCCTAAGTTTTCAAGGTGAGATTTTTACAGAATAGACCGTAGTCGTACCTATGCTGTAAGAGTGTATGGTAGGTAATCCCTCTTAAATAAGTTCCAGGACACAGTACAGGACCACTATTTGAACTGACACCAGAGACAGTTTGTATAGTGGTCCTGTATGCAATCTGTCTGGAAAATTGTTGTTAGGTTTTCATTTTCATGGGTCGGTAGGTACAACACTGCCTATCCATATCGCACGGGGCGTGAAGTTGTGGTAGGTAAGTTATGTAGACATGTACATAGGTATGTTGTTAATAATACTTTAAGTATAAGAAAGTATACCTAATCCACATAATAATACCCGATTAGTAGCAGTGTTATCAACGAATCAATCAAATCCTATCGCAATGCACTGGATTATTGATGCGCCTTTAATTTTTATTATGTAGGTTACAGACGGCATGCTTGATTAATTTATTTGTGTAAGTTAAAACTGCCTGCATCGTGCAGTGCAAGTAACGGCAAGCCCCGCAAGCTTGCTTTTCATTAGAGAAGAACCCTTTATAAGTTGCCTTCAGTATTTTGTCTCTCTAAAATTGGAGCCCCGGCTGCAACCATTAAGCAGTAGATTGCTATCGGCCATCTTACAGGGTCATTCATTCTACAATGGACCAAAGTAGGTATGCGGTGTTCGTCAATCGACAATAGTCATTTTCATGCAATATGCAATGACAAATGCCCACGCGTTTCTAACGATATATATCGCTAACCTAGCAGTATAATGACACATCTACCTTTTTTGATGTTAAAGTAGATGTGTCATTATATACTGCTATATAGGTGAGCGATATATCAGCACCCTTGCGAATAAAAAATATTTAATTTTTTATAAACTAAACACATTGTGACAAATATTTGTGGGAAATAACTCGAGGGTTTTTTTTTCTGCCTTCTCTATACCAAATTTCATCTAAACCGATTCAGCGGTTTAAGCGTGAAGAGGTAACAAACACAGACAGACATACCTACTTTCGCATTTACAATATTAGTATGGATATAAATAAAAAAAAGCACATTTTTGACTAGCACATTATAGTTACTTATCTGTGGCGAATAGAGTGGGTATGCAAGCAAAGAGAAAAGTAGGAAGAGACAAATTTTGCGAACACTTGTTCGCAAAATTTGTTTCAACATACCTACTTAGGTATGTTGAAAATACTTTTGAAACATACTTCCTACTAATTTGCAAGTAAGTGCAGGTGGGTCTGTGACACCTATTTTCAGCTTATTTTGCACTTATCTACACTCACACTGCAACAAGAATCTTTTGGCATACGAATGCCGCTGTTGGTAAACATTTAAGTACTTTTTTTATTTGAAATGGACTTGCTCTTGACTCTAGTCTAGGTCAAAGGTGACAGAGACAAAGTCGACGATGGAGCGAGCTTATCCAGAAGAAGCTTGTTCACTCTCACTTTTGGGTTGTATGCGCTCGGAAAAACAGACGCAGGTAGAAGAGTTCCACTCTAACTAGTAGGTAGGTACTGTGAACTATTTGTGAAATGAATTGAAAAAAAACAGGCGTTAGTTCCGATTTTAGCCACGCGTCAAAAGATCGTTGTACAGCTATATTTAAAAAGAAAGATCATCTGCTTACCTGCCGATCACTAAGTCTCAGTGAGCTCGCCAGGGCTCGTCTCTCGTCCGGGCTGAGGTACTTGCTGGCGCTGAACCGTCTCTCCAGCGCCCCCGTCTGGGCCGCCGTGAAGCGTACCTGGCCCCCCTTCCTTCTGCCGCCCAGACCCCACCAGGGGTTGCAGCAGCTTGGCGGTACTGAGGAAGAACAATTAACTGAGTAAGTAGGTACATATAAATTTTAAGTAGTATTTAAAGCATGCCATTGGACTTAAATATACTCATAGGTATATTGTAAAATGTTACATGTCAAATGTCTGACAATGTACCTATTAGGAAACTTATTTAAAATTTAAGACCAACGCTGTACCTACCAATGCCTACCTATTGCAAATATATGATTAAGAAATAAGTCGTTAATAACGTACCTAAAGGAAAAATCTTAGGAAATCACAGTGTCGTAAAGTTCCCACTACTACCCGGTAGATAGCGTTAGTATTTACATATTATGTATGAAATTCAAATAACATAGATAAATTGAAAGCTCGGCTTAGTAGACATTTAAGGCCTGTACAGGGTGCAAGGATCGGCGCGCAAACTGTAACCATGTATTTAAGTACATGATTCTAAACCCCATAGTGTATACATATGGAATATGTTTAGAAAAAAAAATCTGCTATTTCATAGAAAAGTCCTACGCGGTCAAATTCCGTGGAACAGCTTTTTTTTTTTTTTAATAATTCAGAATCATGTACCTACTAAATACATGGTTACAGTTTGTGCGTCGATGTATGGACCTCCCTGCCACCCTGTATGGGCCTTAAATTTCTACTAAGGTGAACCTTCGTACCTACTGTAATCAAGTAAATACGAAAGTACTTACAAGTAAAGTCAAGTTGGTAGATACAGACAACTAAGTATGACTTATCAAAAAACTGAAATAGTAAAAAAATAGTTAATCCAACAAATTGGAGCAATTTGACGATAACAGACCTCATTCTACCTTGTTACAATAAAAAAAAACATTTTCAAATAGTGAGTAATACAAGATAAAAATTATTCGATAGCGAGATAATCGCTGGAAAATTGTATTTTTTTTAGTAATAACCAATATTGTTATCGATTTAATAGATCATACTTAAATCGATAAGGCGTTGTATATTTTTAATTGGAACAGATATAAGTATCGTTGATAATCTGTACATTTTTGGTGTTAAGGAAGTAGGTAAAGCCCTACCCATTAGATTATCTGTTAAATTAATCTTGTAAAATGTTATTTTGAATTGTGGAACACCTGCAATGATCAAGCGGCGATAGCCCTATTCGCGGCAATAGCCTTATTTATTTCTTACATCGCGCTTTACACTTTTTATTTGCTATATAGTCCCTTTTAGTCTGTGCTAATTAAATGTATTTTCTTTCTTTCTTTATTCGTGATGGCTAAGAGTCACTTTCGAATTTGTCTATCTAATAATAAATATTCAATTTAACAATTATTTCTAATAATAAAGTTGAAGGGTTTGTTAGTTTGAACGCGTTAATCTCTGGAGCTATCAGTCGGATATAAACAATTATTTTTGCATTTGATAGTCCAATTCTTGAGGAAGGCTATACTTAAAATCATGCTTAGGACCCTTATAGGAGTCGAGCAAAAACAAAAAAGTCAGAAAGAACGCTGAACTGAAAACGAAGTAATAGGGCGGGCAGGCGATGCGATGTGACGGAGTGGGTCGGAGGAACAAGAAATTTGATGCGGCCAGAAGTAGGAAGTAAGGTATTTGAATTGACCAATATACATATGAAGGGATCAGGAGAAGAACAACTTTTGTCACATTTAAATTTATATTTATTTTTATTTGATATGGGCTTGCTCTTGACTCTAGTCTAGGTCAAAGGCTCAGACCAACAAAAAAAGATAGACAGCGCGCCGCGAACATTAAAAGTGAAGCCACCTTTTTATCTATGTGTGTATTGAAGGGTTGCCATTTGTTAAATTTTTTCCCTATAATTTGGGGATATTTGTGTGGGTAGGAACTAGTATAATATTGTACAAGTATTGTTGAGTATGGTATAGTACCTCAATTGTTTAGATTTTAGAAGGACTTCTATTAAAAAAAAACAACTCATATTTTCAATCAACTTTATTACATATTATTATATTATTTATTTTTAATTTCATTATTAATTGGAAACCTAAAATATTAAATACATATAAAAAGAAAATGGGAATATAACTTGAAGTAAGAAATCATATTTATATGTATACGTAGATTAATCGAATGGGGAAATTTCAAATCGTCTTATGGCAACCCCCGCACTTTATGTCACTGCTTTCGTTCGTTGAGGTTTTTTGTTCCAAGTAACCTAAAATTCAAAGATGAATAATAAAGAAACGATGTTATTTCAAGTACTTATAAGTGAAAAGCGATTCCGTGAGACTTTTTGTGTGATTTTGCAACTTTTCACTACACAGGAAGGCATAATTATATTTTTTAAATCTATGTTATCTTGACGACGACTTGTGACAAACTAAGAGCAATGAGCATGGTTTTAGTGTAGGTGTGTGCGTGAGCGTGTATGTTTACTTGCAGGAGCACGGTTTTATGGCTTCACTTTTGATGTTTGCGGCGCGCTGTCTATCTTTTTTTGTTGGTCTGAGGTCAAAGGTGACAGAGACAAAGTCGACGATGGAGCGAGCTTATCCAGAAGAAGCCTGTTCACTCTCACTTTGAAGAGATTTGGGTTGTATGTTGTTTGTTGTATTTTTTAACTGGCAATGCAGTATGAATGGTTATACCTGTCGCTGTTCTGTCAAAAACAACAAGGCAATAACATCCATAGTCTCCGAGCTTTCATGCTTTTAAAATATCGATACAGGGAAAAAACATACACTGTCCGGAGCGTTCAGCCCTCCCCCCTATACCATTATACCTATTACAGTTAAAGCCTTGGGTATAAATTACCCTATTTTATTAAGATCTTATCTTTTAATTAGTATTATCTCAGTTTGTTCATTAGGTGACAAAATGGTTCTTCCCCTGATCCCTTCATATTATTGTCGTTTTTTTTAATAGGTATGTGTTATTGGTCCTTACCTTCTTTCATATATCTATGGTCCTTACTATACCTACCTAATAATGAGCGTAGCCAACGAATTATCCATAAATGTTTTTTTTTTTTAAGATTCCTGTTTTTATCAGTTTAAATTCTTCATTGCTATAATGCCTATTTGATGTAAATGAAAATGGTCGCAAAAATTGTATTTAGAATATACCTACTTTTAAAACCCAAAAAGGTTGGTTCCGTTTCAAAAAGTAGGTCCTGTATCCTGTATCTTCTTACATAATTATCTTATCGGAAGCTCTAATACTTTCCGGAAATTGGTTGTTTCAAAATCATTTTAGATGAAAAGATTGAATATTATCAAGGCAATCGGTGAATGAATAGCATCATACTAAGGCGCTAAGGAAGCCCGGGAAAATCAAATTTCTTACGTTTTTTTTAAAGAAGTTTTTTTAAGAATAGGATAATTAGAGAGACTTGTATTGTATCGATGGTTTCTATGATAATAATTCTATAAGCCTTCCCGGGCTACCCGGGTGCTTTCGCCCTAAAAATAAAAAGGTTTTCTTTTGTGATTTCAGAGTCGATATTATTCATGATAAGTAGATATTTTTCACCGAGATCGACAAATTAATTCAAAATTCTGTATAAAAACAGGTAGCTAGTTGGGTAGAGGTATCTACATAGATAGAAACATAAACCTATCTACTTAAAATCATCAACAATAACTTAATAAGTCATTAAGCTAACATTTTTGATAATTATTATAAACCAATAAGATTGATAAACGTACTAGATTAAATTATTATTGAATCCGAACGGTTTAGGGTGAAAGCACCGATTTAATGACTACCTACGGATTATTTGACTTTTTACTGATTTGTATATTTAAAGGATTTTTATGATTCATCGGATAATTTATAGCATGAAAATGACCATGCCACGTTGTACTGGGATCGGTCTATCATTACTGACGGGACTATTGTCGCCAATAAGCCTCATATAGTGGTGATAGATCGATTAGCGCGCCGCGCAATGATTGTCGATGTTACCATTCCACATGACGGGAACCTCGTGAAAGCTGAGAAAGAGAAACAAATTAAATATCTTGACTTAGCACACGAGGTTGTTGACATGTGGAATGTGAGCTCGGCTGTCATTGTGCCGATTGTCGTATCGGCCAATGGCCTTATGGCCGAAGGCCTCGATCAACATCTATCGAGGCTTTCGTTAGGCGGTTGGATCAAGAGCCTGATTCAGAAGGCAGTACTCCTCGATACGGCTCGCATTGTGAGGAGGTTCCTGTCTCTGGAACCCTAACCACCGGTAGCTTGGACCCTGTTCCCGACACCGGCGGACTACTATTTTTTATATTTTTAAATGTTTTTTATACTTATTTTTATATTTTAAGAAATATTTAAAAATGTAATTTAATATGTATATAGATCATCATCATCTGCCTAGCCTTTTCCCAACTATGTTGGGGTCGGCTTCCAGTCTAACCGGATGCAGCTGAATACATATATATAGATAAATAAACGAAATAATAATATCAGCTTATTATTTCCCCACAGAATGGCAAAGGTCTCTTCTCGTAGAGAGAAGGCACGAGCATTGACCACCATACTTGGTCTAGGCGAATGCTATAACAGGTATGAATTAATTCGTTTTGACATTTCAAAAGTGACCTAGAATTGATAATATAAATGGCATTTCAAAATCAGGCTTACTAGATGTGGATTAAGTAGGTACTTAATTATGTACTAAAAAAAAATTGAATTTTGAGAAGTAATCGTGATCACAATGAAAGATTGTCATGATAAAATCCATTGTTTTATTTTGGTAGTTTATAAATAAAAGGAAAAAACAAACTGACAATAACTTGAGACAATACATTATTTCGAAGATTAATATTAAGACGAACTTAGTGCAAGATTATGATAAGATAACGAATAACTTTAATAAGGAGATTCGGTATAAATATGAACACGGGGTTGTTTATCGAAGATAATCGGTAATCGATTTTTATTTGTATTTTATTTTGTACAGAGGCCAGCACATCAAGCTACAATATGTCAAATTTCTTTGATAGATTTTCAACTTTACCACAAAGGAATAAGGATCATATTCAGTCGGGAAAATTTGACAGATTGGGGTAGCTTGATGTGCTGGCCTCTATACACGCTTGATCAGTAAGTGTTACTAACTGACGCAAACGTAAGATAGGACTCCCTCAGGCTAGATGGAGTGAAGATCTTCGCAGGGTGGCTGGTAGCAGTTTGATGAGAGTTATCGTTGATTGAACTGAAGGGCGTGCATTTGGAGAGGCCTATGTCCAGCAGTGGACTCCTGTATGCTGATAATGACAACTAACCGATGGGCGACTAATAAAATCTCTTAATTTATTTTCAACTAATTTAATTTTTAAAACCAAATTTTTTTTTTTGTAAAAACTTTACAGGAGGATTTTTTTTGTGAAAGCTGGCACTGCCGCTGGATTAGATTTTGAGCATACGGGAGTTGGCCACCTGGTCCTTGAAAGCTGCACAATCTCTCTCTTCAGGTCAGCCATCTGCTTTTTCAGCTTGCTCAGCAGATCGCTGGCGTCGGGCGCCGGTTTGTCCATTCGGTAAATTTCTCTTTTCACTTGGTCAGTCTCCCTCTCCGTTCGGGCACGGCTCTCTCTCTGCTCTCGGTGAATCTTAGTCTCCGTTCGGTCACAGCTCTCTCTCTTCACTTGGTCACACTCCATCTCCGTTCGGGCACATCTCTCTCTCTGCTCTCGGTCAATCTTCGTCTCCGTTCGATCACAGCTCTCTCTCTTCACTTGCTCACTCTCCATCTCCGTTCGGGCACAGCTCTCTCTCTGCTCTCGGTCAATCTTCGTCTCCGTTCGGTCACAGCTCTCTCTCTTCACTTGGTTACTCTCCCTCTCCGTTCGGCCAAAGCTCTCTCTCTGCGCTCGGTCAATCTCCATCTCCTTTCGGTCACAGCTCTTCGCTCGGTTACTCTCCCTCTTCGTTCGTTCACAGCTCTCTCTCTTCACTCGGCCAATCTCTCTCTCCGTCCGATTACTCTTTGTCTTCGTTAACTCACTCTCTCTCTTCGTCTGGCTGTAATGATTTTTCGTCCAGTTACTCTTTATCTCCAATCGATCTTTCTCTGCCTTCGTCCATTTACTCTTTGTTTTTAGTCGCTCCTTCTTCCCACCGTCCAGTTACACTTTGTCTCCGTTAATTCACTCTGTCTCTTCGTTTGATCACTCTCTCTTTCAGTCAAGTTACTCTGTCTCCAATCGATCTCTCTCTCCCTTCGTACGTTTACTTTTGTCTGCAATTGATCACTCTGTCTCCTCGTCCGTTTACTCTTTGTTTTCAATCGCTCCCTTTTTTCCACCGTCCAGTTATAATTTGGCTCCGTTAATTCACTCTCTCTCTTATTTTATTACTCTCTCTCTTCGTCTTTTTACTCTTTGTTTTCAATCGCTTCTTCTTTCCTTCCGTCCAGTTACTCTTATCTCCAATCGTTCTATCTTTTCCTCCGTCCGGTTACTCTTTGTCTTCAATCGATATCTCTTTTCCTCCGTCCGGTTACTCTTTGTCTCCATTAATTCACTCTTTCTCTTTGTTTGATCGCCCTCACTCTCCGTCCAGTTACTCTTTGTCTCCAATCGATCTCTCTCTACCTACGTCCGTTTACTCTTAGTCTGCTATTGATCCCTCTCTCTCTTCGTCCGCTTACTCTTTGTTTTCAATTGCTCCCTCTTTCCCTCCGTTAATCCACTCTCTCTTTTCGTTTGGTCACTCTCATTCCGTCCAGTTACTCTTTCTCTTCAATCGATCTCTCTCTGCTATCGTTCATTTCGTTTTTATCGCCATGCCACGTCCATAATAGCTACGTTCACCACAAAACCTCCAAGCCAACTGTATGGCTTTTGGTTGTATAGTCACTCGCTCAGCATGCATCGCATACAGATTTGCATCTTCAAACAATCCTATTAATTAATCTTCACTACCATCTTGTAAGGCTTCCAATAGCACCGCTTTGATAACGAATGGCTGTATTGATTTTTTTACTGATTTCTTTCACGAAATGTTGGAAGAAGTTTTTTATAATCTGCTGTTCTTTACTCTTCTAATATCTCAGTCTGTCTTCCAAGGTTATAGTCCCCGGTATAGTATATATGTGCGGTTTCTTCAACCCCCCTTTGGCAAGCGCATTTTTTCTTTTCGCTTTGGTCGCCATTTGTTTCCTCAAACTTTTTCCACTGACGGAATAACGAGCCTTCGATTTTGTTCGTACCATTTTTATTGTCACTTCCCACACTAGCTACTGCAATATTATCAATACCAGGTGATTCAATATGAATAATTGTATTAAAACGTCAATTGTTTATCGACGATAATCGATATTCGATATAATAATCTTATTTTATTTATTTTTCTTTAGTACGCCATTGATAAGGAGGCGTTACTTATTACTATCTTAGTCAGAATTATTAGACACAAGTTTTCGTTTTTTAATATTAAAAAATGAAAACTTTTAAAAATAATTCATATTTTTTTGTGAATAATACTCAATTTAAAACTCACCTCTGTCAAATCCATAAGCTTGTCGTATTGTGAATGGGTGTGACACAAATCTGTTCGCAGCAAGTTGACTTCTTAGTATTTGATTAGAATTTAGCATCGGGTCGCTGTAATAACTGAAAGGAGGCCTCTCTAAGAACCCTGAGGCCTCCTTCCCTGTGTACTGAGGCCATGTCACTGAAGTAGACAGCGGAGGTACATTGGCTTTAATCGGTGTAGGGTACAACGGATAAGTATTTCTCCTGTGTTCCAGATTGACTTTGCTCAAATCATAATCCTTTGGCACTTCGCACTTAACATCAATTTTGCTCCCATTGTCACTCTCCGGCTCTTCAATCTTCGTCATCTTCTGTTTCTTAGGGACCTCGACGGACTTTACTCCATTGCACTTGAGGGGCTGCGTAGGCTCCTGACTCAAGTTCTTATAAGGTTTCTTCGTCACATCTTTTAGTATGTCCTCTATTAGGAAAGATCGTTTCTGCTTGCACGCGCACATGGTGACGGCTTGATTAGCACTGCCGAATTTTATCAGTGCTGTTAAAAATTATCAGTACAAGTACGGTAATTGATAGCTACTTATTTAATGGACACGTATAATCTGTGTGTCGATTAAAATGTTCGCCTATCGTGGAAGGCACTCTGGAATATTTTTTCTAGCATGTCAGCTGAGGATTAGTTCAGATAGTGTTGATAATGTATGTTCGTGTAATCTGTGAGTTGTTGAAAGCATTGTAATTAGCCAGCAAGTGGATGAGGTGTCAACGCGTTTAATGGGGTTCGAGGAAGTTCGAGGGGTTCGAGGAAAGGATTGTTTTTTGTTAGCTGAAAAGTGTGTTTTTAATCTTGTTGCTGAATTTTCTCAGTCGCATCTTCCTTGTTCTTTTCATGTTTTCCCGATAGTATTTTTATTAATTGAATTATCTGCTCTTAAGCTCCGGAAGTCTTTGTAAGGAGAGCTTTGCTCAGCAGTAGGACAGTCTAAGTGAATAATTAATATAGCTTTAACTTTTTAATCAGTAAAAAGTAGTGGATGAAGAAAGAAAACATCAATCCTCTTACCCCTAGTTTTTACCTTGTGGAACGCAAAAAATGAATATGAATATGTTTTAAATTAGAATAGGTCAACCATAAATAATAATCATAGGTAGCTTCAAATAAGCAAGCCTACAACTTTACAGCTATAATTAAACCCACAACATAAAACATAAATAAAATCATAGCTCAGCGAGCCCCGCATCTTCCGCAACGCGTCTGTCTCACAAATGGATTCCTCTTCAAAAACAAAAGGGGAGAAATCTAGTACCTTCCTGTTTCGCCTTTCGCCCTCTTTGCTTCGTAATTAATGAGAAGAGTTTTTCTACCTTTTGTTGCTGCAGGAAGGGTAGCTAATTGTCTCTAATTAATTGGGCTTGGGCGTATTTTTAAACCCCTTTTATTCCCTTTGTACGTTTCGTTCAAATAGAGCGGTCGACAATTGGTGAGTTTACCCTGATTTTGAGTTTGAGAGTTAATTGGTCGCTCATTGTTTTTGTTTGTTCGTGTTTTTATTTTTGGTTATCGCCTTTTGATTAATATTTTGGGACTTTTTGATTAACATGTCAAAGAGATTTTTGGCAAGAACGGTAGATACCTATTAATATTGTTATGGTTTGATGACTAATGAAAAAAGCAAATTGTAGTTCAGTCAATTTGCGATTGAAGCAAATGAATTTGTTATGACCAAGTTGCTTTCCAAAACATCGAGGCAAGGTTGGCGGGGCATTTGATTAGCCTAGCTTAGAACCATACGATTAAACCAAGACGCAGACCGAAAAGCTCATTTTTGGGGGACAAGTAATTCGTACGGTTCTAAAAGTTTAAAATCACCTTTATGTACCATATGTTTTTGCTTCTCCATGGCCCTGGCTCATGAACGGATGAGCCGATTTTGTTTCGGTTTTACTTGCATCAATCAGGCTGATTCATGGCTATTTTATACGCCCGTACCATATAGCGTGTTGCAGTTGCATTGTTGCAAACTAAGTTGGTGTAGGCATTTATATTTTTAGTATTAGGGGTTTCTCGGGTGCACAGTTGATTTACTTACCTATACTGTTGAAGGGGCACATACGGATGAAATATAAATTTAGGTCATGTATAAATAAAATAAAATAATTATCGATTACTACTAGAGCTAGACAATACAGAATGGAAAGGATACCTACAGCTTTAACCTTTTAACCGCTCGACGATCAGTTGTCGTGCCCCCAGCGCCCGGCACAGTGAATCGAAAAATAAATACCTGATAGAATACAGCCTAATTAAATAAAAAAGCAGATTAAACGAGCTGTGGCATTTGGTCGTAAATTTACGACCTTGGCGAAATGGACACGAAAATATTTGTCGGATTAATCGGTCGTAAGCGGTTAAAAGGTTAAAGATTATACCTCCCTAATCCCAATACATGCGTAGTTATGTGGTACTAATCCTATGTCAGTTATCGATAGTTTTGCTATTTCATCGATAATTACAGCTGTCGGTACTAATAAATAATTATTATAATAGTATTACGATTAGATTGTCGCCATTTGTTAAGTCAGATTAGGTTTAACTAAAATCTTTAATAATTGATAATAGTTTTAAAACTGCGGGGTCATTGCGTAACACTCTAACAATAGATATACAATGGGTTTTATTTAAACAGTTCAACAACATTCATTGCGTTTTTACGTTGTTGAGCAGGCAAATTTTTCGAACATATGAAGCAATGGATTAGCAATATCCTTCAGAATCATTCAGATTATGATTGATCGTGTATTACGTAATTAGGGTGAACTATGGAGCGAGATAAGTTCTATCATTATCTAAAGATAGGGAAACAACCGAAAATTGCCTCGTTGGTTTAGTAGCCGCAAGTGAAGTAGGTATAGGTACTGCTGAGTATGGGCTCCTGGGTTTGATCCCTAGGATCAGCAAATTGTTTTATTAGAGAAGTTCGTTTTGAATCTCTTGTTTAAAACATTATTATTAGGTAAAATGATTAAAAACCACAGAAGTGTCAAAAACTTCTTCTTTCTTATATATCTATGTTTATAACAAAGGTTACATTTTCATTTCAATCATTAATTTCAATTTTTAACCATAGAAATATGAATAAAGTAAAGAGCCGCAAACAAATATGGCCGTCACCTTTAATGACACCTATGCGATGCGAATGAGCACATGTTTTGTATGCTCGCCAATCCAAAATTAAGTTTTGAACAGACGTAGAAAGTAGAAAAAGTCTAGCACTCTAGCTAGGACAATCTTCTGTGTCGTGCAAAATATAAGTGAGTACGTACACTACTTACCTTGTTTCAGTTGTGCATATTTATTAAAAAAAAAAATCATTGGTTCTGGCGCGGGCTCGTGAAAGATGAAAGGAGTGCCAGGACTGGGACAGCGCACTCTTAAAAAAAATGGATAGTAGGATACTACGTGTTTCATTTCTGTAAATAGGTACCAAACAACGCATCCGAGATTCATCATGAATCAATTGAGCTTAATTTTTATCTTCGAAAGTTGGTGTGGGAGAGGTAGGTACTTTTTTCCTTAGAGCATCATCATCTGCTTGGCCTTTTTCCAACAATTTTTGGGGTCGGCTGCCAGTATACCTAACCGGATGCAGCTGAATACCAGTATTTTACGCGGAGCGACTGCCTACCCAGTTACCTACTGGGTAACACGATCGATACCCCTAGGTAAGACTAATTTGTTAGACTTTCGGGCTTCTGATGACCCGTAACGACTGTCAAAAATCCACGAATGACAGCCGGGGCCAACCACTTTACGTGCTTTCCGAGGCACGGAGGAGTCTCGACATGTAAAGATGGTCACCCGTCCATGGACTGACCGCGGCAAGCGTAGCTTAACCTGATCGATCGACCCGTGTGGCTTAACTCATTTCCTTAGAGAAAAATTCTTAAGTAAAAATCCAAGAAAATCCTACCAAAGAAAAGTCTTTTCAATACTCAATTAGGTACTTATGAAATATCATTCAACCCTTTAAGAGGATTTAAAAATAGAGGGAGAATTATAAGGCTGAATCAATTATTGCCGATCGCTTCATTAGCTCGCCTCTACGTTTAAACGATGTTAAATCAGTGTTAAAGCTGTACCAAAATATCCATAGAAATACCACTTTTACTCTAAAAACGTTATATATTACCACTTTAGTTCAAAAGCCTTTACTATTTCGACATTCAAAAGCAGCAATGGATTTGTAACAATAAGTAATAATCGCTAAGTTAGGGTCACATCACATCGCCTCAGTGGAATCGAGAATTGGTGGACAGTGGCGGGTGAATCGATATAGATAATGGGCGATTACTTAGAGTGAGTTGACAACCCTACGGGATTGTAGGGACAGGGACACGGCATGTTAACTTGTAGATATCGATGTTTTTTTTCATGAGCTTGTTTTTTAATACTGTGAAAGTCTAGCTTTGTATGAGTAGGCACAGATACGAGTATAAATACCTTACAGTTACACAAAATTCAAAAGCGTTTTACTGGTGAAAAAAAAATTCCAACTTTGAGAATAGACCTATTTCACAATAGTATGGTTTCGATATACAACGAGTATGTTCGTAGGCCTATTAGTAGTGGGTGATTCTGGGCTGAAATGGTGATGATGTTCGTAACACCATACAATATCTATCAATACTAGAAAATCGCTTTTGAATCTTGCGTAAGTGCAAGGTATTTTATGCTCGTTACTGTAGGTATTCTACAAATGGCAGGAATGCAAAAAGAAAGAAAGTTAAAAACTAAAACCCAACTACGACAAAAAACCAGCTAAAAAGTTATAAACAAAACATTACAGACAGGCAAATTAAAATAACATCCGTTGTCGTATTACCGGAGTCGCACACATCTATCACATTCTCGTTTCACATCTAGTCTTTTTGTCAACTCTTTGCTCTTTTTGCTTAATGTTTCTGGCAAGCTAAGTGTTAAAATTTTTGATCATACATAGATTTACTTAGGGTAATGGACTCAGTAAAATATACGTTTGCCAAATTAGCAAAAAGTAAGCAGGAATCTACTTACTTTTTGATAATTTAGCAAACGTATATTTTTGATATCAATACTTCAGACGAAACAGGTTACTTTCTATCCCGGTTAAACAAGTACCTACTTAGTAAAGCTATAAACCTTTCTAAATCAAATTGTCGATTATCGATACCAATTAAACCTTATCCCCTCACTACAACCATCTTCGCAAGTATTGTATTGATTTTGAGACTATTTTCGTTCGTTCAGCCCACCTGTGTCGCAACCGACCGAATTCAATCGTCACGGCTGGTTACCGAAGACGAACAGCCTCCTTACATCTAGAAATGGTCGGTTAACCATTACATGACACATGATTTCATATTGCCCTTTGATATATTGAACTTGGAAATGTTTTATGGGTCATATCTCTTTGGGATAAGGTTCAGTTTTGTTTGGCAACTCGTTATATAATATATTAATCCAGTTTTCTTGTTTTTGTATGTAATCTCTTTATGCGATGTTGATGTGTATATAAGTATCTATTATTTTTGTGGTTGAACTTTTGGTAAAGGTTAGGAGACATTTTTAGATGGTGCTTAAATACCACAAATAGATGTTACAATAAAAGAAATTACTTGTTTGGCTTATTGTTAGTCTTCGGCCTTTGTTTGCTATTTATTATTTAGGCAAAAAAAGTTCCATTTTAGTCAATTGCCTTCAACAGTTTTATTTATCTTCTCCTCTAGGCTACTGAATGTAAAACTTATCTTACAGCGGAGTATTCGCGTAACACTCTAGGTAACAGTAGCAATGGCTTTGACAGTTCAACAACATTCATTGCGTTATTTACGTTGTTGCGCAGACAAATTTTTTGAGCATGTGAAGCAATGGATTAGCAATATACTTCAAAATGATTCAGATTGTGATTGAAAATGTGTTCCGCAATAGCGTGCTGGTCAGACATTCAACACACATTCATATCGAATGTCTACTCCCAGGTAACCTACTCCTTTTAGCTTGAAGCCAGCGCGATTGTGATGATACGAGTAAATAAGTTATTATTATTAATATTATATTGTTTTTCATGTCACTCACTTTTCGTGTGCCTCCTGCGCTTGTAAAAGTATGATATGATACCTCTGTAACGATGCTTTGGCATGATACCCTTTCAGCGATGTAAAGCTTTGTCTTCACACTCTACAATGAAGAACAACTTATTTACTTATAGGTAAGTTACACAAGAAAACTTATAAAATATGACAACAACAATCTAATCATCGATTTTGTTGTGTGTACATAAATATTAAAATAGACACCGTTAATGACGCAATTAATGTTGTTGAACTGTCAAAATGAAATGCATTGCCACTATGTGTTACGCCCATCACAGTTTTTGTGATAAGCTGTTATAATTGTAAGCTTTTTAGCTGAATCGTCTTTGTTGATCTTCAAAAAGATATTTAGACCTTTGGGAAAGGCTATTAAGTGTAATGTAAATGGTCGGTAAGAGGAAGAAACACCATTAAAACATTTTTCAAACTAAATTCTATTTAGGTGTTCGCAAGAATGTAAATCAGAAAAGTTCTTGTACATCATTCCTAAGCCAACCTACTTTTCTCCTCCCAAAGGAGAGGAATAGAGGTATCCGTTCCTTACAGTCTCAGCTTACAACCCTTGCGATGACGTACAAATGAACAAGATAATATTTTAATAGAAATTCTGCGATAATAAAAATAGGTCGCCCTTTGTACGGACGTGAATTCTATATTTTGGGGAAACTTATTGACATGAAATATGGTTTAAGTAAAGAAATAGGTATTTATAAACTGTTTTGCAAAAAAAACGGGCACTTTAGATTTTTTTCTCTACTTCAATGAAGAAGAACAATAAAGAGGTTTTATTAATTTGACGATGTATTGGCATGTTATTTGAAGCATCCTGGCATGATTCTTTACGTTCCAAATTTGAATTTTTAAATTAACAAAAGAAAAATAATGATTATTGTGGATTATAGTAAAATTGCTTTACTAATGGCGCGAATTGCTGAAACGATTTTTTCACTGATTACTAAAATTTTAAAACTTTTTGAATATTTTCTGCAAATTAAACAATTTAATCTTTCTCATTACATTAAATACCACTTTTTGATATGAGTGATAAAGCGATAAGGGCCGGTAAAATTATAGCCCTACTTGAAGAAGGTTGTTCGCAAACTTATGTGTCTCAGCGGCTAAATGTGAGTCGTTCAACTGTCCAGAGGACTTGGCAACGGTATCAAGAGACCGGTTCGGTCAAAAGAAGACCCGGTTCGGGAAGAAAACGATGCACAGAACCAAGAGATGACCGCTTTTTGGTGAGTCAGGCGTTGCGGAATCGTAAGGCGTCAAGTGTGGACCTGAAGAAGAGCCTTGAAGAAGTAAGAGGAGTAGATGTTAGCTTGTGGACGGTCAGGAGGAGGCTTTTGGCTGCCAATATCAGGAGTTACCGCCCGGCCCGGGGCCCTAAATTACTCCGTGAGCACCGTGTTGCTCGACTTCAGTTTGCTCGAAACTGTGCTTCATGGACTCTGGAGGACTGGAATAAAGTATTGTTTTCTGATGAAGCTAGAATCTCTTTGTGTGGAGAGGACCGACGCCGGCGAGTGCTGCGAAGACCACGGGAACGCTATGCGGAAGTGTGTTTCGAAAAAATCACTCCTTATGGCGCAGGCTCCGTTATGTTTTGGGCAGCAATTAATTCGACGGAGCGTACGGAGTTAATTTTCATAGAAAATGGAACATTAAATGCACACCGGTACATAATGGAAGTCCTAATTCCATATGCACAACCCGCATTGACTGCACTTGGGGAAGGTTCCATTTTTATGGACGACAATGCTCGCCCGCACCGTTCTGGCGACGTGGAAGCGTACATGCAAGAAGTTGGGATCCGTCGTTTAGATTGGCCAGCTCGAAGTCCTGACCTCAATCCAATTGAGCATGTCTGGGATGTTCTAAAGAGACGAGTTAGATCAGTGCAACCTGCTCCACAAAACATCAGGGAGCTAAAAAGAGTAATTGCAGAAGAGTGGGAACGTGTTCCTCAAAACGTTATTAAAAACATCGTGGAAAGCATGCCCAGAAGGATTCAAGCTGTGATTTTGGCAAGAGGAGGTCACACTCGTTATTAGGTTTTTACATTTGTAACTTTATTTAAGAGTCCCTATCAATTTCTGCGCGCTACTAGATTAGGTAATTATAGGAGCGCAATGTGTCTGTGTGCGTTCGAACTATAGCTGATAATCGTAGTGTGCGTTGAAGCGTACGATGAAGCGGGAACAAATAATCTTGGTCCGGAACCGCTATTATTAGTACTCCATAGTTTTTACTAAGATTCCGTAATACTGGATGGATTTTATTGTGATTATGACATGTTATGTTTAGGTCCCCTAAATACAATAAATATCGTTGAAATAAAAACATCTTAACCTAGTATTCACTATAGCAAAAGCAAATTACAAAGTGTGACCAGCGTATACAAGGTACGTCTGAAACGAATTACACGTGTTATTGTTTACCTAATACAGAACGAAGGGGTCTGTAGTATTTCCCTCGCTATAAGACCGCATACCATGAGAGTATAGTATAGCGAGCCATTTTGTCTTATTTATTTTATTTATTTATTAGGCTTTTCAACAATGAGTACACTGTTACTTTATAATTTGTCTTGTTTGTGTGTTTGTATTTGTGTTTTTGCTCATTGATGATGTTCCAAGTAATATTTGATTTTTGGTAGATTTCTGCCATGTAATTCTCTACAAATACAATTAAAATATTTTTAGACTATATAAATAATAGTAAATTATTACAATTTTCTTAATTAAGGTGATTGCAACAATTATTATTTACCTAAGAACTGCACTTGCCTTTCGTGTTTTTTCAACTTTATTCTTTTTACCTTTGATTTTTCCATGATAATAAAGTTCACTTTTTCGACCCATTTTCTAAAAATATATTCACCATATTACTAATAGTACAATACAAAACATTAATAAGTCACACTATTAAAATAAAAAAATAAATATACTTAGTCTCAAAACTGGTCAGGCGTAGTACAAAATCATGCGCGATCCGCTAGTTACGTCGGGAGCGGCGAACGTCACAGGCGACACAGGTCCGTCGTCGAGAAGCCCTCGGGCGCGACTGAATGCATCGAGCGAGCGCATCGGTTTATAAGGCATTATTTAAATATTTTACTACAATTAAATATGTAGTCTAAATTAAAATATAAAAATTGAGTTTGGTAGATAAACACCTCAAATTTTAAAATATTTAACACTTATTGTTATTTTCAATCAATTCTTACACATAGACGACGGTTTTGCACATGATTTTATTGGAGTTTTTCAGCGTAGTCAACATTTTTTTACAAGTACTAATTCATTAAACTTTTAAAAAATAAATTGTAGACTTACTAATATACTATGTTCCCAATATTTGGGATTTTTTTCAGATTGTTATTTGCTACCAGTAAGCTAAAAAAGCAATTGAAAAACATGGTGTTTCGTGTTTACGTAAAAACGTGTGTTAGATTTTTATTTTTCTTAATTTATATTAAGTAGTTATCAAAATTTTAATTTGTAGACTTACTAGATAAATAGATGATAAATAACTGTGCATTTAAAAAAAAAGTAGATAACTTAAGGATATTGAGAAAATTGCGCTGAAAAAAATGGAATTTTCTGTTTTTAGACAGCGAAATTGATAGGGACTCTTAAAAAAAAGTAAAAAAATATTCTTGTCTTTATTGCCGACCACTTCTTATTGTTTGGCCGATTACATCGGTTTTAAAGAATTCATCGAAAATTTAAAAAAAAATGCCAGAATTCACTTCACGCGTATTAATTTACACGATTATAAGTATACAGACTATGTCAAACAATTAAATTTCATTTAATTAACTCAAATCGACCTTAGAACGTATATTTCCTTAGGTGCCCGTTTTTTTTGCAAAAGAGTGTAGAAGTTTGAAATTTTCTTGTTAGTTTTGCTTATTGCGTATGTGAGTAAATGTGTGAGGTGTGTGTGTGTTTGTTTGGAACATACAAAAAAAATAGTTGGAAATGTCGATTTTATAAGAGCTTCTTGTGAAAAAGCTTTTTCGGAAAAGCGCTTATGATAGTCGCGAGAGACTGTCACAGAGACATAAATGAGTAACACAGATGATGCTGAACAAAGCCGAAAACCTAGATTATGTCATATTAACAGCTCGTTAATTTCTGGGATGAGCTAAGTAGACGATTACTGACAAATACGTATACTGACTAGTTAGCAGGGTAATTGCGTAACAGACCAATCAGTAGCAATGGATTTTATTTTGACAGTTCAACAACATTCATTGCGTTATTTACGTTGTTGAGCAGACAAATTTTTCGAACATATGAAGCAATGGATTAGCAATATTCTTCAAAATGAATCATATTGAAATTGATAGTGTGTATCGCAATTAGGATGCTGGTCCACTTAATCTACTTAAATCCGTGAGGTTCATCCCCAAAAGATTATCTCGGACACTAATCTTGATGGTCCTTATGTGACCTGACCAAGATTCTCTGAATTTGTTTCTTGTCAGAGTTGTCGGATAGGAAACACCGACCTCATCTAGTTAGTTTTTTTTTGACGTGTGTTTTAAGCATCAATTTACAGAAATAAATACCTATCATTAATTTCTTCTATGGATCATAATGGAGGGATCTTAATCGACCGTAATATAATAATTACGTGTGTTATTAAACAATATCAGTCAATAACAATAAAACGTTAATGCGTGTCGCTAATTGCGTCGAGAGAGACTTCAGAGATTACTCATAGGTACCTACTTATAAATGATTGGCTGTATAGGTACCTTATAGAGTGAGATGGTGTTTTCAAGGGTGGGTCCTGTTGGTTCAATTTAAAGGCTGTATGAAATAGGTATTACGGGCTGGTGTCCGTCACTCCACGTCAATGCGCGTATTTTGCGTACGGGAGTAAGTCATAATTAAATGACTGAAAACATGAAAATGGGACTCAATAAATTGCTGCTCCATACATTTATGTTCGCTCGACAAAATGTAGGGAACCTGTACTGTACTACTAGCCTGCATCATCCCACTGCTGGGCAAAGGCCTCTCCCCATAACTTCCAGTTCTTTCAATCACTGGTCGTCTGTTTTCTCCCGCTCGTCCCTCCATCTTCTACCGGGTCTGCTGAGACGCCTTCTAGCTGTGTCAGGCCGGTGCCGGCTCCACGTAGGGAACAGCTGCTTTTTTTCGCCAGTTTCCAGTTGGTCCCATAGTAAAAGCTGTTTATTAAAATTACCCCTTAAGAAGTTTTAGGGTGCCTGCCATATAGGAACTTCCCTTAGAAGTTTTCAGTTACATGTTTAAATTAAACTTTGTATAGATATCCACTAGTGAATTGTGAAGGCCGCAGGAATCCGTTGGATGCAAGAAGCACAGGATCCGATCGAAGTGGTGATACTTGGGGGAGGCCTATGTCCAGCTGTGAACTGAAATGATCTGACCTGAACTGTTGTGAACCCTATTGCGAGCAGTGTGCTTCTGGGATGGCAACGCTACTGTGATCCCTCTCATCAGATGGGTGGGATCATCAGGTGGGTCGTCTGCTTCTTTTTCAACCAATCACATAAAAAAATGGTAACTGAAACAACGCGAGGAAACCAGGCCTTGTGTTTTTCTATATTATGAGAGGAAGCCGTGCCTCGGAAAGGACTTTAAGCCGTCGGTCCCGACTGTCATTCGTGAATCTTTGACAGTCGTTACGGGTCGTCAGAAGCCCGAAAGTCTGACAACCAGTTTTACCAAGGGCTATCGTTTTACCCAGTAACTGGGTTGTGGAGGTCAGATAGGCTGTCGCTCCATATAAAAAACTGGTATCCAGCTGCATCCGGTTATACTGGAAACCGACCCCAACACAGTTGGGAAAAGGCTAGGCAGATTAATCATTAGGCTACAACCAATAACCGTCAGTCATAGATTAAAGTAAACTATTATTTATCTGTGACTGAACTGACATCGTTCTATATTTGCCAACACACACGCGGAGACGCGAAGGTAAATAATAAATGCAATCGATACCTGCAATTAGATAGACTGACCCAATAACAGGGTTTTACTAACCGTTCGATACTGATGGGCTAGTTCAATTCAACACAAGATCACCCGGTGGCTACTTCAGCAGGACTACATCACAACAGAAAATCTACTGACATACATCTCTAAGAATCAAACATACTTAATATCTCCCCCCACCATCATACTAGGTATACACATACACCTCACACACCCACCCAAAAATACCGTTTCATACCTTCGTACTTTTAGTTTTTTGTTTTTTATTAATTTACGTTTTTAGGTACAGACACCAGCACATCAAGCTACTACAATATGAAACAGGTACGTTATCTGAACTATTTCTTTACGTTTTCAGCAGACACTTTTGGAACAGACAATAGTTTGCTCGATACAGGACCAATGTAAACACTTTTCAATCCATTCCAGCATCCAGTACCCAGCGCTGGATTAGTATAGATCAGTCGCTAATTTCGATCCAATGTTACTAGATGGAAATATTGGAGCAATCTATGTAAATCAGCTGAACTCTCTAAACTCTAATACTACTTACTCTTAGTAAATTTAAAATTTTTATATTAGTGAATGTGACTATTTTATTTAAGTAGTAATTTTTTATTCATCTGTTGCGTCAACCGTGGGATTAACTCTATTTTTACGGAACCCTACTTATAAAAGGGTTCCACTAATTTTTATAGCCCACAGCTACCTGAGAGGCTCGTAAACCATAAACCAAACTAGACATTAATAAATAATAAATTTCCATAACTATTCGATAAAGGAATTTGAACCTTATGTAAGGGGTATATGGTTTTTATTCTTTGTTTGTTAAGTTTCCTCTATTGTGAAGTTAATGTTGTCCTTTTATTTTTAATTATGATGTTTTTAGTGTTGCTACTGCTAAAATATGTTTGTAATGGTTTTTTTTCGAACTATCCATTATAAAGTCGTCAGTGATTTAGAGTTTTGTTTTATTTCATTTTGTGGTGTATTGCGTAGGAGCGAAGTATTTCTGATCTGCTGAGATTGAACGATGACATCTTGGAATGTGCTTTTCTGACTGACATATTGTTTTGTTGCTATATAGCAAGAAAAACAACTACTGATGACTAAAATGCATTTGTATAATTTAAAATATGACAAAGAACACAAATAAAAAGGACTTTATATACCCAAATGGATATTTACAAATAAAGAAAAAACAAAAACCATTTTGTCTGCAAATGATAAAAAAGAACTAAATTGATAAACAATTACAAAAACGTACGTTTTTGTAAATCCCACCTATCTGCATTCAATAAAATCGCCTTTGTCCATAACCCCTAATTTTATGAAGCCCTGGTATTTGAAACACGGGTGCTCACAAAAACACGAGATGGAGACATCTTAAAGGGCTTTTTATTGGATTTTTTGTTCCTCGAGACGATTAACAAAATGGTCGTCTTAATTGCCTCGTCTTAATTGTTTAGAGGGACTCTTTATGAGGTTTCTAAGGGAATGCCTATCATGGATATTTGATTGACGTGTTGATGGACGGATTACCTGACTTGGACAAACAAGTTTGTTGTACGTGTGTGTGTGTGTGCAATTGTCAAATTCGTTTTGGTGACGATTAGGTAACGAATTTTAGTGCCTATCTTGTGTATTAATAACAATTCCGAAACTAATCGTGACTACTTCGAAACTAGTTGTGATCATCCATTTTATTACGGATTATGATCGAAATGTCTGCCTCGTTGGTCTTAGTGGTCGCAAGCGCTATCTACTGCCACATGTGACTACTCATGTGCTACTGCTGAGTGCATTAGGGGGGGAGGGGGGTCTGGGTTCGATTCCCAGGTCGACCAAAGTGCTATTGAGTTTTTCAATTAATTTCTCAGTTCGAAGTCTTGATTTGTGTCCAGTTGATGATAATAGGCTCGCCCCCTATTATATGGGTCTTAAACATAACTGGCGAAATGTGCATGTACTATAGGTACTTACACCTCTGTCTAACCCTTCAGGGATTGCAGGCGTGATTGTATCTGTTTATGTGATCGCAAGTCAACGTGTGATGCGCAACATTTATGTGCATTACATAGTATGAATGATACTTTGATTTTCCATAACTCCTTACGAATAGCTTTGAACCCTACCTACAGTATGCTATAAGTTTTATGCGAGTTATAATGTAATTCTTAATGTCACTGCGTGTTATATTGCTGAGGGCCTCTCAATCTAAATGCTTTCCGTTTAATAGAGCCCTTTTTATTGTCGCGCCGCTATACAGGCTGTTGGAGTTTATTTACGACGTTCTTATCTGATTTTACAATTTGATTTATGTGCTACAGTTATTTTATTTAGTTAGAATAGTATTATTGTGTGTATATTTCAATAACATAATTTTTATGTACCTATACTAACAAAATTATGGATCACTGTGTCTAATTTAAATAAACAATGATTTTATTATTAATAACTGCCAGTTTTATTCTACTTAGCTTTAGGGAATAAAGGAAGAGTTAATATAGTTAAGAAATCAGTTGTGTTATTGTTTGGGCTTGTTTCTCTACTTAGTTAAAAGGTGACATAGAATAGAATACTCCTTATTATGCTCATAAATATACACCAACCCGCACCGGGCCCGCGACCAACCCGCACTGGGTCCGCGTGGTGGATTACGACCCACTCCCTCTCACAGAGAGGAGACGGCTGATTAAGTATATACATTTTTTTCACTTCTCATGCTCTAAAAGTTCGTCTTTATGTTGTTCGTAGGCGAAATAAAGTAGCTTTGTGTGCACTGGAGCATAAAAAGCGATAATATTGTTTTTTTTTTCTAAAACTAGGTATGTTAATCAGGCCCAACAGCCACACGCACAATAAAACGTCGCAGATTAAAGTCGTTATTTCATTTCAATTGCTTTAATTTATATCACTTCCGTGTTTTGTATCGTTAATTTAATAAAACCAGATAAAATAGTTGTGGTTTATTATTTAAAAACGTAATGAAACGTTTTTATGACTTGGCAGTATGAAGTACCCAAGTCGTATGAAGCATTAAAAAAAAAAAGAAAACTTTAAAACAAGTTTCGTGGCGGGAATTAGCTATTCTCTTAGCGATCTTAAACGTACAGATTTGCGTATCATTTTTGGACCACCATCATGATTTCATGTCTTGACTAATCAGGCTTAAGGTCTGAGGGGCAATTCTCGTAATATTAAGAACGGTCGCAGTCTGATCTCAGTCTCAAAATACCTCTAATTTCCCTACATTTTGTCATTTTTTTGTCGCCGAGATGTGACTGCGACTAGATTTTGAAAGTTTTAGATTACGACAATTGACCTTCGGATAAGTGACTATAGCCCGGTCGTCGACTGAACGCGTTCCTGACACCTGTCAGTGCGACACGTATTGTTTGTATGAAACCCTGTCAATTTCAAGTCAAGAATGCATTCTCTCGACGGCCGGACTGTATAACATAACAAAACAACCTTATTTCTTCAATTACATACGATCTGGAGATCGATCTCCAGATCAGGAAAAGTGTTATTGGGTTTCAATACTCGGAATTCGTATGTAATTGAAGAAATAAGCATGGGGATGTTCAGCACTCAGCAGTCCTGCTTGCTATAATATTATGCCTAAAAAGAGAACGTTTCTAATAAATCGGTCATCAAAATAACCTCAATCAACGTTAATTAAAACTAGTAATAACAATAACACACCCTGTACACGATGTACAAACACAGCAACTTATCGACAATACTATTAACTTATTAAGTATTATAAGTTATCTTTTATGTCGCATTTTATTCGATCGTTAACTTGTCCGACCCTTTCTCGGAAACTTTGTGACTGCTTGAGTAGTATGTTTACGCTACGGGCTACTGGAATCGGAACAATATTGAATTTTAAAACGAATATCTCAATTGCCAAAGGGATGGGTGGTCGTAAGTTTGGATGTAATGTTAGTGGACAACTTTGGTAGAGGCTGTTTCGTTAGTCTAGTGGTCGTAAGCTACTGCTGAGGAGGAGGTTCTGGGTTCGATTCCCTGGTCGGGCAGTGTTATTGGGTTTTTCGATCTGGAATTTTTCAGTAGCAGCCTGGAGTATGAATTTGTGCCCGGTGGATGCCAATAGGCTCGCCCCCTATTACATGGGACTAAACATAACTGGCGAAATGTGGGTGTACTATAGGTACACCTCTGCCGTACCCTTCGAGCAATACAGACGTGATGTTATGTCATGTGTTATTAAGTCAAGCTTTATACGAGGTTACGCAAACATGTCTCTTTGTAAGGATATACCAACTATTTTGAAAGCAGATCAATAAACCATTATGATACGTCTGTAACGCCACATGTCTTCGTAAGCGAGCTTTGAGATCGTTTCACGTGATATATTTTCGGAGTACGTAGAGAGAAGCGAACTTTTAAAACCTCACTTCTTAAAATTCTTTCTATTCAATTATTTTTTGCTGTAAATATTAACTTTAAAAAGTTGATATTGATGATTTTTTATTTTTTAAAGATAAGAAAACTTACAGCTAGTACTTTTGAGTAATATGCAGTAATCTTATGTAAACGATGGTTAACTACAAGTTTTGCGGTAATATATTAATAAACACATAATATACATAAAATTGACGAAACGAAACGGTGAAGGAAAACATCGTGAGGAAACCGGCATGTCCTAGAACCAAAAATTCGAAGACATGTGACATCTACCAACCCGCACTGGGCCCGCGTGGTGGATTACGGCCCAGTCCCTCTTACTGAGAGGAGGCCTGTGTCCCAGCAGTGGGAACATTATAGACTGATTATGCTTATGTTATGTTATATAAAATTCAATTAAATTTTGTTTTTCTTGTATCAAAAATCTAAATAATCGAACTTAAAAAAATTACTTAAAGTTTTTAGAAAATAATCTACAAAAAGTGGTTACACATCAAAGAAACAATTAGATACTGAACCATTTTTAATGTCTGGTTTCTAGTATTAAACAAATCGAGTTCGACGACCCGACACACAACAATATTAAACGTACGACATGTTCTTATATTATACAAGTTTTATCTGATTAGACATTAAATCTTTTATCATTCCTAATTTTAGTTATCAAACAGCGTTGCTAGCACATAAGGTAATGCAGCATTGTCTCTGGGATGGCAAAGCATTGGCGTTCCACATGAAGCGTCACACGAAAAAATATTTGTATTGTCTCTAAACTACACTCAAACACTTACAGATTGACTCACAAAAACTTATATGTTTAGTCATGACTTCCCTAGCCATCATTTATGTGTATTTCTGAAATTATATGGGATTTTGTCAACGGCGGGTGTTTGTAAAAACCTTATAGCCGATTAAACAGGGGTTATTTGAGACCCTTTGAGGTCATAAAATGACAAACGTGATGTCATTATACACTTGTATTATTTTTATGGGAAACATTGGTATTCCGTTTGTTATAAATCACCCGGATTCAATTTGAAAGAAGAGTATAAACTTCTTTAGTACTATGTATTTTACTGAGGACCTTTTTTTCGAGTTCCTTACACAAAGGGTGCGAGCGGGAACCGGTATAAATAAACTATATTTATTAATGTGTTGTTCACATTAAAACTATTACTTTGAAAATAATGTACTGTTTTGTTTTGAATCGGTTAAACTATCACTATTATTTGAGTGAATCACGTAAAATTGCATGTAATTATTTTTGCGATGTTACTATTGTTGCCACATTTAATCAGTTCATTTTCAACATTATTCTTGAATACAAAATGGCCAATTTCATAGTACGACAAAATTTGAAAATATTTCACAAAATGAAATTACATAAAACGCAACTTCATCACAATTTGCGAAGCCTTTTTCATAATCCTATAATATATACATTACTTAACAAACATATTTACATGGGTACTCCTTTATTGAAAAACAAACTAAACCTCTCCATTGTTACATCATAAAATAATAATACATTTAGTGAGCGCTCGTAGCCCGTAGCCATCCAGCCGTAGCGCTACGCCGTAGACAGTAATCTCGCATGACGTAGCCACGTAGACATGTTTGTAAATACGCTAACTGTGTGCGCTCTGACGTTTGCGAATACAATTTAATTGATTTAATGCAATGTATGGTAACAATTAAATTGGTTTATTGTGATTTATGAGGCTTGTGTTTGTGATTTAATTGAATTATCTATTGTTTTGACGTGGGTTTGTTGGTGTGATTATGTTACTAGTTGTATTGTGACTGTAGTGGAGTTTTTTATTCCCATAAAATAAAAGATAATGTGATTACCAATCTACCAAATACATCTCAATACCAAGTACCAAGATAAATGCAATATGTTTTAATTCTAGGTAATAGTAATTAGAGGATCCACTGGGTTATAACTGATATAAGTATTGATAACATCTATAAACTAATAAACTAATTATGTGATTAGAAAACGATCGATAAATTTAAATTTAAATGATTCACAGATAAAGTATATATTTGATAAAGCAGTTTATTGTATCTTGTTGAAGATCTCGTTGCCTTGTCAATATTGATTCTTGGAAATTTTTATTACTTCATAACATATTTTTGGTTACTGTAATTTCCCTTGACTGAACTAAACGACTTGTTGTATAGGTACCTACTTGTAAAGAGCTGGTCTGGGCAAGTGATACCAGCTCACCTATTTCTACCGTAACTCATCTGGAAGGGTATAGGTATATGTGCCAACGATATTGCATAACTGTATCTTTAGAATAAAAATATTTTACTGTCCAGGTAATACAGTAAGCAGGTTACCAGCAACAAGAGACGACATGAATTGCTTAAAATACTACCTACAGCTATGTTACAATATATTATTTGCCAGTGAGCCCCAAATTAGACAGACTGCATCTTGAATACGAACGAATTCCAGAGTGGCGACTAAAGAGGTTTCTTCTGGTTTGTTATGGTAGGTATGTGTGTATATGTAGTGCTTGTGTGGTGTGTGTAATTAACACATCGACCTAGGAAAATTATTAATGTGGGTCAGATAATGTCGACTATTCCACTTGCCTAGGTCTGCCTGAAAATGAGGAAATAGAGCTACAGCTACTTTGATTATAATCATAGTAATTTATTGCTAAGAGGTTATTACAAGTCATTACAATAAACATCGTTACTTTTAAATTATTCTCTGACGTTGCTGAGACGGTAATATTTTTTGAGTTACCCAAATAACTGAGCTTTCATATCATTAAAATGTTATAGCAATTAATCATCATTAACATACTTAATAAATAAATCTAAAACTAATTGAACGATTACAAAAAACCTGTTTAAAAAAGCGAAAGGCTTCCCATATTCTTATAACACATTACTGCTTTTAAACCGGTAAAGTTGAGTAAGTACCTAAGTACTTCCGTTATTGAAGGAAATTGTCGGCAGTTCATTATTATTCCAGCTATTAATACTATTAATAGTTAATTAAGTAACATTTATTATAAATTGATCCATAAAGTTAGGCTGATTACTTACCCGATTACATTTTGATTAACGATTGTCGTTGATTGACTTTTAATTGAGCATTTTAGGGTTGAGAATTGCGCCTCATTTGGATAATTTAGAAAACTCTAGTACCTTATTAGTAAAAATTCTAAAGTAATAAATTCATTTTCTACTCTATTACGTTGAACTTAAATATTATTGAAACAGTAAGGAATTTTCAGTAGTAGACCCTTGGAGTCTGGATTTGTGCCCGATTAACCTTTCGTATGCCAAACGTGGATCCACGCGAGACACAATGGCTTTTTAATCGTTTATGTAATGACGGCATTCAACCGGATAGGCTCGCCCTCTATACAAAATACAACATAATCAGCCTATAATGTTCCTACTGCTGGGACACAGGTCGCCTCTCTGTGAGAGGGAGTGGGCCGTAATACACCACGCGGGCCCAGTGCGGGGTGGCTCGCCCTCAATAACATGAGACTTAAACATAACTGTGGTTTTACTGTAGGTACACCTCTGCTAACCCTTCAAGGATTACAGGCCTGATGTTATATCATATTTCATACGTATACCTTACGTTACATAATAAGAAAGCTCGACACACTCATTATTCAATTCCCATGCCACCTTAGCTTCCACAGCAAAATTAAATTAACTCCTAAACTAATTAAACACCGCCTAACAAAACACTGTGCGTCACTTGAGCAAACAACTGTCGCATAATTACTGTTCACGTGTTATATAGCGCGTTATGTAGCGCGTGTAATATAACAGTATAACAGGCTGTAATGTAGCATGTGCCGTTAATATTTCAAATGGATACATAGTAATAACAATGCGATGTGATGGCGGGCACAATTAGGTGGAGTTATGTGTTCGACGAGTTGTGGTGCGGGCTTAGATTTATCATGTTTTGTTATTTTTTGAAGAATATGGGGGTAGTTTTGCTTAACAGAAGGTTAGTTGATTGAAATCATATTGATTTAAAAAATCATGATTAAAAGCAAACGTTTTGATGATATTATTAAAATTGTTCTTTTTGTTTTAAGTCAGTAATACAAAACATTGTTTTTTTGTAATAAAGGAACAGTTACAATAGTCGGTAGGCATGCGAAAAAGGAACACTTCCAAATAGGTATTTTAACTATACTAACCTTTCTAGATAAGTTTATTTTGTAATTATAGAAATATGTCGCAATAATCAACGTGAAATATAATAACAATTTGTCATTAGATAAGCACTACATAAAATTCTAAAGTTTCCCAACAAGTATCAACAGTACTGTACAGAAACGTTTAACACGCAATCATCCCCATTTATCTTAATAAAAAGCCATTCAAAAAAACCTTCCTCAATTCTTTCAGTCAAAGCCTCCACCGTGCTCAGTCGCGCACGCCTCCCGTACAGCCGACACGTGCGCTAGTGTGCGTGCGCGCGCGTGTGTGCGCACTGTAATAGAGCGATGACGTGATTTCCTGTGCTGAGTTATTGCTACTGTACCGGCGCTAAATGCTTTGCTTGCTGTGACCTTGTTGGGGGGTGGCGCTTTTTTAATTTGTGTGTTTTCTAGCTTAATACAGGATAGTAAAGTAGTTTGGTAAAGGGATATTTAAAAAAATTTTGATGTTCAATGAATAAGAAAAGTTGAATAAAAACTGTAAAAAAAAAAGTAAAAAAAGGTCGCATTGTGTCATTGTGTCGTATTAATAAAAACAAATACAAAACTAGCGAGGTTAAATATATGTAATTAACAACTCAATTTAAATGTTTTTTCTTGTTTAATTTTGTAACTTAAAAATATTCTTTAGTTACTTAGTTAATTGGTTTCTGTTGTCTTTATAGAACGATAAATAATTTCCTCTGCTATCTTACACTCATTTTTAATTATAGCAGCAATCAAATATACATTTATCGTGATATAAGAATGATAACCAAACGATTACCAGTAATCGTCGATATCTGGCATCATTAATGATATATTGAAAGGCGTTAATCGAATATTTTTACATGTTATTTAAGTATTATGATCAAGCAAAAATATTTTATCGAGTTTGATAGGTGAAATTACTGTATGAGTATGATAACCGTGTTATCGTAAATGATTTTAATTATTTTGTAGCGCCAATAGTATCTTATTAATGACGACAGGTAAGTTTAGTTTTGTGTTTCAATAATTATTTTATCTAAGCTTTAAATAAAATAATTAAATACAGTTACAGCGCGTTGTCCAGATTAAAATATTAAAGACAAGCATGTTGTAGGATACTTGTATGATTGTCTTCTTTTATAAGTTTTTTTTTTACCTAAACAGAGCTATAACCAATCTGCAATGCTCACATTATTGTTACTAGATTAACTTGTTTTTATTATTTCTTTAGATTTTATAGTTTTATTTGTAGAACAACTATACAAAATGATTAAAGCAATACTCAAGGAGCTAATAAATAACAGCTTGAATTGTTTAGCGCTCTCCTAGTCATATTATCGCAACATCTTACTTGTGCGTATTTATTTAATTCAAAACAAACATCCAAGAGCCGCAGTCTCAAAACTTGAATCCCGCGAGACGCTCTTCCAAAGTCACATCGCCTGTCCCTGGCGAGGGGGTGGAGAAGGCAACAACTCATAAAATTAAGCGATTTGGATGTGAGTTAGTCTAACTGTGAGGATCGCCGAGTTAACAGCCCGCTAGCTATCTTCCTCGCACACGCACACAGTCGCGACGTGTCCGCTCGCCTCACCCACACTCGGCCGCACTCCGCGACTCGCAAGCCGCCAGTACAACGTCACGTCGGGCCGCACACGTTTCGTTTTCTCGTTTAGTTCCGTTCCCGCCACTATGCGCTGATTATCGGAAGTGTAATTGACGTTTGACATTTATGATCTGTGACTGTTTTGTGTTTTTTTTTTATTGAGTGTTGTGTTTCGTTGCACGGATAACTTGTAAAAGGTGAGTTTGTATTTTTTTTATTGTGTTAAAGTTTGTTTTTGTGTTGTTTGCAATTAAACTGGTTTGAAAGTTTTTGTTTTGAATCAAAATCGGTTTAATTTGCTTTCTAAATTGTTTTTTGCTTACGGTTAATAGACCCCTTTTCGAACAAGTAAAAACTTTTGAGATATGTAATTATATTAGCCAGTATTTACTAAGCGAGTAGGAATCAGTACCTATTTATTTACTAGTGAAGTATGTACGATAATGTTGAAGTTTAACAAATAAAACCAATATTGCCCAAAAATAATAAACACTTCTTGAATTAATTATTCCTCTTTCCACTGTTTACATTTTGCAGACGGTAAAGAAAATAACAATCATGTTCCTACAATAGTTTTATGAAATTAATATTAAACGAGACAGTTCATTTATTATTTACCTTTAAATGAATTAACTGCATTCTATAGGACGGCGACAAGAAGGTAAACAAAAAGATTTACACAAAAAAAATTGGCATTTCGGAAATTATGAACAAAGAAAAAAAAGTAAAAAAATAAGTACATTAAGTTATTATTTCTAGGGCTATCATTAACAGTTTCTCAACTAGGTGTTCATTACATGCTTAAACTTTAACTTAATTAAGTAATAAATAAAGTTACATTCATCGGGAGACAAGAGAAGGGTTAAGATAACTACTTACAAATTAACGTCGGAAACATTACTTGAAACGATTGACATTATTACATAATTGGTTTAGAACTTAATTGACTTATGAATCATCGTTTAATTGCACTGGGCAATGACAGGTTACGAATCCGTCGCTTGACTAATCGAGGGACCATTTACACGTCCTCAGTAGAATGCATTAATATGGTCTGCATGAGTGTCGTGACTATTTACTTAAATGTATCTAAGTCCGGCGCATCCTGGGTTTTTAATCTTGCTACCTTCCTACCTTCTTCATCTTCGAGATTTCAGCCTGAAATCACCCACTCCTGGGCATGCACCTTCTTTCCATCCTTCTGACTAACATTTTTTTACCATGGCAGGAGCTATCCTGAAATATATTGTGCAAATAAATAGTGGAGTGTCCAAGGAAGTGAATCTGGAAGAAAAAGTGTTTACTGTGTGGTTTACTGCAATCTGAAATGATTATTTACAAACATTTGAGATGAAGTCGAATGGTTGACTCATTGTTAACAGATTTCTAATCGATCTTTCTAAGTTTTATGATGACTTTTCGACTTTGAAAGTAAAAGCAGTTTGATAACTTATGTTTAAGTAAACTACCAAATTATTATTCTTCGGCAACCATTTTACACTCCAGACTGCCTTAGAGGTAAAGACACTTTAAAAAAAAAACTATATTTGCTACCCACCTAAAACAACAATAAACAATATTCTATTTATTTCTAGTTTTACAGAATTTCCCAGATTAAGGAAAATTGCGCAGTAAACAAGTTTGGCTGAATGATTCGTCTAATGTCGAAAAATATTTCATTGTTCTCTTTTATACTAGTTACGTTCTCTAGGTATACCTATTTAGTAACAGGTTCAGTAAATAAATATCAAACATTAACCAAATTAACTCATTAAGCTCCGCTAATGAGACACAATTGATTTTCTATGGTTTTGTGACCCAAAGGTCACGCGCGGAGCTTGACCGGAACCGACTTTTCAGCCTTTTACAGTTACCAGCAGATTTAAAACCCGAGCGCTAATAAAAAACCAGTTTTCACATTTACAAATCCGTTTAGCAAACATTATTTGAATAATGAGTTACTAATCCGTTCGGATAATGTTTAGCAAACTATTCGAAAATTGCTATCGATTAGTTTCTCGTAGTATTAAGATTATGCGATAAAACAATAATTGGGCAAGATTATCCTTATCACAAACACCAATACCTATGCCTTTTTAAATATCCCAGCTACTGACGCATGTCCAATCTGAATTGTTTAAAACAAATGAGTACATTGTGTAACTGTACATAAGTACATGTGTAGGTAATGAAGTGGGAAACTGGTATATTTTGAAGTTTGATTTGTTTAGTAAGAGTTAAGTGGACATTATTGTTATAGTTGATAATGGCGCCCGTCGCTTAGAAAACGTTTAAAGTTTTTATTTACTTGTTTAAGATACAGGCAGACTGAACGTCGTTAGTAATAGGTAAGCCAACATAGACTATAGAGAATAGAGTGTCATTGGCATTGAGAAAGATAAAAAAGAAAAATAAAACCCGGTCTGTACCGTGTTTGTCTCTGGAACTCTTTCCGGAAAAACTGATTTATTTGTCTTTTTACAAAATGTATTTAATTAATTATTTTGTATTTTTAATCGCTACTAATTATAAAAAAAAAAACAAGTGATAACAACACAGATAATCGCACCTTGCACATTTTCATGCATTGTCATTTGCGATTCCAACGGAAAGGATTATCACATTGATTTAGGTTATTTATATTAAATATTTTATGGGATTATTAATTCATTATCTTTATCATAGCTACCTATGTATTAAAGGTTTATCATAAAGTTTTATTAATTAATTAATTTATCGGGAGTTCCCCTAAAAAATTGTTAATCTGAACGCTTACACTATTTTAAACTATAGTCGTATAATACATAAAACATTTGAATGTTTTTAGATATTTTTCCCATACACATAGTAATCACTTGGAGAATAGTAACTATATAAAAATTTTCTACTGATTATATCAGATCGGGCTGCTAACTTTTTAAATGACTGATGCCTTAAAAATTCATAAGTGTTTTGGTATACTTTAGCAGTCTTTGAAGATACTTTATTTCAAACACTATTGTAATATTAACCTTTCCATTATCTACACTAACATTATAAAGAGGTACAATTTGTGTTTGTAAGTATGTAGGGGGTACCTAACATTCGGAACTACTAATCCGATCCCGAAAATTCTTTCACTAGTGGGAAGCTACAGTATTTCCGAGTGTCATAGGATAGAGAATTATATTTCTGTAGGACTAAATCGCGGGCAGAAGCCGTTGGAGATAATTAGGTACGACACAGTGGTAGTCCAGTATCAGCGGCCGCGACTTACGAGGCTAGACAGGCGCTTTACTTTGTGCAAATTATTTCATCAACAATGCTCTCAAAACGGTGAAGGAAAACATCGTGAGGAAACCGGCATGTCCTAGAACCAACAAATCGAAGACATGTGACATCACCAAACTCGCACTGGGACCGCGTGGTGGATTACAGACAGACCCCTCACTTTCACAGAGAGGAGGCCTGTGTCCCAGCAGTGGGAACATTATACAACACACCGAGCTATCAAAAATACAAACAAACTTCAACTGTTTGCAAATAACGCACCTGTTACATGAATACTTAGACTCTTTCTTTGAACTGTTCAGTGTTCACGAGTGACTGTATTCTGTAACTCGACGTCAATTGATTTGTTTTGGTATCAATTGTCTGCTAGTTCCTGAGAACTAGACCCGAGTACAAATGATGAATGTTGCTATTCTGTTTGATGCACTGAGATAAAGTAATAGTTCTATGGTTTGATGTAAGTAATTTTAATGTCTGATGCAACATTCTTAGAAGAAGGAAAGAAAATATGAAACACTAGCAGCGCCCCGCGGTTTCACCCGCGTAAGTTACCGGTCCGCCCCACTCGATTCTGTGGGAATATTGGGATAAAAAGTATCCTATGTGTTAATCCTATCTGTGTGTCAATTTTCATCCAAATCTGTTCAACGGTTTACGCGTGATTGAGTAACAAACATTCAAACATCTTCACAAACTTTCACATTTATAATATTATAAGTAGGATAGTAGGATTTTTCTAGTAGGTACTTACTTGTAGTGCTACTACTTAATATTAATTTAACCTAGTATGTCCAGCATCCCAAGTGCGTGACACCCTATCAATCACAATCTGAATCATTTCTAAGGCTATTGCTCATCCATTGCTTCATATGTTCGAAAAATTTGTCTGCTCAACAACGTAAATAACGCAATGAACGATGTTGAACTGTCAAAATGAAAGCTATTGCTACTGTTAGTGGGTTACGCAATTACCCGCTGATTGTTTCAGGATATCGCTTATGTTGGATACCTGACTCGATAAAAAACGCTTTTCTTTCTTGTCCTTTGTAAAGTCAGGGAAGTTAATTGTTAAGCACATTGACACCCTACGTCAATTTGGCGTAATTTCATAGAACTGTCAAAGAATGACAGTTGTGGTTTGAATGTACGGACAATTTTGGTTTATAGTAACATAAGCTTTTTTAACTCCCGCAAAATATTACGGTGGCTGCAAAGTGATTAAGTAACAAATATGGGTAGAACAAACATTAACATTTGGAATGGAGAGATTATCCATCGTTTATTGTACTTGACGGAAAAGTAGGTAAGCAAGAGTGAATAGGTATCTCCTGGGCTTGCTCGTTCCATCATAGACATCGTCTATCGCTTTCCACCAGGCGAGTTCGAGGTCAAGAGCTGCCCCAATGTGCAATAAAAAAAATAAAATTAAAAAAGTAGAATGATTTGAAAACCACTCTACTAATATAATAGTGCGAAGTAATCTATGATATTCACAACCCTTTCTTTCCTCACCGAGAGCCAATACCCACCGTTCACAAAACCTTTCCGATAGCAGAAATTCACGAATTCAACCGCTGAAACGAAGAAATGTTACAAAAGAAATATTTTGTCATCCATACTCGAGACACTCACAGTTCGTCGGTCAAGCATAATGGGTTCATTTTCACATTGTATTGTCGTGTTCTAACTTCTATGTCAGTAAATTGTCAGTTTCTATCCGATGCATGATTTGGGACAGGTATATTTTGGGGCTCAAACATCACACTATCACACTAATATTATAGAGGCGAAAGTTTGTGATTGTGTTTGTATTTTTGTTACTTCTTCACACACAAACGGCTGAACGGATTTCGATGAAAGGTAAACAGATAGTTTATAACCAGGATTAACACATAGGATACTTTTATCCCGATATTGGTCATACACGCACGCCGCGCCGGTTGCGAGTACTACGCGCTTGACCTTTCTAAAGAACATCACTAATGAGGTCACTACATGTCCTCCTTTAGAGCTTAAACATATTATGTTGTATTATAGTATAACTTATGTAAGTTGACTGCCTCTTAATCTGCCTGACATCTGTCCCGAGAGGGATGTTGGGTGGATTTCTAGGACTAGAACAGCATTTGGTATCAAGTAATTTATCAATGTCTATGTGTTTTTTGAATTACTTACATTTTCAGTCTCGCCACATAATGTCCGCCTTAGCGATCCTGAAAACTAGCACTTAGAATTAGGTAGGTACTTATGGACATGGTTTTTTCCTCTGAGATGACAGCTCGATCCTTCTCTATACGGGATTAGGCTTTGCCTTCTATCTGAAGTTATTAAAGCATTTCGGTGACAGTTCTATATCGATAAATAATGGAAACTTGCTCAGTCTTACTCATGGATGACAAGGACTGAAATGTACGAGCGAAGTAGGTGGCAATAGGTTTTCAATAAAAATATTGTCACTTAGATCTGTTCATAGATTGCCTAGGTTAGCACGTTAAGCCGTTCTGTCATTCGTAGACTTTTGACAGTCGTGTCGGGTAGTCAGAAGCCCGAAAGTCTGACTACTAGTCTTGCCAATGGGTGTCATGTAACCCATTACCTGGGTTGTGGAGATTTGATAGGTAGTCGCTCCATGAAAAACACTGGTATTCAGCAGCATTCGGTTAGACTGGAACCCGACCCCAGCTAGGAAAAGCCTCGGCAGATTGATCTGTTCATAGAATAAGTTTTAAACCTATCACAATTAAATTGTCGATTACATACATAATTACGTGTCGATCATCAATGTGGCGACTTTCAATTGTTTCATTGTTTGTCGTTTTGATCAAATACGTGCCTAATTAATATTTACCTATGTTGTGTAGTGCTGTGCGGTTTGTAATCTGTTCGATGGGTTATTAGCTAGGATGATTATTATTGGTTTTCGTTAAAATGGACAATGGTTTTAGCTAAACAGGAATTAGGAATACTGAGCCAATTCATTGATGTCCAATTTATTATTGTTTGGAATGGACTGTGTAAAAGTAGCAATGATTCTAAAAAAACATAGGCAGTTGTAGGGATTGCCGACAGAAGTGACAACTTTTAAAATTATCTTGCTGGTCAAGCGCAACACGTCATACTCATGCTACAGATAAGTATACTGTTAACACTGGCATGTCGGTGACGCGAACCCATAAGATTGTCCCCTAACAAAAATCACTCAACGCGCCTAAAGAAGTTTTCACTTCAAAAATAAGTTTCTAATGTACTTAGTCCTAAACGTTGTATTTTGCCAAACAATCCCAAACTCGTGCTAATGATACAATCAAACAATTTATTTTATGGATTGTGTTGTAAGGAGTTTTATATAAATAGAAAAGTAAACTTTTCACTTTTGTTTCGGTAATACTTATCTACAACGAAAATTATAATACTCGTAAAGGGTATTTTCTGGCTTCTAGGGAACGAAGTAACTTAATACCCTCTCTTACTCTTACTGTAAATGTGAAACTTAGGATAAAGTTCGACTTCAGTCCTTTTAAAGTTATTTTAGGTACACGTCTGATTTGTATCACAGTGATCTTTGTTCCCTTTGCTATAAGGTTGCTTTCAGAGGTAAACTAACTATCAAAGAAGTGTACATATACTAATTTATATCCATATACTTAAATAAAACAAAGTCGGGTTTGTTACACCATTTATAACTCGAACGGGTGAACCGATTTTTATGATCTTTTATTTTTTGGATTTGCCTCCACCCCAAATAGCAGAATAACTATTAAAACATGCGGCAAATTCAGACAAAAAATTACATAAGTAATTCATTTTTCACTTCAGTAGCTCAAACATGTAGGTTTTGCTGCCTGAAATCAGTGAGCAAAATGCGATTTTGCTCACTGAGTGAGACAAAATAACTTTTTAATTTTTGTTTTTAGAAAGCCGCGAAAATCTTATTCAGCCTTGGGTTAATCATACAATTCGAAAAATTCACACTCTATCTCTTTCCCGCCATTAGAAAGAGACAGAGACAAAGACCAGCCCTTTCGAAGTTCCGATTTTGAATTCGACCTCAAAGACAAACACGTTCGGGATTTCGTACTAACTAAAGAAATTTTGCAAAAAGATAATTATGTCTTTTAATGTAATTTATTGAATTTTTAACTTATTGTTGTATTTAAACGAAAATAAGTATTTACTGCAAATAAAACTGATATTTAACCTGTAAATATTTATTGCTAAGTAGTTTCAATAATGTTACGTACCTAATATATTTTGAATAATAAAATATCATGGGTGCTATTTCCGAACACGCCTTAATTTATATAAAAGAGCGGGAATAAAATTTCGTGGCTGGCGTAAAGAGTTGAATAAGTTAAAAAATATTAAAATAATCGTAAAATATGAGTGAAACTAGCGACGAGACCAATATTTTAACACCGGAAGAGTTAAAACAACAAGTATGAATGCAGAATTAAGTTTCCTACCTGAGAAGTCTCGCGAGAAATATCTGAAAGCATACCATGTCTTCAATGAATGGAGACTTACAAAGGGCGCAATCAGTTTTTCGGAGACGGTGTTGCCATCTTATTTTTTAGATTTATCACAGACGAGGCGATCATCTACAATGTGGAGTATTTACTCAATGTTGAAAGCTATTTTAAAAACAAAACATAACGTGCATATTGAAACTAACGCAAAACTCTTATCTTTTCTAAAAAGAATGTCATTGGGCATAAGGCTAAAAAGTCCAAAATTTTCACGGCCCATAACATAGAAAAATTTCTAAATGATAATTATTTTGATTCACAATAAATAGTTATTTCAATCTATTCCTGTTTATTATTTTATCTCCTAAAGTGTTCTCGCTGCTAAAGTGAAAAGTTATGTGTGTTACACGAGAGCAAAGTTTTTTGCATCTCGTGCCTTTGAATCCCTCGCCACACTCAGGATTCAACTTTAGAATCACTCGCTACGCTCGTGATTCAATCTTTGAATCCTTCGCTTGCTCAGGATTCAAAATCAGCACTCACAGCAAAAAATGACTTTGCTCTCTTGTTGCACAAATAACTATTCTTATACATTCGTTCTTATTGATTCTGAGGTGGTACGAACTTACGAAGTTCGCCGGGTCAGCTAGTAATATTATAAATTCGAAAGTAACTCTACCTGTATGTTACCTTTTCACACCTAAACCACTGAACGGATTTCGATAACATTTGCCAAGGAGATAGATGGCACCCTGTTGAAGGACCTATGTCCTTCTTTTGCTTTGTAAATTGTAAAAGCCAATTATTTTTAAAAGAGTAACCGTGGAGTTTCTTGCTCTCTTGCATAAGAAACGACCAATAAAGTATTTTTATTCTGAATAGAGGAGACAAAAATCCGATTTTGAACGTTTTAAATTACAAGAATTGACTTTCAGATTAAATGTTTTGACAATATTAATTGTAATTTTAAATTACAACTCTGATAAATATTCCCTGGAATGTTTAATTCCTTATTAATAATATCGTCATATGATATTTTATTCAAGGACGTAAATAATTGAGTTTACTTGCTTGTGAAATATAAAACTATGGAGGTAAATACATTCCTGACACGTTCAGACTTAAAATTAATGAAGGCTCTGACATATTAGGTAAATACAAGGAGGCACGTGGCCACATAATAACAGCCGCTCGGGTCGATCGAAACTTGCCGAGGTCGGTCCGTGGATGGGTGACCATCCATTACATATCGAGACTACTCCGTGCCTCGGAAAGCACGATGAACCATTAATCCCGGCTGTCATTTACAGATCTTTGACAGTCGTTACGGGTAGTCAGGAGCACGAAAATCTGATGACCAGTCTTACCAGAGGGTATCGTTATTACCCAATAACTGGGTTGTGGAGGTCAGATATCTGTCCTCCATAATCCAGCTAGCAGTATTCAGCTGCATCCGGCTAGACCGGAAGCCGACCCCAAAACAATTGAGAAAAGGCTAGGCAGATAATATTATGATCATATAAAAACAAGAATTCTGGAAAGGAGTAAATATCGGATAGTAGAAGTTTATTTCGGTAAAAGATTATTCAAGGAGAAAATCAGTTTATTGAAAATGTCTTGCCATTTCTTTCTTCTTATTTTTATCTTGTAACTATCCACTTACATAGCTTAACAAGTTTTAAAGGATCACTTGTCACTGTGCTCAGCGACTCGCTCCTGCTTCGCTGCACGGTTTTTTCGAATTGACAAAACATCGAGATTTCTTTATTTTATGTACCTAATGTAAGTTCAATATTGTTGCATTCAACCCGTAAACGTTTCGGAATAAATTCTCTAAATGACGGTGAAAATCGTACCCAAATCCATTAATTTAGAAGAATAACGGGCTCACACGGATAGACACGAAAAGCGACTTTTATTTGTTAATAAGTTTATCCATACTATAATATTATAAATGCGAAAGTGTGTCTGTCTGTTTGTTACCTCTTCACGCTTAAACCGCTGAACCGATTGGTATAGAGATAGTTTGAGTCCCGGGAAAGGACATAGGATAGTTTTTATCCCGATATTCTCACGGGAACGAAACTTATGCGGGTGAAACCGCGGGGCGCTCCATTTTTTACATTTCTATGTAGTTATCTATATTTCGTTGTCCTAAAAATTGGCCATTTTTGAAAACCCTACTATTTTTACACTTTCGCTTTATCCAGGTAAACATTAAAAACGATCTCTAAAAGTCTATTAAAAAGTTCACAGCCAATAAGAACTTTTTTGACAACTCTCCTTTTATAACCTGTGTGGTATCAAAGTATCAAAATGGCGGCTAGTTCCGTCCAATTACAAAAGAGGATTATGACATTAGTCGCCGGCGCTATCAAAGTCGCGGAAGTGTTGCGACGTGTGTGGCCTGTTTGATGTCACCGGCAGAGAAGCAGGCCGTGTATGTCCATGTTGATCGGAAGACCACTTTGATCGTGATTCGTGCTCGGATATTAGTTTAAATTATGTCGATTATGTTTGAAGACGGAAAATATTTTGAGATTTTTTCTGTACCTTTGTATTACGTACCCTACGGTTGTGTTTCAAACCTATTGGGCAAAGTCTTATTGGGGTTTTCTAAGCAATTTAAATATCTGGAAGGATGAGAATGAATTAATTTGTTTTCCACACTCTTTCCTGTCAAAACCAAACTATTTGTAAGTACAAACAAAAAAAGCTCTTGCCGTAGTCAATAAGTTGTCAGCAAGACAGTGGGACTGCTGCCCCACACCAGTATCTAGTAAAAAAAAAACCACCATAGCATAATCAGCTTATACTTAACGTTCCCACAGCTGGGACACACTCCTCTCTGTGAGAGGCCATAATTCACCACGCGGGCCCAGTGCGGGTTGGCGGATGTCACCAGTCTTCGAATTTTTGGTTCTAGACCATGACGGTTTCCTCACGATGTTTTCCTTCACCGTTTTGTGAGCAGTGGTGATGAAATGAAATACACAAAGTAAAGAGCCTGTCAGAGTTCGAACTCACGATCTAAAACTCGTAAGTTGGGTCGATACCACTGGGCCTCGTAGCACATAATAGTACCAGACGTACATACTCGTAGTTCTTTTAAATACTAACTGTAGGTACAAAATCTAGCTTTGTAATCCAATTAAAATAAATTCTAAACACGATAGCTCCGTTATTCAACAATTAAGTAAGTTATTAATAACACAATACCTGTATTGTTTATTACTCATTTCGATGTTGACTAAATAACTTTACAAGAAAATTCTCAGGAATTGGAAATGAGTTGCCGCTCGTGTTTATTGCTATTGCTAAACAAAATTTTACTTGGTATTATTTAGTTAGATTTGTTTGTGGTCGGGACGGATATGAAAACAATAGATCTTTCAATTATAGCTAAGGAGGGAGGCTTGTGACCAGCCTTTCGGGTCGATCGATCAGGTTAAGCTATGCTTGCCGCGGTTGGTGCGTGGATGGGTGGCGATTTTTAAAAATACTAAAACTCCTCTGTGTCTCGAAAAGCACGTTAAGCTGTTGGTCCCGGCTGTCAATCGTGGATCTTTGACAGTCTTTAAAGTTTGACAGCCAGACTTACCGAAGGGTTACCCAGTAATTGGGTTGTGGAGGACACATAGGCAGTCAATCCATGTAAAATACTGGTATTTAGCTGCATCCGGTTAGACTGGAACCCGACCCCAAAATAGTTGGGAAAGGGCTGGGCAGTTTGATTGATATATTTTAATCATTCTATTATTATTGCACAAACATTATTAATGCAAAAACGCAATACCTAACACTTTGCCCGAACTGGGAGTCGAACTTAGGTTCACAGTCTCTGCAGTCACACTTGCGACCACTAAGCCCAACGGACATAGAATCACTTTGCACTTAAAGTTAGATCAATGCACAGATAAAATAAATATTGATATAATATTACTTCAATGGTATCTTAATGATTCACTTGAAGTAACCTGTTTTGTACGTTTATTACTTTATTATACCTACACACTTCCAATATGGCAACCGATAGGAATCAGATACTTGCAATAATTGACGTAATACAATATAATAAGTATTCTAGATCTTAGATTACAAACGGCATGGCTCAGATTATAGATACTTAATCTTTAATGGAAATTTTACTTTTTTATCGAAATGATGCGCATTAAATAGGCTTAATCAAAGTGAAGCATCGTCAATTGCTAGAGAGTGAAGATGCGTTAAATGTACAGTCACTGGCATATCAGTGATATTACTACCAAAATCGCCCTTACTGCTACGACATAGAGGCTCTGTCAATGTCAAATTGTTACCACTGTAGTGGCGCATATTGGACAGTTAGCCTCGCTGCCACTTTTCTGACTGGCTACTACAGCATGAGCATGCAGCATGTCCTAGAACAAAAAAAAATCAAAGTTTGACGTCCACAAACCCGCACTGGGCCCGCGTGCTGGATTACGGGCTTACGGCCCACTCCCTCTCGCAAAGAGGATGTCTGTGTCTCAACAGTGGGAACGTTATAGGCCGATTAAGGCTGATATACACATGCCATTAAAAAGCACGCTTGTTTCCTAGCAAGTAGCATGCTTATTTATAGCACGTTCTCCGTGTGTGTTAAATAGTCGTACTGTTTTGGTACACAAATCTGTTCTCATGCTGTACCTATGCAAATTTGCTAATTTGCATAGGTACAGCATGAGACGATGATGATGCTTTTGTGCTACTATATACTTACCATTTGTATTCTAGGCTTTATGCTTACGCTATGATTCTATAATATTATTCTCATAAATAATTAAGTTCTTAGTTAAAAGAAGTATCAAAATATGCCACTGGCCATGGATCTAGGTCTGTTGGATGGACCGTCATTATTAGGAACAGAATCCTCTAATGAAGAGGATTCTGTTGAAAAGTCTTGTTGATATAAATTTCACTAATATTACTAAGCTTTCGATTCGTTATCTGCGAGTATATCTGATCTATTATTAATAATTATTCTACTTATGTATAGTGAAGAAAATAAAAGGATTTCAAAGCCAACGTTCGACTCTACATATAACCTTCGTTCACAAACATGTAGTCTGCAGAACACAGCGGATGAGTATGACAGTTATCTTCATAAACCGTTTGTGTTAATTGTAGAACATTTCCTCAACTAACTTCCATTTGATCTCCTTTGATATTCCAAATTAATTTATTATATTTTCATATGTTTTTGATGAAAGCCGTGGATTTGTTTTTAATAAAAACACCAGATGGCTCTTTTGATTTCTTTGACATCGTCAGAGAACGTTTGATAAGTGAGAATTGTGTCAATGAAAGATGGAATTAGAGATGGTTTGTTTATTGAGCGTGGGGTAGGCAGAGAAATCTGGGTGGGTGGGTGGTGGGTGGGTGGTTGGTTTGAAAAAGAGTGCAAACGTTTCGAAAAGGTTTCCAACACCCTCTCAAAATAGGACTCCTCCCAACTTTTGGTTGCCAAGAGTAAACTCCGAATTTGGCAACATGATAACCGGTAGCTTCCTGATGTCTGTTAATGATGTGATGATGGTCCAAATCGATTCACATTTTATTGAATATTGCGCTAAATTAATTGACGTCAAATCATCACCAACAATGATACGACGTGGATTCATCGATTGGAGAAAATCTACAGGTACCTAGGTACCTTTATATATCTAACTGATAAGACAGCTGTGCTGCTGGGGAGTTTAATCCTAGGAAGTGGTGAAGGGCGGGCGTTTTGGGAACTGCTTTATGAAATTTTGACGTCCAAAAAGTGTTGATTCACAGCCTAGTTTGAATAAATTACTTTTGATTTTTTTCAATCAAATCATAAAAAAAGTTTAGAAATGGGGGTTAAATTCCCGATTTATTCCGGTCCGACGCTTGCGCACCACTGCACAATAGACAAACGCGCGTTTCTCATATAACTGTACCTAGAAACTACGATATTTTTTATTAATAAATAAACAAATAATTACCTTTATTTTCTTGAAACTTAACACTTAACTCTTCGCAAAACATAGTAACATAATCTCACGGTACTATCCACCTTACCGTTTATCAATAAGGGTGATATTGCCTTGTTACGTGTTAAGTTAAATTACGTGTGCTTATGTAGAGCGATGCCGATTGACGTCAATGCAGTAGTGTGTATGTAAGCAGATTGTAATAATTTAATTGATGTGCATTAACGACGTCTTACGGAGAGTGTCTATTTGATGAAATTGCGATCATGTTACCTACTAATAATCGTAGGTGGGTAATAGAATAAAGTGGTCCTACATTTATGTATAGTTGCAGCAGAAATTGCTATTAGTAACTATTGGACTTCGTGGTCGTCTAGTGTTCGGAAGGTCTACTGCTGAGCGTGACGTCCTGCGTTCGATTCTCAGGTCGGCCAAAGTGTTATTCAGAAATTAGTACCAGTCCAGCGTCTGGATTCGTGCCCGGTTGATGGCAATAGGGGAAGGGCTACCCCACGTCAATGGCGCGTACATCACTCACCTTCGGTTTGCCGACGATATTAGTCATGGCCTATGGAGGACCTCAGTACAATGCTCGATGGTTTCAGTAGAGCTTCCGAAAGAGTGGGTCTGAAAATGAACATGGACAAAACGAAGATCATGAAAAATGCCCATGTAACACCCACTCTCATGAAGATCGGAGACGCTACACTCGAAGTTGTGGACGAGTATATTTACCTAGTACGAACTGTCCAGTTAGGTAGGTCCAACTTCGAGAAAGAGGTCAATCGTCGAATCCGACTCGGCTGGGCAGCGTTCGGGAGCTTCGTAATATCTTCTCGTCCCACATACCGCAGTGTCTCAAGTCTTCAACCAGTGCGTGTTGACCTATGGCACTGACACGTGGTCGCTCACAATGGGCCTTATTAGAAGGCTAAAAGTCACCCAAAGGGCAATGGAGAGGGCGATGCTTGGAGTCTCCCTACGTGATCAAATCAGAAATGAAAAGATCCGCAGGAGAACCAAGGTAACCGACATAGCCCGAAGAATTGCCAAACTTAAGTGGCACTGGGCAGGGCACATTGCTCGCAGAACAGATGGCCGATGGGGCTAAAAGGTTTTGGAGTGGCGACCACGTACAGGAAGTCGTAGCGTTGAAAGGAGTCGCACAAGGTGGAGAGATGACCTTGTGATGGCCACAGGAATCCGCAGGATGCGGGAGCACAGAACCGGTCGAAGTGGCGGTGCTTTGGGGGAGGCCTATCTCCAGCAGTGAAACTTTTTCGGCTGAAATGATGATGAACATAGTTTAAGTTTTCTGAAGAAATAAAATAAATTAACACCTGTATACGCCAGTGTATTCGCTCCTTATTAGTTACAAGGTACATAAATTAGTGCACTATGTCTATTATTTCAAGCTCATAATTGAGTTTCGCTCAGTCTTTCGTAACAGGCTGCTGGTGATAGCTAATGTTATTAACTGTTGATGTTCTTATACACATTAATATCTTGTGTAATGAATGATATTAGAACATAAATGTCTACTGCGGAAAATGAGCCCCTCAAACAGGAAATTGCTTTAAGAACTACGCTTAGAAAAAGGATTGGTGTTGTGCAGACCGGACGGCGCGGTTGTCCATTCTCAGAATGTAATTATAATAATTCTGAACAGTGATAAGTATACAACCGTATACTTTAGAAACTTTGAAAACTTCATTCTACTAATATTATAAATGTGAAAGTTTGCATGTTTCATCTAAAAATACAAACTTTTGGATATTTTTTACTCAATCATGCAAAAACGGCCGGATATGGATGTTTGGCACCGAGATAGTTTAGGGATAATTTTCTTCCCGGTAAACCGACATCCACGTGGGCGAGGTCACGGGCAGCAGCTAGTTTGATATAAACTGCAAGTACCTATAGGACAGTTTTAACTTCTATTGTTCACGTAACTCCAAATATTAAAAATGAATGCACTTATTTCAATAAATCATAATATACAGAGCACTTTTGAGCTGTCAAGGAGTCGGTCAGTTAGAAAGTTGAAGCTAGTTGAACCCACCCATTCCAAAGCGTAAACAAGATTCTCATACGATATGATAAGATCCTCTAGCAAGGGATCGAGGAGAGGGGGGGGGGGGGGTTCAGGGGATCAGACCGAAAGAAATCTGAAAAACACCTGTGCCCTAAAAAACCTCTTTATTCTACCTATCTATAAAAAAAAAATTAAATGCTGTTCGTTGGTAAGCGCATTACTTGTGAACGGCTACATCGATGTGGCTGTCTTTTGTTTTAAATCGTACACACGTAATACTTAGTCCGAATTAGGTTTATTTTTTTAAAGTTACCCGCAAAATCGTATAACCCGTGGAAAAACTGAAAGTGCTTCTTTCTATAGATTGCAATTTTGACAAGACAACGTCTGTCGGGTCAGCTCAATATCCGTGGGTCAGCTAGTAAAATAATAAAAGTGAGAGACTACGAAATAATCAGCAAATGGCCAGTTTCACCATCTTTCAATAGTTTATCGCACACGTTAACATTTTGCGTCACATGACTAGTCTAGTGTAGGAGCATTCACACGACTATTTCTAACTATCCACGAGTTACGTGAGTCGGGGTTACAATAATGAATAATTGATATATTATTATTTATTATTAGCCTGTAATGTCCCACTGCAGGGCAAAGGCCTCCCTACTCTCTTTCCACCTCTCTCTGTTCAAAGCTGCTAAGGACCAGTTCCTGTTGAAGGAGTCCAGCTCATCCCGCCATCTCCGTCTGGGCCTGCCACGATGTCGTTTGCCATTAAGAGGGACCCATTGGGTCGTTAGTTTGGCCCATTGTTCGTCTGACATGCGGCAGATGTGTCCAGCCCAGTTCCATTTTAGCGTGGCAGCTTTCCAAGTGACATCAGTTATCTTTGTGATGGAACGGATGGTCGTATTCCTAACCCGGTCTGTTATTTTGATACCCAGAATACTCCGTTCCATAGCTCTCTGGCAAACCTCGAGCGTGGACCTCTGCTGATTTGTCAAAGACCATGTTTGACCACCATATGTGAGGATGGGAAGTATGCACACGTCAATGAGTCTTCTCTTAAGGGACAAAGGAAGATCACCCTTCATTAGGTCTTTCATGGCCCAATAGCTCCTCCAGGCATTTTCGGTGCGTCTTGCAACTTCTTTGTTCTGTCTTGCCTGGAAAGAGACTATTTGACCAAGATAGAGATACTCATCAACGTATTCAACTTCCCCACCCGCCACAGTGATCCTGCGATGCGCGCTGTTCGACATCAACTTGGTCTTTGACATATTCATCTGAAGTCCGACCTCTAGGCTTGCCGTGCCAAGATCGTCTAGCATCTGTGTCAACTCGGAGGCTGAAGACGAAAAGAGCACAATATCGTCGGCGAAACGGAGATTAGATAATCTCTTATGGCCGACCATAATGCCCCTTTCCGTCCAGCCCGCTGCCAGCTTTCGGAAGACTTCCTCCAGCACAGCTGTGAATAGTTTCGGAGACAGCGGATCGCCTTGTTTAATTGATAAACATTAATTAATTGTTTATAGTGTTTATTATAGTTCTGCTCTTGAAATAGTGAGATTTCTTTGTGTGTGATTTATAGAAAGTATGTAGGTAAGTAAAAGGCGTGTTTTGCTTTGCTATAAAAAGGTTTAGTAAAATAACCTTATTTTATACCAGCTTTGGCGACTTCGTCCGCGTGAAATTATCGAGGTATTCCACTCAGAGCACTGATTTCAACCGCACTTGGACGAACCGCACCTGAGCACTTCCACTTACCGCCCACCCGCTCTATTACTTTGTTTTCGCTTAGCGTTCATTTGTCTTTTGTTTTTTTTTTGTTCTACTCCTAAGCATCTTAGCGTGATTTCAAATAGCCTATACTATTTGACATCGATAGCCCGATTCTTGAGGAAGGCTATAGGCCCAATCACAGAACAGTAAACTGTTCTGTGGGCCCAATAGCCTTTCTCAAGAATTGGGCTATCAAGAATTTTTCAAATCAGACAGGTAGTTCCAGAGATTAGCGCGTTCAAACAAACAGACTCTTCAGCTTTATTGTATTAAAATATAAATATAATACATATAGATTATAAAAAACAATCATAACGGTGACGTTGATATGCGTCTCCTTGTCTCCTTAAAGTGAGACTCTAGCACATATCGACATCGTCAAAAAAAGTTAAGAAGGAAAAATTGCCCTACAGCTGTGGAAATCAGGTGAATATGAGGGGAACTGTAGCGAAGTGTGGGGTGTGCGTGAGTACTCGCGAGGAAACCGTCCTTCCCTCGTTTAGTATCGGTTTTATTGGGGTGCGTCTTTCAACAACCGTCTTGTGGTAATATTATAATGAAAACGAGTGACAAAAATACGATAAAAATGTATAGTAATTTAATTGTTTAGCAATTTTGACATAAGTACTATGTCAATGTGCCGTGCTCCCTGACTTTATAGTAATTAAGAGGGAATCAACAATCAACTCAGCCTATCGCAGTCCACTGCTGGACATAGGCCTCTCCCATGCTGCGCCACAAGGCCCTGTCCTCCGCCTTCCGCATCCAGTCTGTCCCAACCATAGATATATGAAAGATTTCTATGGTCCCAACCATCATCTTAGCCGGTTTAATGCATTAATTACAGAAACAATTAAAAAGCCATTGTGTCTCGCGTGGATCCACGTTCATACGGGTTAAGCCTTCTTAGTTAATCGTGCCAATGAGAAACAATAGACTATTATGTTAGCAGACTCAATTTAAAACAAACAGTTGTATGTACAAGTTTCTTTGTTTCGTAAAATCTCATTCGAATAAAATCGTCATCCGTAAACATAATCCACAAAAATAATGCACCAGCAGCAACTGCCGCGAATATTCGGGGTGATTGCGAATTGCACTGAATCGTTGGGAATCGTAGCAAAACGTTGCGAATCGCTTTGTGTCGTGTCGTGTCGTCGTGTTTTCCAGTCGTCGCTTTGTTTCAGTTTCACCTCGCAGGGCTGCCACGGACCATGTTGGATTGTTTTTATTTTTGACTTTTTTGTAGACAAATAAATAATTGGTAACTGTTGAATCGTTTGGGTTTTATACAGGTTAAATAAACGGTTTATTTTTATTTTATTGTTGGGTATTGTATTTTGAATAAACATAAATAGAATAGAATATTCTCTCTCTCTATTTTCTCTTGTCATCTTCTCTCTTCTTCTCTTCTATCATGGAATGTGATCGTGCCATTATGCACCTATCAAATTCATTTTGTACAAATACTTATCTAAAAAACTATGAAAGTTTTTTATTGCGTTGTTTTGGGTATCGATGTTTAACTTTAGACTGCTAATTAAGTTCAATCATAGATAAATAGTGTACTACTTTAATTAATAAACTACATATAAGGTCACAAATAAGCAAGATTAGTACATTATTAATTATCCGTTTGATGATATCTTTCACCTCGATCTAATTGTGATACTGATTGCCCTAAATGACTGATTACTTGGAATGATCAAATTAAATTAGTACAAGTTATTAACTGCGGCCAGGGAAAAATACATTAACATAGTTTAGCGTATTTCTAATTACCTTGATGCAATCGTTTGCAAGGAGTGACGTTATGTTGCATACTTTAATCTTCTATCTTTATTCGTTTTCCTAAACGGTATACTATAAATATCTATCGTGCATTGTAAGCATGACGATATAATCGAGCTAGCAAGTATTTCCAGTATAAGCTGACTTATCATTGTACGAAAAGCTAAAGCTATACAATGCAAGGTTAGTTAAAACTGGAAGAATAGCTTGAAAGAGTAGTCAGTTCAGAGAGGTTGAAGGGGTAGAGGTACATTTATGTGTCATCGTATATACTAATAAAACATACATGTATCAAAATAGACACATCAAATAAGAAAAAAACGTAAACTAATTCTAACATTTACACAGCGACGAAAAACAAAAGCAAATAATTCGCGACAACCCTGATATGTGATTCCAATAAAAATCAATCAGCGCTTACCGATCAGTTGATCCCGTGTTTCGGTGTGCGTGTGGGGTGCGGGAGGACCCCCGGGCGGCGGGCGTGGGGGGAGTGGGGGGCGAGGGGAGCCCGGCCGCGCCAGATAGAGCACGAACCGTTTATTGGGCTGTTAGTGTATCGTTTAATTCATTTTGTGGCTACTGTTGATGTACCCATGTTTATTAGAGTTTTGTAAGCTGAATGGGATCAGACATGGAGTGTTCTGTAATGGTGTAGAGCTGGAAAATATTCTATTGGAACTATTGGTTTTACTGTACTTAAATGCTTAGTAGATGTATCGAGTTGTTGGAAACTTGAAGGCAGACATATGGCTACTCATCATCTAATAGTAGCAAACATTATTCATAATTCCAAACAAGTTATTATAAAATAATGTGTCATCACTGCAAGATATTACTTACTTACCGACTAAAAACAAAAATAGTTTCAGCTTCGTCAGATATAAACTCATTCAATCATCACAAGATAAAAATACCAATACATCATCCACTTAACTCCCGCTAAATTCATTTCAATCAAACACTCAATAATACCAACTGTATGTTTGTTGCAGGAAGCGAGCGACAACATCACGCCGACATCAAAGAGAACATCAAACGACACGACGCCCACACCAGCATCAACATACTAATCAAACATAAAAACAAACATGTATTATTTCCGTACATATTGAAAGCTTAACACATGAGTGACGACAATAAAGAACAAGAAATGCAAACTGTAGTATCTTCATACACACCACACCAGGAAGACAACACCCTCATAGATGTGCAGAATTTTACCAACGATACTAATTTCTACCAATGTGCGGACGACAGGTTAAGTCCAAACGAAAAGATAAATGTTGAAGATGACAAAGAAGATTTAGTTATAGATGAATCTAGGGACGCTTCTGATGTTAATATAGATAGCTTTGAAAGTAGAGATGAAGAAATCAAAGCTACGGAAGAGAAAAGAGAAACAGAAGTGTCGGAACCATCATGGCATCCACATGTCTACGGGAAACCACCGAAAAAACCTACACCGCACACCATAGATTATATTTTAGGCCTTTCAAATGTAGATAAAAGTAGCGAAACTAAGAAGTCGACAGTGAGTCAACTGATGAATGTGAAAATAAACTTCGATGTGAAAAAACCTTTCGGTTACCAAGAGAAGAGTGTGCAGGTCTCGGAAAGTGATAGAAACCTAATAAGTGTTCATAAGAATAAATTGCAAGAACAGTTGCTGCAGAAAAGTGTAAGAACTAGTGACAGTGAGTTTGATAAAGTGCTTTATTATAAATGTGAGGAGCAGCCTCTGAACCTGTCTGTGCCAAAGTCTAAGGATTCGCCGGGGTGGGCGGAAGATGAAAGAATCGGGAAAGGTGAGTTCTTTTCTATTTATAGTCCTAATTTCGTAGTACTACACTATAAAATCGGTTCTATTTCATCGAATTGGGTCTCCATACGAATGTTGTTTTTCTAAACTCAGTTCCACTGCTCGATTTAGTACCTATTCTAGGAATTGTTTCGGTTCGAAATATCGGTCGCAAAATCCTTTATTGTTTCCATGTTATGAATATGTTTCGGAGACAACTTTATAAACGTTACTTTATTTTTTACTGTCACGTTGCTTTCAGCCCCTCCAATTAAATGCAATGAAAACGCAATTTGAATACACCGCTGTAATGTTTGAATTAGGGGCTGTAGGGGTGGCACCGACGGCATTTAAATTCACGGTCTAATTGAATTGAAACTAATAAAACTGTTGACTCATTGTGAACGTGTCCTTCTGACAACCTTATTTTTATGTCGTTATTTTTGTTTAGTGTCTCTATTAGCATGAATTATGCTTATTATTTTTTATTCATGGCTTAGTTTAACTTTAAGAATTTCCTGTTTACTTCTTAATATTAGTGAAACTTTGCTATCTGCGGGGTAATTGCATAACACACTAACAGTAGAAATGCCTTGCATTTTGACAGTTCAACAACATTCATTGCGTTATTTACGTTGTTGAGCAGACAAATTTTTCGAACTTATGAAGCAATGGATTAGCAATATATCCTTCAAAATTATTTGGATTGTGATTGAAAGTGTGTTACACAGTTAGGGTGCTGGCCTTACATTATGCAAGTTACTTAATTCACTTTCTTAATCGACTCCTCACCGTTTACTTTGTCCAGTCAATCATTGTTCAACTATTAAGTCAATTATAACCCATCCTGACCCAATAACTTCCAACCAATTACCATACTCATTCTCTTTGAACTAAGTAACACCAAAACTTCTATGTAACCGGTCACTAAAGCGATCCATTACGATACCACACACGCTGCCAAATAAACACATAAGATTCCACGAAGTTCACGAGGTTATATAACTCGACCGAGTTGTAAATCACAGACAATGAGTCAGGCTTGCTCTTTAGAATGTGCTCTCGTTTTGGGTAGGGTAATAATTTTTAGTACACGCCAATGGACACAGATGGGTGCATTGTTTTTATAAGGGTTAGCGCATATTGCTGATTTTATGTTGGACAATCGTTTTATACTTCAATTGTTCTTCCTGGTTATTGACACAGCCCTGTCCCCTGTGTCTTGCTGTGGACTTTGTCAGATGATGTTCAGTTTGCCAGAAAATCTGTGTAATTCTAAATGTGGAAAGGTTGGATTGTCAAATATTTGAAGTATGTTTGTATGAGTGGAATGTGTCGCGGCCTCATGCATGAATGTGTGTAATTAAATTTGTTGATAGGTTCCGCGAATGTGAGCATTATTATTAGGGCCGTACGGTTGTATGTTTATTTAAGGTAATCCCTGTTTTGGTTTGCGAAGGGAGGGTTGTGTGTGACATATTAATTTTTACGTTGGAAAGCTTAGCTCTTCCAAAAAGTATGTAATAAAGTGATTCGGAATTTACATACTTCCTATCTGCCTACTTAAAATTAATACAATGTTCTTTTTCACAACCACTTATATGTTTTCCACATATGTAACAATATTTTATCGCCTCTCAAGTAATGCATTAAACAGCAATAAATATGAATTAATATAATTGCAATACGTGTTAAACGGACCATTTACCAATGTATTGCAATTTAAACAATTTCTACGAATTACAAAACCGGAGTAATATTGTTCTGTGCGCATTTCGTTACGCAAGTCGAGAGTCGCGCCGCCCGCGCCGCGCGGTCACAATACACTGCATTTACTAAGCACGCATTTATCAGAAAATTCAAATACAATATATTTTATTTCACATTACCTACATGGGCACTTATGAAACGTCAGATGCTAGGTGCACGGTTCCAATTGGTCGTTTCCTTTGGAGAAGAGCCGGCAAGAAACTCCGCGGTTACTTTTTAAATAAAAATAATTGGCTTTTACAATGTTTTCAAATTACACTGTTTATAGATATGGGAGGATAGTGTAGGTCTGTCAACTAGTACTACCAGAAATTTTCAGTTCTTTTGGGAAATTGACCATAAAATCATTAATAGGTAGGTGTCGGATTTCTTTGAATTTTTCACATGTGTTGTGTTAAATTTTTCACATGTGTTGTGTTAAATTGGATTAGTATCTAAAGAACCGTAGAGAGAGAAAAAATAAAAGATATTTTTTATTCTAAATTGACTGGAACTTCATGAAATCAACTGTAAAGATGGCAAAACACCGTATTAAGCATCTCTCTAAACTCCCGTTGTTTGGGGATTGTAATGACATAAACGTGAGTTGTGTTTTAACAACACCCTGTACTAATTGATAATGCCGTGTTTTTTCAAAAAGGAACCTTACTTTTTTGGAAATACAGTGTAAGTATATTTTAGGTAATTGAAGTTGCTAGACAATCCTATGTAACCATGCACAAAGAACTAATTTGAAACGAATTACGACAAAACGCTCGGCTGCGCGTAGTGTGCGCTCGCTCTTACCCGTTAGTCATCGTATTGTGTTTTTATCACTCAGTGCTGTATGTTTGTTTTTTAGTTCATGTTCATTAAATACTGGTATTCAGCTGCATTCGGTAAGACTGGAAGCCGACCCCAACATAGTTGGGAAAAGGCTAGGCAGATGATGATGATGATGATGATGCTCGCAAACTGATGCACTTAACTTTTATGTAAAGGGTTATGGTGGACCTTCATTGATGCGTTAAAAGTTCGTTTAATATTGTAGTGTTTGGTGTTTTATTGTGTCGTTACTTTATTGAGACTGTGTGTGGTTTCATTTGTTGTAACTTGGAGTTGGAATAGATATCTTATCTTTTTCATTTGTGCTGTTTGGAACAATGAGATATAATTAATGACAATGATGATTGTTTTAACAGTTCCGCGTATATTTTCAAAGGGTCATCCTAACTAATCCTAACTAGTCCTAACTAATATTATAAATGCGAAAGTAACTCTGTCTGTCTGTCTTTCTGTCTGTCTGTCTTTCTGTCTGTCTGTCTTTGCTTCACGCCTAAACTACTGAACCGATTTGTGTGAAATTTGGTACAGACATAGTTTGGAACTTGAGAAAGGACATAGGATAGTTTTTATTACAAAAAATAAAATAAAAAATAAAATTTATTCCGGATATACAGCGCCATCTATTGGTCAAGAGTCGGCATTAATTCAGTACTGAAAATTCATCGGAAAAATGTAAATAAATAGTAAAAAGGTATGAAAAAAATAATAATATCGATATAATAAAACTTTTAGTACAAAGAAAATGCCCGAACGGAGTATAGATAAATAATCCGAGTTGTCACTATGCTCGATAGATGGCGTTGGGATCGAAATAGATCGCGCTATGGTTTCGTTACACGCATTTGGTTGGGTTCCACATTTCATTTTTGAAGAGATCCCGCGAGATCGGGAACTATGTGGGTAAAACCAAAAATCTGCCGGAAGTCACTATTCCACGCGAACGAAGTCGCGGGCAAAAGCTAGTTCATTATATATGAAGCTTGGACTTTTATAGGAACTTGACATCCCCTTTTTTTTTTTTTTTTTGTTGCGCGGTGGAAATCCTCATGGACTTCCTCCGTCGTGGGGGGGACAGAGGGGCATGCCGGACTCTTACCGGCTAAAACCACCGCGGTGTTCCACCTCTACCTATGGCCGGGGGTGCGGGATTCGCATAAGCATTCAGCGCTCCAACTTGACATCCCCTGCGTAAATTGCTTAAAAGCTTTTTTTTTCAAACAGCTTGGCCAGTTGAAATTATCCAGAAAACCACGCGTTTAAGGAATTTAATTTGAACTCTGGTATCAACAAAACACAGTACCTACTCGCTCTTTGTTTTCCTATCAACAATGTAATTACCAACATAAATACGTCCAATAAGCTCAAGTACCTACATACTAAAGTACATCCCAAACGATCACAATTTGTCAATCGGCATCCCGATATATTCTTAGCATTCCTGGTGCACTCGCACTCGCTCCGTATAACTAATATCGAATTGCCGTTGCATTTCTATCGTTTTAATCGAGACGAATCCTTTAACGATTCTATTTACTAACCAAATACTAAATCACAAGCGAATTTAAACCTTATTATTCAAGTAGAAGGAGGATAAACGTTGTTTATCCGAGTGTGCAAATAAGTTTGCAAGATGTAATTCAAACGTAGAACGTCCAAGCAATAAGCTATTGGCCGTTGCAGCTGTGTCTCTTAGGGTTGCCAATTTATTTTTAGGAAGGAAATTTATATGGATTAATGATGGCAATACTAACGGGGTTTTATTGCGTCAATCGCCAGTTTGTTGGTGCTACGATTTATCTATGTTATATGTGGTTTAGGGCTGTCATTTGTCAGTGGTCAGATTAGTGGATATAAGCCGCAGGTTTCGTTTTCTTATTTTTAATACCGTTCCGTAATGTCTAATATGACGATGCTAAGCCACGGGATGTGGATGGATAAGATTAGAACTGTTGATTCTCTATAGACACCTATTTACTTTATTATCTAAGTACAAACTATTGTCTAGAAACACCTTAAAATACCTACTATGTGGTTCATTCAATCAAACATACAATGAATTCATGACTTACTTATTGAAACTAAAAAAATATATCATATCATCTCTTTTAAGACAACAGTCTCTATGTTTTATGAAATATTGCTCCTAAAGGACTCAACTTTCAAATGGGGCATCCTTGAATAACATTTACTCTTCTGAATCCCTGTATAGCTTTGCAAGCCCAGTAATAACCCACATTGCACACATTCCTAGTCCTGATCCCAGCATTCCAATTTCAAATGTAGCACTTACAACCTTCTTTTGTCTCCCAACTCCTCAGTGTGTCATAATCATAAATACATCATTTTAACCCGCGAGTGGCATCCCTGACGTGCCAGTTACTGGCGCGAGCTGCGATAGTTCAATTTGTAGCACTCGCCGCCCCCTTGTTTAGACTAGCGCAGCTCGATGCTGCACTGTATTAAAGGATGTAGCACACTGCAGTATGACTGCTATGAGATTTAATTGAAGATACAATAATATGAACTTTAGTTTTAATTGTGTATACCCGTTTTCCAATTATATATTGTTAGTGGCTCTATAGACAGTTGTGATATGGGTTAAAGGTTCGAGTCCTGTACGGAAGAAATATATAAGTTACCTACGTGTCTAAGGATTTGTGCAATTGTGACTGTCAGCATGCATCTCTGAACGTAGACGAGACATTTAACATTCACGACAGAGAGAGTGAGTAATTTATTTCAAAATCCAATATCAATTTTATGCAATTTAAATGTTAATTAAGTAGTATTCGTCAGCCATTTTATTCATATCCTTAAATTCCATTAATTATTTTGCGTAAATCATCATTCTCTTGCTCTCCATCTTATCCCAATTTGTTTTTGGTCAGCGCAACATGACTTGCAGTAAACTCTATTACAGGTCATCATCTGCCTATCTGACCTCCACAACCCAGTTACTGGGTAATACGATAGCCCTTGGTAAGACTGGTTGTCAGACTTTCGGGCTTCTGACTACCCATAACGACTGTCAAAGACCCACGAATGACAGCCGGGACCAACGGCTTAACATGGTGCATTCCGAGGCAAGGAGGGGTTTCGGTATGTAAAGATGGTCACCCATCCACTGATCAACCGCGGCAAGCGTAGCTTAACCTGGTCGATTGACCTGTGTTGTTGTTATCAATTAGCCACGAGCCCCTCCCCTCGGTACCATACTACAGGTATGTGCCAATAATTCTGCTCATATCCCAGTTTATTTGTGGTCTGTGCAGCATTTCTTTAATCTTCCATACTTACCTCTCCCTTCATCCCTTTCGCCCAAAAATATCGCTCTCAAAATATCCAGCATCGCTTCCCATACTCCAGCACCTAACATGCCCCATCGATAATGAAGGCATGTCAAAATAAGCGCTGGCGCATCGTTTTGCGCCGCGTCTCCCCGCAAATAGAACAAAGCCGATGATAGGCCATTACCACTTCATTTCGTCCTTTATGAACGACTTTATTGATGTTATTTGTGTTATTGTAAGATTGGTTAAGCGTGAGTTTGTATTTAGCTTTCTTGAAATATTTCCGACTAGCTGCTGTCTGCGACTTCGTCCGCGTGAAATCCTATCCTAACTAAAAGTAAGTTTGTTTGTTTGTTACCTTTTCACGCCAGAAACGGACATTTTTTCGAGATGAATATGTCCGTTTCTGTACACCTGAAAACGTATGTGCAAAATTTTAGGATGATCAGTTCAGTGGTTTAGGCGTGAAAAGGTAACAAACAAACTTACTATTATATAGTTATATAGGAAGTTAGGAAGGATTGTCATTAAAAAAAATAATAACTAAGAATTTTATATGAATAGAACTTAAATTAAATTGTGAATGGAGACTGAAAGTCACCAAGGTTGTTACTTTATAAAATAGAACCAGCTTTTAATATTATCTGAAAGCACTGATTACCAAATAATAATGTAGTTACTACTCTCGCACTGAAAAAAAATACAAGACCAGTTTGGTCGGTGACCCCCAAACTAAGCGTATGCCTGTATGTTGGGGGTCAGAGTTGCAACATTTTTGTAGTTAAGTATACTACTTAATTGTACACAGTGATTACTTATACATAGCTGCAGACGCCAGCACATCAAGCTACTACAATCTGTCAAATTCCTTTAATAGATTTTCAACTTTATCGCTAAAGTATAAGGTTCAAAGTTGATTGAGAAAATTTTACAGTTTCGGGTAGCTTGATGTGCTGGCGTCTGTACATGACAGGTAAGCGTAACTAAGAATAAAACGAAACACCTAAAAACTAATTTTGCATTGAGTTACAGTCATTAAGTAAGTAGGTTAAAGTTAGAATTAATTTCGTTACAATTTACCCACCCTCTTCATAATTATTACCCCAGAAATTATCAAACACTCCGTAAAAAAATACCCGCACAGTCATCTAAATTAAATTTAATACCTTCCTTCATTCCTTGTCCCATGGGGGTAGGTCGCCTTAATCTTCACGCTGGTACGTGTGCGGCGTCGGCAGGGACATAAATCATGGGTGAGCTCACAGCTGTACCCTGTATCACGGCGCGGCGTTCGCGTTGTTAGTTTAATTCGTCTGTCTTGTTGTTGAGGGACTGCAGTGTAGTTGTAGGGAGGAAGGTAGATATTTGTAGATTGAGTACGTAGGACCTGGCTGTTGTTTAACCCGGTTTTTAAGTGAAAGGTTGCAGGTTAAAAATCAGCCGAACTAGGGTGGTCGCACATCTGCACCCTAATTGCGTAACACACTATCAATCTCAATCTGAATCATTTTGAAGGATATTGCTAATCTATTGCTACATATATTCGAAAAAATTGTCTGCACAACAACGTAAATACCGCAATGAATGTTGTCGAACTGTCAAAATGAAACCCGTTGCTACTGATTGTGCGTTACGCAATTACCCCGCTGTTCTGAGTTGAGCTACACGATTATAAAGGTAAATAAGTAAATCATATTTTTTTTAATAATATGGTAGATTTATTTAGGGCTGACTTTATTCGAGGAATAATTTTGAAACTTGGACAGTTATTTCATACAAAAACTGTCAAACGTAAATTTTATTCCTCGAATAAAAGTTATCTGGCGATGGAAAAATCAGCCCCTATTTGAATACTTAATAGAAATGTTGTTATTTTTGTGTTTTTATTTTATATTGTACATGTACATTAGAGTATAGACGTCCATAGTCTAAGTGTTTTGTATCGTATTAGAGTATAAGTAAGTAGTATATAAGTTAGGTTTAATACTTAAACCTAACTTATTTTTACAACAAATTTTGTAAATTGTCGTATGCTATTGATACATGTAGATAGGTATAAATCATCATCATCGACCGTCTACTGTTGGACATTGCTCTACTAATAGGTACACCCCATTGACACGTCTATAAAGAAACTCTTGAAGCAACTCTTCAATAAATCAAATAATTCAGCCTATCGCAGTCCAGTGCTGGACACAGGCCTCTCCCAGGCTGCGCCACAACACCCTGTCCTCCGCCTTCCGCATTCAGTTTACCCCAGCCACCTTCTTTAGGTCATCAGTCCCACACACCTCCGGGAGGCGTCCCACAGTTCCCACACTACGCTTGCCGATACGCGGTCTCCACTCCAGGACTCGTCTGCTCCACCGACCATCGGTCCTTCGACAAACATGGCCAGCCACTGCCACTTCAGTTTGCTTACTCTACAAGCTATGTCGGTAACTCCGGTTCTTTTCCGGATCATTTCATGGAGCAAGCAAAGATTTGTGACTTGAATCTGTGTTGACATCAAACACTGCGGGATAGGCGACGAGAAGACTTGACGAAGTTTTCCAAATGCTGCCCAACCCAACTGGATCCTTCTGTCGGCTTCTTTCTCAAAGTTGTGACTTCAATTCAATAAATACTACTTATTTAAAAATAATGAGATAATTATTATATCAGTATTGTAGTCAGTAATTAAAGTCAGCATGTATTGTTAATGAGATCGCAATCCCTACGGTGTTTCAATCGACTCGAAGCTAATGAATAATATTATTATAACGTAGGTCGAATATTATATTGCCTGTGCCTCCGGAAGTCTGCACCTAATTGCGTTACACACTAGCAATCACAATCTGAATCATTTTGAAGGATATTGCTAATCCATTGCGTTATATGTTCGAAAAATTTGTCTGCTTAGCAACGTAAAAACGCAATGAATATCGTTGAACTGTCAAAATGAAAGCCATTGCTACTGATAGTGTTACGCAATGATTACCCCGCTGTTATAATAATCTTTTTTAGTTAAATATGGCGGAAAGCGCGGGAAAGCCTTCTTATGCTTTAGGAACATCACTTTAAAAGCTTAGTCCCGTATTCACATTATTAACTTTAAATGAGCTTTTTAATGTCAGTGGAGTGTTTGTTACTTAATTAATATACTTAGTAAACTATTCTTAAGAATCTTACAACGTTCAAATATGTTAGACATTTTCTTGTCTTTGTTAATTGAATGATAATTTCCATGATTTATCCAAATACCACGTGTTGTCCTTTTCATTTAGTATATAAAGTTAAATTATCTACAAACGTACTAATTAGTCATGATAGAATCGATCATCTAATAATTAACATTCGATTCTTTCAACTCACATCAGCTAAAAACATTTTAAAAGTCACTATTAAATGAGTACAGAATATTAGAATAAACGTAGTATTGCCTAAAATCTGTAAAGTTCGAAGATTCCATCAATCTTGAACTAAAAGCTAGTTCTTAGGATTGTGTGTAACTTAGACAACGTGGAGCAAGTATGTTGAGGTACAAGTTACATGGTTGCGGCGCGAGGCGATTCCGAGGCAGCGATGAGTTTCTAACTTCATTGTGTTAGGATTTAGGCTGGAGAAGACTTGTACCTAAGTGAAAGTGTTGGCTAAGTTATTTGAAAAAAAAAAAACTGTAATGATACCCTGCGTCAATTTGCCATTTCAAACAACTGTCAAAAAATGACAGCTGTGAGTCGAAGTCGTAGGGACAATTTCAGTTGGGAGTCACTTTTCTTAACAATTATTTTCCCTGACTTTTAATTTTATTGTTTTCATCATTTGCAATTTCACATTGCAAACTAATATCACAGAATACTTACATAAAATAACACCTTTTTCCCATGGCAGAAACTATATAATGCCACCTGCTATGATCCTTACATACTCCTTGCATATTAATAGGGTATAAAAAGTGCCATAAAGCAGTTAAGGTTATCTTTTTATATCTAGCCAGCATCAATAATAATTGTGTAAAGATGCATAATAAGTAATATGAAATGGTATAAAGAACACTTCAATGTCCATTAACAATGACATAATGTATATCTAAATGTCTACCTAACAATTATACCGTCTGATAGAAATTGTAAGATGAATGGCCAAGAAAGCTTGTCTAACATTCACCATTCTGCACACATCATAAATAGAGTCCTATTTTCGCAATAGGCCACTAACCTATCACAGAGCCTATTATAATGATACGTTAAACATTTCATCACATAACCATCAGTTAATAAAACGCTCAACAAAGTCGTCCCGACACAAATAACCGACATTAATAATCGACAATAATGTTTGCAAAGATCACTGCACTATCTAGTCTGAAAACCTACATTATTATTATGATCTATGTATAGTACACACCAATGGAAATTAAACTTAGCTTCTTAAGTCATAAGGGTTAGTTTCCATTGTTGTGTTGCCATCAAAGTGATGAGCCGTAATGATGTTAATAAATATCGTTATCCAATAACGGTTAATCGATATAAAATGATCGTTAAATTGAATCGATAAATTAGGTAGCGGTTGTTTCGCAAGTGCGGCGCCTAATCGATTATGTGGGCTTAATGGAAGCGATTGGTGTTCGATATTATTATGATAGTATTGCGAACATTCGCTGGGAGTGAATGGCTTGATGTAGTTGGGAAGGCAGAGCTGCTGTAATTTAAGTAACACTTGTTATTTATTCATTAATCCTGACTTTTCTTTGCAGATATTTTTTATTACTTTAGAGACACAATTTTTTATTCTAGCTTTGATTTGTTTTGATAAACTCAAAGAAAGTTTTAAGAAAATTGTAATCACTTGCCATCAAGGTCCCGAGACTATTTGTCAACCTAACTCTTAAAAACAAAGGATCCATACCACTATCAGCTCCCGAAACCCGGCAGCCTGCCAGCTCCATAATCACAATACAAACATCAATCCCACGGGTGACATAAACAACCACAACTCTTTGTACCATAAATTAGCTTCAAACTTCAAAAGATCACTTCCAGTTTACTACAGTCGCCGTTAATTTATGGCCTATTACCGGCCTATAAGTGGCCTATTATCGGCCAGTCCCTCTGGGATAGGTTAAGTGGTGGTTTGGGGATGGTTATTATGACTAGTTTCCTGTGGCTTGATGAAGATGAGGAATGTGGGATTTGAGAAGGTGGTATGTCTTTGTTGGGGTTTCTGATGTCGATATTTAATCTTCGCTTCCATTTCCATCTAGTTAAAGACGGAAGATGTCGTATGAAAGTTTTATATTCGTATCAAAAAATACTTTTATAATACTTTATAATATGTAAGTATACATTTGCAGATTGTTGTTCATCAAGTTCCAAATTTTTCCTATAAATCACTTACAGACGTTGACATAAAAAATTATACTTTAAAATGTTACGGCTATTTACACAATGCAGGTCACAATCAACATGAATCAAATGTGATCCATGGGACAGGGCTTGGGTTAAGGTTACCCAATGCAATAAACTTCATGTACAGACGCCAGCACATCAACCTACTACAATCTGTCAAATTTCTTTAATAAATTTTAAATTTTATTGCTAAAGCATAAGGTTCAAAATTGATTGGGAAAATTTGACAGTTTGGGGTAGGTTGATGTGCTGGCGTCTGTACATCGTTACAGTTTATTCAGTAGAAAAATACTATGCAATATTTTATTTCTACCTTATGTTTACTGCAACCAAACCTTTCCTTGAAAGTACGAAACAGAGGAAATGTCGAAACATTCCCGTTAAAAACTCCATATTAACATCAATGAAAATAAGCGGAAAAGTTAATTTATTCCTAAACAAACCCTCCGCAGTAAATCATTGCAGGCACTTACATCTGTGAGTGATTCACAGCTCCTACTGTTGAGCTATTGAAGCCAAGCAGCTGCTGGTGCGTTTCTAGACACGTTTAGCACGGAGCTTAGTGACATGAGTTTAGCGAATTTGGACTCAATTTCCGCTCTTGTAGCGTAAAGGCTTGTTTAACAACTATTGAAATCGGTTTCAAACCTAATTGCATATATAAAACAAATTAACGTAGGTAGATGCAACAGAATGTCATATAAGTGACTTCCATTTGGCTATATTTTCGATCTCTCGAGCTCAACCTGTTTGTTTTTGAAAGCTTCTGCTTTGACAATAACGTCAAGAAGCTGTGATTACTTTCTGTCGCCGTGGTTCAAGCCGGCAGCGAATCAGCCATTTGTAAAAAACTTTTGCAAATACAGATAAGATCTAGTAGTAATAATTCTCTTTTGGTTTTCTCTTTAATCATTGTTTATAGTCCCTCAATCCTTCAAATATAAACACCCGTCTTCTCATCAACGTTACAAGAAAGTTAATCACGATTCACCTAATTTCACAAAACCATCCATTAATTCCCAGGTGTCTCGCATCCTGCGCCTCAATAACACGGATTTACGCTTTCCCGTTTGCCCGATAGACAGACAGACATGTTTTATGACGCGGTTCTTTCGCCATGTTTACGACAGCGGTGCTTTATTTGATTTTGAAACAGTTTTATTGAGATTTCCGCAAGATGTCTTTTTTCACGTGGTTTTTGGCTGTTGTGACTCTGTTTGACGGGATTTTGAGGTTTTCCGGAGCTTTGTGACTTATCATTACTAAACAGCTGCTTTAGTGAATAGGACATACACTATAGGACTCAACAAAATAGAACACACATATTGACCTCTGCCGCTATGACGATTGGTTATAGGAATGAATCTGAACTAAAATAAATCTAGATCATTTAAGTTTAATTTACAGGTCCTAGTAAGTACGTTCTTATTTAAGCTATTTGTCACAATAAGGAAAGAAAATAAAAAATAAATTTATTTGCTGCAACACAAAAAAGAACAAGTTTGGGAAAAATACATCTACGCAAAAAGCCATCACTCAGCAAAATGCAGTGCTATACTGTGCTGTGAATGCTGTTGTTTAGTCACTAGTGCAAGTTCTCTACTGGAAAGTGGACTCGTTTAAATTGGGTTTAGGTTAAAAATCTGTCAGTCGCACGGTCCAGAGTCGCCGGAGCACTCAGAGCTGTGTACTTTTACATACTTACTTGCAAACTAGCAATCCTTCCGATAATTTCTGAACTGTCACGATACGTTATATCATGGTGTATCGGAATGCAATACTGGATGAGTAATGATGGCCGCCTGTAGTAAAGTCATAAGTAACGGACGCGTGAGTCAGGATGTCAGGCCGGAGGCTTTACGCGGGGGTCGTGCGGTCCATGGCCCTATATGGGGCCCCGGTGTGGGCGCGTTCACTGCGGCTGCGAGCCGCCCACTACCTGAACGCGCCCCAAAAGGTGGTAGCCGTAAGGCTGATCCGGGGCTACCGCACGATCTCGGGCGAGGCGGCAAGCCTCCTTGCCGGAATGCCGCCATGGGATCTGGAGGCGATAGTCCTCGCGCGCCTGTATGAGTGGCGCGCGGAGGCACTACGCCGGGGGGAAACTCCGCTTCCGCGGCAAATAGCGGCGGAGCGGACGGACTTCCGGCGCGATCTCATGGTGGTATGGAAGGAGCGACTTTCGCAACCCAGCGCAGGGCACGCCACGATAGTGGCGATAAGGCCCCTCTTTGAGGAGTGGCTAGAGAGGCGTCACGGCGTTCTCACCTACCGCCTGACGCAGGTCCTCACCGGACACGGATGTTTCGGGAGGTTCCTGCATATCATCAGGCGGGAGGAGACGCCCGGGTGTCACCATTGCGAGGATCGCCCAGAGGACACGGTGGAGCATACGGTGGAGGTCTGCCCCGCTTGGGCGGGGCACCGCCGTGTCCTCGTAGAGGCGATCGGCAACGGCGGCGACCTCTCGCGTCCGGCCCTGGTTCAAGCCATGGTCCGGGGCGAGAGGGAGTGGGAGGCGGTCACCTCCTTCTGCGAAGCAGTCATGCTAGCGAAGGAGGTGGCGGGACGGCTCAGGGAGAGAGCCGCACGCCTCAGCCGCCGCGGGAGACGCTACGGGCGTCGGGAGCCGCGTGACGACTCCCGGCCACCGTAGGCGCGGGCCTGCGGACGGAGAGTAATGGGTAGCTCTCCGTCCGATCAGGACCAGGCCCGTGCCGGACGGCGCGTATGTGTTCCACGCGCGCCTCAAAGAGATGTCAGCATAAAGGAAGGGGCCCGCTAGGGCCGAAGCCTGCCGGGGTAGCGGGATCGTCCGAAAGGGTTACCGCTGCCCCGGAACATAAAGGGCTAAGGAAGGAACACGGGTGGGTTTTAGTCAGTAAGAGTCTGACACTCCCTTCCGCTCCACCCAGAGCGGGAGGAGTCATTAGATGATTTCCCATCCACAAAAAAAAAAAAAGACCACATCATTCAGACTCGTCCAATTAACATTTGTGTCAATACCTGGCAATCACATCTGCCGCTTGTAAGCTTGAAGTGAATGGTATCGTTCAGGAGAGGCCTGTATCCAGCCGTGGGATGAAGAAGCTACTCATTAACATTATAACGATGACCTTTTAAGTTATATTGGACAGTTAACTGTTGCTTACGAGTATTAAATCTGTAGAAGACTTAGTTCGGGAAGGCTTGTTGGTGTATAATGACATAAAGCCTAGCTTTATAATCAAAGCCTTAGATTATCATCTGCAAAATTGCAAAGTGGAATCATATTTAAAAATAACACAATTTAAAGAAGTATTCATCATCTGCTTAGTCTAACTGGACGCAGCTGAATACCAGTATTTTACAGGAGCTATTGCCTATCTGACCACCACACCCCAGCTATTGGGTAATCTGCAGAAAGATTGAGAAGTACTAATGTCCTATAGCAAAGCAGTGGTGGCCCAGTGGTAACGGCAGCCCCGACTTACTAGTTGTAGGTCGTAGATTCGAACCCAGACAGGGGCTTTACTTTGTGTAAATAAGGAAAACATCGTGAGAAAACCGGCATGTGTTAGAACCAAAAATTCGAAGACATGTGACATTTACCAACCCGCACTGGGTCCGCGTGGTGGATAACGGCCCACTCCCTCTCTCCGAAAGGAGGCCTGTGTCCCAGCAGTGGGAACATTATAAGCTGATTTTCTAATGTCCTATATAATTCAAATACAAAATTGGGTTTGTTTCCCAAAAACAACTTACTTAATAGTTTTTTGCTAGTAAAATAGATCTTCCTAAACTAATCACGTCGCAAGATCTCATTCGCAATACAATTGTCATCTCGGCCCACTTATAACAATTAGCAGTTAGCACTGTTACACATGTACTAGCTAACATAATGCAGTTCCAGGTAGTCTTGTAACCGATATGTCGTGCTGTGACTCAGTGGTGTGTCAGCGGTTTTAGTTAGGTGGGGTTAGTGATGAGCGCAGCGGAAAGCGGGCGTGATACTAAATACTTGTATCTACGTTTGGGATTTATTTTGATGCCCAAGCTTTATAAGATCAGATCTTTTTCTCCGCTCCGCTTTGCTCCTGACAGAGCGGTCGAGGTCGTGACGAATTGCTTGCCTCAGGCATGATGTGTCCTTCCAACTCAGCCCAGCATCGCTATTCATAACCATTCGACTGGTTGTCGAATCGAAAATGACACATTTTCAATTACTAATTTGCCTTGCTCCCGACAGCAAATAGCTGTTGAAGAATGGTGGTCTTATATTTGATTGAAAGTTTGAAAATTACAAAATTTTCGGGTTTTAGATTTGTGAACAGCGTTTAGAGAACTCTTTTTATAATATTGATTGATGTTCGTTTTGGCACAGAAGCCTATCGTATGGTTGTGAATAGCTATGCCGATACCGGAATAATATTCGGAAATATCTGCCACTAATCCGCTTGTTTCCAAATTGTCACCTTACCTACAGGCAAATTGAAATAACAAGCCAAAGATTTGCGAAAAAAAACTTATTTTTGGCCTATTATGATTTAAGTTTTATCTCACAATTAAAGCGAGAAAAAAAATGCAAATTGCTAATTGATCACACTATAGCCACAACATGGTCACAACCTTATCTTAGTAAGAGGTGCGCGTACGACGCTCTCACGAAGTTTCTCACGTAATGACACACGTAGGTGGCAAATTGTTTCATAATAACTGCTATTTATTAAGTCATTAATCAGATTACCTGTTTGTGATTATAAATTCGGTAAAAGGAGCGATCACACGGGGTTAGTCCACTTACTACTTTTACCTGCTCTGTTGGTCTCCAGCGCGACTGCTGTCTTGGGTCTTGGGTTAGATTTTTGGTTCGGGTAAAGTTTTATTGTGTTTTTCCATTAGGAATTTCTTAGTAACAGCCCGAAGTTTGGAAGTTGGCGATGTGATACCCCCGTACCTCGAACCACGTTTTAAGCCGTGTGATCTCTCTCTGGTCGTGTGGGATTGCTGTCCCATCGAACTATGAGAGTGAGGGAAGAGGGAGTGCACCTGCGTCTGCGCACACACTTGTCTACTTGCCATGCTCTTGAGATTGGCCGTCATGACCAAAATACGGTCAGGAGGACAATACTTATATAAATACCTTTCATCCATCCATCGCCCCTTACTCTCATCCATTAAATAAAGCGGGTGGCCTGTTCCTATCTCGAACGGCGACATTAATCACATTAATGTTATATTACAATACTTGTTACGGAAGTTTTTTGCTCCCGACTTCACTTGTGTTAATCGTTAGAATATTATCAATGTATCAATCATGTCTGATCTAGATAATTGTTTTATATTGTAATGAACGTGGCGAGAATAAAGAAGTGAGTTTGTATAAGAAATTAATCATAGTTTTGTAATGTGGAGCTATGAGATCATTTTGTAATTTGCTTTTGTATAGTGAAGTATTTTGCCATAATTTCTAAATTCTAGAACATTAAGTTTGATTGTTATGTGTTATCACCAATTTATGAGATGGCTTGGTAACACGTAATTGGCGACTATGTAAATCCGACTCTTTGTTCAACTGGACCCACACGAACTGGACCCGTGGGTCCAGTCGACTAAATCAAATTTTGAATAGTTCGACTGGACCCACTGCCAAATTTCATAATTAGTACAGTCAAGGAGTAAAGCCGAATCTTTTATTTTTATTTCTATGACTTAAAATATACATAATATTATTCAAGTAGGTACACTTACTTTTTAGTTACTTATTTTTACTTGTCTGCAATGAGCTAAAACAACGTTACTGGATTTTGATATGTCGTAGTGAGGTCCGGAAGATATCAATCACTAATATATAATAGATAAAGCACTTGGAAGTGGTGAAGGGCGGGCCGTTTTAGTTTTAGGGGACTGTCTTTTGTCATTTTGACGTTCGAAAAGTGCTGATTCTCAGTCTTGTCTGAATAAATGACTTTTGATTTTGATTTTCTGCAGACTCCGCCATCTCCTGCTTACGAAGATTGCGATTTGCTTTGTCATTTGTCAATATCTAAATACCCTGGTGACTAAGATTTATTCCGATCTGATCCTGAAGCTATTCTTACCTATAGTACTTACGTTATATTATACACAGAAGCTGTTGGTGTAACTTAATAAATAAATAAAGTTACAGGGAACTAAAGCTCTGGAAAATGCCGCAAGGGAGGATTTTGTAACAGACATAGTTTGTCTGTTACGAGATCCTACATTGTGTTGGAGAGCCAATCTTAATACAAGCGGTTTACATAAGACTCTATTTACACAAAGTATCTAATAGAGAACAAGCAGTTGTTCTTGATATACTTATGCAAAACTAGTTGTGCCCGCGACTTCGTTCGCGTAAATGTCGGAAAACAAATTGGATTTCATGGGTTTTCTTTGTTTTGCGCTGCACCCCAATTCTTTTTCTAAAATAAAAGTAGTAAGTAAGTTACTCCTTATAACATCAGCTATCTGCCAGTGAAAGTCCCGTAAAAATCGGTGCAGCCGTTTCGGAGATTAGCTGGAAAAACAGACACACAGACTAAAATATTAAAAATTATTTTTTTGGTATAATTCCGTAGGTATATGCTTTCTTATGCATTTAGTAGAAAGCTGTTATTTTGACATTACATGTATAGATGAAGCTACTCTTTCCGTACGATATAAGAAACAAATCATTTAAAAGAAAGACGCCAAAATAATATTCACAGTCCCCCCAATCAGTTAAACTACAACGATCATGGAACACCATTTAATATGCCTTTAAACGCTGAATTTATCGCTCATAATATTTCACCCACATTATTATAGAGCGATGCTAACGCGACTGAAATATGTTTCAGATTTCAGTTTCAATTCTATATCAAAATGTTCAGCGCTAAATTATTACATGCTGAATATTTTGCGAGGTTATTTTTGAAGATAATGTGTGTTAATGTTAGATAATATTCTATAGATATGATACTCCCGTATCGAATATTTTGTTGATGATGGATGGATGGTTACTTCCAATCCCACAAACTTCAATTAACTTCTTAACTGAAAATTACAGCAGTCTAGGCTTAAGATTTCCGAAAAGTAGAAGAAAGTGGATTATTTTTGCAAAAAAAAAATTGCAATTGAAGTTCATAATAACTTGGTACCTAAATTAAATTACTTATGATGGTCTCCAGTTTCAAGTTCAGATCATATTCATTAGTTCCTTAAATTACGTCTCTTTCATTGTCTATGATATGTATAACTCATCTCATCATCTAGCCTAGCCTTTTCCTAATTATGTTGGGGACGGCTTCCAGTCTAACTGGATGCAGCTGAATACCAGTATTTTATATGGAGCGGCTGCCAATCTGACCTCCACAACCTAGTTAGCGGGTAATACGATACCTCTTGATAAGACTAGTCGTCAGACTTTCGGGCTTCTGACGAAGCGTAACGACTGTCATAGATCCACGAATGACAGCCGGGACCGACGGCTTAACCAGCTTAACGTTCTTTCCGAGGCACAAACAGGTCTTGGTATTATAACTGTTCAATACTTATACATAATATATAAGTAGGTAAGATAATCGTGAATAAACCTCTCATCTCGTTTGAGAAAGTAGAAGCTGTTTCAAATTAGACGATGAAAACATCTCTATTAAACAAATTGTCATTCCAATTCATACTGCGTAAACTTGCCAAAACCAAAACATGACTCACACACAAATATTATTTGCTACACGAGACTCAACACCCACATGATCTTCTAAAATATGACATTTCAAAACAAAGAACGTTGCTACTATATCCCTTCTCCCCGACAGGTACCAACACACAGAATAGCAGGGTACAGAAGGACGGCTTCATGCACCGAGCGAAAATAGGCGCAACACATAAACGTGTACGCAATCGTGTGTAAATCAGCCTATAACGTTCCCACTGCTGTGACACAGGCCTCCTCTATGTTAGTGGGAGTGGGCCATAATCCACCACACAGGCCCAGTGTGAGTCGGTGGATGTCACATGTCTTCGAATTTTTTGTTCATGGACATTCTGGTTTCCGCACGATGTTTTCCTTCACCGTTTTGAGAGTAGTCGTGATGAGATAAATTACACGAAATAAAGTGCCTACCTAGGTTCGAACTCACAAACACAAGGCAAGTAATTTGTATACTTACGGCGATGTCAAGCAAAATAATGTTAGTCGCGAGTGCACCTGCAATACACTCGTTGTACGTGAAGCGTGTATATGTGTGCGGGTGTTTGTTCGGTGTGTGGAGCTGACCTTCTGTATCTATGTATTCCTTGCCAGTACTGAGAATAAGCGACGTCTCGATATAAATTGCTGAATTAACGGTACCAACATTGTAAACATTCGATATTTCACTCAATACTCGGTGATGTCCGGGACAGTTATAAACGATACTTTGTGGCTATTTTAAGACGCAATTCGTAAGTTATTTTCGGTATCTAATGTGTGTCTAAGTATGTGGACAGCACTTGTTAGGCAGTAAAGTATGAATTTGTTTTGTAGTGAAAAGAAAAACAGAACTTTCCAGTTGTTTATCTGAATCTGCGATTTTGCCTTTTTCCTTTCGCAAAAAGGATATTTAGGTATTATGAAATTTAACGAGGAATTAGTGGTTTTTAATTACCTTCAACAAAGACAGTCGTCCTGTAAGAAATACAATGGAACCGGGCTAATAAAATTAATTACTTACCAGAAAAGTTTCTTTCTTGTTTATTTTCGAAATTAGACAACAATTTGACGATTCTTTTTATTAGTTGTTACTCTACCTCTCTAGTGAGACCAATATTAATTGTACAAATCTTAACTCTGTCTTCATAATATCGTTATAAACGAAAGCAAGAACCGTCAAGTGTTTTTCCATTTGAGTTGACTAAACAGCCGCAATCGATTCACCCTCGAGCCGTCCGCGGCAATTAAAATGCTCGCTTGATTTGGACAAGACTTGGCATCGCCCCTACTCACTGCAATCTGTGACGGATCACTCTTTAACAAGTTATTAGAAAGTGGATATAAAAGATGGGAACATTGAAAGATTGACAGATGACCTGTTCACCAGGCCGGTTAACTTTGAGTTCTGGCAGATAATTTCATTCAAATGCTGTTCCATTTTTTATCAGGTGGATAGTGTTTACCCCGACACTATGTGAAACATGCCCTGAATCTATGAATCTGCAACTTTTTTTTTTGTCTTTGCTTTCCTAACGTAAATACGCTTCCTAAGTGCTTTGGCATATTTAACAAATTTTTGGGACAAAATACATTTACGTCGATGTTTCTCCAAATGAGCGACATGTTTCCTCGTTTGCGTTTGCGAGGGATACGATTGAATTTTCTTTTCCGTTTGTGCTGATTTCCTTTAAATGAGGATATCATATGCCTCTTTGTAAGGGGCCAAAATTATCAAGCTGGGCAGACAAATTGATGATCGCAGCTGCCCTTTCTCTTCATGTTACCCCGAGCCTGTTTAGCCCATTTTAGCTGTCTTCTGATTCTGGCTATCATACCAAAAGAGACCTCAATAACTGCTAAACAAACATTAGGAATCAAATTCATACACTCTCCCGCTCACAGCAATAACTACTATAAATCGGTATTCTTAAACGCTAATGTTAGCGTCTGGCAGATTTACACGGAGCAATTAATGGCTGTCCCCTTTGATTTACAGTAGGTACCTAATTGAAGCCGTAATGGGCTCTTTTATTGGTCGAGTTGAGGTCGAGAGACGCGCGCGCGCATGCAGCGGCGGGTTAATAGATCGTTGAAGTTACGTACGTGATTATTTTAGAGTGAGAGTGAAATTAAAAGTTTTAAGAAGCTTTTTCTTGTGTAATTAAACAGGTGAACAATTTTTTGCCTTTTAAAGATGGCTACTGTTTTTGAGCACGGTTTTTATGGACGGATCTAATAATTGATCACCTCACATATTTTTTTTTGGAGTTTTTATTCGTGAGGGGTACCCTATGAATGCAGGCACAGGACTACATGAATTTTAAGAGTTTTTTTTGTATCCTTAAAACGGTATTCGTAACATTTTAAAAGAAGCAACTGGTATACAACTTACCATTCCACCTATTGTGTCACATACACTCTATTTACCCTGATTGTGTAACACACTGTCAATCACAACCTGAATATTGCTAATCCATTGCTTCATATGTTGGGAAAATTTGTCTGCTCAACAACGTAAATAAGTCAATGAATGTTGTTGAACTGTCAAAATGAAAGACATTGCTAATGTTAGTGTGTTACGTATTTACCCCGCTGGTGTGCTTACCCTAGCACTCGGACAACATATCCCGTACCATTCCACATTTCTAATTGTGTTGCCAACATCGTGTAGTCACGTGTAGTGTCATCGAATACCTACATCAGGTGGCCTGCCATGATCTAATTAAAACGATTTAAAAACAAGACATTTCAGTTTAGGTTCCTAAACTGCATCGCTTGAGCTGCTCTATGGACGTCATGGTACCAAACAAGTATGAATGAAAACAAAACTTGCGACTCAATTTGGGAAAATCGCTGTCAGCAGATGGAACGGCCTAAACTGAATCGTTAAACTAACTGACGTCATGTACGAATTAGAAAAACAGTTCAGTTTAGGTCCTAAAATGGATCGCGTTAAGAGCTTGTGGTAGGCCTCCAGACCTCTTTCATGCAGTCCACTCAATCAATCATCTCTGATTCCAGATCCATCCAAGCTGATAAAACGAAAGAAGTCAACAGAAGACGTCAGATCACCCCTCGGAGGAGAAGGTTCTCTGACCAGCGAGGAAGGAGAGGAACCAGGAGTAGGCAGACGGAAGAAGGCCAGAACCACCTTCACGGGGAGACAGATCTTCGAGCTGGAGAAGTTGTTTGAGGTGAAGAAGTACCTTTCTTCAGGGGAACGGGCTGATATGGCCAAGTTGCTGAACGTTACTGAAACACAGGTTAGTTCTTGTTGGTATTTTAGTACGTAGGCTTAAAAAACTTTATCCCCTTTTAGGTTTCGGTTTCAGTCGGTTAAAAAGAGGTGCTCCTTTTTTCGACGTGTATGTCCCTGACACGTTGCATATTGTGTTTTAGTTCAAATCCTAGTTTCTAATCGGAAATAATGGAATAAAAAAACGAAAATATTAATCATTTTACATATGAAATGATCGGATTTATGTAAGGTAGCACCGTTGGAGCCCAGTGGTAAGTAATGGTCCCGACTTACCGAGTTGTAGGTCGTGGGTTCGAACCCATGCAGGCGCTTTACTTTTTCACCACTGCCCTCGAAACGATGAAGGAAAACATCGTGAGAAAACCGACATGTACTAGAACCAAAAATTTGAAGACATGTCGCATCTATCAAACCGCACTGGGCCCGCGAAATAGATTACGGCCCACTCCCTCTCACAGATAGGAGGCCTGTGTCCCAGCAGTGGGACTGGGAACAGATAGGAGGCCTGTGTCCCAGCAGTGGGACTGGGAACAGATAGGAGGCCTGTGTCCCAGCAGTGGGACTGGGAACAGATAGGAGGCCTGTGTCCCAGCAGTGGGACTGGGAACATTATAGGTTGATTATGCTAATCGAATCTATGTAAGGTCGCAATGTATGACAACATGACATTGAAGAATCCCTTTCTTCATTTATTTTGCTTGAATTTTCCCAGAGTGACATTACTTTATTTACGAAAGTTTCATTCCTCACAATAAAAGTAATTCACACAAGAGTGTTTCGATAATTATTATTGTACGTACAAATCACTTAATGCGGCCTCTGTCGGGCGTTCCACGAAATCTCTGAATTTAAACGTTTTCGAATGTAACCCACACGTTGTCGCGTTGTGCGACGCGTGGTGCGTGCGGCAAGCGGGAGCGGGTTCAGTTAGCAAACTTAAATAACTTTTCTTCTGAGGATGCTTGGCAAACATTTGATATACTTTTTCGTCTTATGTTTAAAGCTTTGATTTGCACAGAGAGATAAAGTGTCTTGTAGTTTTTTCTGATGTGAAATTACTTTTCTTTTAGAATAATTTCTAAGTTAAAACCGTTCAATCTTACACTATTCTTAAAGCTTAAATTAAAAATGAACTGCAATTCATTTGGTACACAACATTAATTTCTTTAATGACTCTCTTCATCCTAATTTACTTATAAATTATCGACACATGAAGCTTTTTCCCAACCATGAACGAAGCTCAATATGTCTTCGCCCATCGCTCACACCATTACATTAAACGTTCTTAGATAATTATACTATCACCAAGGTGGCAGGGCAGATGGATGGCGGGCCCCCGCGACGTGAGCCGTCACACATGGTGCCAGTAATTAAAACTATGCTCGGTGACGGCCGGCCCGGCTCGGGACGACGTCATTTCGGACGGGGACTGTTTTGATGAAATTTTGTGATGAAGTTGCGGTTTTAGACGAGATTTTGGATTTAAAATAGGCAGTCTGAATAGTCATACATGTTTTTCGTTACAAAGAATCTGTGAAATAGGTAATTAATTTTCGAATGATGTGTTGGATACCTACCTAATCGAAAATATTTTTACTTTTGGTTGTACTTGTTATATCTACACATAACATGCCTGTAATCTCCAAAGGGTCAGGTTGAGGTGTACCTATAGTATATAAGTATATACTCGTAATATCATTTTTAATTTACACATAAACGTAGCAAATCGTGCTCAAAACGTGTATCAATTACTAAAAAAATAATGAAATACCTACAAAAACGACTGTCCTTAAAAAATCAACTTAACGATAATTCATGCCAATGGACACCAATTTATTGACCGAATTCTTACTTAAAATGGTCCAAAAAGATAATTAATTCACTCCGGGGTCTTCATCGGAGTAACGACTATCCCCACGTGTCGCATAGGAAGTCTATTATCCCCTAATGTCGTCGTTAACGAGATGGCAACGCAAAAACGAACCAAAAAAGACGATGAAAAAATTGGGGATCCGATTTCTTGGAGCTAAAGCGGGTCACGGGAGCTCTTGCCCACAGAATTGTGTATTTTTTTAGCTGATTCATTTAATTAAGACGAAATAGGTTTCGTAGAATAGCTTCTGGGATAAGTGGGACTTTACAACATTTAAAATTATTGTTTTTATTGAAGTTTCCGTGTAAAAGAAAACTAGCTTTTTGGGATAACTAGCAGAGAGCTTTACAGGTCATGTAAATGGTTAAGTAATAGAATTCCTTTAACTAAGCAAAAGCTTGAACTAAGTGTAAGTTCACTTCCGTACTGCAACTTAGTGGGATAATGGAAACCACCTCAATATCCTTAGACAGTGAACCGTACTACATCTATTGCTATTTCAAACTGCAAATCAATGAATCACAGCTCTTTATTAGATGCGTGAGTACGCGTATTATGTAAGCCGACATCTTTTAAATATTCACCCATTACTAGTCAAACCAAATCTCATTCAGACATTCCCACAATTGTTTCGCAGCACATTTCTATGATCATTATTATAATATTATCTCAACAAATTGCACTGCGACACGTGTCTCTCGCTATAACAAGAGTGGCTTGCTCTTAAACAGACACACTAATTGACGATCCAGTTTTACTCACTAAATTACTCACTCACTAAGCAAAAATAACCCCTATTACACAAGAAACAAAATTCCTTTTACGTTGCGTGCTCGACTGTACTATTGATCTATGCAGTCCGCAGGGATTCGAGTATACAGGGGGATTTAAAAGCGGAACTGTATTTTTTGTAGGTTTTTCGCATTTTGCATTTTTCGCCGAACGAACGTTCCGAGAATACAGGGTGTTTTGTTTTATGATCCTCTCCAAGTAAGAGGGACGGCACATTGTGGAACTTGTAAGTGGAATGTAGACGTGTGTTGTTGCTGTTGGATTTTGTTTAAATAATAAAATTCGACTTTTACCGGTTACTAGTGACAACACTATTCTTATAATACTGTAATTTCTAACTGTTCTATCTACTCTGTGGAATCTCTTATAATAAAACTACGTGTCATAAAATTTTCTTTTACTATTTTTATTAAAGTACATAATGCTCAGATACAACGGATGGAATTAATGATACAATAGAGTTCTTGTATGATTCAGTATGATTAAATAAAATATTTTCTCAGCTTGTTAGACGTTTTTTACAACATTTGTAGTAAGATGCAAAGAAAAATGGGAACATTTTCTTAGCAGTACCTACTATGAGAGCAAATTAAGCAAATTATGTCATAATATTAATTGATTGTCCTCCATAATTAATCTAGGTAAGCTCTAATTTCTTTCAATACCTAATATTTACTGCACACCTTCAGTACATTTGACGGCCGACTTTGAAGTTCAGATGTTTACGAAGCTCTCGGCAGCTCCCACAGAAATTGTACCAAGAACTGCTCTAATAATAGAGGAGAGATGTGCTTTATTTCCTATGGTTCCTTGTCGATGCCGGTTTCTGAGTTATTTTTTTTTAAGTTTGCATATTATTGTAGGAGTTTTGCTGTTAGCTTACTTTTTAGTTCTTAGAAACAATATAGAGGTGTTAAGGAATTTTGTCTGTAAAACTTATTTGATTATTGGTAGGTATCGTTGTGCTGTTTGGATTATTTTCAGTATTTCGTTGGGATAAAATGGTCAAGTCAAGTCAAGGAGTGGAATCTTCCATGTTTTGGTCTTGTTGTTTCAGTTTGATTAATCATTGTCTTTTCACAAGACTGTAGTTTCTTTGTCTGATTTTGTAGTGTCTACTTAGTTACTTAAATTAGTTTTGTTTTGAACTTTAAGCAAGTGCTTCTCGATGTTTTTCCAAGATATGAAGTGAGGCAAGGTGTTAAACATAAATATCATAGATTTGTCTGTTTGGAATTTTAAGTGGTTTCATCGCAAACCATGTTGCCAGTAGCACCTCTTAAACATCTGCTTATGCCACAAAAATAAGCACAACTTTCACAAAAACATTTTTTGTCTATTCAGGAATGAGCCATTGTAAAAAAAAAAACATTTAAAGCTACCAGGATGGTTGGGTGCGAAAAATAAACATTCTTAATATTTTTTTTGTAAACCGTCCTGTATAAACTCGTTGACGCCATATGTCATGCTTTAGAGCGGTGCTTTTTTATAGTCCCCCGCCCTGACACTCCTGCGCAGATCAACGTGCTCAAATTAGGCTTTAAGTGGTTCATAATTAGGTGATGTATATTGTGTGTTGCCGAAGTAAGGGAAAAGTGTGTCTGGTTCATTCACTTGGGAGTAGACGTTCAGGCTGCTTGGTTTATGTTTATTAAGGGGCTGCGCTAGGTAGTCCGAGAAATTCGATTTTTCTTACGTTTTTTCAATTTGCAGGTCAGTATCACGTTGTAGGTATGTTGAACAAAATATGATTCGTGAACGTAACAAATATGACTTGCTAGGTGCTAGCTAGCTACCATAGCGCTTCCCCGTTAGTTGAACTAAATAATATTGTACATAAAGACATTACTAAGACAACTTTTGTTAGTCTTGAATTATTTTGGGAATTTTCGAAGCTTCGCCGTTTTACTTATAAACATCCCTTTAGGGACTGGAGACCTTTAAAACCTCCACCTTATAAAAACCGTTAAAAATATTCGTTATCAAATCATCACTCAATTCAACTGACAACTTAAAACATAATAAACTTCCGTCAAAAACACATTAATTCACAAAATAATCTGAACAAAAACAGCTACGTCCTCTGCTGCGTCGGTTAATCCCGCTCGTTCCGACTGTCAGTAGGTACATACTAGGTAAATATTACTAATTGCCGTGCACCCATTAACCCCGCGGAGACAACGCTACCTAGTTTATGATTCATAAACTGAGGATTATGATGACTCGGTTTTGAGGGGAAAGTAGATTGTTGATTGTAGTAGTGTAGGCTTCAACACTGAGAGATACATACTGAGTCTGTCTTTATGTGTTTCTATAGAGATTTCAGGTGCCTATAAAAATAATGAATAGTAATCGTAGGCCCAGACGGAGATGGCGGGATGAGCTGGACTCCTTAAATAAAGATCGGTCCTTGGCAGCTCTGGACAGAGACCGGTGGAAAGAGAGTAGGGAGGCCTTTTTTTTTTTTTGCCCAGCAGTGGGACATTAATGGCTAATAAAAAAAAAAATCGTTACAACTGGTAACTCTTACTATTGGTAACAGCGGGTTAGTTGCGTAATACACTAACAGCAAGAATGGCTTTCATTTTGACAGTTCAACAACATTCATTGCATTGTTTCCGTTGCTGGGCACACATATTTTTTGAACTTATGAAGCAATGGATTAGCAATATCCTTCAAAATGATTCAGATTGATATTGTGTTGCGCAATTAGGGTGCTGGGAACATTTGCTATTGGTAACTGGTAGAATAGAATATCTTTATCTTAACATTTACTGTTGGTAACTTGTAAGTTTATGTTGCTAAACAGGGCGTTATATTTAAAACACTAGCGTGTGTATATTTACGTCATAATAATAATTATTTGTTTGGGTAAACTACTTACGTAGGTATGACTTTCTAACACAGATTTCTAAAAAATAATAATGTAATGTAGGTAACATGATCACGATTCAATCGACGAACTTTCAATACAACAACACTTTTTAGTCTTTCTTTCACCTTCTAAAGTACCTATAAGCATAGACAAACCATATAGACCCACTCAATCTCACATACAATCAAAACAGTACATAGATACTTACCCTGAAAAGGTTAATGGCCCAACGTCAACAAACCTTAACAAATCAATATTGAATCCCTTCAGATAAATACACATCGATTCGATACAATTTCCATTCGGAAAAGCGTAACCCTCTTACATTCGTCAACATTTCATATTATTATAATATCGTACGGAACCTTGCCATGCAAACAAATATACCATTTAAAATACCTGTTGCCACCAACCAATCGAAATACAACCTTATCTCTTAAAGCCAAAGTTCATTTTAGAAATGGTGCTGACACACAAAGTCTTACTACGAGTACTTAAAACGATCTAAAATCAACTTTATTCAAAGGTAATAAAGTTTAATTTAGTGATCATGCGTGAGTAATATTCAAATAAGATTCGGAATTCGAATGAGGCAGGGTTGCTAAGTTACGGAAAATTGGCTTCTGATGTTCTACCAAATTAATTTTGCTTGAATTAAAATTTTGTTTAGACTTTAGAATTTAGACTTTATTTGTTTTGAAATACAGTTCTTGTTTGGTTGTTCAGTTTGGTGAATTATTGTGTAGGTAATTTTATCTTGGAAAACGCATGTTTGTTGAGTACCTAACCTACTTTGAATTTCCCCGTTTACCAAAAGATGTGTAACTACACGAAAACGAATAATACTGAAGTACCTACTTGAAACAAGTGAACGGTGCAAATTCATTCGGTAATTATTGTTATGTTATGAGGACATTGTGGAAAGTAACTATTTATTTTGTAAAGCAAACATTGACAAACAGCTGTAAACCTATTCAGAACAAAATGTTGAGTCCCTAAAATAGTTTCACTTTATTTTGCGTTTTCCTGAAAAAGAAAAAGTTTTGGTTTTTTACTTTTAACTAGTAGGTAAAAGGCGTTACTTATTTTTAGAGTCCAAAAGGGTGTCAACGGAACCCTATTATGTAGTAAGCCTCCGTTGTCCGTCCGTCTGCCTGTCTGTCAGCGGGCTGTATCTCTTGAACCGTAATAGGTAGACAATTAAAATTATCACAGAGTGGGTAATTTTATTGCAGCTATAACAACAAATAATAAAAATAAAATAAAGTAAAAAGTTATAGGACACACTCCACACATGAAACGCGTTTTTTTTCGGCGTTTTAACTTTGTACGACACGCATGGCCGGTTTTATTACTTATTTAACACTAGATAGCAGCCCTGGTGAACCCAAATGTCGAACATCAAACAAAGTACATAAACAAGTTTTAATTTATTGAAACAACCCAAAAATCCTCAAATATACAATCCAAACGACATCTAATTAAAAAAAACCTAATAAAAACAAATGACGTTTTAAAAATCAATATCAATAAAAGTCAGAATTAAAAAAATTGCGTCTTTTTTGACCCAGGGGAGTCTGACGGGCGGCTATTAAGTTTTGATGGATCGAGCATTAATCGCCGCGTGACAGCCCTGCGTATCAAACGCTTGCCGCCGGCTCATTAGGCAGAGAAATGAGACAACCCTATTGGTGCTTCGGTTGTGTCTGCGTTAGTCAATAATAGTTGTCGGTTAGTTTAAAAAAAATGTATGTTATTGGCTCGTCGATATTAGTTTTGTTACGCGGAAGTTGAAAGTTCGCAGCGGGTGAAGGGTTGAAAGTAGTGATTTTTGAAGTGAAAACTTCTTTAAGCGCGTTGGGCATTTTTTGAGATGGAAAAACCATTGAACTCGCGCCACTGTTACCGTAAACGACACCGCTTCGGATGTGTTCGGCTGTCCTCGGGATGTACTCGGTTTTAATGTATTTCCGATGTGATTGATGGCAAAGTATTCTGTTTGTTTTGTTTATATGACGATTCAAAAAATACACACGTAATTGTTCGAGTTTTCACTTCTGTCGGCACTCCCGGAGTACCACTTTTTAGTCCTTTCATAACAGAGGCAGTTTAATTTTATTATTTATAGGTAGGTAAGTGTTCAAAGGGTAAAAGTTAAAAGCTTTTTAAATGTTTTTCAGCTTAAAGCTCGCTACTGATTATAATTATGCTCTTTGTAAAGTTTCACGAGGACTGAATACATTACCTACTTATCTAGTCTACATAATTAGAAATATCTTAACCTTTCCCCGTTTTTCTAGTTTGAAATAAGTAGGTAGGTAACTTTTATATATACAACACAGTAAATCTTTAATTACAGCTCCACAAGCTTCCATTTTAAAATTAAATAAATAAGTCACACATAATTTACGACCCAACAAGATCATCCCAAACTGGGAACACACCGCGTGCGCCCGCGCCGACTATTAACCAAACATAATTAATTTATTTATCATCTGTGCTCAAAAGAGACGCCAAAAAAACAACAAACGATTTAATTTCGGGAAGCCTCTGTTTAGTTAAGTATATAAATCCTCCATCTATTATTATAGCGGTCGGCATTACTACGTGATTTAGTTCTTTAGTGTCCGTGATTTGTTATTGCTCAGATAAAAGATGTTGGTCCGTTTGTAGTTTTTAATAGACGTAAAAATATTGTTTTTATGTTGAGCCGCTTTGTTGCATATTTTTTTATCGGTTTTGTGCAGTTTGTCAATGTGACTTTTTGTCTTAAAAACACATTCATGTTCTTTGATATTCTTGTGTGTATGTTGCTTTAGTAAACCAAATTGTGTGCAGTGTGCAATCATTTTGTGTAGTACTATAGTTTGGTACCAGCATCTGTGTTAAATTGTTAATTTGTGAAACAGGGAAACACTGCCAAATGCCAGTCTCTATGTTGTTATGTTATAAATATCTAGACGGTTAGGTAATAAAGTAAAGACTGATTCTGTTGCTCATGAAGATGATTAAAAGTATCCTTGAGCTATCGTAAAAATTTTACGTGGAAAATGTCTTATCTGGATGATAATATCGTCGTTTTCTAATCGTTTGGATCTCTAAGAAGGAACACCAATATCTGTATACGTAGGTAAACACTAAGAGATAAAACATTCTAGAGATTATCTGACAACATTTTATTATTAAACTAGCTGAAAAAAGAACTTTCTGTTTTTCCCAAATTTTACAATATTGCTTTCCTTAAAAACTGAATTCGGACTATTACGACCTTTTCAAACAAAAATAACCAAATCGGTCCAGGCATTCTCAAGTGATGCGCTTACCAACGAACAACATTTCATTTAAATTTATATCTAGATAGATATCAACCCCTCCATTGACTGGAAAATGGCTGCACGATCACCTTTAAATCCTTAATGGCCTTTACCGACACATTCATAAAGGTGACCTATTCATAGATGGGACATTTTCTGAGAATGTGCAGAAATAGCTTCTGTCACCGAAACTCCGGCTTTCGGCCTAATTCCTCACTCAGGCCTCATTGCTCAAGGCTCCAGCGACCCTTGATTATTTATAAAAGCTTTATGAAGTAATAATTATAACAGTTATTGTTCATAGCTCGTTGGGGCGTGACTTATCACGTTACCCATGTCCCGTTGTTGACATTTAGAAATGCTATTAAAACATCCAGGGCTGGCCGGGCTGGCCGGGCTGGGCCATTCTTTACGGGTTGTTTGTGTTGACAATTTCAACGTCAACGTCATTTTATTTTATAATCTTTACCCAATGGTTTTTAGCGAAGCGGGAACGTACCGTAATGAGCTGACAGTCTGTTTGTCATTATGATCTACTGTTTTAGGGAATTATGTTGAGGTATGAATTATGATGTATTTGTGTTTATAGCTATTCAAGGTATGTTCTGTTGTGGTTTGTTATAGTTAGCTTGGGGTGTTGGAATTTGACGTGAATGTTTGATTTTATATGCAATTTCTCTGGCTTTGTTACAATGTGATCATTGTAATTATTTAAAATCTTGGAAAATGAAACACTTAATACTTGTTAATGACTACATATACCTAAAACATAACAAAGGATTGGGCAGACATGTTTAGTCTAGTCCCTAATGAACCTCTCTTTAAATACAGGGTGGCAGGAAGTCAGGGACATCAACGTGCAAACTGTAATCATGAATTCAGCACATGATTCTAGACCCCTAGCATATAAATTTTTCGTCGGTTATCAAAAAATAAAATGATCTGCTGTTTCATAGAAAAGTGCAATAGGTAGGTACCTACGCGGTCAAAATGTATGGAACAGCTAAATCATCAAAAGAATTCATGGCAACAGGTTGCCCCGTGCCCGTCGATGTCCTTGCCACGCAGTATTTTGTTTTTGGTAGATCGTTGGTAGTGGTTTGGTAGATCGACTTTTAAATGATTGAATAAACGTTTTATAAGCTATAAAATATACTTAAGTTAAGCGAAGGTTTCAATTTATGACGACCGTTTGTTGATACCTACTTGCAATTGGCATCAGGCTCTGTTCTTAGAACCATAAAACAAGAACACTGGGAACCGAGCGATAACAAACTATTACAATATAACTTACATTGCTTTTTATATGCAACTAAGTTATTGTAATATAAAACACAAGACTTTATAACAAACTGACTCGGAACAATAAAGTAGGTGAACGTCAATTCTGAATGTATCAAAATATGAATGTTGTTTTCTCAAGTTGCTGATCGCTTAGTTTTACTTGTAGTGGAATGTTTATATGTATATGTATAAAAGACTAAGGTCCAGTGCGTCCTGCCCGTTATGACATACGGTGCCGAAACGTGGACACTGACAGTCGGACTAGTCCACAAATGCAATGTCACTCAGCGTGCTGTGGAGCGGGCTAAGCTCCGAGTTTCTTTTAAGGATTAAATCAGAAATGAAGATTTATCCGGAAACCAACCGGAGGTGCTGTCATAGCTTGTAGAGTAAGCAAGCTGAAGTGGCAGTGGCTGGCCATGTTTGTGGCCGGTGGAGCAGCCGAGTCCTGGAGTGGAGACCGCGTATCGGCAAGCGTATTGTGACTGTGTGACACACCCTCCAGCGAGATGCACCGACTGGATGCGGAAGGCGTAAGACAAGAGGTTGTGCTTGTGGCGCAGTCTGGGAGAAAACTATGTCCAGTAGTGGACTGCGATTGGCTGAGTTAATTGATTGACTTATAATGGCTATTGACTCTAGCTACACCAAAGTTTATGGCTTTATTGTGAAAAGAACGACAGATAGATGAGAATCATAGTCTCAGTGTGGTCGCACATCGTCGCCGTCGGTCGCGTAAACGCCAGAATGGACAATTAGATAATAAAACATACACCCTTATACACTATCGATGATGCGTTAGTGTCTCGAGGGAACTAACTGGAAGTTAACGAGGTTACGCCCGACGCATCTTCCATCAGATGTGCGACCACCCCTAGTGAAGCTCCACAGTCATGTTATGAGTAGATACAGAAACCAGACTTTTGACATAGACAATAGAAAAATAATTAGTAGGTACTAAAGAGGAAATAGACAAATTATAAAATAATATTGTGTAGAACCAGCTGACAAATTCCCCATTTTACTATCACGCAAATAACCACAGTGTGTACCATCTCAATCTTTAACAATACACTAGAATGTCCGCACTTAAAGCTTGCAGGAATGTGCTCCTAGCTTTACAGCCAAGAGGAGGGTATATAGGTACAAATCAAACGAATAAACAATCAAATAAAATCACCACGAACATTCATCAACCACTTATAAAACCACCACCTTAACTTGACACCCCAGTAACACTCCTTATCACAAATGAATAAGGTTTAATTTCAAATGGTATTTCCATGGTTGAAGGTAAAGATATAGTGGTCGATCCCAAGTAGTGATGTGCGAAACGCGATTTATCGATGTTTACGGTAAGAGACGGCTGATTGATTGAATTATTTACTTACATGATATTTGTGGAGGATTCTTGTATTCGAAGTTATGTTGATTTAGTTAGAATGTTGATGTGAAGTTTTATTTTATTTGGAAGATGTTAACGGATGATATAATTTCGCTGTCTTAATCATGATTTATAAATAATCTTGAAAAATTGGATCGATGAACTCACGATAATTTCTAGATTACTATCTGACTTAACAATACGAGGTAATGTAAAGTCATTATTTTATCAAAGAATTGTAATTAGATTCAATGTAACTGATAATCCTAATTAAAACAGTTACTATGAATTTAACAATGAATCAGAGCTAATAAGTAAAAAATATCAGTTATTAATTTTATCTTTGCAATATAGTAAAAAATTGCATCATTTTTGTTAGATATGCTTTCAACCACGTTAGCCTTCTCTTAATATGTATTTCTCAATGACCTTTGTGAGGTTTTGTTTTCATAACTAACGTTATACGTAGATGAAAGCTTTACTTTGGTAGTTTTAAGTACTTAACTGTTGGGCAATAATTCCGATACTGCTATAAGATTTCAATCAGATATCGATAATCACTTTGTCAACAGCCATCAAACCCTACCAATTTCAAAAATACTCTTCACTTCGAAATCTCGTAAACCATACTCACCATCTTAAATCGAGACAAAAAATACCCCTTTAACCCGCGTGCAAGCGAGACAACAACAAAACAGGATGATGTACGCTTTTATGAACACTATAATGGTTTAAATTGGTCCTTTAATAAGCAGCGGGCGACGTCATAAAGTGCTTCAAATAAAACTGTCAGTTCTTGGGCAATTGTTTACGGCTGACTATATTCTGAATGTTAAAACGTCCATTATGTCTTGATCCCTCCTCTTCCGAGCATTCTCCCCTTTACTCTCAAGAGTTTAAAGGGTTAAGAAGGGGGGAAGAGGTTTTGTTAGGCTGGTTATGTAGCAGTAATAATGTAATGTGCTTGAGACGGTTTGAGATTCAATGGAGCGATGAGTTACGCCAAAGTGTTTGTTTTTCTGGATGTTTTGTGAACAAATTATATGGATCGGTTTATGAAGTTTCTTGATGTGGTATGCGGTCAATTGAGAGGTTAATATACTGTCGTTTATAACTTGGGTGGGATTTTTACAGCCCAGTTTATGAAGTGAAGTTGAATTATTATTAACCATTATTTTTTAAAGAGTAACAACCGTGGAGTTTCTTGCCGGCTCTTCTCCATAGAAAACGACTAATTGGAACCATGCGCCTAGCTTCTGATGTTTCATAAGTGCCCATGTAGGCTTATGTGAAATAAAATATTTTGATTTTGAATTTTAAACAGTACCTATCTAAGTTTTTTATTGATACAAATAAAATGATTTTGATGTCACATCCCTAGACGATCATTCAGTCATTATTACAGAGTTAATTTTTTCGCAAGTTAGTCGGTTGCAACTGAGGTTCAATGGTTTATTTGTGATGGAATGTTACACAATTGTTTTGATCATTTCTGAATATGGAAGTAGTGTCTATGATATAATTTTTTAACCGGCACAACATTCGTAATGAACTCTGTATTCTCTTATTGACGATGATTCTTTTCCTCAGCATTATTTAAAAATTAACTTCTGTCCGCGTGAAATTTCTTGTTACCCACACCCAGGTCTACCCCATCACTTGTTACCCACACCCAGGTCTACCCCATCACTTCGTTTTCTTTCTTCCATTTTTCTTTATGCTCTGCTCCTAAGAGTCCTAGCGTGATGTTAATATCCTGTCTAAAGCCTTCCCCAAGAATTGGGTTATCAAACGCAAAAATAATTTTTAAAATCCGACTGCTAGTTCCAGATATTAGCGCGTTCAGACAAACAAACAAAGTTATATATGACGATATTTGATCTAAGTTTAAGACAAGTGACAAAATACTGATCCAAAGGTAATTTAAGTTTTTACTGTTAATACCCCACCGTCTAGTCGACCGCGGCACTCCTTCATTAAACACAAAACCTGCTATTTTTACAGTTTATCAACCACCATTAATAATAATCCTCCGACATCACTAATCTTTCATCATTCACCCCAAATACTCGAATCCATTCTCTATCTCTTTCTCACTTCCATTTAACTCTTAATAGAGAGTGAGATGCAATATTTAAGCAATTAATATTAAAACGTGCTAACGAATGCCCAAAACGAGGGTAAGTTCATAATCAGGGACGATCAGATTCCTTGTGAATCGGTTATTTGATCAAAATAGCTAAATTGGTAGCGTAAGGCTCTGTGCGCACTGAGGGGGTCGCGTAGAGGAACGATTGTGAGAGGATTCTTGGATAGGATGTTTTATGAATGATTTAAAATCAAAAAATGTATTCTGTTAATTGACATATAGAAAAAAAACACGTGACTGCATTTTTCTTCTTAAATAATGTCCAAATATTTTCCCGGTAGCTGTAAAATTGATTGTAAAGTATGTACATAATATTTCATACAAAAGTGGTTTGTATAATGGTTTCAACTTGAAAAAAAATTGGCCTCTCTTGTTTAATTGAATGAATTTTTTTAAATCTGCCTTTTCCCATTGTTGGGCAAAGGTCTCCCCCACAGCTTTCCATTCTTTCCTATGTGTTGCCTTCTCCGGCCAATCTCTCATACATTTTCCGTTTATGGGAGTTCTCAATTAATGCTCGAAAGTTTAAAACAAATCCCGATGGACCAACATTTTAAGCTTGAGTGCTGTCCATTTGCTGAGTAAGAAGAGAAAGACAAACCAAAGGGACAACTAAATGCTTTGCTTTAAAAAAAAAAAGAAAACTGAATCCTCCAAATACCTCTTGTAACCTAGCAATAATGTAACAACCATTGCATAACGAAACTAAAACAAAAATCGTCACTCAAACGTTCCACACGTTACACCTTAATGTAGTGCAACCTTTAAGCAACAGTTTATAAAGGGAGTGCGGCCCATTTCTCGCCAATTATACGTGTGTCAAACACACTCGGTATTGCTCGTCTGCACACTCACCCAAACGAAAACCAACCTTAACTCTACCCCACAAAGTCTACAACCCAACAAGAAAAACTTAGCTAAAATGGTAATGATAGAGCCCAGTCTATAAATTGTGTTGCATTGGAATGTGATCTTTATTGCGTGAGTGTTAAGAGTGGATGTCGTTTCTGTAGTAGATCAAAGTGTGGTGTACACGTCGGTGTATGACGTACGCGACAATAATACGGCGATGTTCGAAAATGGCGGTTAAGGAGACGACTGTTGGTTTTTCTTTATTTTCTTTTGGTGTATTTCAATTCTTATTGAGACTTGACTTGACACAAAGCTAAAGATTTTTACGAATCTCGTAAACATTAAGGATCTTGTTACCTAGTAACAGGGTTGTGGAGGAGGTAAAATACTAGTATTCAGCTGCATCCGGTTAGACTGGAAGCCGACCCCAACATAGTTGGGAAAAAGCTACGCAGATGATGATTTTGATTTACACACTCAAAATTAATACCAACTTGAATACAAAATAAACGGCATTCATCAGTATCATATTATTATATTGTATTGTGTTATATTCAACTACGATAAATATATTATGTATTTATCATAGTTGAATGTCATCGCTGATCACTTGTCTACTTATTGAATCCGAAAAAATGTCCTCCGTCGACATGACGAAAGAAAACCTTTCTACTTAAACGATTCCCCCAAACCTGATCATCTATTCTTGTATCGGCACGTCGTCTACGTAGACAATTACCAGCTCGCTCCAAACTCATCCATATTCACGAGGCAGGCTTCATATTAGCCGCTTAATAACAAGGCATCGCACTGCTGCCCGTAATTTGTAGGTAGACGTTGAACGGTTTGGGTGGATTCAGTCTCGGGGTATTATCAGTTACCGGACATTTCAGCTTCTTAAGAAAATACGCACATACCTAGTTACTACGAATTGTTTATTTTAATAGGAGGTCGTTTTGGGGTATTTAATTCGGTGCACTGACTCTAGTAACTTTATACCATCGTTTCATCGTGACATCGAAGTTCTATAACATATCTAGACGACATTTTCGTAGATACCAGAATATAAAATTACAGGAAACGTGTGGTTGCAATAAGCATATACTGCAGCATTATGCTCATGCAACTCATTTGAGAATTAGTCGAATTTAATTAAAGTTCCATCGTACTGAAATAGGCCTGTATTCGTATCGGAAATACTTTTAGATCATCTCCTCCCCCTTAACATTGAAACTATCCGACATAGAGCTACGATTTACAGCCTCGCATTTAACACCGCGTTATGGAGTGAGCAATTTGGCTCCGCTCAGATGCGACATCATAGGTTTCAGAGCTCCATGTCCGCCTAATGCGTTTGATTGCCGCAGAGAACCCTGATTCATCGCGGCTATTTCGGATCCGTATGTCTTTGCAATTATTACCGTTTGATGTTTCTGAATGGTTCTGCGTTTGGTTTAGTAAGTGTCTATTTTAAATAGACCGCGATGATGTTGTGAGTGTATTTGTGTGTGTGTTCTGTTGTCTAAGTAGGTGGATCGAATTGTGGTTTGAACTTGACAAGTCTCATTGGCGTAGGTGATTGCAACTATGTTAGTGTTAATGGAATTTGAATTGGATTTAAAGTTCAAGTCTGATGAGTGATCTGGATTACTAAGTAATTAACGGTTTTAAGCACAGCAAATGTTTACCCTTAAATACTAAAAGCTGTGAACTGAACTTTCTCAGCTTTTAAACTCTTACTACTTCAGCTCAATTATTTATGTTCTTTCGGATGTTATTAATTTTTCCATTGATCACGATTGCTTCAAAAACACTTTATTGTAGGTAGTCTATGAAAAAACCGGTCAGCACTTTTTGCGTTCTTAAGCGAAATCCCTCTCTGTATATACCAGTATAGCTGCCCACCTTTAATTACAGTACCCTTAAAACAAGATAATCATAGCGATCATAACCCTATTATATTCGGACCCTTGTCGGGAGCGATCGGGCTCCTTCGGGTACAGTCGGGGTTAATTAGCCGACCCCAGCTCCCAGCGGGCTACGGGTACAATCGAGAACAATTGTTGTGTAGCGAATTGTCGGATCTCTATTGATCACTGAGGGCTATTTTTGAATTGTTAGCATCTAAAGTTGTGTTAATGATCAGGTGTGACAAAATAGGGGTAACAAGTGGGATGAAGTTATTGGACTGGAAACCGACCGCAACAACGATGATCGAGTTTTTGATTTTAGAAAGAAAACATTTTTATTTTTATTTGGGACTCTTTACCCTAGTACGAATCACGCAGTACTTATAACTGTTAATTTTTGATAGCTAAGTTCTATTATTTATTTTGTCTGCTACCTATTTAAACCAAATTAAACTCAAAACTCAAACTCAAAGGAATTACAGGCACTTTAGAATTGTCAAGGGGTCATTCAGTCGAAAAGGTGAAGCTGGTTGCCCGATCCAAAGCGTAGCCTATGGAGAAGAACGGGCAAGAAATCACATTTAATATTTCTCCATCATACATTATAGAATGTGTTGGACATACTTGTAGGCATTCATCATAAACGTCACATTGTTATCAGAATCGCTTTCCGCTAAGATTCTTCAGCTCTTCACCAAAACTCTTAAAATCTACTTAAGACCACAAGTCCTATGACATTTCCAATCGCGTCTTGGACGGATATCACTTGTGAATCCTCTTACGCATAATGAGCTCAGGACACATCCTCGAGCACAGAAGCAGATCTCATAACGTTGCGCGGGCGCACCCGTCTCGTTAATTGTGCGCTTCCCGTCATCAGGTTACATTGAGTAGGGTTGCAACATTAACAAAGGATTGCAAGTATTGATATTTTTATGGCTTTCCTTGCTTGTCCAGTGATGAACTTCTTTACACGTTCACGTATTTAATTGTCTTTGATAATTTTATTATTTTTGACCACTTTCTTTATATTCTCAGCTTTCATATGGATTTTTGGTTGGATTAAATATAAAATATCTTAGTTAATACTAATGTTGGGCCTAACCGCAAAAAAGCAGCAAATTGTAAAATTAGACTTTCCCACTGAAGACAGATCACTGAAATTAAACCTAAAGCAGTACTCCTGCCTGCAAGAGCATGAAGTGGATTTTGGACATCTTAATTTATTTTGGGCCAACAGCTTGGATTTTTGTATCTATTGTAGGTGGGCTGACAGTTGTAACTTGAATATTGTTCTAAAATTGTATAGGTAATTCTCACTTGATTTACTAACACTGTCTTAGAGTAAAATTGCCAGCCCTACCACTCGATCGGAGCATCGCTGCGCGCGCGCCGGCCGCACGACGGATATGCCGCGCGGTTTGATCTCGCGCATTTGCCATCCACCGACCGTTATAACGTTCTTAGAAATCAATTCCGCTAAAATTAAAAACATACATCTGAATTAAAATATAGTCGTCGTCATTTGAAACGTCTTCGTTAATTTGTTTTTTCCGGATTTATGGAAATTTTATGTGACATGAGATAAAATAGTTTGGTTACGACCACGTGCTACTAAAATGCTTGAGTTGTGTGGTCTTCAACTCAAGCATTTTATTGGGACATAGTTGTTTATGTGAAAACTCGACCAACTACTAAGTATAGCTACGTTAGGAATCCCACAATTCTATTAACTAAGCACTAATAACAGTCTACAATTTTGACGATAAAAAGTGCCTTTCATATGCCCATTTGAAATAATCGATTTGACTTTCAATTCGACTTTGAATAATTCTAAGCCAATTTTCAAAATTAAGGTTGGATAATATTATGCTATAAAACGATTTTGTTAATCTAGATGTAAGTTATTATAAGTGTTTGCTGTTCCTTATAATGTACTTATAATCTTCAAAGTTACGATTTTCCTCAATAATGTCATTGTCAGCGGACAGAGCGAAGGTATCACCGAATATTACCATTACCTACAGTAGTCATTTTATTATTATTATATAAAACGAGCATTTTTTCCAAGATACAGCCAATTAACTAACTAATAGACGGAAGATAAACAATAAGATATCTAAAAGTTTCTTATAATAAGTAAGACAACTCTACGATATCGCTAATCTTTTATAAAGCCATTGTATTTCCAACAGGCCACAATGGATTAGATTCATTATTTATAAGCCAAGCGTTCGTAGAAAATGTAATCAACGATTAATCGGAAAAATCTACAGTTGCAACGATAAAGGTAACTAATAACTTGCTTTGTCTTTCTTAGAAAAATGTTACAGAAAATAACATAACATCACCCCTGTATGCAAAGGGTTGTGCAGAGGTGTACCTACCTACCTATACAGTAGTTTAAATTAAGATGATTTCAGATTAACTAGTACCTACTGTTGAAAAGTCATAAAATCTTTGAAGTTGAAGTTAGGGAACAGCGCACACTAAACTTTAAGTGTGACTTTTAAAGTTGTTTTTCCAAAAACATATACTTATTTATTTATGTATTTGGAATTTAAATCGCGAACACAATATTCAGTATACCTATAATTCGCCAGTTATATATACCTAAGTCCCATAATATAGTCCACGGTAGGTAAGTAGGTATAATTTGTTTAATATGCGGAATCTACGAAACGTATGCTTTAAAGAGACGCAAAATCCGGATGTCAAACGATTGCTTTTTACACACAAGCTTTTTTAATTTACCTTAACCTAAACCGCCTGTTCATCAAAACATCTTGACAAGATTTTTATTTACATTTAAAAAATCTACGAAATCACAATGTTCAAGTGTCAAAACGGATTAATAATTCACCCAAAAAATTACCTCTTCCATTAAATTCAAAACAGCTACTAATTCTTCTTAACAGTTAAGATTAATACAAACATCAAAATGCAACGTTGATCTAAATATTAAAGTAACTAATCCTCTGCAAGATATGTCAGATATAGCGCGATTCTGTGAAGTTTTATTTTTTAATCGGCAACGACATGGCGCGACGACAGCCAACGATGTGTTCCGCGTTGAAAAATGACTTTACAGGAATTTTAGATGGCATACTTAAGTCCATACGATGTGACGTATGTAGGACGTGGCGGAGTGAGAGCTATGCGATGCGAAAGATATTTATTTCAGCAATGTACTTTCTTGTGTTCATTATTATTAAATTCCTTGTTGAATGTGACAAATTGCATCACATAGGTCGGACGTTGTAGTTTTTATTTCTGTGAATTGAGTAAATTGGACCGTATCGATTTATTTTGTGGGCGATGGGCCAACGTACTGCCATCAATTAGGTGTCACGAAAGTATACCGAAAAAAATGTGTTGAAATTATTAATAGGATACCGTTTAATAATATAAACAATATTTATATTGTAAAACTATTTCTCTTGATAAATTGGTCTGTCGGAAACGAATACATAAAAAGATCGTAATATTCAAACTGCTTAGTATTTATTAACTTCTGCACATTTCCGAGTCAACGAACACAAAGATATTTACATAACATATCATCACGCCTTCAAGTTCCCCAAAGGGATGGACAGAGGTGTGCTTCTAGTAAACCCACATTTCGCCAGTTATATTAAAGTCCCATGTAATAAGGGGTGAGCCTATTGCCATCAACCGGGCACAAATCCAAACTCCGGCTGAGAACTTCCAGATAGAAAAACCCAATAACACTTTGCCCGACCCGGGAACCGAACCCAGGACCTCATGCTCAGCAGGTCTTAAGATCACTAGATCAACGAAGCAGTCCAAAACTAAAATATCTCTATGAATAATAATAATAATAATAATAATAATTTATGGCAACACCAATGTCAACATATCAAGTAATCTTTAATACATTTAAGTTATATTAATTTTTAAAAGCATTTTTGATAATTCATGTGAAATTCTACAACCATAGCCCAAATACCTAATTTAAATTAAAATAAATAAACTCACAATGAACCATAATGATGTAATAAACTTAAATCAAAAACTGCCGAACCGGAGGTGACACCTATTCTGTCATGTCACCTTCGAAAAAACCAAATAAATAAAGAGTACGAAAATGTTGACAAGATCAGCCGCCGCTAGACGTGCACGCCTACCACCTCCGGACTCTTCGCTCAGCTCCGCCTCGCCGCCCGCGCCGCTGGTATCCAGCCCCACTGTGAGCGCTGTGACGGCACCGGCCGCGGCAGTTGCGTCGAGCTCGAGCGACGAGTATTTCTCTCCGCCCACGACGCCACCACCTGCTCGTCGACGGGGAGGACGCCGGCCGCCGGACAGCTTAGGACCTCGAGGCCCACTGGCCTCTGATAGGGTCCCAGCTCCCGGCGGAAGTGTGCAGCGCATGAGATGGACAAGATCCATCAATGAAAATGTCATGCGCTCATACTATGGGGCTACAGAGGGGGGAAGCAATCTGACCGCGTACCGTGTTCGGATGCTCTCTCTTTTTCAGGTGCTTGAACCAGCTGTCAACGTATCGGCACAACGACTGTCGGATCAGGTGCGGGTTATCCAACGTAATCATATGTTGGATGACACTGTACTTGATCGCCTGCGAAATGAAATACAGAGTAGCCATGCCATCGCCCCCCAGTCGCAGACTGCTGTAATACTACCGCAGTCTAATACAAGTCATGCTGACGAGGGGAGTAATGATAGGGCTACAAACGTAAGTACCCAGTGCAATGAGGAATTGAGTAGTGCTTTGGAGGATGCGATTCAGGAATATCGCTTCATGTCGCCCGAACTTAGGCCACGCTTACCTCGTTTGCCCATGCATAACAAAAATAGGGCGCTGGTGGCGGTCCTGAATTCGCAGTTGTCAAAATATTTTGATGACTGCGAAGACCTCACCGATACTCATTCTATTCTGTACTGCGCGGCTGTAGCGGCATGTCGTGTAGCTCACGTCAAATTTACCAATGACTCTAGAGCTACACGACCGAAACCAGCCGTACCAGCTTGGCAGTGCAGAATTGAACGTCGTATTGGTGGGGCCAGAGCGCTCATTGGCAAACTAATCTGTTTCAGGGAGGGCAATACTCGCCCTAGAGTGATGCGCTTTGTGAGACGGGCGTTCTTGGGGACTGATATCAGTCCTCAAGACTATACGTCTTGTGTCACAGAGCGCATCGACTTCCTGAAGCAGAAAGTGTATGCATGGGCGAACCGTATTCGTCGGTATAAGCGGCGAGTAGAGCGATACACTCAGAATCGCACCTTCCAGAGTGATGAAAGGTGGGTTTATAGGGATTGGGAGCGACCGGACCAAAGTGTGGCTGACACGTGCCTACCGGATGATGATGCCATGTGTTCTTTCTGGCGCAGTATCTGGTCGGTGCCTGTCAGTCACACCGAAGGTGATTGGGCTCGGGATGTCGAGCGAGCCTGTGATCCAATACCAGAAATGGAGGCTATTACCATCTGCCCCCAAGATGTAGCTCGTGCAGTCCGTCCGTTGCCTAACTGGAAGTCTCCAGGGCCGGATGGGCTGCATAATTTTTGGATAAAATGGTTTTCAAGGTCACACGCTCGCTTGGCATCTCAGTTCCAGACTGCTTTGGAGTCTGGTTCGCTACCCCAGGTCCTAACGACAGGAATTACCCACCTGCTCCATAAATCAGGTAGCACCGCGGAACCCAAAAATTATAGGCCGATCACGTGTTTACCGACGGTCTATAAAGTTCTTACATCCATTTTGAGAGCTAAAATTAACAAACATATAGACACCAACTTTATCATGTCTGCCTCTCAGAATGGATGTAGGAATGGGTCCCGCGGTACTAAGGAGCTACTCCTCATTGATATGACCATTAGCCAACAGGTTCGTCGATTCCGAAAGGATCTGTCGACATGTTGGATAGATTATAAGAAGGCCTATGACTCGGTACCACATACATGGCTCATAAGGGTGTTGGAGTTGTATAAAGTAGATACAACTCTGCGCACCTTCCTGATGTCGTGTATGGGGCAATGGAGGACGGTCCTTCGCTATCCAGGATGTCGAAATATTCAGAGGAATAGCGAACCGATAAGGATCGAGCGAGGCATATTTCAGGGTGATAGTTTGAGTCCGCTTTGGTTCTGCTTAGCCTTGAACCCTCTAAGCACATTGCTGGAGGATTCAGGTCTAGGCTATCGGCTGAGGAGAGGTGGTCAGGTTATATCGCACCTCCTCTACATGGATGACCTAAAACTCTTTGCCCCTAACAATTTGCAACTGATGGAGCTACTGAAAGTAACTCAAACTTTCAGTAACGCCATTAGGATGGAATTTGGTGTGGACAAATGTGCGGTCATGCATGTAAAGCGAGGGGAGATTGTGGAATCTGTGGGAAATCAACTCTCGGATTCCACAAACCTTAGAGCCCTCTCCGCATCCGAAACCTATAAGTATTTGGGTATGTCGGAAGCGTTAGGGATCAATGTTACTGACATGAAGCAATCGTTGAAGGAACGCTTCTTTGGCCGCCTGAAAAAAGTACTTAATAGTCTTCTATCAGGCGGAAACAAGGTGCGCGCCTTCAACGGTTGGGTCATGCCGGTTTTGATGTACTCTTTTGGCATACTCAAATGGACTCAGACCGAACTCGACGCCCTAGATAGGAGGGTTCGTACACTACTGACTGCAAATCGAATGCATCACCCACGGTCATCGGTAATGAGGCTGTATATCCCGCGAAAGTGTGGAGGTCGAGGGTTTTTAAACTCTAAGACCCTCCACAATCGCGAGATATGCAGTCTTAGGGAATATTTCCTAGAAACCGACGTGGGGATGCATCGAGATGTAGTCATGGTGGACAAGGGCCTCACCCCGCTCTCCTTGGCTAAAGAGAACTGGCGCAAACCAGTAGTGCTTGACACTAATGATCGCATGGAGGTATGGCAGAGTAAGGAGCTTCACGGACGCTTTTTCCGGGCCCTTCATGGACCCGATGTAGATTTACTAGCGTCCGTAGCCTGGCTGCGTTTCGGTGACCTCTTTGGAGAAACCGAAGGTTTTGTTTGTGCAATTATGGACGAAGTTATGATGACGAACAATTACCGGAGATTTATTGTGAAAGACGGCACGGTTGACATCTGTCGGGCATGCCACCGGCCGGGGGAATCAATCAGACATATCATCTCCGGGTGTTCCCGTCTAGCTAATGGAGAGTACTTGCATAGACACAACCTTGTAGCCAGGATAATTCATCAGCAACTTGCTTTGAAATACAGCCTTGTGGAATCGGAGGTGCCGTACTACAGGTATGTGCCCGACCCAGTTCTCGAAAATGGTAATATCACGTTGTACTGGGATCGATCCATCATCACTGACAGGACTATTGTTGCCAATAAGCCTGATATAGTGGTGGTGGATCGATCAGAGCGGCGTGCAATGATTGTTGACATAACCGTCCCACATGACGAGAACCTCGTGAAAGCCGAAAAAGATAAACAAATCAAGTATCTTGACTTGGCTCGCGAGGTTGTCGACATGTGGGATGTGGACTCAGCGATCATTGTACCGATAGTCGTGACTGCCAATGGGTTAATAGCCAAGAGTCTCGACCAACACCTAAGGAGGCTCTCGTTGGCCAGCTGGATCAAGGGCTTGATTCAGAAAGCGGTACTTCTGGACACGGCCCGCATTGTCCGGAGGTTCCTCTCTCTGGAGCCCTGACCGCCGGTAGCTTGGACCCTGTTCCCGATACCGGTGGGCTACTATTTTTTATATTTTTAAATGTTTTTATATATTCTTTTTTATATTCTAATATTTAAAAATATAATTTATATGTAAATAATGAAATAAAGGAAATAATAATAATAATAATATTCCACAACTATCACACAACGCCATCTAGTCCCAAGCTAAGCAGAGCTTGTGTTATGGGTACTAGACAACTGATAAACATACTTATATATTTCTAAATACATACATATTATAGATAAATTACAACCAGACACAGAACAAATGATCGAGCTCATCACACAAACATTTGTCCTGGGTGGGAATCGAACCCACGACCTCCGGCATAGCAGTCAGGGTCACTAACCACTAGACCATCAGGCCTGTCAAAAAAATAAAACGCTCAAACGCAAATGTTCAAAGCTCATCGCTTGCAGCTCGCCTCCCTCTACCACACAACCACGACCGCGGTATATTTTCAATCACAATTTGTCAGTTCGATCCCGCCAACAGTATTCCGTGCATCAACATCAACATTTCCACGTAGTAGATAAATGAACGACTTCTACTGAAACTGAAGCTTTCATAACATTGCTTCGAACAGTTTTTAACGTTATTTTTATGTGTTGAAGATAGATTAGTGAGTAGTATTCGTGTCTGTTGTTTCATTAGTAAGATGGTTGTTTATTTAAGTTGGGCCATTTTGTTTTCCGAGATTTGTAGGAATTGTGTTCCGAGAACGTGCATGTTGTAGTAAGCTATTAGGGGACACTCAGGGACATTGGAGGTTTTATATTTCGTAAACATGTTTGATTGTTTATTGTTCTTATGAATTACTAGCTTTTGTCCGCGACTTCGTCCGCGTAAAATTTCTCATTCTCCCGACCTACCCCGTCGCATCGCATGGCCTGCCCGCGCTGTTACTTCGTTTTCGCTTAGCATTCTTTCTGCACAGCTCCTAAGGGTCATAGCGTGATGTTAAATAGCCCATAGCCTTCCTCATGAATTGGGCTATCAAATGCAAAAAGAATTTCAAATCCAACTGGAAGTTCCAGAGTTCCCCTACATAAGAACAAACAAACAAATTTTACCTCTTTATAATATTAGTATAGGTATAGATAAGTATTTCTGAATTTCATAATATTTTATAGCATAACATAACATCACGCCTGTATTCACCGAAGGGTCGGCAGTACCTATAGTACACCCACATTTGGCCAGTGTGATAGGGGCGAGCCTATGTATGCCATTAACCGGCACAAATTCAGTCTTCGAGCTGCTACTGAAAAATTCCAGATGGATGAATCCAATAACACTGCCCGACCCGGGAATTGCACCCAAGACCTCATACTCAGCAGCACTGCTTGCGGCCACTAGACCGACGAGGCAGTCAGGATCATGGTCAGATGAGGATGATAGTCAGGTTTATAATTATTATTATCTGCGGAAGAATTTTACTCAGTAGCCGAATAGTATCTAAGTTACTGAAATAAAATATTTTCCCTTTTTTAATTACCTTCTGAAATTATTGTTATGAGTGCTTTAACTAGTTAACTTATCAGATCATCTATTTTAATAATCGCTTCGCCACAACAGCTTTCAACCGGCATTGTAAACCCACCCTTAGGTATACATATGACGTCACAGTACTGACCATTTCGAAGTTCGTGTTACAAAGTTTATAGCGTGATTTATTACTCAAATATCAACTTTAAAAATTCAATAATACGGTTTTAAATTGCTTTGATGACGCCCGAACGAGCGTTGAAACTTTAATGAATGATAATTTGAATAAGCTCTTTAAAAATTAATATTGGGATGTATCCAACGGAAATTGTGTGATTGTATAGTTTTTATGCGAAATCGCGGTTTTATAGTGTGATAGATGTTTTAATGTAGTTAGTGTAAAGAAAAATGGTTTATTGGTCGATATTTTTTTTAAACTTTTGAAGAAAATTACATTTAATTGTCGACAAAGACATGCGCACACGCTAGTTCATGCATTAGCTTACCCTTACCTACCACATATTGCAGAATATGACAGTCCACTCGTCTACCTCGCATGTGGACACTTTTAAATATTCCGAGATAAAACTCTCCCCAGCATATCTAATTATCCTATAATGTTTCCACTGCTGGGACACAGGCACAGGCCTCGGATCCTCTATGTGAGAGGGAGTGGGCCGTGATCCACCACGCGGGTCCAGTGCGGGTTGGTAGACGTGACATGTTTTCAACTTTTTGGTTCTAGGGGTTCTAGGACATTCCTTACGATGTTTTCCGTCACCGTTTTGAGAGCAGTGGTGATAAAGCCATTAACACAAAGTAAAGGGCTTGACTGGGTTCGCATCTAAGACCTACAACTCGTAAGTCGTGACCGTTACCACTGGGCCACCAATGCTCACCCTATTTTTCAGGTACCTATTAAGCCATATCAGTGGCTGATTTCTTTAAAATTAAAATTCTGTGTTTGTCCCGAAACTAATAACTACCGAGATGACGAAAGACTCAATGGGAAAAGACATGTTGCGTTGACATCAAATAAATTGGGATAAGTATAAGGGAAAGATGATCACCATCTTTAGTATATACAGATTTATCCTGAAAAACGATCCAAGGAAACTTATTATAGTAACAAAGTAAAATACTGATTCACATCTCCCAAACCAATCAAGCAATTCATTCAATATTACAAGCCTAAACTCTGAACAAAAAGAATCTCGACACCCAATTCATTATTTGAAAGTCCCTTGTCATTAAGGGTCCCTAAATTGCGGGGGCCTCTCTTGCCGCGGGGCCCGGGTTGATGGCGGGAAGATAACGCACGTGCGCTACACACCGCAGTCAGGAGCCCTTCAGAAGTGATGAGCAGGCATTCTGATGGATAAATGTATGTTTGTCCATTGATTTATTGGTTGACAGTATTTTTTATTGCGAGCCATTTTTCTCTGCTCGTTATTTTGTTGGTGTAAAAAATGTGAACTTCCCGTTTGACCGCTAGGGGCGTAATTGCGGAAAACCCTTAATTCTTTGGCTGTCTTTAGATTTGGTTGGCTGCAACTATTCAGATATAGTTTGCGGGTGAGTGGGTCTGTGATTTTATGCTTTCATAATTATATCAATCCATTCAGACAGAGGAATTATCAGAAAGACGAGACCAATTTTTTTTTCCTTCTTTTGACTGTATTTTCTGTCGCCTTTGATTTAAAATAATGTTAATTCAAACTAAGCTTAGCGTAGGTATCTATTTCTAGCAAATATTGAAAAAGTTTTCCCTATATCTACCCAATGTGAATCCAGCCTAAGTTAGTCCATTTTCAACACAACTTTCAAAGATTTTTCGGTCTGAACTTGTAACAACCTCCTTTGCAAATTACAGTTCTTACAATGTAAGAATAAGAACATACTTATTTCCAAATACCCGCATTTAGCCCCGCACGCAATGTGTGCTATGTCACACGGTGAGTCCTATTATGGGGTTGCAGAGAGTTGTAGGGGGTCGGAGGGGGTCGGAGGGGGTCGGAGGGGGTCGTCAACATTTTTGTGCAAGGGTGGATGGCGTATTAATGAAGTGTTATTGTTAATTATATCAGAGGTAGCTCCGAGCTATGCTAATTGGGCGAGAGGGTGCTACAATATCAGCTGTTGTTTAGAATTGTCGATTCTTGTGAAGGTGGTTTTGATAAGGATTTATTTATTATATGGGTAACGCCTTTATCGGATCCAGCTGAGGGTAGGTTTAGTTGGGTTTATACTTTTAAAGGTCAATGGAATTCATAGATATAATCTCCTCTCTTCCTAGTTTTTGATGATAGTTTTTTTCGTAAATATTTAATGATTTTTCTTCCACAATTAATTAAAAATTTGTTATAATAAATAATCCTCGAAGGGGTATACAGAGAGGTATATCATAGTACCTACACCGACACTGCCAGTCATGTTTAAATATCATAATAATACCACTCTGATACGATTAACCAGGCATTAGTTAGGTACTTGATGTCATTAATTAAAAGACACCAATAACACTTTGCTCCTTCCGCGGATCGAACCCAAGACCGAATGCTAACCATTTGTAAATCCATCAAAATGAAAGCCAATTCTCATTGCATTACAAAATTAGTATGCAGATGACATACCTACCCATAGTACCACAGACAGATTGATAATGTAATCGCGTAATCATATCAATGCGCTTAGCTTAGTGATAACGTTATGTATGTGACCGCAAGCTGTGATTGACTTGCGGTCACCTTTGAACATGCCGATGGTGATAACGTAGGTACATACATTCATAGTGCGGTGGAGACTATGTATATGTACATAGTTTTGTGTATAACGTGTCGTGACGTGTTGGAATGAGGAGTATGTATAGGTTGGTAGAGAGAGCTTTTAATGTATGTTTATGTAGCGATGATTTTGATATTAGATGTAATGCTTGTTAAATTAATAGAGTGCTATTATATACCTAGTACCTAGGTAATTAATCGTTGTGAGTGATTTTGGTATCACTGGCAAAGGAAGGTGACGGACACTGTTGTTGTTCGCTCAGGAGGGTTCTGCTGATTTCCTTCAATGAACCTTGCCTTATATATGATGCTTGTAATGGTTAGTCTTTTATGTGCAGGAAACCTCGTTTAGGAAGCATCAGGGTAGCCCACGGAATTAAAAATTTCTTACGTGTTTTGCAATTTGTAGATCAGTGTCAGGTTGTATGCTGACTAAAATGTGCTTCGCGACCGTAACTAATATGACTTTAAAGAATCATAATAATTTTAAACTTTTATTTAAGTACCTACCGATTTCTAATGCTAATATTTTTATAACAAAGCTTTCACTTTTCACAGATTTTTTTTCAACTTTGACAGTAGGTAGCTATTTCGGGATACCTTCCCGGAAAAATACATAACACGTAAATAGCGAATATTGTTTTCACAGACAGTGTACTAACGAAAAAGCTGAAAGCTCTTTTTTTCATTGAGGATATTTTCCGGGAAAATCATAACTCTTCAGTGGGTAGAGTTTTGGATTCGAAAATTCGTAACACAGTGGCTATTAAAACCTACGTAAGTCAGTACAGCTGCAGCAGTACAATTAAAAATGTGTGCTCCGCGCTCTCCTAATTGTCTCTCCGCCGAGCACTCCGCAGAGTCCGCAGGTTTCTACACACGCGGACGACTTCCGTTGGCTTTGGAAATGCTCTTTTTCAGGGGTTGTCGAGGTATTCGGGAAAAACATGGAGAGTGGGCAAGAATTAAGTAACTAATGAAAACGAAATCATTTAAACATTAAATAATCTCACGTAAATGATTACAGAGCACCCAAAGAAAAGTTGCGCCTCGCAAAAAAAAGCAGTTTAAAGTATTCTCTGAAAGAATTTTTTCTCTGAAGACAAGTTGCACCACTTTACGGGCTACTCCACCCGTAAAGTGGTGCAACTTGTCAATTTTAAACAAGCCGACTTTTAAAAAGAATCCACTTCAAGGGCCTTCTCTCCATAAAACCCAGAAAACAAAACACAAATCCACCAAAGACTAAAAAAAAAAACTGCAACGAAAAACAGACAGTCAAACACTATAATGCCTACACGTAGTCTAAACACGCACCAATTAAGCCCACTTAGAATATAATTTAATACTCGCACTCGAACAAGGCGGCCTGGTAGGTAGGTCGGTAGTAGGTACAGTCGCGATCAATTAAGGCGCGTGTCCGGGCATTTTTATGCTAATATCTCCGCCGGTGGTCCCGAGCCAGCCGGCGTCCGGGGTACGGGACAAAGAGTATACGAGTTAGAAGGATGTAGGATTGCAAATGAGTAGTAATCGTTTGTGCCTATGGAGTGCTATCATGGATGACAGGGCTTTTAAGGAAGCTGCAGTTATTTTTATGAAGGGTATTCGACCTAGGTATTTTTAAAAGAGTAACCGTGGAGTTTTTTGCCGGTTCTTCTCCATAGGAAACGACCAATTGGAACCGTGCAGCTTCTGACATTTCATAAGTGCCCATGTAGGTTTATGTTTGATTTTGAGGTAATTAGGTCGGTACTAAGGCTGAGATATATAAATGTTACTTAGCACGTACTTTGGCTAAGCGTTATTCCAGTCATTTTCACACAACTGTTAAACTACAGAAAGTGCACGATAGTGACGGGAACATGTCTCATTCAAAGCATGTGCTAAGTAACTAAAGATTGAGAAGAAATCTCAATCTCATGATTTCTCAAGATTTCTTGAATTTTGATTTGAAGAAAACTTTTAATTCATAACAGTGTGTCTATGAACCTACGCTATGTGTTAAGGTCTTTAATTTTTTTTTATAAGTAATACAAATTTACTTTTTTATTTCATAATTAAATCAAGGTAGACAATACGAATGAAAAGAAATCTTAAGTTATTTGTAGAAATATAACTTTGAACTATTTTAGCTCTAAAATAACTTCGTAACAAACAGACAGGATCCCTGATTTCCTTTCTTTCCTAAGCATGTCAATTGTCAATGCCTCATCTGCCTCATTTTATTAATTAGTCTATGGTCGTCCGCCATCCGGTTTCGGATACAATACACAAACCCTCGTCATTGATTTAGAAACATCAATTAGATTATTATCTGCTCTCGATATTAGGAAGAATCAGATAATTCGATTATCTATCGATTTTATTGAACGAGTATCGACAAGGCTCTTAGCAAAGCGATCGTTTAAATATTAATACGAGTAGACCTGTGCGTCGGCGTCGGTTCAATTTCCGATTATTTATTGTATTGATAACGAAGCTTCTTATGGATAATTAATATGAGTTTGTTTTTATAACTTTAGAATTGATTGCTTTAATTTTGTGTTTAGAAAAAAATATTGTTTTCTTTTTTAAAGGATTTATGAAAATTAAGAAAATAAGTTGCGTATCATTTCTTATATCTTTCGTTGGAATAGTGATGAGAAAACCGCACTAAAATATATAATTGCTCCCGTCTTGCTCCCGTCCATCCTGTTTGAAAAAGGCTACTCTGTTTGTCATATTATGTCGGGAATAGAAAGTTCACGCCATCACGTGCAGGATGGGTAGACTCCTTTTTTCGCAACAACGTACTTATAAGCCTCTTAACAACGTAGAGCAACAAATATATAATTATGCAATCAGAGATTACCAATTTGTTTTTAACTAGGTATTATGTACCTAATGAGATCCTTGTTCAAATTCTGTATAGCTGTCCTCTGTTTGATATTAATTATCTTATCGGAAAATCTCCGTACTTGATGTCAAAATTAACTCGATTCCTACAGCTTTTATTTTTCACTTAACAACAAACACCAAGCATTATAAATGCCATTACACCTCCCATTTCAGCAGCATCCACTTAAGAGCAAGTCCTTTATCTACAGCATCTTATCTGCATAAGGCCCGGTGCTCACGAGTGACCATTCCCGATTAGGGCTACCTAATTAGCACCTCGGGAGATTGCCCGCGAGTTATTTTAAGGGCCGATAAATGCGACTTTCTCGTCGCGTGGGGGAATTGTTTTATTTTAGAGGTATTTATAATGAGAATGAATTGTAATTGCCGTTTAAAATGTATAAAGGAATGTTGTTTTTAATTCAAATTCAAATTCTTTATTATTTTAGTTTAGAAAATGTTTTTGTACTGTTCGTTTGGACTTTGAAAATGAAAATTGTTCAGTTTTATTGTGTTTTCTAACGTAAAATTGGCCGGAACATAGCGAAGATATTTTCTCGGAACATGATCTAATAGTTTTCGCGAAATTGCTGTGGCGGAAACGCTTATTAAATAAACGTGTTTATAAAAGACAGAATGTGAAACTAATCAATTACTTCCTCAAAGAATACAGACCTCATAAAACGCTTCAAATTAATAAAATGCTTTTAAAATGACTGGCTCGTTACTGACACCATCAAATAGCCACATGTCATAAATGAGAATGTCATCTGTCACTAACAAACGACGGATAGTGCACACTAACCTTAATACACTAGATAACTTCGCCTGTCATCAGACTAGTATAGAAACTCATTTGTTTGAAACTTTTCCCAAGCCCCGCCCGTTTGAAAGTTTGCCAAATTGTTCTGTTCTACCAATGGGAGGGGAGCACGGTAGGCCCAGTTTCTGTCGGCCAATGAGCGTCGAGCGCGGGCTGCGTTGGCGCAGGTTTTCGTTTTGCAATTCAATGAGTTGTCTAATTGATGTTTTGTTTGGCATTGATTCGGGCCATTGATGATGTTTGTTAATGAGCCGTAATTATGTGGTTCTTGATGGCCGATGAGAGGAAGTGACGGTCATTTGTCGAATGTCTTGTTTCTCATTAAAGTTGTTTCTGTGTCAAGGAATTTTGTGGAATGATATATTTTGGGTTGTATTGGATTTCGTTGGGGCTTCGAACGATATATTATTTTTATTTGATTGGGGAAGTGGTATGAAGTTAACTGCAAACGCTTACCTACTGCGAGAATCAAAGCATTCACTGCATTGCGCTTATTCGGCACTTAAAAATCTCAATAAGAAAAATAAACAATTAATAATAATAACCATTTCTAGAATAAGTACCTACTGCCTATTTACATTATTTCTAAATGATTTTTGAATAGGTATATGATTTTGTTAACAACTTTAAATGTCCAACAATTAATATCCTACCTAATGTTATAATCGCCTCACTCACACACCCACGCACAACATTGCATGCTCCTCGTCTGTGTGCACAGGTCCCTAATAAAATTTATCAAAAGCATGTTAGTACAAAGTGGCATTTTATTTAATAGAGTTTAAATATAAATTGGTGGAGTGCCAAGTTTGTGCCACTCGGCAAGTTGGCAAGTCCGACGGTGCCAAAAACTGCTCGGCGCATACACTTGCAGATATTGCGATAGAGGAGTGCTAACTGACGCGGGGTTAGGCAGACTGGATGTGGCAGGGTGGAGGAGAGTGTTAGGCGGTGAGCGTGGTTGGGATGTTGGACAACTAGGATACTTACTAATGCTCGGTTCCTATAAACAAAAACGAATCGTATTGCCTATCATTGGTGGCATTTTTTATTGCCAAGTTAAGCATATAAATAGATTCATAAGCTACTTACCTGTGATAGCTACATTAGCTACTACTTCCATATGGGAGGGTCTACTATGTAGAGCTATGAAGTCTTTGCCTCATTATTGGTAAAGATACCAGAGTCTTAATTTTAACCAATAATGGTCCGTATTTTATGCGAGAGGAATGGGCCGTTAGATGGAAAGTTGAGTCTCAATAACCTAGCAAAAAAAACTGTCAGTTTTAAATACTAGGTTTCACAGTTGTGTATGTAATGTACTGTAACTCATGTAGGGAACTGTCGGTGGTAGCTGGACGTTGAAAAATACTATAGGGTTAAATAGGATATTTTCATCCCGGAAAATTAAGGAAGCCATTTAAAAATTCCAGAGAAAATCTGTTTTTAATTTGTAAAAGAGTTGCTTTTGAAAAGCCCCACTATTAATATTTCCAGACCAATAACAAAACGGAAAATTTCAATATCGCTTCCTTCAATTTAGAAACGAACCTCATAAACAATTTAAATCCAGTGCAATATCATACCGACGCCATTTAAATACCAGCCATCATTCAGATACATAAACATTCTTCAAATACCGCCATGACAAGTTAAAAGCTTGCCAGTATTTACTATCGTCTAAATGCGCTATAATTTAGATTTAATTTGGCATGTGATCTAGACTGGAAGTGGGACACTTCGTCACTGTCTGGTTGTGACTGAGGAGCTTGTCAATGGTTGGCCAAGTCGCTTACGTCTAACCTTGGGCTGGAAGACGTGATATGACATGTAATTGAGCGACTAGGGTTTCCGTTATTAATAATGTCACCTGAGCAAGAGCATTGAAAGACGAGGGAAGATTCAAGGTACGAGTTTAGTTCTAGTTAAGGTATCATCATCATCATTTCAGCCGAAAGACGTCCACTGCTGGACGTAGGCCTCCTCCAAGCACCTCCACTTCGACCGGTTCTGTGCTTCTCGGTTCCAACGGGTTCTTGCGGCCTATAAATCGTGTTATATTCAAGACACTGCATCCGATAGGATTAACATCGTAAAATTCGTCCTTATCCTGCTTTTTGAATGATATTTCCTGCTGTTTTGACTAACCATAGCATTTTATATTCAGCTTTGGAACGTTATAAATAATTTAGTTCATCACGTCAACGTCTCTAGCATGCTATTAAAGTTTCACATTGAGAAAACATTCCCTCTTTAGAATCTTACTTTCAATACCTGCATAGGTATATTATTCGGATAACAAGTCCCATCCAGTAACTGCACATCTGCGGTCCATAAGCATCGAGATTGCATCCGCACAACATTTGTATCACGGCGCGCCTCTCAAGAGGCCGACTTTGATGTCTGCTCAGCTTTGCAGCGCTGCAGCGCCTCAGTGCCTCAGCGCTTCAGCTATCATCTCCTGCGCTATCTGGAACGAATATCGAGCACTTTGTTGGCTTCAATTGAGGATGTTTAGTACGTGTTAGGGTGTTAGTACTTAGAATTGGTGGAGTGTCAGTACTATCTACTTCCCTCGTATCGGATTGAACGTAAGCAGTTCACATAACGATCTGTTGCGGACGAATGGACGAAGATGCTATTGGCATGTTAGAAGTGCTGTGAGAGGGATTTATGAAAGTGTTGTTAATTTTTCTTTTGACAGCGGTGCAGGTATAGTATAGTAGGTCCATCCACAATTCGCCAGTTATGTTTAATTCCCAATGTAGGTGGCGAGCTTATTGTCATCACCTGGACACAAACGAAGACTCCGTGCTGCTGCTGAGAAGTTAATTCCGAGGTAAAAGGTGTTGGCCACTCAGAAAGGCTGAGGAGACTGATTGACCAGGATGTCGTAACTTGTGGAAGGCCTACTTAGTTTAGTTGTGATCCCTTTACTTTAATACTTAATTGTATGAAGATGACACCCAGCAGAAACACAGGAGTAGTGCTATCTAAACTGCATTTGCAATTTATTTGCTAAAAATGTAAGCAAATATGAGTTTATGGAAAAATAACGGGTACGTATCAAAATCCCGAATTTTAAAATACCGATGGACGAAATCCCGAAAATTGAAACGCCGAATGGTTGTTTGGTCGAAAGTTTAAAATCCCGAAAGTTCATTTGCCCGAAAGTTTAAAATCCCGAAGTTTAAAATCCCGAAGTTCAAAATCCCGAAATTGTCACCGTTTCCGAGAAAAACTATTTTTTGTAAACCTAACCTCAAAACACTTAAAAGTTGCCTAATTTTTTTTTAATAATTAACCTATTCTAACTAGTTCGGTTCCAGGTAGCCTACTAAAAATAATCTCTTTTTTTCTATTAGCGCAAGTCGTTTCTGGCGCCTATATTTTGTGTAAAAGTATTTTTTTTTCTATATAATCCTGTCGATTCTGGAACTCGCCGGCCGCTGCCGCGGCACCGCTCGCTTCGCTCGCTCGGCTCGTGCGTAGGGGTCACAGTTTTAACCTAACCTAACCTAACAATTTTTTTAAAAATAATTAGCCTAATCTTTCGTCCATTCGGGATTTCGTCCATTCGGTATTTCGTCCTTTCGAGCATTTGAACATCGGTATTTTGTGTTTCGATATAACGACTATCGGTATTTAAAACTTTCGGTATTTTGAATTTCGGTGTTTTGGACGTCGGTATTTCAATCATAGGTATTATGAACTTTCGGGATTTTGATACGTACCCAAAATAACTTTAATTCCTACATAATAAAGTTCAGTTTACCCTACAACTTCAAACTTTTGCATAACTTTTTCAATAGTGCATGGCATTCACTCAGAAATCAACTTAATTACCTACTATTAAAATAAAATTGATATTTGTTTAACTTGAAGTAACACATACATAAAAGTCTATTCAAATTTGTTTCAAAATGATGTGAAACAAATTTGAATAGACTTTTATGTCTGAAAGATGATTGTTATTAATCGGGCAATAAGTAAGGAAACATCATCATTCGATATGGCGGGTGCATCAGAATATTTCTAACAGTAAAGTAAACGGAAAACTATCGCTTCCATCCCGTCGACTCAAGTCAACCTCAACATAATTTTCTTAATTGGTCCGAAGGCATATTATTCTAGGTTACGCTTGCCGCGGTTGGTACGTCACCCGTGTCACCCACCCGTGGAATGCATGGAAAGCACGTTAAGCCGGTGGTCCCGGCTGTCATTCGTGAATGGTCAGTCGTTACGCGTCGTCAGAAGCCCGGAAGTCTGACAACCAGTCATACCAAGGGGTATCGTATTATCCAGTTACTGAGTTGTGAAGGACAGACAGGCAGTCGCTCCATGTAAAGTACTGGTACTCAGCTGCATCTGGTTAGACTGGAAGCCGACACCAACATAGTTGGGAAAAGGCTAGGCAGATGATGATGATGTACTTATACTGCGTTCGCGATTTAGGTTCCAAATATGTAAACAAATATGTGTTTTTTTAAAACCCACTCATAAAGATTAGTTTGCGCCACAACTACTTAAAACATTTTTATCAGTAGAACTAATAATTCTGAAATTAACTTTATTGTCACTAACGTAAAGTTAGTATTCGTTTAAGTGTAAATTATAACATCAATTGGTAATAAGGATTCCAATAAACTTTAGTCATATTATATTCGTGACAATTTATACAGACCTCCCACAAAAACAATACCATTAACACTATATGAGCCGGCCGCAAGCGATGGGACAATTGACTGGAATGACGTTACAGTCTCGTTAACTCGCTGGAATATCAATCTGTCATCTGCTGCTATTTATATGTCGCGGGGATTTTTATCGCACTTGTTATCGATATGGCTTTTAAAGAGGCATAAAACTGCTCTATTGTTTCCTTGTTTTTTGAATAGGCAACAGTATTTGCACGATCTGCGTAAGCTGCTTCTTCTCTTGTTTCGAAATGAGCTAGAAGTGAAAAGAAGTTCAATACGTCATCAAGTTGTTAGCGTTTGTTGTTTTTGTGATATAATTTAACTTATTTAATATAACATATTATAATGTTCAAACACAATGTAATTTGTTTTCTGAATAAACAATGGAATGTTTATTATTAGTTAGTCACTCGTTGAGAACTTTTGAATGCTTTCTAATACCTAAAGCCCCATTTATACGGTGCAAGTTTGTTGCCTGTGGCATACCATAAAATTGAAGCAACACTTGACTGGCACCGTTTAAATAACACGTACAATTGTTGCACGATTCGGGCAAGTTAGTTGTCGTTCAAAACTGGTAGAGGTATGGTATTACATTCAATACTTAAATTAATTGTACAAGGACGTGCAACTCCATGTTTCGACGAGGCAAAACGTGAACGTGTATGCAATAAACGCCTTGCAATCATTGCCTTAGTGTAAACAGAAGTCACATGCAATTATTGAATGAACAAACTTCCATTACATTTTTGTATACCATTTTATGGAAATCTCACGCATGTAAACACTTGCATGCAATCCATGAATGACAATAATTGAACGTGCTGTATGCGATTATTGCTATTGACCGTTACCTACATACTAAAATAATAAGTAGAATAGGATACTCTTTATTATGTGCATCTTATAAATTACAGACATAGGTAAATATAGAAATATTACAAAGGGTGACACAATGGGCGGTCTCATCGCTAAGAGCGATCTTGTAAAGACAACCTTGAAAAGATCGCTCTTAGCGATAATCGTTTTTTCATATTTCTAAAAGTTCAAACTGCAAGTGAAATTGCAGTTTCCTTCTGAAATCTGATGGTCTAATCCTAATCAACCGATAAACACACCTCATTTCATCACAAATCAAAAACTACTTTCTCAATCTTGTCACTGTGACTTAACTACACAATTAAACTCCCACTGACTAAAGCCTGTAGCATCGTAAAGTTTCAGGAAATGCCTCACAAATCGCCTTAACGCAGCTGACGACTCGATAGTGATGCATTTTTAAACAGACCTAGTCGGCCATGACAGATCGATACCGATCAAGCGTGTGTTAATGAATCGCGCAAACTGTGTTAGTTGTGAGACGGCAGGTCTAAGCCTTCTATAAGTTATTCTAGATTGGATTTACAACGACTATAGACCTGATCTTCAATCAGATTACAAACCGGGATTTTTGCTTTAGCATCATTTTACTAAGTACACGGATATGCAATGGTTGCTATACGAGTAGCACCAGGAAACATGAAGCTACAGGAGCTAGTGCGAATCTTGGGGTTCATTCGATTAATCCAGTCTGGTACTCTGGTCAAACCACGCTGGGGTCGGTACATTTCATTCATTCATTCATAACATCCTTTTACCACACGGGCCTCCAATACAATAAACAATTATTTCTCTTCCACAAAGGTGCCTATGCGCAGACCAAAGATAGAAACTGGTTTTAGTTAAAACTAATACCTACTGAGATGAATGTAAGAGATATTTATAGATGAAGCAGACATGCTGCACCGACAATGAATGAACATTATTTTAGAGATAAAAGCCGCGATGAAATATTGATCCGTCCGTTTGAGAGTTTCTTTATCACAGACAGCCAGATCGAACGACATAATCGCTTATAACACTTATACCTCAGTATTTTAACACCGTTCTGTTTAGGTACGTCAGGGGTTAAAAATTAAAACTTTAAGGCACTCTATAAAACACTCTACAGATACAAAGCCTTAACTGTAGGTATATCAAACATAATGTAATCACCATGTAGGTACTAGACTGAAGTACAAACGTATGCAGATAGCCGGGAGATGGATGGACGCATCTACACAGCATCCGGCGCGCTTCCTGAGCCAGAGAATATTGTTACCGAGCTATATCTCACACAACGCATCAATTACGGGCTATACTTCAAACTTGGTAGCTGTATCGCGGTATCTTGCCTAAGGGTGCTTGCATAAAGAAGCGGGTTCCCTGTTAACACAAGTCGGTTCCCATCGGTTCGGGTGAAACAGACAGGCGCGGTGCGACCGTGCGGCGTGATTCTGGTTGAACAATTTTCATGAAATTTTCAAAGAAATTGTATCGCGTCCTAATAACGCAGGACCTCATATGTAGCGCTTGCGAAAACTAGACCAACGTGGTCAGTTATTTAATTTAAAGTCAATTTAAAAAAAAAACCTATCGTCAATTATAACAGCGCTTCGCCACTCTTCTCAATTATAACCAATTTTGCCATCTCCTTATTAGGAATGACGGAACCACCCATCCTATCAGTGGCAGGTCCGCACGACTCCTCACTCCACAGCCCCTCAGCTCCACACACTGCTATAATTGGACGGTATTCACCTGTAACGAGCCGCTTAATGAGATGAAATAATATGGCAACTAAATGAATTATACGCGCCCCCGCACGAGGATGCTGGAGGAATGGAAGTGGCCCTCTAGCTCTCTAGCCTCTAGTAGATGTTGCTCTACTTAACCTGATTTTTTAAAAGGTTGCATATATTAAACAGTTTTCCAGTTTAAAAAAATACAAAATTGTGTAGTTGTATGATATGTATGTTATATTTGTCATCTTAGGTACTCTGTGCTCACTCATATCGATACAATATCATAAGGAATTTTCACTTCAAAGTCTGAGGCTGCCAAAACGCAGAAAGCAACCGTGGCAATAAATGTTCGTTTCATCTTTGAATGAGAAAAGCCTTTGTTGAAAATCGTAAGTTTTTTTATAACTGCATCTTTCGAGTGTTCAATAACCCAGTCTCGAACAAACAAACAAATAACCTACCTATATAGGTAATTTTGAATCTGATATACAATTAGGTATATCTAATACTCCGCCACTTCCAGCCACTCTACCTCTTCGCAAGCTTTTGATCGTTCATACGGCGCGGAGTAATATCTGTACTTAATTATAAACAGATCGCACACACACACACACACAACATACCAACTACACACACACATACCGTGCACACACATACATTCCGATACACACACATTGGCTGATGAGCAAGCTTGCGCTTTTATGTTATACTTGGTAATCCTGCGGATTTGCTTGCGTGGGTAGTTTTCGTTTAGGATTAAAAGTATCAATAATAAGTTCTGTATCTAATTACATGATTTGTCATTTGTGATGCTGATTAAGACGATAAACAATGATATTTTATGGAAGAGTTTACTGCTATTGGATAAGGCTGTTGGAAAGGTAATAACTTAATAAGCTCTGCCTAATCTTAGAACTTACTTATAGCTTAATAAAAGTAAAAATAACGTTGAATATTGTATATTGTACTTACATAAAAATAGGTTTTTCTTAGCCCAAAAAAAGCGTAATTTAATTCTTGATCTTACAACTATGACGGTGTCGAATATTTATAAGATGCCGCCAAGAGGAAGGAGGGAAGTGACCTCCTGTCTGTTCCCTCAAGAACGCTGATTGTCTCACAAAAGTTGAATAATTCAAAATTTTTGGTTTGTCATACTTTCCTAGGCCCATAGGTATATGAAGTATGTATAACAAGTGGTAGTCTGTGTTAGTAAGTCTTTAAGAAAAGGTTAACCCTATGCTAACTTCAGAATAAAGTCCTGCCAAATATGAGGGCTTTTTGGATGCAAAGGCCTAGCAGACTTGAACATGTCACTTAGACTGTTTCCCTGTGGCACATGACAGTAATCTTATACTATAAGGTCTTATTCAAATACCTAATATAGAACAAAAATAAACCAGAATCGCGCTAGTCCAGCCAACTTCATAAGGTTTTATAATAATTAAAACTTAATTGACCGTAAAATATGGCCGCGATCCGGAAATATGTGCACAACAGTTTAATTGAATATGTAACAGTTATTTATCAGGCTGTTCATTATAATACGCTTTCAACTATCATATATGGAGTATTGATATGATGCGATATTGTTTTCTGTTCCATTGATCAGTGAATTGATTGCTTGAATTTATGGGGCCATGGTATCTACACTAGCTACTGGCGTTTTTGGTACAGCATAAGCATAGGCATAATCACCCTATAATGTTCTCACTGCTGGAACACAGGCCTCCTCTCGGTGATAGGGAGTGGGCCGTAATCCACCACGGGGCCCAGTGTGGATTGGTAGATTTCACATGTCTTCTTATGTCCTTCTCCAGGTCATGGTCTACCCATGTGCCAAATCTGTTCAGCCGTTTTAGTGTGAAAGCGTAACAAACAAACTTACTTTCGCATTTATAATATATCGTTTATTGCGGATCACATATAAAAATACACACAATCCATATAGAATTAGTAACAACAACTTAAAAAATATGTTAGTAAAACTTAAAAACTAACCTAACAACAACTAATCACTACGTGGCTCAACACATGTCGGCACGTGCCTCTGCACCCAATGCCTAATAAAGGGGCTGTCCACCTTGTCAACCAATGTCTTCAGGATGCTATTGGAGCCTCCGCGCAACCTACCCATAATTGACGCCGCCTTCTTTCTCATTATGGCATGAAAATCATCCACACGGGCTTCCGCGAACATCTGCGAAGCGCGGAAGGCCCAGCAACATCCTAAATCCTTTATTATACTGAACGCGTAGGACGCTGTAGGCCCAGATCTGCGTATACTTCACTCACGAGCTGCACGATGCTATTTCGATGCTTCGTTCAAACAAATTGGCCTATCAAATTCTCCAACTAGACTCTCTCATCCTGCGCTACAATGCTCGCTATAATCCACTGCTCACTAACAAACTAACTACCTACTTACCAGTTATCAATGCTATATTCTCTAGGCTAACAACATCCCAGTTGATACAATGCCAATGGCTGGCAACACTGTCATTTGGCGTCAATGCTAACAGCCGTTCAGCTGTCAAGTTTGACAGCTCATCCAGATTAAATTGTACAAGACATTGCTATAGCTGTGTTGACTTGTAATTGTCGTGGTCTCGCTTGAGAGTAGGGGATTTGATCGACTAGCTGCTGTATCTGTGTTATAGGAAGTGACTAATGACCGGTGGCTCAACCTGCGGGGTAATTGCGTAACACACTATCAGTAGCAATGACTTTCATATTGACAGTTCAACAACATTCGTTGCGTTATTTACGTTGTTGAGCAGACACATTTTTCGACCATATGAAGCAATGGATTCGCAATATACTTACTTCAAAATGATACAGATTGTGATTGATAGTGCTTTACGCAGTTAGGGTGCTGTACGCTAGTAATGTACAGGAAGATTTTTTTATCACCATCAAACTTTTTACAGGATGCTCTACCCATGAATACCCATTTTTCGATTTAACATTTTAACAATTATTACCATGTTTTCATCACGTGACTGCTTAAAAAGGGTAGACAGAAGCCTGCTTATAAAAACAAATTATGATCACCAATCCGTCTCCCAAGACGGGTGATTATAGATTCTCAATTGTCCATTAAGAAGGCCTTATGTCGAGACTAAAACGTTACTTAGCGCGTACTTTGGCTCCACGTCCTGTCACTATCGCATAACTGTCAAACCACAAATATTTAATTATGTTTCTGAAGTTACTTTGCCTCTAAAAAAGGATTCGTCCGAAACACCACACAAAAATATTAATAACAATTAAATTCCTGTTTCGACCGGATTGGACGAAACTCAGCGGCCGAAACGCGTACTAACCCAAAATATTGACGGGAACATAATCTACGTCGGAGCATGACCTAAGTAACGTTTATAGATATAAAACTTAATAAAATTCAGCAGTGGGCATGATAGATACATACCTAATAGCTAATGTACCTACCTTTAGATATAATGATACACAGAACTCATAACTTTTTTCTTAATAAATAGATGCCTCACTTTCACACAAACTAATTATCCTCACATTCTAAATTGCATGCCATAACAAGCTAACTTGTGTGAAACAAATTAATGCAATCAAATCGATAGCTAATTAACGAATCACAAACCAGGTATTTACAAACCCATTGGAATGCAAAACGATAATAATTTAATTACTCAAATCGATTTGCTTGTCTAAACCGATTGATCGATAGAATCGATACTGGTTACCGATTCAATCGAGCGGACTCGCGTTCGGTCACGATTAACGTTGTATCGATATCTATTAACTGTTAATAGTATCATGCAGGTTATAAACTTTCACTAATTTGATGGTGATTATAGTGTATTGAGAGCTTATTTAGTGTTATGTAACTTTATAATTAGGTTCCTACTTGTTATATTATGTTGTAACTGCAATTTCTACACCTATTCAGTGCCATGTTTCAGTGCATTCATAAATATATCAGTTCACTAGCGTTTACCCGCGGTTTCACCCGCGTGGAGCTCGGAAATTATAATTACTAATTAAACTATCTGTGTGAATATTTCATCCAAATCCGTTCAGCCGTTTATGCGTGATTGAGTAACAAACATCCAAACATACAAACTTTCACATTTATAACAATAGTAGGATTAATAGGATATTAGAATATGGGTAGGATAGTAGGGTTGTAGGTAAATCCTTAGAAATGATTAACATTTCCTCTCCATTCTGGGTGACGACGTCTAGATTTCTGTACGATATTTTTTCGCCCATCTACATAGAATGACATGACAACCGCTATTTGATGCTTAGGAAGCAGCGGGGTACCTGGTAATATGTAACACACTAACAGTAGCAATGGCTTTCATTTTCACAGTTCAACAACATTCATTGCGTTATTTACGTTGTTGAGCATACACATTTTGCGAACATATGAAGCAATGGATTAGCAATACCTATCCTTCAAAATGATTCAGATTGAGATCATTAGTGTGTTACGCAATTAGGGTGCTGGTTTGTAATCTGCGTTTTGCAATGAGACCCAAACTATTGTAATCTCAGATTAATTAGATACAACACCCGAAGAAAAAAGCTACCTTGCACCAAAAGTTACCCAGCCTATCTTGCGAACAGTCCCAGAAGAACAAAGGGGGTGAAATAATTGATTGTTCGTCCTCCTAGGGGTGAGGGGGGTGAGGGGGTGGGATGAGGAGGGATGACTATCTTCAATGAATAATTGTTCGATTAACGGGGCTTAGTCATTGGCTTCGATCGCCGGCGGCTTAGATAAGCGTAGTGATGGACGGCTCGCTCGATGGATTGATGTCATTTTAACGATTTTTTTATTGTGGATATATTTTTATTTTTTGTAGCTAAAAGATGTTTTCGTTTAGAAATATGTTGGAAGGTCAACTTTGTTTGATAGGTTTAGCGGCAGTGTGAATCAAAATAGTCTAACGTCAACATTTTGCTGTTTGCTGAGAAAACTTCGCGTAAAAGTCCTAGCAAAATATTGTTCTCACCACAGAACAGATATAATTGTTCTGTGGTTCTCACGACACTATGATAACGTGACATTTACGTAAACTAAAAATATAGAGTGTTGTCGTGAATTTATAAAGCCGCACAATTAAACAATTACATGTTAATCCCTGCTATTTACTTATATCAACAATACAATCACTTTGTTAATCGTATTCAGTAAATGTGCAATATCAGTGCAGTGTTAATATTTCTGTCGGACCATAAATTTATTTGCAATCAGTAATTAAATACTGGCTTTATACTGTTAATTGATTTTATAACGATTTCATATAAATCACACGCTTGTATAATAAAATAAACCTGTCTCAAAGTGGTGCACTCAATTAAGTTTAACACCGTTTTTTTACACTATTTATTCACATAATTATTTCTAGGTACAATTACTAGTATTTCTAGGAATCCTGGAACAATTAAAACTAGTTCTTTTTTATAGCTACACTTTCGATAACACATATATAGTATCGATATTCTACCGCTCCATATCGAATAGAAACATAAATTCAAGAATAATAAAATTGTCGATATATTTGTATCGACAGTATCCCCTCCCTACGCAAACCCGTCACAAATAGGGTCGTGTACAATGATCTCGCGAACACGCCGCTTGCGACACCGTGTGCTATTGACTGCTCACTGTTTGTGTATTGTGAGCCTCTCAACTAATTGTTTTACTTATAATTGCCAATAATATTGTAAATAAACGTAGGTAGGGGCTGTGTTTAGTATAAAATATAAAGGACCTACTGGCTAAAGACTAACTTAAATAACTTAAAGGAATAACTTGGCAGTGGAAATCACTTTGGTTATTTTTGATTAAACAAAGTTATGTCCTATAGTCAAATGAATGTCTATTTTTATTTTGATATCGCAAACCTATTAAAAAATCAGCAATAATAGGATTGTGTGTAGTTCACCGGCTTTCACTCCCCCAACCCTGTATTTATACTAAAAATACAAACCGCACCCTATTAATCCGTTGACTCGCTGCATTATATCGATATTGTCCCCTCCCTAGTCAATTGCCCGCACTAATAGGGTCATGTACAATGATCTTGCGAACAAGACGTTTGAGACACTGCGCTATTGATTGCTGCTTCCTTATTATGTGGGTAGTGTGTACGTAGGTTTGTTTTATATTTAGGTATAGTGAGGTTGATGATAATTATTTTAGTGTGTGAATGTAGTTCCTCTGAGTAAATTTAAGTTAATACTTATAAGATTTGGGAAAAATAGCTACACTAATAAAAGTGTTGTCTGTTAAATCAATATAAAAGTTAAAATGATGTTGAAAATAACAAGTTTCAATGCGCCTTTTTTAAATTTTGTATTTGTTTTTTGTTTTCAATCGAGGGGTTGATTATTTAGTCGGAAGTGCTTACAGCAAGCACTACAGCCGAGCAACATGTTCGAAAACATAACTTAATCAAAACCCTACCCATGATCAAACCCAACACGAAATACAAAACCTCAATACACACAAGCCCAAACCAACCGAATTATCGACAAATCCCTCGACACTTGCCCGTCCCTACACGGCTGTCCGGACTAATAGGGTCCTGTGCACTGATCTCCCGAACAAAGCGACGCTCCGCGGTAATATTGATTGCCTGAACTACCGTGAACAGCGGGCCTTATGATAGTGATGTTATTGTGTGGCTAATTGATGCGGCACACTGCTCGATAATCTGGAAACGTTGTGTTTGATTAGTCAGTCGGATAGTGGATTTAGGACTTGAGATGTATCGTTGGTAATCTTATCTGAAAGTGTAGATGAGGACAATGTTGGTGGTTTGTGTAGGTAGGTAAAATTAGCTAAATTAAACAATCAGTTAAGTACCTATTTATTTTTCGCACTACATAATTACGTGTTCAATTATTTTTGCCTAAGTAGATGAATATGCATGTCCATGATTTAAGTACTAGGTTTCGCAGTTAATAAGAGCCAATTTAAATTACTAATGATTAATTTCCAAAATATTAAAAACAAAGTATTAAATACATATTAAACAAAATATAATTCAGCTTTAAAAACGAACAGTATTATTTCAATTAATAGTTATATTCTTCCTAAAATCCTGAAAATTTTAGTAAATCGGACTGACTTATAAATAATCTCGGGAATCAGAATGTCTGACAACCTGCAGTCTTACCAAGGGACATGGTGTTACCCAGTAACTGGGTTGTGGAGGTGAGATAGACAATCCCTCCATGTAAAATACTGTTATTCAGCTGCATCGGTTGCATATAAGTAAAGTCCACCAACTGAGTTTTGAATGTGGCTTCTGATTGGTTGTTAAACTCCCGTAGTAGACTTTGTCTATAAAATCACCGATTGAGATTAACCTAAGCCAACATAATTGTGAAAAAGCTATGCAGATGATGATCTTGAACCGGAAGAAACCCTTTTAATTTAATTAAATATTTGTTTTTTTTTAATCTTTTCATTACGGACGGTTTTAACGTTCTGCATCGTTCTCACATTTATAATTTCAACAGGAATGATGTAACTAATATTTTGTAACCATATTATTTTGATTTAAAAGTGTATCCGTGGAGTTTCTTGCCCGTTCTTCTCCATAGGTACCTACAACGCTTTGGAATGGGTAGCTCCATCTTTCTGACTGACCGACCGCTTGACAATTGAAAAGTGTCTGTAATTGGTTTATTTGAAATAAATGCTTTGAGTTTAAAATAAATATAAAATAAAACACGTGTAAAATGTAAGTAAGTTCACAACAATGTAATGTCTTTTAAACATTTCCAATTAGTTGACATTCCCTCAATTATTGTTTGATATGTGCGAGTCGTCCTCGTGTGTCTCATTGTGCCTCTCGGAGGAACTTGTTACAATTCTATGAACTGTGTTCATTACTCACGTCTTACTAATTAACAGGAATCTGTAGCTTAGTTATTATATATGCTTAAATCAGATTGTGTTTGTGGCTTAGTTATTGTAAGAATGGCGTTCGTTTCGATTCTTTGGTCTATAAATGTGATGGAAATCTCTATGGACTGACCTGAGTTGAAACCGTAGTAACTTCACTTGAATTAATGCTGTTTGTAATTTTTCACTTTACATGTTATAAAAATACGTATTCTCCGTAGTTTTCCCGTTCCCGACACTGTTATAACAACGGATATCTATGGTTATAACTGCCATAATTATTATATACCCGAATGTCTTGCTCAAAAAACTCACATACATTTCTGTAGTACCTAAGCTACAGAAATGTAATATAGAGTTTTTTGTAGGCAGAGAAAGGAGCAGCATAAACAATAAGCCCGCCCGCACCGCCCTACGACACTCGTCGATCGTCTGTCCCTTCCACCAGATAACACCCAGAACCGCGGCCAGAACTCCATCATAACACCTCCTGACCTGCCTACCCCCGTTTGACACAAACGTCCAATTAGCGCTCCTTTGACATGTAATGTAACACTATCAATCCATCTCGGACCTCTGACCTCTCGCTCACACGTAGGGTGTTGTGTATATCTGTTTCAGTCACGCGTGCTAATGCGCAATCAATAATAATTATCTTCATGTTTGCAAGCAAGTGGATTGCATTGTGACGTTAGGGTGTGGGCACAACGGGGGGAAATATATATTTTTTGGTGTTCATGGAAAATACATATTTATCTTGCTCACATTACACCCTTTTGGGACGTTAATTAGGGGGCCATTAGTCAGCAGTTTACAGAATTTTACGGCATGAATTTTGGCTGCAGTTAGAATGTATCTCAATTTCACCACGCAGGGTAGATACATACTACATTGATGCCAATAGATCAACCGTTTTCATGTTGGGTAGTTTTTATTGCAACGAGTATTTTACATAGACTAATTAAGTCTAAAATATCATCTGAATTGTCTTTCGGCTATTTAAGTAACTTGCTTTCATGTTATCCTACGTGAATTGTCTTTCAGCGAAAAGGTCTTTCCGATAGAGACCCGGAATAATACAGGGTTGCAGGGACATCGACGCGCGAACTGTAACTATATGGATTCAGCACGCGATTCTGAACCCTCCTGCGTTGAAATGTTTATGGTTTTGGTTATTTAAAAATAGATGAAACAGCTGTTTTTTTTTATAATCGACGGAAAATTTCTACGCAAGGGTTTTAGAAGCATGTTGTCCCTGCCACCCTGGATAAATTCATGTTAGTAAGTATTTCTTATCATGCCTCTAATCGTATCTAAGTTCTTCTTTCAATTTGTCGACCCGGAAGCCGGATAACATTAAGCCCTCTATGCCCACATCCTAACTAAAGGTGTACTGTGTATACAGTCGGAGTCAAATGTCACATGTTACCCGGATTAATTTGCTCAGCAATTACATGGCGCGCCATTGTGCGGCATGTGTCCGTGTGTCTGTGTGTAGCCATCGTTGTAAATCATACGGCCGCGTTTATCATCTGTGGCGCGAGTCGCGACCTGTGGGGGAGGGGGAGGGGGAGGGGGTTGGTGGCGCAAATAGATGAACAAAAATGTTCACTAAGTTTGTTTTTCCAAAGTTTTTTGGTAGGATCTAAAGTAAAGGATACACACACACAACCACATCCACACTTAACCGGTTGAATGCCGTAATAACAGAAACAATTAAAAAGCCATTATGCCTCTCGTGGATCCACGTCCGTCTCACTTTGTATGAACGTGGATCCAGGCAAGACACAATGGCAAAGGTTAAAATAGTATTAGTTAAAACGAGCATCATTCTCTCTTCCTTAAACATTTGTAGGTCTATTAGGCCTTTTAATGACCTACTTGTAATAAATGACTAACTTTGGAAGAGGAAACATTAACTCAGATTTAGATCTCATTGGGGAATACTTAGTGGCTTTCTGCTCGCAAGACACTGGTAGGTTTGTTCTGATTTGAATGGTGTGGGTTCAACGAGGTGCTGGTAGTAACGCGAGACAATCATTGTAACTTTATCTCTAAGTTTATCAGGTGTGCGGTATGTATCCACTTCCATTTAACAAAACTACGCGGCTACGGTTATCCATTGCTCTATCAACCTTAATAGCTATAAATAATAGCAAATTTCTCCTTTGACCATCGAGAATGTCAGTCATTTGTCGCATGTTGGCTAATAGGAGAAATATGTCAGTATTAGCAACGAGTAAAGCCTACTTTCTCTAATTAGCGCTAATAGCAAACGCACTACTTGACCGACTAATGCGCGCCGATCAATGTAATCAGTGGCGGTGCAATGAACACAATTTGATCACAGTAAAGTTGGCAAACTGATCAATGTGCCGACATACATACATACGGCTGACTACTCTAAGTTAAGCCCAGAGCACATTACAACCGCATCAGGCCGCAAGAAGCATTGTGCGGCCGGCCTGTAGTTTAAAAGAAAATAAATAAAGAAAATACGTGTATTTGCGGAAAACATAACGCAAAAAAAGCACAAGTTGAGGAAAAGATGCGCCATAATACGCGAAACGGCGAACCCTCAGTATAATGCTGTGACTCTATGCGAGACAGAACCACTGCTGCTTATTATTTGCGAAGGGTCATACAAAATGTAGTACGATAATGATCTATAGGAAGATGTTTGATGTGCGGTGCGGCCTACACAAACATATGCGTTAGAATTTAATTTACTCCGAGTTGTATTGTAGTGACACAGAGACTTTTGAAAGCGTTATGTGTCGTATACTTAAGTATTCGCGGGTTGGTTCCATAGACTGACGATGCACGATGCCGCCTGATGAGTGCAGTGGCTCTCACAAAACGCTCCAACATCTGTACTATGAGTCGCGGGTTTGATCCCCACATTTTCAGCAGATTGACAAAAATATCAAGCAACGAAAAAAACTTTTAAAACTACTGGAATGTTAACTACCCACAACGGAATAAAAAACTTAATTTTTCTCTCTCTATAGGTTCTTTGAAGAATCACCTGCTTCACGTGTAGGAAATATGACAAAAATAATAAATATGACAATTTGACATATTTTCTATGCAAAAGCTGTTAAAACGCAATATTTATTCCTCATATAAAAATTATCTGACTATTGAAAAATCAGCCCTATATACGATAAATGATATTCATTCATTCAGAAAAGTCGTCGATGTGTACAAGATATTATTAGGAAAATCAGACAAGTTTCTGTTTCCACCACAAGATGCAATAGGTACAATAAGGGGTGCTAACGTTCCCTCACAAGTGCATCTAAGTGGTGTTGTTTTTACGATTATTTTACGAGATAAGTTCACGCCCTGCTCAACTACTTACTTTAGTTAGAGTACTTACCTACTTACTTAGTTGTGTACCTACTTATAGTTTTGTTGTTGGTGCCGTGCTCGGTGAAATGATTTCTGCTACTTATTTAGAAAGATTATTGTTATTTGCGAAAGTATTTGAATTATATTTTGAGATATCTAACTAGATGTTTTACTAGGTTCCTACTTGTCAGATAGGTATCTATCTCAAATATATGACTGACTATACAGCCTTGTTTTACTGCATGTTGGAACCATTGTTTATTTATAATGTTGAGATATCTTTTAAAGTCAAAGTAAAATCATTTACTTATTTCAAATAGGCACATAAAACATCGCAATGACGCACCTAGAATAAAATTACTCTACCACATAAGGTAAAAAGAATTAAAAATAAAGCAGTGACAGGTAAATCAATTATGTGATAGACTCAATGGTGCTCACATATTTACACAAAATTGTCAATAAATCACCTTACATCCAACTGTTAATACTAAGTTATAACAGAAACGCGATAATCTTCCACAATTCTCCACTTACAAACATCGATATCGACAACATCCCCACACTAGCAGTTCCCCCGGGCTGAGATCGATCAGCTCGTAATTAACTGTTTGTTAACCGATACACTCGCACACACTCACACACACACTCGTGCTAAGTCCCATGGCAACTGTCAGAATTAGGGAGCACCTCTGATTATTGTTACAATATCCGACACATTAGAGAAAGTTCAAGGGTTAATTTTGTGTTTGTTGGATTTAATTATTAGGTAGGTACTGTTAGATACCACGTGCTAACTTAATTAAAGAAAATCTGTTCTTATTATATTCCTGTTAGCTATTTACATTACCGCATTTTTATGATCTTTAGGCGAATATTCGACAAACTTTTTTTTTTTTTGGGTGGGAAATTATCAAATAACTTCTCCGGAGGGCGTGTCAGACTTTTTTACTGACTAAAACCGACCCGTGTTCCTTCAGTTGCCTGTGCCAGGGGCCACGGTATCTCTACAGAACAACCAGGGACCCTGGCAGGCATCGGCCCTAGCTGACCCCGTCAGTTAGTGCTGACATTTCTTTGAGGCGCGCGTGGAACACAACGCGCCGTCGACCCTGGTCCTTACCGGACGGCGAGCTGCCCATTGCTCGCCGTCAACGTTTATTTATAAGAATACAACACAAGTAATTTTCTATTCCAATTTCCAGCCATTAATAAATTCTCTTCTCTTAATTTCAGGTAAAAATTTGGTTCCAAAACAGAAGAACGAAATGGAAGAAGAAAGACAACGTGTCGAATGCAGAAGTAGCGGAGATGAAGCAACAGAACAAGCCAGAAGACAAGAAGGAAACTCCTCAAGAAGACCCGTTAGCCTTAGACATGTCCCGAAAAACTTGTAACAAACTACTAAGTGAAAAGTTGAGAAACACAAAAGTGAACCAAGTCCTGCCGAAGCCAAGGAAAGTAGAAAAAGGTGTAATATTAGAAAGTATATGTGATTCGAATGATATCGAGAGTCGTATATCGATAACGAAGATTACGAATAAGTTATCGAGTACAGACCTGTCGGGGGACGGTATGGTGTCCGTGAAGAGTTTCAACCCTGAGGAAGTTAAAGAGATGAAGTTTGATAGTCTGAGTAATGTTGAGATGTAAAGTTTAGGTTAAGGGTTGCACTTGAGATCAGTGGCTGCTTTCTTAGAAACCGTTTGGTAATAAAAGTTTAATTACGAATCTAGAATACACACGGTTTCTGAAAGGCCAATGAAAATGCACAAAGGTCACAGATTGTTAAATTCATGATAAGGCTACTTTTCCCTCGAAGACCAGTGACCGCTACATACGGAGCGTTTTTTGACAACTTAATGTCAAATACTGGTGAAAATGACAGCTTTCGTGACATCCGTTATAAAATAAGTCGGAAGCCAACACAAAAAAAATTACGGGAACGCTCTTCTAGGGAAAAGTGTCTTTACTGCTACGAATAAGTACTGTGATTAGCTGCTTCTGACAACTGGTTTTTGTGTTGATTGGCCTAGCAGATACCTACTGGGTGTTAAATTCTTTGAAAACAAAATGATCAGGGTCATATAGAGAAAAATGGATTTGATAGTTGGTAGATTAGGTGCTGTCGTTGCGAAAGAGAATAATTAATTACCTATTATAAATGACCGAACCAAATTATTATTGTATCGTTTTATCAAAATCTTTGTGGTGACTGATCTGTAAGTCTAAGGGCTCCATCTCATTGTTTCAAACATAAGATATTCTTTAATACTGCTATTAAATAATTTTGATATAACTTAACACCATAGAAGATAATTATTAGGAAATGCATTCTTTTACCATTATTTTGAAACTGCTGCTAAAATAATTCTGTTACCTAGTTTTAAAGAACTTGTGCTCGTGCCGCGCACTCCAAAATTGTTTGGACGAAAAATAAAGTACAATAATGAATGGGAGCCCTTTTTGTAAATATTTTTGAGTTTGTGTGAGCTAATAAAGTTTTTGTACAAGCTTACTTTGTGTATGTAGTTTAGATACGAATAACATTTATTTTACGTTTCGGTTTGATGTTCGCTAATAACTTAGGAAACTTATAATAACGCCATCTGTTGGACAAATCTCAGAACTATATGTATACGAGTGCTGCCAGATTAAAATAAAAAAATAAAGCGGTTATTTCAAATAGTGTTTTAACTTTGTAAGTACAAAATCTTTTGTGTTCGTAATTTAATTTGGCAGCACTATTATTTTATTTTATTATTAGTAGATAGTTTTTTAAGCTTTTTATTTCAGTTTTTATACAGTGATTGTAATAAACTACGTTATGTGTTTATTAATTTGGTGCAATAATCGTATAGTATTAGATTATAAGTACCTACTTACTTTGAAAAACTACAAAAAAATAGAGCCGATGTTTGAAGTACATATTACGATTTTATATTGATATTGTATTCGATATTTATTTTATAGGTATGCCATGCTAATTTTATATAACAATATCATAGTCCTTATTACTTGTTCAGCTGATAAAATAGTACAAACGAATATTAATAATAATAAATTGCGCGTTGCTATGCTTTTCATAAACTTACAAATAACTAGATAAAATTGTAGAAAACAACGCCACATTTTTTTTTTGTAAGGATAAAGCTGCAATGAGACAGCTTATCATTAGCACCAATCTCTTTTCTATTTCACTCACAGCTTCCTAAACTTGACTAACATGTCACCCAAATACGAGTATATATACCCAGTTTACGTATGGCCAATTAACACTAACCACCTAACAATTGGCTGACAGATTGTCAAACTCAAATTAACTGCTGTGATTACTGAAATAAAAATACAGTCAATCATGGCTTTTAGCCAGGCTAACGCATATTTCGGTGGGCTGCATCGCATTTCAAAAATCTTCCTACATCCCTTTCATCGAAACATTTCTGTTGTTGCATTTTAAAATGTACTATATTTTGTGCTTCGTGATGTCTTCCCTTCTCTCGCTCAAATACCGCTTTATTATTGTAATTAAGTATAATATTATAGTATGTTGGGGTAAGTTCCGGCGCTAGGATAAAACCGTTCGAATCAAACTTAAGTTCCGCCGGTTTATATTGCATTTTTTTTAATGCTGTGAACATTGTGTTCTTATCCATTTTTATTTGTACGGTCTTACCCCAGCGCCGAACTTACCCCAACATACTACGTTTCCACTCAAACGGTCATTTAACTTAAAAATACCATCATACTTGGCCTTGAGCTGGATTTTATCTACTTAGCAAGCTTTTTGGAGCAAATTACTAAGTTGCCTGGTTTTATTCCTTTATGGCTAAACTGAAAAACATATTTTTCATTAAAACGAAAACCGGTCACTATCTGTAACACTAATATTTTTATATTATAATAAAATGCCTTTAGTACATCCTACCTAGTTCAGTATTTTCAGAAAAATAACTCAAGAAATATTTTTTGAAGCTTAATAACCTAGTGTCCACTGTACATAAGAGAAAAAAGTCAAAAACACAAAATTGTAAATTGATATCATTAGAGTAATAAGAGATTAAGTATCTAGTGTCCGAAGAGCGCTGTACCTACTCTGTATGATGTAGTCTAGTATACGTATAGTCAGGATGAGAAATAAATAGTTTTCCATAATTTTAGCTTGTTTTACTGTTCTCTTTGTAATCAAAAGTCAAAGGTCATTTATTCAAATTAGGCTGAGAATCATCGTTTTTTTAACGACAAAATTACATAATACAGTCCCCCGACGCTCGCGGCCGCCCTTCACCACTTTCTAGTGCCTTGGTTGGGAAGAAGTGGCGCAACAAACTGCCCAGCAGCACAGCTGTCTGTTCAGTTAAAAGAACTTGGTTCTACCTAAACGTAAGTATAATAATATGCAAAGTAATGATCAGAAGCCACAAGTAGACGTGTTATAGTGACATAATATACTGTTTCCAGTGCGAAACAAATAAATGCAGTTAGGTATACTGGTCAATAAATAGAAACAATGATGTATTCTAATTACCTATGCACTTTATACACCTACCTACGGTCCCTGCGTCCAAATTGTGTAACACACAATTCGAAGGCTTTTAAAGAAGTTCCTAATCAATTGCTGCATATGTTTGAAAAAATCGTCTGCTCAACAACGTAAATAACGCAATGAACGTTGTTGAACTGTCAAAATGAAAGGGATTACCATTGTAAGCACGTCAATTACCCCGAAGGTTGATCTAAATATAGCGAAGTGAACTTGGTTCGATTCCCAGATCAATCAAATAAAGAGAAGATATGCCAAAGTTCAGTTTATATTATCAAAATGTCATCTAAACAAATTGCTGTCATTGGCTGGCTGAAACAGCAACTGTTGATCAAATGACTTGACTTGAGCTCAGACCAAATAAACATGAGTTTCATTTTCATATCGACTCTGCATTTGTTGTTTAAATTATAGACGAACTAGCTTCTTCCCGCGACTTCGTCCGCGTGAAATTTCATCCCCCCCATTCACCCCCTTAGGGGATGAATTTTGAAAAATCCTTTCTTAGTGCACCCCTAGATCTCATAAGGAACGTACGTGCCAAATTTGGAATCTCTAGACCCAGCGGTTTGGGCTGTGCGTTGATATGTCAGTCAGTCAGTTTTCCTTTTATATATATAGATATTGTTTTTGCCACTTTTTATTTGAGTATTGACGAAGTTATAATAATTTATTGTAGTAACACAAAGTAAATTTTTATCACAATACTGTTTCGTATTTAGTAACGCCATCTATCTTATGATGCTGGTATTACTTAACCATCCACCTACGTTTCTTCTTAAAGCGCCATCTATGTTATACTGTTAAAACTACGGACGATGGTCGTAATCTAAATTACAGACTAATAAAAAAGTAAACAAGCCCATAATTTGTATGAACTATACATTACAAGAATACAATAATGGGTTTCTTCTCCTAAATTTTAAAGTAAAGCTATGACTGAGCTAAACAATTTATTAAGTAGTTTCACTCAAGTCTCCTAGATGTCGCTACGTGTAATTTCAGTAACGAAATATCACGCTATGTCCCAAAGAGGAAAGAATTTTTAATAACAACATTACTTTAAATAACAACATTACTTTAAATCCTTACGCTTATTACAGATTATCTTATTATGTTTTTTTGTGATCTAATGTTTTTGTCGGTCTTTTACTTCTTTGTTATGTGCCGTATTTTTATAAAACCCTAAAAACAAGCCTGCAATGCAACAAGTTCATAATTTTTGGGCGACCGATTTCATAATAAACATACTGCAGCTCTTTTAAAATTCACAATACCATTATTTTCATAGCATTAATAAATAATATGTAGGTATCAATCAACTGTGCGACATTGGCCTTGACATCAACCCCAACAGAGGGCTGTCAAGCCGTCAGTTCAGATTGATCAGTCTGACCGTTAATTACTAATTAATGTTTAGAACAGTTGGTATCTCTTAATGGTGACAGTACAAGGTCAGTTTTGAAATGGTATTATTGATTTGTATTGAGTTATGTGTCGGCTTTATACTTTGCTAATGATCATTATCTATAATAGGTAGGTAGGTTCTTACGTATTACTTAATTCTTTAGATTATTTAGGTATATTAGGTACCTACTACTTAAGTAGGTTACCTACTGTAGCCTTCTGGAAAATATAGCATAAGTAGGTACTTACATAACATAACACCCACAGATAACACCAGCCTGTATTTCCCAAAGGAAAGGTGTATTTCACCAGTTATGTTTTAGTCCCATATAATAGGGACGAGCCTATTGCCATCAACCGGCACAAATCCAGACTCCGGGGTGCTACTGACACATTCCAGATGGAAAGACCCAATAACACTTTGCCCGATCCGGGAAAAATATATTTAGGTAAGTAGAAGTAACAGACAGACATTCATGCTGGGTACAGTGGGTACAGCCTGCATCATCCCACTGCTGGGCAAAGGCATCTCCCCGTGACTTCCAGCTCTTTCGATCCAGGGCTAAAGTGGATCACTGGTCATTTGTTTAATCCAGCTCGTCCCGCCATCTTCTACGGGGTCTGCTACGACGCGACGCCTTCTAGGTAGCTGTCTGTCAGGACTCCACGTGGTCGCGCGAAAAGGGCGTAAGTAACTAATTTTAATTAAGTATTTTGTGTACCATTCTGTTTGACCGAAACATTACCTTAAATTATTGGAACTGTGATATCAAAGTTCCGTCCCGTTAAAAACTTTAAAGAAAATGTTGATCCAGTATAAAGTACCTAATAATTCTTAGCCGTGTTTTAGTGCTTAGAATTATAAAATGTTTACTGCAAATAAGTGATAATTACGTAATTTTATTAGTTGTCAAGGAAGATGAGGACTGTCCTACCTTGATATAGTGTTTACCAGAGGTCAGTGCGGTTGAGCCCAGACAACCTATTCCTGTTGTGAAATAATTGCTGCTACACCTTATTGCATCGTAGTTTTTTTTTTTTTAAGGAATATAACGGCAAATACGCACTTACCAAATAAATAGGTTTTATTTTCAATGTCAGGTTCCTAAATAGTTAAATTAATATTATCAAGTATTAGTCGGTTAGTTGAATCTGATAAACTCAAGTTCCTCAAACAATTGCCTTAAAGTTAGGAAGAGATATTAAGAAAAGAACAGGCACCTCACCTAGAATTATGGAATTTTGAAACAACCTAAGTACATTTAAATCGTAGGTCATTTATGTTCTGTGGATTTATAAGTTATCATTAAAACTATAGAAATGTAGGTTTAGCATTTCTATGCCTAGGTACTTCAAAGGCCACAATCAACTCAGCGCATCAGCAGTCACTGCTGGACCTACGCCTCTCCCACTCTGTCTGTCTGTCCCGGCCACCTCTTTAAGGTTGTCGGTTCATCTAGTTGGGGGGCGTCCCACACAGCCTACACTACGCTTGCCGATACGCGGTTTCCATTCCAGGACCCGTCTGCTCTACCGGTCATCGGTCCTTCGACAAACATGGCCAGCCCGCTGCCACTTCTGCTTGCTTTAGAGGCCTACAACAGCCTATTCGTTCATCCCATCAAACATCACGATAGCCAAAATAATCCGACTGACCATTAAGCAAGGATTATGTTTGTTATTCGTTATTTAGTGAGAAAGGGACGACGATAAACCTTATTCAGGAGGCGTATTAGTATGAGAAGGACGCAAGATAAGTGACACGTCAATTTGTCGGAGAAACAAACACCTTGAGGGGTTTTCACATGAGAGGAGATTTTATTATTTTAACAAAGATTTTAGAATAGGAAGTTGTTCAAAGTTAAGATGTGAGGAGTGTGTTTACAAATGCGTGAGATAAGTGGGGACACGTGTTAACACTGCCGACTGTTTGCCTTTTAACGCCTTCTTGATTGGAAACTAATTTCCTAAACGGATGTCTCGAGTTGTTTTTCCTTTTTTCAAAAGTCTATTTGGAATGAGGCGAGCCAAATAGGTCTTTAGTTGACTCTTGTGCATTTAAAAGTTCATGTAAGTTCTAAAATATGGATTTTGATTTACCTTCTTGAGCATCAAGTCTGTGGAACTAAAGAAAACTTTGTGAATCGGCCGGTGTAATCTGTAAAAATCTCACCGTGATAACCTACACGAAGTGAGCTGTCTACTATTCCTGTTTTCTATATACTATTCCTATCATTCCTCCTGATGCTAGAGATTGACACTATTGATAGCTGACTTCGAGCCCACTTCACACTTCACTTAATTTTTCACGGTGACATTTTTACGGATCATTATAAATCGGCTGATTTCAAAATGTTCTTCATCACCTTCATTGAAATCAAAGGGTGACAGTTACATTACTATATTGCAAATCCTAAATCACAACATAATGACAATATTCTTAAAGACAACCCAGAAGCCTTGTAAAAGCAACTTGCCACCTGTCAAGTGTGTCTACATGAGCAGCCTCCCTTAGCCGGCGGAGACCGATCACCGGCGATTACGGCGGGCGCGAGATTAGCCCCCAATTTTAAATTGTTGATTACTTTCCGTCCCCCAAGCCCCGCGCCCCCGCGAGCCCCCGCCAGAGCCCCAATGACAGGCTGTTAAATTTTTGAAAAATCTATCTTTTGCTGTACGGTTTGCATAAGATGACGACTTTTGTGTGTGGCTTTTTAAATTGTGTTTAATAAATATTTTATTTATTTTATATATTAAGTTTTTTTAAGTAGGTAATGGGAAAAACGTGCACACCATTACAGATATAGGTCCTAGTTATTGTAAAGTGAATTTTTAATAAGAACAGACATATTAACAATAAGGCAGGAGTAACTATCATCTACGAGTATGTAAATAAAACAAAGTCGGGTTAATTACACCATTTACTTATAACTCAAGAACGGCTGGACCTATTTTTATGATTTTTATTTGTTGTATCTATTATTAAAATATCTATTAAAACATGAGGAAATTGTAAGAAAAAATAATTCATATTTACAGCGGTTTCGCACTAGGTACCTACATCCGATCCGAATACGAGAAATGCCGGTCCGAAGTGAGGGGTTGCGCACTAGATTCGAACAAATAGGACTGTGGACTATTTCTCGGGTTCCGATCGGACGTAGTGCGAAACCGCCCTGATTCTGAGGCGATACGAAGTTCACCACGGGTCAGCTAGTGAATAATAAACAAAATAAGTAACAAAACAAGAAGTAAAACTAAAAAAAACAATCAAATATGTTGTCATCAAATTGTTATGTCCGTAGGTGATACAGACCCGTAACTTCGGACGAAACTAAGTACTGGTTCCGTACGTATGGACTACTCCCTAAGCACGAAATCTGCGGGTTTATCATTATTCATATTAAATGGTACTTAGTTATAAAACAAGTGTTCCGGATATAGTTTGTGCTGCTGACGCTACATCCCGCTCATTCGTTCAGTTTATGCGATAATATGAAGGTTCCGCTTCTCGCTGAAAACACTTTTATTAGTTTTTGAATTTAAATTCCTTCAGCTATTTGTTTCTTGTCAACGAAATCCTCATGATTTGAGGAAAGTCGTTTCTTAACAACATTTTTGAGGATAAATTTTCCCTTAGATACGTTTATAATTATTTTTACAAGGGTCTAATTGGAACTTAATTTTCTTGTATAAATGTCATGTTGTTCTTCATTTTAATTTGAATGCTCTTATCAGTCAACCAGAAGGGGTCTTCCACCGAATACCTCATAGTCAATACCTAGTAGATAACGGATAATTATCATCTTTTCATGACAAAGCCAATTAGTTAGAAGAACGAAAGTGGACTAAATTATAAAACCTAGAAAAAGAAACTGTACAGTCATATTCAGTCATTAGGTAGGTTGAATACTTCGTGTAGTTTACTCCCGGTGCGAATTATTGTCAAAAAAGTCATCATTATCTGCCTAGCTTTTTCCCAGCTATGGTGGGGTTGGCTTCCAGTCTAACCAGGTGCAGCTGAACACCAGTATTTTTCATGTAGCCAAATATGTATTAAGTAATTTGATTGAGACAAACAAACAAAAAAGAATACATCTCCAATATGTACCTAGTTGTTTTATCTAAAGGGGGATCTAAAAGGGCAAAACAAATTAGGACCCCATTTAACATCTTGACCACTCAGTTACCCCTATCTAATTGAGCACGATCACACCCCTTACGACTAGTCGTTAGTCGCTGCGATTAGTCGGGCAGTCGCCGGCCTGCACATGACGGTAAATCTTAACCGTCGTAACGTTAAGTGGGAAAACAAAGGGTAATAGCCCTGCGGAATAGATGGGGGACCCTTGGACTTGTACCAGTTGTACTCGTACCTATAAATAGGTAAATGTCTATTTCGTATAATTTCAGATTTGTAAACCTCTTTTGTTTAGAGAGCACCTGTGGTAGCCCAGTGGTAATGATCCCGACTTACGAGTGGTCGTAGGTTCGAACCCAGACAGGCGCTTTACTTTGTGTAAATAATTTCAACACCACTGCTCTCAAAACGGTGAAGGAAAACATCGTATGTCGCATGTTCTACAAATACAACAAAAAATTCGAAGACATGTGACATCTACCAACCCCCACTGGGCTGGCGTGGTAGATTATAGCCCACGGCCTCTCGAAGAGAGGCGGCCTGCGTCCTAGCAGTGGGAACATTATAGGCTGATTATGCAAACCTCTTTTGAACGTTTGAGGATAAGCGTTTAGCTGACAGACTGGACTTTTTAGGAGACCGCGACGCTCATTATCTCAATTTTGACTTATCCATAATATTGTAGAACACAAATAAAACATGTGACCATATAATAATATGTTCTATGTTATGGGATTGGTTTCCGCACTTAGTCCTTCAAGTGGTCCATTGTGCGTGGGCCATGGCGGCCATTGGTGATTATTCCAACCAGCCCCCCTCCCTCCAGAAGCTGATTAAGTCTTCTGGTCTGTTCAGAACATCTGTGTATGATCTGGGTGTCCCGAGGGTTTCTAACCTAATCTGGGTGACGCCTGCGCACTCAAAGAGCACATGCGCAAGTGTTTCATCAGCCTCCATGCAAGCCCTGCACAGGGGACTCTTCGTTATGCCTAAGTGACCATATAATGTAATACCTAAGATATAAGTTCATTCAGAAAAAGATGAACGTCGGTTTAACAGCTATTCCAAAATATTTTCCGTTGGACTATTAAGTACGCTGCTATCAATAAATTATTTCGCTAATCGTCACTTCATTGACTCGACAATTAATTCTGTTACAGTTACAAATTCAATATTTTGCTCTCCAATAAATTACTTCCGAGCGAATAAACAGGCACATTCACAGGCACCTTTACCAAACACATGCCTGTATCTCGCACCTTTAAAGTGTGCCATTCACGCTGCGCTTAACTTGAGCGATTGTCGCGTGAAGTCGCGTCCTTTGTTGACGAAGTTATTATTTAGTTGGGTAACAATAAATAATGAGTTTAGTGAATAAAATGGACTTCCTGACCGGATGCAAGGACATTTTTTTGTGGTGTTTTTGAGAATCGGTCAGTGTTTGACTTTTAGCGCAATATTGTTGATCTTTTATACTTAGTTTTATTGATTGCAAGCTTGCAACATGATCTTTAAAAATATTTAGTAGCTGTAAGTAGATCTTCTTCAGTTTATAGGTTGATATTTACTCAAAAATATAAAATGTCTATACTTAAAATGTATATTCAAAAAGTACAAACAGTGTTTTCTACCAAATCAGAAGGTTCATTTTCTTAGTTAAAAATCATTTAAATTCATGTCCCAATTGCATCTCAGCGACAATCAATGTCAAAAACTTGTCAAACTTGTTTTGATAGATTGAGACTTAGATTAAATTGCAAAAGTTCTGAAAAATATGGGAATTGCCTCTCTATTAATCTCTTGCAAAAATAAATGTCGTTAAAAGTCAATCGCGTAATGAATGGGCCTCCACACTCTGGAGCTATGAAGTCATGCGTGCTGCCATTACGCGCATTCATTGACCGACAATTTGTCTGAGCCATAACAATCGGATTGGGAATCGAACCTTGTATAGCAGATGTGTGTGTATTGACAAATTGTAACAAAAAAATAAGTATTTACCGTTTGTTATAATAGGTTGACTTTTGTTAAGTAGTTCGAGAGCACGTTGGTTTCTATTGTAATGGTAGATGGCGCTACTTACCTACTTAGTTTGGTGGTGGTTGGACTGGACTTACTGGACATGACTACTTAGTTAACTATTCATAGTAGGTACGTACTTGTAAAATATTTTATTTTAAAAAACAGAATTAAGCATGTGTGTATCTTTTTGTAGTTTCTAGTTAAAATCAACATGAGTCCCTCCCAAACATATAAGACGAAAGAGCGACGTTGATTTAATTTACTGCCGAAAGCATGTCCTTTTATTATAAAAAAGTAAAATAGTAAATCCGTAGTATCAGTTTCACTACAACCGCCTCTCCTAAAAGTTAAGGAGGCTCTTTGTTACCTTGTCACCTACATTAAAAGGCGTAAACTAACAGAATCAATTCACGATTCCTTTCACTGTGCTTTGCAAAATATACACAATTATTACTCGCAGCCATTTTACCTTAATCCCATAGAAATGACACGTCCACCTAATCCGATTACCCGTAATAGATCGGCACCACTTTTCACACCGATTGTCCCTAAATATTCAATATTCCACTACAAACATACATAACATAAGCTGTTGTATACACCCTTATCACTTTGTCATAAAGTTTATTTCAGTTTAGCGGGGTGTATAGGTAATGTTGGCGGGTGTAATATCACCCACACAATTGTTATGGATACTATAATAGGATTTTGTCGATTTTCCAAAACTGACGTTTGGATTGACAGTTGTGTATGATCGCAATGTGTATAGTTTTTCTGTATAAAATGTGTTTTTCGAACATATTTGTGATTGTGTGCTAATGTTAGTATTAATTGGGTTTGTAAACCAATCTGCGGAACAATGAGGTTTGTTTGGTTTGAGTTTTGGGGCATATGTCAAACTTTTAGCGTTCCCTGTTAATTTCAGTGTTCTGTAATGGATATTTTAACAATAGTTTTTATTTTTTATTTCGATGTAGTTACTAATACTCGTCAGCAAGTTTCACATTAAATTCAATTATTTATTACTTAATCAAATAATATTGGATTCAGATGGTATTATTTTTCCTCCTTCGCTCGTTTTCTCACATCACATCAGAATTTATCACATTGGCAGAATTGTCGACATCGGCACAATTGCCATAGAGAAAAATAGAATAGAATTTACTATACCTAGATAGGTATTTATTTACCTATAATATTAGGTAAGGTAGAAGTAATCATAATAAAAACGAAATTACGAAACTCACTATTTACCGGATCGCGTAGGTACCTACTTCGGTAGGTACCTACTTAGGTAGGTAGGTACAGCTGCCTGTAAACTGTGCCGCGTCAGGGCAAGGAGTGAGGCAGACTGATAATATGCTTGTTCCTATTTGTGACCAAACGCCTTTTTGCCTTTCATTGATGTTTTCAGACAGGGAGGGCCTGGTGGCTACGCTCGCCGCGGTCACTTCGTGGATGGGTGACCATCTATTACATATCGAGATCCATCCGATTCCATCAGTGCCTCGGGAAGCACGTTTTGGTCATTCATAAATCTTTGACAGTCGTTACGAGTAGTCAGAAGCCCAAAAGTGTAACATCCATTCTTACCAAGGGGTATCGTGTGGCACAGTAACTGGGTTGTGTAGGCAGATAGGCAGTCGCTCTATATCAAATACTTACTAGTATTCAACTACATCCGCTTAGACTGGAAGCTGACCCCAACATAATTAGGAAAAGGCAAGGCAGATTGATAGTAGTTTTCAGACTAAGTACAGACGCCAGCAAATCAAGCTACCCGAACCTGTCAAATTTTTCCAATCAACTTTGAACCTTATACTTTAGCGATAAAGTTGAAAATCTATTAAAGAAAGTTGACAGATTGTAGCAGCTTGATGTGCTGGCGCGTCTGTACAACTCAAAAGTGATAAATTAGAATCTTGGTATTTCAGATCATTCGGTACAGGCTTTCTCAACCTGTTTTCTTCACTGAACGTCAAAGGTGTCTAAGATATACTTAAAATTAAAAATCAAATTGAGAAGTCACATTGGTAGCCAGGTTTTGAACCCACACTCCTGGTGTTCAGTAAACGTTTACTCTACTTCCATGCCACTACTCCACAATACAAAATTAAATATAGCACACGCAAATATAAACGGTGAGTTCAGTGAATTCAAAAGATTATAAAGGTGAATTAAAATAAAACAAACTGCTCATTGTGGCCTCAGACTTACGGCAGTATGATCTGCTTATCAACGTAAATTATGTCCAGATTATGGCAATAAAAACTTATTAAATGTATATATTTGTTTACTGGCAATGTTGCAGCGGTGCAGTGCTGTTAGGAAGGGTTTATATGGCGATGGAATATGTAGGGTATTGTGCCGTTTTCTGTGCCATATTAGCATAATCAGCAAAGTCATAGTCAAGGTCAAAGCATTTATTTCAAATAGGCACATAAAAGGCACTTTTGAACGTCAAAAATTACAATAAAATAGAATTGATTCTAGTCGTCCCTTCCAAAAGGTAGTTTTCGTATGGAGAAGAATGGGCAAGAAACTCCACCGTTACTCTTATAAAATGTTTTACAGTATTTTGCATACATTACAGCCTATTATGTTCCCACTGCTGGGAAACAGGTCTCCTCTCTTCGAGAGGGAATGGGTTGTAATCTATCACGCGGCCCAGTGAGTGTTGGCAGATGTCTCATGTCTTCGAATTTGCCAAATTATCGACTATGTATCTACTTCTTCTGGTATAGCGAATTTCATACGATTTTCCTACAAATTAATAACCGCGAGACACAACAATAATTATAACACGCTACGCTACAGAAACGGCGAAAAAAAAAACATTTATTTGAATGATTTAACATAATAAGTAGATAAGTCAAAAGGCTTACATCATTGCCATATTGGATACCTTGTCAATGAGTGCAGACAACATCTCCACTTAAGTACCTATTCAACTTAGATACTATCAGTTTACTAACATTCTATCCACTTGACATAACTCGTCCGCATGTAAACACACTTTATTTAAAACCTGGGCGCTTTTATACCTGCGCAGGAGTCGTACTTTATACCAGCTTAGTTTTATACACACCACAAAACGACACACTTGAACTAAATTAAAATATAATGCCTCTGTTTAGCTGGTCATAGAACTTACCGCATGCGACGCATACGCAAATAATTTACTTCGATATTTATTGCTGTAATCATTTTGGACTAGTTTGGTTCATCATACCCACCATGGCAGCAACCGTCTATTGCTAACGCACCTTAACCTTATTGACAGAAACAATAATATTGCAAAAGTGGTTGAAAATACATTGGAAAAAAATTGGCGTTTCAAAATTTTGTAAAAAATAATTTTACAAAATCTTGTTTTCAAGATATCTATTTAAAATCAAAGATAGAGACGAAGTCACGACAATCAAGTCTGCTTTAAGTACATCATAGGATGACTGTAATACAGTATCACCTAGTACGCGGGTATAGTGACTTATTGTAATGTCAACAGCATACCTACATAAGGTACTTATTAAAATGTGCACAAATAAATAAATAAAATAAAATACCTAATCATCATTGTCGCTTTTTTGTTGCGGCGATTGTAATGCTAGTTTACCATTTAAAATAGTTTTTTTTCTATTCATAATACCTCGACGTCCACATGTGTATGAATCAACATTATTGCGTGTGTGTGGGCGACAAAAAGCATCTCCTGATAAGTCTGCTCGCCTAGTACGATGCTTCACAAAATGTTAATTTGGTATGTGTGATATTTTTCAAATCACAAGCACTTTTAGCGTTGAGTGTACTTTAGGTAGAACGGCTGTAACGCGACTGATCCGAGAAAAATTGCATCTTCGAGAATACAATAGAGCCATAAACGGACGTAACGCGACTCCCTCAGAAATTGCACACCTACTTATTCACACGATTATGACGTGACATCATGGTAAAAGCATTCAACCATGTTAATGCAGTAGCAACCACGTTAGCTGCCATAATGCACACTTACATAACTCTAAAAGGCATTACGTCTGCCTATAATACACATGTATATAATTAATCATTTTCTCCACGTTATATTGCCAAATATTACAAAAATCGGAACAAAAACGCTAACTTAACTAATAATAAGTTATTAAAGAACAAATAATCAGCTTGGTGATGCATGTTTTAATTTTCTTAACAAGTCGATACGTACGGAAAACATTACTTATTAAACAGAAGTTAGATTTGATTTGCTGCGAGCACAGAATACTGCGAGTGAGAAATCGTTTGCTCCGTGCGACATTCGCGGAGTACAATCGAGGGAGCACGCTTATGTGTCATTGTATGCGGATTATGTTTTAAATATTGAAAGAAAATGGAAACACCATTGTTTGTTTTGGTAAGTATTTCTTTATATTTGTCTACATTAATAATTAACATCTGTTTAATAAACTTCTTCTATATTCTGTCGAAGCATCTTTTGTTTCGAATCAATTTATTTTTCTGGAAATTATGTATTTGTTTACTTATGTGATGTTGTTCTCATACTTTTCATAAGTCAGTGTTTTCTATTCTCTGTTTATTTACTATTTTGTTAGTTTCCCATCCTCAACATGATGACTACACTTCCTATGATTTGGTACATTCTTCAAATTTTAAATAGTATAGACCATGCATGCCTTGATTTATCATTGTTTTATTTTACTATATCTAAAGTTCTTCGAGCTGGGATGATACCTTGCCTTTTTTCGTGTATCATTATCAATGTCTTTGAACTAGTAATTTAATATGAAGTCTGTTTAAACTTCGTAGGATTTCGTCCTTAAAAATAATGTTATTATATTCTATTTTTCATAGAGATCAAACAATTGTTTCAGTTACATTTTTATTACATGTTCTTTTATAAACAATCCTTGGTCTTTAAGATACGATTCACTATTAGGTACGTGGTTTTCTGAAGTTCACCTACTCTTTTTAACTAAACTGTGATGTGCGTCAAAATCATAGCTTTTAATAGATTGACCTGTTGTTTAAACAAGCGAATGGATGAATGGCTTTTCAAAGATGTTTAATCCTGAGATAGATTTGGAGCTTGGTTTTCAATTATTGATTAATATTAAACAAAAATTACTTATACAATTATGTAGCTAATACAAAAATGTTTAAGTACACTCTACACTGTAACCGTGATGAATTTTAAAATTAACTAAACAACAAATTAATTTAATTTCACACTCACAACATTATGTTACTTCGAAAGCGTCTCATTTGTTATTAACACAACATATTATGCTCATGTTGCGTACAGGTCTTAATTTCTTCCGCATTACGTTTACAGGTTTTACAAATTGGATTTAGCGTTGCGCTGAACAATCGTGCTTACAATGGCAACCTACTGATTCCGTCAGCACGTTTCGTAAATTCCGGACAAACACGAAGACTTCCGGACTCTGACAGTTTTGTACCACTGCCTTCAAGAGGTATACCAGCCAGTGACAGTGAACAATCTGATGATGACTATTCAAGCTTCGAAGACTACAGTTTTAGATCAGACCAGTCAAATCAGAGGCGAAATGATTATTTGAGATACAACACTGGACCAGAAAATGATGTAAGCCTCGAATCAGCCCCTTTCGGCAGCATCAACTCAAACAACTATGTTGATAGCCTTCAATCATCTTCTTCCTTATCACGTCGCACAGACCCAAACTTCAGACGACCATACTTAACAAATAGACCTTCAAATCTTAGACAGGATCCAAGTCGCAACTATTATAGAAAAGTAAATGATGACTTAAGCCTCGAAATTTCATCTTTAGAAAATAGCAACCCCGAGGACGCATCTCGTCTAGAAGAAGCCAGCTACCTTCGATCACTCTTGTCACTTATCGAACCACCAAATAATAGAAGAGGCCAAAATCGTAAATACTATAGAAAAGCAAACAGCATAAGCCCCGATGAGTCGCCTGTTGATAAATTAGATCCTGATGAAGATGCTGTCAACAGTCTGCTAAATTCTCCGTACGGGAGACGAAATTACCGCAAAGAATACAATAATCACCAATATGACTTACGCGTATCGCGGATCCACGAGCCGTCACCCTTAAAAGTTATTCCTGATGCCTATGTAGATACAATTCTACTAGTAACTGATGATGATAAACCAGATGAAATACCCATCGGAAGACCAAAACCAGGAAGCCCGGAACAAACAGGTAATAACAATCTTTACAATAGAAAACATGTTGATGATAACCTTGATGACGATGTTTCCAATAATCTTTCACCCTCCGGTGAACTCAAATCACGATTAAGAAGTCGTAAATTAACAAATGATAGTCCGTTAACTCGAAAGTTTAACAGGAAGAGTAATTACAATTCTGGTCTTGAATCGTCATTAAATGACGAGTTGTTTCCCGTTGACGATAACACTGGACAGTTAACACTTTTGCGCTTAGCAAGCTTGGAGAACTTGAACCTAGACTCTTCGTTGCTCAGAAGCGGTGATCGGAAAAATCATAACAATAGAAAAAGTAATCGTAGAAACTTGCTGAGACTTTCGCTGTCACCTGATAATAAACTAACTCTTGATGAAGGTGTCGCCTCTGATTTGTCAGAATTACTTTCAAAGACTTTAGATGAATTAAACCTCGTACCAGTAGCTTTAAGAAGGACTGGACCATCGAATAACAAGTACAGTAGAAGAGAAAATAATAAGCTTGGTACTGAAGAGGATAATCTTACTAATATTCCCCTTTTACGTTTAGGAAGTATAGATATTCCAAACGGTGAATTACAAATTCAAAGATACCATAAACTTGCCAATCGCAGTAACAATAGAAATCTAAGAAAACACGAAAATAACAGAGAAGCCCTTAAAAAGTTGTTTGAGGATAATCCTGTTAAGAATCTAGTACCCTATCATGAAGTCAAAAGTAACAAACTACCTAACAGTAGAAGAAATAAGAAACTAAATAATAATAGGATAGATGATTTCTCTGATGAATTCAGTCTGGACACGTTGTTCAACTTCCGAAATGAAGATCATGATGACAGACTGGATCTTGATGAAAAATTTTCAAGTGATTTTTCTGCCTTACGTTCAAAAAACCAGGACGATTTGAGCCTTGAACCACCGCTCCTAAGAAGTTCTGATGAAAATCCATCCAAATCAAAGGATATTGATGATACGCTACATCATGAATTTCCGTGGAATGATGCACTGAGCTCTGATAATGAGAAAAGTAGTAAACTACCTGCTCTCAGATCAAAATCACAGTTAAGGAACTCTAAAGAAAAAGATAATGCTCAGGATACTACTGATATACTGCATCTTGAATATCCATGGAACGATGCACTGAGCTCTGATAATGACAAAGGAAGTAAAGTCACTGCTCTCAGATCAAAATCACAGTTAAGGAACTCTAAAGAAAAAGACAATGCTAAGGATACTACTGATACACTGCATCTTGAATATCCATGGAATGATGCACTGAGCTCTGATAATGACAAAAGAAGTAAAGTCACTGCTCTCAGATCAAAATCACAGTTAAGGAACTCTAAAGAAAAAGACAATGCTAATGATACTACTGATATACTGCATCTTGAATATCCATGGAATGATGCACTGAGCTCTAGTAATGAAAAAAATAGTAAACAAACTGCTCTCAGATCAAAATCACAGCTAAGGAACTCTAAAGAAAAAGACAATGCTAAGGATACTACTGACGTACTACATCTTGAGTATCCATGGAATGATGCACTGAGCTCTGATAATGACAAAAAAAGTAAAGTCACTGCTCTCAGATCCAAATCACAGTTAAGGAACTCTAGAGAACAATATAATGCTAAGGATACTACTGATACACTGCATCTTGAATTTCCGTGGAATGATGCACTGAGCTCTGATAATGAGAAAAGTAGTAAACTATCTGCTCTCAGATCCAAATCACAGTTAATGAACTCTGAAGAAAAAGATAATGCTAAGGATACTTCTGATGTACTGCACCTTAAATATCCATGGAATGATGCACTGAGCTCTGACAATGACAATAAAAGTAAACAAACTGCTCTAAGATCCAAATCACAGTTAAGGAACTCTAAAGAAAAAGATAATGCTAAGGATAGTACTGATGTACTGCATCTTGAATATCCGTGGAATGATGCACTGAGCTCTGATAGTGAGAAAAGAACTAAAGTCACTAATCTCAGATCCAAATCAAAATTAAGGAACTCTAAAGAAAAAGATAATGCTAAAGATGCTACTGATACACTGCATCTTGAATACCCATGGAATGATGTACTGAGCTCTGATAATGACAATAAAAGTAAACAAACTGCTTTCAGATCCAAATCACTGTTAAGGAACTCTAAAGAAAAAGAGAATGCTAAGGATAGTACTGATGTACTGCATCTTGAATATCCGTGGAATGATGCACTGAGCTCTGATAATGACAATAAAAGTAAACAAACTGCTTTCAGATCCAAATCACTGTTAAGGAACTCTAAAGAAAAAGGTAATGCTAAGGATACTGCTGATGTACTGCATCTTGAATATCCATGGAATGATGAACTGAGTTCTGGTAGTGACAAAAGAAGTAAAGTCACTACTCTCAGATCAAAATCACAGCTAAGGAACTCTAAAGAAAAAGAGAATGCTAAGGATACTACTGATATACTGCATCTTGAGTTTCCGTGGAATGACGCACTAAGTCCTGACAAAAATAAAGCTGGTGAACTTAAATCACAATCACTTTTAAGGAGCAAATCAGATAGTCGACAAGACAAAGAGCCAAAGGACGAGCTTAAACTTGAGTTCCCCTGGAATGACAAGCCAAGTCGTGACAAGCCTTCTAGTAAAAAGACAGCTGTCCGAAAACCAGACCCGTTCTACGTCCACCCGTACTTGAGAAGCAGAAATATAAAAAAACATCCAAATTATTTCAGACGATCATACGACGAGTTAACCGAAGGCATTAGGTTAGAAAAGCTTAAAGATAGTCCATCTGAGTCACGTCTCAGGCATTCTAATATAAGATTCAATGACAACCGAAACTTGGGAGTGCTACCTCTCGCTAGAGAGGATCTTGAAAACGATACAGTGTTTAAAGATACCGATGAAGATCCAAGTGCCGTTATTACGTTTCCTTTAGATAGAAGACCTGAAAGACTTAGGACTCAATCCAGGGGTAATCCAACACTTCTGACTACTACGGAAAGACCAAATGATACTGAGTTCTTACTGAACCTTACTGGAGACAAAAATGACAGAAAAACATATAATGACACTATTATATTTCCAAAGAATTGATTTTGATCTTCCATCGTAGTAATATCTAGGTCAAATTAAAGTGTGAGATTTAAAATGAGGTGATATTATTATGAACTTAACGTAAAGTAAGGATAAATCTTTAGATTAGGAGGAAAGAAGAGTTCCCCATCCTTCCAGGTTGATGGAGGACTTGTAGATACTCCTGAACTCTTGAACAGAAGGAGTTGTAGATACTCTTGAACAGTGACAAAATGAAAATGTACCTTTTGTTACTTTTGGTTGAACTTGGTAAATTATTATTTAATATTAGTTCTCGAATTCTTCGATCATCAGAAATTGTGAGGTAAGTATTTAGAATATTTGTATAAACTGGGAGGAGACTGCCTATTATTGTAACAATAACAATGTATGTATGTAATTATATTTTTAAGTAGTTAAAATTGTTAGAAATAAAAACTAAAGTGCCTGAATGTTTCATTTTTAAATATATTAGTGAACAACCATTACTAAGTTGACCGGCGAATGGTTAAGATGGTTTTAGTTCTCAGTAAATCTGCCGTTTCATAATGATGTTTTAGTAGTTATTTTCAGGAGTTATTCCGGTGTGATCTCCTGAGTGTTCTCTAGTGTACAAATTCAGTAAAATAGGTACTTATGTCAGTAGCTAGAGCTCTGTCACCATGTTTAATAATAATTTTAAGTGCTTCCATCAGAAATCCCCCAACAAAGAAAGGTGATTACAGTCAATCCTCAAAACTTTACAATGAATTTCACATAAACTACAATCTCTCATTAATTAAAGATAATAACTGCCACCCATCATTTCCCCGACCTTATCATACACAACTTAACCTCACAAAGGGTATATAGTGGTCATTAATTCGGAGCATAAGTAGCGGTCGCCAGTGATCAGGTAGCGCGTTCGACGCCGTGCGGGGGAAAAACGAAAAAGGGCTAAGTTGAGTCTGATAAATGAGCGCCTATTGTCGGCTACTGGTATTGACGGAGAATCCGGTAGGCTGCTTCGTTAAGTGGTTCTGTAGGTTAGCTAATTAATACGTTTTATATCTAGAAAAAAAAGATTGGTACGGATTCCAATTCAGACTTATTTAGCTGTTGAGTGCCGTCAAAGAAAAATACATATACTTACATTTCTGTGCTGCGCAGATTTTAATCGTAGATTTGAAGGATATTATAGCTAATCCATTGATATTATGATCGAAAAATATGTTTGCTCAACAACGTAAATAACGCAATGAATGTTGTTTAACTGTCAAACTGAAACCCACCGGCTACTGATAGTGTGTTACGCAATTACCCCGCCATCTTTTAAAGGTCAAATCCTCCATAAATAAACCGTTACATTTCCAAAACCCTTATACGAAATCCTCACTTTCGAACAACCCTGTTCCTTTCTATAAATATAAAATATTTCAAATCGTCCGTAAGCTCACGGGCCCCTAAGCGTATGAAAAATAAAAGAGTTCCGTAGCTTTTGTCCGGCGGTGTATTAAACGTCGAGGCGAGTTTATTGACACTCTCGTACAAAGACTCTGCTGCAGGCCCCCAGGGCCCGAGGGACTTATGTGTTGATCACCATTTCATATTATATGGCCAATTAACTAACGAACTTTCCAAGGTATTAGAATACGAGGAAATTGTATGGGGATTCGTTTTTACATTAGGGCTAATGTGTCATAATTATTCTTATTGCGATAGGTTGCTGAAGGTGTCAAGAAGATCAGAAAGTCAGTTTGGAACTTGTTTTTTGTTAATGTGGCCGTTTCTAGAATGACACTCTTTTGTTTACTGTGGCCCTTTACAAACAACAAAGGATAGTAAATCAACAATAATAATATGTAATCGATTACAAAATATTGTATTTAATATTTTTGTTTAACATTTTATTAAGTGATTTATTTAGTGAGAAAAATTCATTGGCTTAATCTACATGGTCTATAGTGCGGCCAACGAGAGAATGTGTTCTTGACACCTGTCAGTTTCATACAAACAAATACTTGCGTGTGCGTTTGCGAATTTAATCTATATTAGCTACATTGTCGCACTGACAGGTTTCAAGAACGCATTCTCTTGACGTCCTGACTGTAAACGAATGTCTATCTGTTTAGAATATAATATCTTACGAAGCATTGGTCCATAAGATCAAGACATAATGCCCTTTTCAGGTTTTCAGTTACTTATTTCAATTAGGTACCACCTTGAATATACTTTGCACACAATCTAAAACCCACACACAAGCTAAAAATATCCGCCACAATAAAAATTAAGTCCATTTCGTCATCTTTCTCAACAAAAACAGCTCTTACATTAGCATGGATGCTGTCACGACATCCTTGTTGTCTTAGGATGTTAAACGTCAACAAGCTGTCAAATTACACTGCACGTGAGATATGACGCTGACATGTGAGATGTGTCGCGACCTTTACTTTCCGTTGATGGACCTGCTAAATGTTTTTATGTGTATTAATGGTTGGTTTACTAATGTGAGAATCTGATAGTGTTCTCGTCATCTCTGGAGAGCAGTGGTGGCCAAGTCGTAGAGGCCGCGACTTACGAGTTGGAGGTCGTGGGTTCGAACCTAAGCAGGCAATTTACTTTGTGTAAATTATTTCATCACCACTCTGCTTTAAGAATGGTGAAGGAAAACATCGTAAGGAAACCGGTCTGTCCTAAATACAAAAATTCGAAGACATGTGACATCCGCCAACCCGCACTGGGCCCACGTGGTGGATTACGACCCACTCTAACAGAGAAAAAGCCTGAGTCCCAGCAGTGGGAACATTAGGCTGACTATGTTGTTGGTGTCTTGGTGAGATTGAGAATTTAAAAAATAGGAGTGTGGGCGCCATTGTTGCCATGGTACAAGCAGTTTCGTTAGCCTGTCTAACCAAGCACCAAGCAATGTTGTGCTAATTTAAGCTAGCTTAGGCATTGTCTTGTCCTGGCGGTTCAAAACTTAGTAGTACTGACCAACTCAGCGACAACTACCTAACTATGTGACTTTTTCATTGTTTGCATTTACTAACTTAACTTACTCTAATTAAAGGCATTTTTACAAACAGTCAAATAGTGATAGTAGCAAGGTTCTGAAAGGGCAGGTTTACAGTCACTGAACTAGGTCACCATTTTTTTTTTATCTGGGGTAAATACCTAAATACCTGCACTAGCTTTTATGTTTCTTCCATCACGTACCACAAAATCACCTTTAAATCTTTAAATAGATAAGAGGACTAACAATTAATAGGGCATATGTTTGCCCAAATTAATTTCATCTACACAAAACCTTTTTTTCCCCCCAAAACTCGCATGTTGCAATCATAACGCACTTTCATACAATTATCCAAAATCCGAGTCTTGACAAAAAAGCGGAACAATAATTTTACGCGACATTTAAGTAGTAAGAATGGACTCTTAAAGCTATTGACTATTATAACAGGGGGTGGGCAGGGTGGAAAAAACGTGACTCTTTGATAGCACCTTTGTGTGACGTATTTCCGCTCCGGTTGCTTTGTGGAAGTGTCGCTCTTGTTACCGGCACTTGTGACGGTGCTGGAGCGAATCTGGTCTTGCAAACTTTCTAACTGAACACTTTCGGTCACTCTGACAGGCAGTTGTTATCGGTTCCATTGATTAAAGTTGGTTTGGGACAGAACTGTGGTAAACTACTTTTTTACAGATTAAAAAAAGTGTGACATTTTATTATACCTCAATTAAGCGTCTGTACCTAATTTTGTATATAATTAAGTATGACCAAGTAGTTCAGAAATAACAATAACAAAAATACACATAAAACACACACATACATATAAATTAACTTAATTAACATACATATTAATTAATTAATTATTATAAATTAATTAACCATAGTAATGAAATAGTCAGTTGTAATGTTTAATCAAAATCGGTAATTTTCAAAAACGGCTGACGTCTTCCAACCAGCTGCAGCACGCATAGGAAATAGTATACATATTTGCAGAAATCGACAACTTCTATTGTGTAGTTGAGTTTGTTCGTCACTTCGACATTTACTAATACTTCTTAGGAATTATTGGCTTTGCCCGGATTATGTATTTGATGTCGCACGTAATGTGACAGCTAATAGTTGGGGCAGATCGGACATAAAGGAATTATCTATTGTAGATGTGATCGAATTCGTAAAGTGATATATTTAATTAAAAATGTCTGTTATATGCGGTGAAACGGAATTTAATTTAGTGCAAGAATAAGTATTAGGTCCAATGATTTCAAAAGTAGATTATTTAGGTCTGTTAACGTTTTATTTTTGTATGGACAGACGGTTCTCACATAAATAAAAATAACTAAGGTAAGTACTTCGCATTATAAAAGAAAACTATGTTACCTATACAATTTCATATTTATAGGAAAATTATAAATATGGTAATATTACTTATACACAGGGTGTATAACAGGATGGTAGGGACATCGACCGGCAAGCTGTAAACATAACTTCAGTAGATTTTAGCCCGCTAAAGAAGACATTTTATGCCGGTTAACAAAAAAAAAAAAAAACTGTTTCATACAAAAATTTTGACCTGCGCGGTCAAAATGTATGGAACAGCAATTTTTTTTTAATAACCGACGATACATTTCAACGCAAGGGGTTCAGAATCCATGGTTCCAGGATGCGCGTCGATGTCCCTGTCACCCTGAATAAGTAATATTACCGTATCTACATATTTGTCACTATCCTTTACATATGAAATTACTGACCGAACTTAAAGAACCAAATTATGTGCAAGTGTGGGTTCTTCGAGTCGACGCGACAGGGTACCTCTAAAACAAACGTAACATCAAGTGCTTTATCATATCACTCATCAAGATCATTAGTAATCTTCCTTAATGACATTTGTCCAAGATCCTAACAATTTATTTTCTTCATAATGACTTAACTAACTTGACACCGTATCGTCAACGTCAAGTATCATTAGCTTTAAGTTAACCGTCAAAAAATGCGTTCTAAATTTGAACAAAAACCGTCTCGGCAGACAGTGTGGCACCGCTCAACAATGCGCAGGAGTTTACGTCGAGCGTACGTATCGTTTACGTGCTAGGAAAAATAATAACTACGCAATACTGTTGGAAAATTAAAATACGTTCGAAATTGAACCTTATTTGGAGGTTTGGAAGAGTGAGGAGTGATTTAGTCAGGTGTAAATCTAACGTTGTTACGTCATCAATCGGAAATTGGTCCTTTGAACGAATTTCAACTTTGTTTGTTTAGTGATAAGGTAGAGTTTCGTAATGGAGTATTTAATGTATCACCACATAAGTGTCAGGGTATCCATTTAACTGTCAGACCGTAGGAATGTCATTCATGGTAATGGATCGTTGTAGGAAGGAAGTTGCAGGTAAACGTGCAGAAAAAACAACATGAATGGATGCGCGCGCGCAGGCTTGTATAGGGGGTGGATTTTGTGGGATCCAGTCGTTTCTATGGGTCCATTCATGGTTTTTATTACTATTGCAGTTAATAAGTTTATGTTATTAGGATGGAGAAAAAAATTAAATTACTTTGAGCAGTGTGAAGCGGGTTTTATAAGCACGGTTTTAATAATAGGGTTTAGTATATTGGTGTGTGTAAACTTTAGCGGCTGCAGGAAGATTTGGACGGAGTTCAGGCGAACTCATAAATCCAATTAGAAGATATCTTTATGATAGGTACGTATATCTAAGGCTGCAGCAATACTTAAGTATTCACAAATTGGTGAAACATACGAAACGACTCGAAAACAAGTTAGACTTTAGTAAGGCAATGTCTTAAACCAGCTGTCATTGGTCCTGTTGCCCAAATTCAATTTCATTTTATTAGGTTATCCTAAAAAGAGCACAGTCAAAAGAGTACTCAAGAATACTAGGCATAATGCAGGAATATGGATTTCTTTGCACTATGCCTAGGTATCGTAGGTCTGACAAATGAGACTACCGTGCTTTGAAGATCGTGTCATGGTAATTATATTATTTCGTTTATTTATCTATTTACATATTCGGTTATATTTTTAAATATTTCTTAAAGTATAAAAAATAAGTAAAAAAAAAAAAAAAAAACATTAATTATATTTATCATTATTGATCTGATCATGTTATTCTTTTTTATTTGAAATGGACTTGCTCTTGACTCTAGTCTAGGTCAAAGGTGACAGAGACAAAGGCGACGATGGAGCGAGCTTATCCAGAAGAAGCCTGTTCACTCCCACTTTGAAGAGATTTGGGTTGATTTGGTTTGGCTTAGGATTCATTAGTGGCGAAGGTACCATACAACTCGATTTCCACCGGCTTCCCTTTGAAAATTCAGAACATAACCACTCTATAGTCAATCCATCATTGAAATTTTCTTTTGGCATTTTTTTTTGCTCCGGCCTACGTCTGTCATAAATACACCCTTCGCCACTGGGATTCATATTTAAAAATAACGCTGAAAGGTGACTAGGAGGAGTAGGGCTTCGAAAGCGAAACCTCAGCATGAAGGCTCTTTTCATACTGATTTGCTAAACGGACACGGAAATTATTACTAAGAGTCAGAGAAAAGGGGTGAAAGCCTCGCTAGTTTCTCCTTTATTCTTTCCAAATGGCATTCTCATCCAGCCTGTACCACCAAGTCCCAAAATTACACAAGTGCAGTCTGTTCTCACGTTACAATAAACATGGTCTCATGTAGCCCGTGGGTGCGAGCGAGACGGTGATAGTCTTTGTATCGCCAAGATCTTTGCCACCGCTAATGACGCCTGAATCATTTATAATTAATATTAGTGGCTAGTGGTGGGACAATATCTATATCGAGTATCGAGGCATTATTTATGTTACAGTTTTGAGTTCAATAGGATTTCAGTTCAAAATAGAGGTAAATAATATGAGAAACTTCGCAGTTTTAAAACCATTACCTACCATATTCTTAATTTGCATTCAGTGCGTTCATCTTATTTCCTCCATTAAACTGCTAGATACATACTTACATAGTTGAATACCGAAGAGATAGCAGAAAAAGATAATCTTTAAAAAGACATTAGTAATCTTTAAAACTAATTACGTTTCTCAATTTCATCAATTAGCACATTTCTTGAACTTGCATACGGGCGATAGTGATTTGAAACAGAATAGCAATAACAACATTTTAACTTAAATCACGAAACCTCCATCGACAAAGTGCAGCACGTCCCTATCATCAACCCGTCAGCGCTACTTTGATACAAAACCTATAGGTAATCCTGTTGGCTACCGTTTTATACCACACCTTTTTATTGCCAGGGATTAAAATACCCTCATATCCTCACTCGAAAACCAACCATATCACCTGTGTGTTACGGTTGATTTTAGGTGAACGTAAAACTGGCACAACAACGAATAGAGTTATTAATGTTAGATTTATTGGATCTTTGATGTCGGTTGAATTATGATGAGTTCTGTATTGTGTGACCGGATGTCGGGCCGGACTTAATGAGCAGATACGGTTGGAATTAACTGACTTTATAGATTATTGTTGATGGCAGTGGATGCTGGTCTCGATGGCTGGCCTGGGCAGGCTGGACTGGTCGGTAGTTGGGTCAGGCGACGGATTTTACATGCCACTATCATTTTCTCTTCGTTTTCATAACTTAAGTTGCTAATCGCTCAATTCCATGTCCATGGTAACAATTTACTTTGACAGCACCTATATTTTTGGTATTTCAAGTGTTTTATTCTGCCAAACTTACCTGTTTATATTCAAAGAAAGTTTTTCAGGTCGGGAATGTCACGATTTCTCTTTCAGTCAATAATGTATGCTTATCTTGAAACCTAGGAAATAAAACAAGATATTTCAACAAAGTATTATTTACGTACTTTATTAAACCCACTTAATTATAGGTAACTCTGAACTCGTTTTATTCCAAGTCATCTTCTATTCCTAATTGAACATGAAAACGATAGAAACTCTCCATTATCCAAACCAAAAAATAACAACAGTAGGTAAGTAAGAAAAAAAGAGAGATCACTGTCGATCTTGATCATTGTTTAATGTCACCAAATCAACTGCTTCCTTTAAATAGATTCGCACTGCAGAATGCATCAACAATAGAATGCATCAACAATAGAATGCATCAACAATAGAATGCATCAACAATAGGAGCTACAAATTACATAAGAACCTAGCACATAGTGTAGTCGTCATATTTACAAACTTCATAGTAATTCGTTCCCGTCAATTAGCTCGGTCGTGCTTTTACACCTCTTTGCTAAATCACCGTGAAGTTAACATGGATTCAATCGACGTTACAGGCTAGGTAATTATGTTTATTGTGCAAACATTGTAGGGGAAAGGTTTGTTTGTCTGTCGCAAGATTTTGAATTTAAAAAAATTGGATAAGTAAGGGTTTTTGAAGTGAAAACTTCTTTAGGCGCGTTGGGCATTTTTTGAGATGGGGAAAAAACCATTGAATTCGCGCCACTGTTACCGTAACCGACATCGCTTCGGATTTGTTCGGCTGTCCTCGGGATGTACTCGGTTTTAATGTATATCCGATATGTCAGTGAGTGATGGCAAATTATTCTGTTTGTGTTTTATTTTCACTTCTATCGGCACTCCCGGAGTGCCACTGTTTTTTTTTATTTAGCCTACAGTATCCCACTGCTGGGCAAAGGTCTCCCCCAAATCCTTCCAGGCATTATTGCCTAGAGCCACCTCGATCCAACCCTTGCGGTACGCGTCTAGGTCGTCTCGCCACCTCATCCTGGGCGGATTAAAAGGAAGGATTAAAGAAAAAATCAACGTTCATCTTTCTGTAGGTATTTTTTCCTTTTTCATTGAGTTGTGTATTATGCGTAAAAACAAAGCTGTTGTAAACATAATTACTGAATTAACCTACATAGTACATTTCTCAGTAGCAGCCCGGAGTCTGGATTTGTGCCCAGTTGATGATAATAGGCTCGCCCCCTATTGCATGGGACTTAAACATAACTGGCGAAATGTGGGTGTAGGTACTATAGGTACACCTCTGTCTAACCCTTTGGGAAAACACGCGTGATGGTGTTATGTGAAGTAAAGTCTAGCTTTAATTTATTTAATACCTAATTTACCAACCATACTACTGATAACAATAAAATTCTTATGGTCCTTCGATACATGAAGGAACGTTTTAATTTAATCCGGTCGTTTATACCCAAGTACTGTAACTTAAAATACACATTTTCATCATTTGAATCAATATATATGAATATGAATAGGTCTAAGTATGCAGAAAAACCCGCGGGTTGCGGATAGTATTTTTTAAATGAGGAAGTAAAAAAAAGTAACGATGTTTTTAATAGGAAATAGCGTCTGAATATTTTTATTGAACCGATGAAAACTTGATTGCTTCAAAAAGGTAAAAGATGGTATAATATAAACAATAACATACTGCTAGTTCTTTGGTTTCGCTTCCTTGACGAGTTGACAAACTTTGTTTTCAAAGTAAATATTCCTTTAGGTTATGTGGCGGACAAAAAAAGGTATCCCAGCTCATTAAGTTACACTTGTATTTGTTATGAGTATCATTTTTTCGGCACAAGTAGGTTTAGCAAGATGAGATTTTATGGTAGATAATTAGTGAAACAATGTTTTTGTTTTTAAAGTCTATTTCAAGGTTTGCACTACAATCTGATTGGTCATTAGTTAATAGGGGCAATTTGCATTAAGTACTTATGTAATTTTAGTTTTTACAGTTTTTACTTTTTTCTAGATGCCTGTCCTCCTGGACCTTTAACATTTGACCTAGCTAATTTATAGACATCAATCAACTCAGCCTATCGCAGTCCACTGCTGGACAAAGGCCTCTCCCAAGCTGCGACACAACACCCTGTCCTCCGCTTTCCGCATGCAGTCAGTCCCAGCCGTCGTCGGTGACGTCGGTCCATCTAGCTGGGGGATGCCCCACACTACGCTAGCCGATACGTGGTCTTCACTCCAGGACTCGTTTGTTCCACCGGCATTTTTAGACATAAAAGGTTTAAATCTGTATTAAGACCTAATGTAAAGCAGTGCAACTGCTAACATACCTTAGCTTACCTATGTTATAAGCCAGGCTCGAATAAATCTTCAGTTTATATCATCCCTCTGAACCATCCATAATATGGCATAAAAATAAGGCATTCCTTAACAAAATCCTAATCTTTATCGAAATCAAATAAGAATGTTTACCCAAATTAAAACTTTGTTTAATACCCCAAATAGATTAGACAATAAACATTTTAATACATCTCGATCAAGAGGACAAGTATAAAAAAATCTATAAAGCCGAGTGCAGACCGGACGGGCAATAAATAAATAACACATATAAATAAATAAATATAGGAATAAATCCGTCGTTATTTATGCCATTGTGAGCCGATGGGGGTTTAATGACGCCGGCCGACGGATTGTTAGTGATATTTGTAATAAAGCTGGGCTGTGAGGCCTGTGAGCTCGTGTGCACCGAGCTTTAGGTGTTAAGACGTGAAGACCGTGAGGTCATTTACACGTGATGGTGATGTATCTGCTTAGCTCAGAGGTTTGACGAGGTTTTAGTTTTGTTTAGGAACCCCGAATTGATCTGAAAGTAAGTATAGCAGTGTTTCTTCTTCCTAGAGATGACTAACTTGATGTTCTGTAAAAAACTGCACTGTTCTACAAAGGAACATTAAAATGGTGGTCTTTTTATTCGCTCCAAAACCTCCTAGTTTCTTATTATTCCATTGTCCATTTTGAAAGAACTGGGACATGAAAAATCCTTTGCCTAAAAAAAACCTTCCGCATGGAACTTTAGTCAAGTCCTACCATGATTTAATACTGGATTAAAAGCAACAACATATGCCAAAACAACAGCTCTATTTAGTAAAAAAAAAACAATAGTTGTAAGTTGATGAAATTGTCTGCTGGAGCCAACGAAGTTTCATCTTCACAACTTTTAAGTCATAAATGTCTACTTCAGTACTGATGATGTTTATGATGTTTTCTACTATTCTGTATAAGGCAAGCTGATCAACTGACTAGCTTCACTTTTCATCTCTACCTCCAAGTCCTGCTCACCCCCTACACACACATCCTCATCTCCATGGTAAGCATAAACCTCAGCATTACGAGGTACTCATTTACATGTAAGTAATAAAAAGTAGCTTGAAGTGAGCAGTTGATTAATAGCTGCCCGAACAGAACGTCGTTAAGGGAATTATTTATTGCATTTTAAAATGTTTTAATGTCCCGTCAGGCTTTATCGGAGGTACCAGATCTTGGCTTTTGATCGATGTGGTACAGTGCGGGACACGGGAACTGGGACAGGGAATAGATGCTGTTTTAGTTGTGATTGTTTGTTGTCTATGACGTTGAAGTTAGCGAGTTTTAGGGTTCGTAAGAAACAGAATTTTTAGAACTACCCCTGAAACTTCGCCTGCTGTTTGCTTCCGATTTGATCTGATCTTAGGGTTTGCCTTGCCTTAAATGATATTTATATCTATACAAGCCACGTACGAGTGCAGTTGTCCGTGTGAATTGTTTAAAAAATAATTCAATGTAGCAGTTTTGACTAGGCTATGATTTATCATATGCATATATGGAAGTAGATCTTTAAAAAACTTTTACACATCAATGTGTTGTTCTATATTTGTAAACTATCTGGCCTTCCTAGATGCCTGACCACTGAGAAGAAATGCCGAAACAAGTCACAGGTCACGGTCTCTTTTAAAGTCCAAACATTATATTATTATGTGAGTTAGTATAATGCAGGGCAATGGACAATTCCTTAATGAACAAAACTTATCGTTTACAAGTCGATGTATTACAGTAAATAAACCTTTAATTAGAGAGATCCAGCTTGTATGCTCAACCTTAATTATGAAACTGCTTGCCACCTATACTTTAAAACTACAAGACAAAATTAATCGAGTAGCAATTTGCCTGAAAAAAAAATTAAAGCGCAGAGAGAAAAGGCACACCTGAATATTACAACGGATCCCATTATCTATGTTTGTTGTTCCTTTCATTCTGCACTGCAGTGTACAACGTTATAAGTGTCGATACACTGGCGACAATAACTCGCTCTCCATGCACGGAAATCTTGAATGTTTGGACTGACACTAGATCCGGTCAGAAATGATAGGTAGGTTTGATTGTGTGTGGTGCATGCCTATGCAGAAGACTTATTTCGTAGCCAATTTTTTGTTTTTACTATCCATTGACACTGCTGGGCAAAAGCCTGCTCTCCTTCCACCTCTCTCTATCCAAAGCTGCCAAGGACCAATCTTTATTAAAGGAGTCCAGCTCATCCCGCCATCTCCGTCTGGGCCTGCCGCGATGTCATTTGCGCGATGTCATTTGCCGCGAGGCCATTAAGCGGGACCCAGTGAGTGGTAAGTTTGGCCCATTGATCGTAGCCAATAATGATTCTTAATTTAATTAAGTCTCTAGAGCTTTGCTCAAAAGCATCGTCTTTAACTCCATTTATAAGGACTTCTTATTAATAATGATGTTGTTCACATCCTCATCCTCTCACAAAATCACTCGTGTTGAAGAACAGTGGGGTAATTGCGTAACCCGCTAACAGTATCAATAGGAATGGCTTTCATTTTGACAGTTCAACAACATTCATTACGTTATTTACGTTGTTGAGCAGATACATTTTTTGAACATATGAAGCAATAGATTAGCAATATCCTTCAAAATGATTCAGATTGAGATTGAAAGTGAGTTACGCAATTAGGATGCAGATTCCAAACAGCAAAGCTAATGAATATTCTTTCTTTTCTTATTTAATTAAGCCTATAGCTCTAAAGGTACACCTTTTCCAGGCTTTGTAGCTGTGTCGCACAGCTGGTTCTCCACGTTAACCTTCTATACCTAATCCTTCTTTTTCATATCATCCGTTCCTCCTGTAATCAATAATAATGTAAATGTCAAGAGAAATGTTGCAGTTAGTTATGTTTTCAGGGCAGAAATACCCCACAGCGTACCGAGTCACTTTAACTGACCCATACAGTCATCAGAAAACCAAAACACTGGGCAATAAAAGACAATCATTTGGGATTGTTTTAATTAAATTAATGACGTCGTACAGCAGTATAATGACCATACAGGCGCTCGTTAGGACTCCATAGAGCGGCGCGCGCGCTCGCCTGCAAATTGTTAATTACAATACGCGATCGTATTACCGTTGTTAAATCCCGACGCCTCGGGATTATTCAGTGGCTGTATAACTTGCAGTGGCGAAGGTTCACAGGTTCGCTTGCTGAGTCAGGCTTTTTAAATTAGGTTAGTTAAAAATATCTTGTATGCTTTTTAGACGTCAACCACAGTAAATTGTAATTGTGCCTAGCGCACCAATTAATTAAATTCGTACAATAAAAAAAATGTGTTGGCTTGGGGCGGAAAATTCTTGCTCGCAAAATCCCAAAAGCACATCATTTGGCATTTTGCGAACAACAGTTGTATATCAAAACAAGTTTATCAAGCAGCGGGGTAATTGCGTAACACACTATCAGTAGCAATGGCTTTCATTTTGACAGTTCACCATAATTAATTGCGTTGTTAAGCAGATACATTTTTCAAACATATGAAGCAATGGATTAGCAATATCTTTCAAAATAATTCGGATTAAGATTGATAGTGTGTCCATCAATAGAGAATGGAAAAACCAAAATACTGTTTTAAATAGTCCTATGATACGTGAAACCGTAGGTAGGTATAACGTCAACAGAAAGTGTTTAAATAATAGATATCCAAGCCTACACAAAAAAATATATCTCAGACATTTGCAGACAGACAGACCTCTCATATAACTATAGCTCAACGAATTATACTCCCATTTACAGCCCACGTCCAACCGAGTTATTAATTTTAATAAAATCGGCAATCGCAGGCGACCGGCCTGCAGCCGATGGCCGCGTGGTGATAGTTGCTATTGCTGTTGATGGATTGAACACCACCTCGCTGTAATGATCTCCTGGTAATTGGGAGGAGTTACTGTTTAATTTCTTTCCTGATCTTCGGCGCATACTTCGTAGTAAATATACTTATTAAGTAGGTATAGTTTATTTCAGGAATCGACAAGTGATACCTACCATTTTTGTTTACTAAACTATTTTTACTGTTTCTACAGTTAGATAAATTTTATTTGGTAATGAATCGTCTAACAATGCTCATTTTTTTTCTAACAACGAGATAGACGAGCAAAATTGTTGTGAATATGGAAAAAAAAAAGAAAGAAATACAAAAAGTAAATACACACATTTGGTATTATCCGTTTATCAGTTTACAGTTTTTCAAATCATAACTCATTCGCCGTTAAGTTAACAGTGTTTAAAATATTCCTCAACTCCTCAGATACTTTTGAAACAGACAAATCCCTTCGCAGCCACTAGTCTCAATCCGAAGCTAATTAAACAAAATTCCTATAAGTCCGTTCGTCTCAAGTGAATGAACTGCGGGCCCTCGGTTTATTGTGGCCATAAACCGTTTAGTGTCAAACACTTTAGAGCCCCTAGTGTCGATTGATGACCAGAATTATCACCCTTAAGATTATCGAATACTGAAGGGTTTAAAAAATCAATTTGGCGAGTTTTGATGGCGAATAAAAGTTTAAAGTGACGGGCTATATCGACCCCCGTGAGGTTTGGAGTGTTAATCAAGTTTGACATTTGTTGTTATGGTTGGCAATTGTTTTTGGTAAACAATTGTGTTGTTTATAAAATCTGGGATGTTAAGACTTTTGGTTATAATGTGTGGTCCTTGGATAACCTTAAGCAAAATAATAACAGCCACACAGGTCGATCGATCAGGTTAAGCTACGCTTGCCGCAGTTGGTCTGTGGATGGGTGACCATCTTTACATACTGAGACCCCTCCGTGCCTCGGAAAGCACTTTAAGCCGTTGGTCCCGGCTGTCATTCGTGGATCTTTGACAGTCGTTACGGGTAGTCAGAAGCCCGAAAGTCTGACAACCAGTCTTACCAAGGGGTATCGTATTACCCAGTAACTGGGTTGTGGAGGTCAGATAGGCAGTCGCTCCATGTAAAATACTGGTATTCAGCTGCATCCGGTTAGACTGGAAGCCGACCCCAACATAGTTGGGAAAAGGCTAGGCAGATGATGACTTAACCTTAAGCAAAGTATTTGATAAATGGAATGCTTATAAAAAGAGCTACTACAACTTTTGAGCAATACTAATGATGAGCAAAGGACACTTGTTTGTCCAACGATAGGTACGTCTCGTCTCTTTGGATGGGTTTGATGGTTCAATAAGATTACTGGTCCCTTTTGCCACGATTCCGATGTCTCCAAGGCATAAGGTACTAGCTTATACCCGCGGCTTCGCTCAGTTCGTGCATATTTTCGAGATAAAAATAGCCTACCATGACCATCTAGGTACTCTCCGATCCATTGCTGTGTGGCTGATTTAAAGAATGATGACACCAACAAATCAACATAACACACTTTCGCATTTACTAATTCTTTTTTCTTTTTCTAAAGTAAAAATAGCCTAAGTTACTCCTTATAACATCAGCTCTGCCAGTGAAAGTCCCGTCAAAATAGTCCAGCCGTTTCGGAGATTAGCCGGAACAAACAGACAGACAGGCAAAAATTTAAAAAATGTACCGTATATAGGTACGTGTAGGCATTGTATGCATTTAGTAAAAAACTGTTATTTTGACGTTACAAACAGACACTTAAATTTTAGATAGATTTTTATTTATTTTCATAATCAACAGGTTTTAACAAATACGTTTTAGAGGTCTTCTTTAGTGATACCTGTAACAGAAGACCTCCCTCTTCCATGTCTATGTGTACAATTAAAATTATATTACAGATTGTATAGATTAGTAGGATATACACCATAATATTGTATATATGCTACTAATATATAGCAAAATCTTTATTCTGGTGTCATAATCTGGTGCCAAGCGATACGTCAATTATTTTTTATAGTACAGTGGAATCAAAGGTGACAATTACACAGAAGTCATGTATGGATGGCAATCACAGATCATAGCCTCGGATTACTCTTAATTAACATGAGTTAAAACTGCGTTTAGCGTGAGGTGCACACGTAATTAATAGGAATTTTAAGTTTAGGTATTTGGCCTTTAATAACAGTTGTTAAACAAGAAATGAAACGATGTTCTATAGATTATTGTAACTACAGCTAACCTGCTATTAATTGGTGACTTGTGACCCAATATTTGGGAATTACAGTACATAAAAGTGAATTGGACAATTTAGCTGCAAAATTATTATATGAGCCCAGTGGTAACTGCCGCGAATTATGAGGTATTATTGGTCGTAGATTCAAATGAAGACAGGCGTTTTAGCATAATCAGCCTATGATGTTCTCACTGCAGGCTAGAGGCCTCCTCTCTGTGACAGGCGCTTTACTTTGTGTAAATTAATTGATCTACACTGATTTTTTCATCATATAACCAAAAAATCAGTGGGTGACATCTACCAACCCGCACTGGGCCCGCGTGGTGAATTACGGCCCATTCCCTCTCATCGAGATGTGGCCTATGTCCCAGTAGTAGGAACGGCTGATTATGCAATGCTGCGCTTATGCAAGAGCTACAATACAATTCTTGTCGCTTGAGGGCTTCCAATGAGTTTGTTTTATTGTAGTAAGTTGCTATTATGATATGGTAAGAAAAATCGCCTTTTTTCAGCGTTAATATATTTTGAGGCAACCTCTCCGGTTATCTTGGGGTGATTAGTTATTTCTGTATTGACAGGTAACTTTTGCCCGCGCGGCCGCGGCTTCACCCACTTGGTGGTCGGAAGTCGGAAATTACCCACAAGACCGTACTACCGGGAGCAAAAATATCTTATGTCCTAACCAGGGTTATGGGCTATCCCTCTACCAACTTTCATCCAAATCCGTTCAGCATTTAAGGCGTAAATAGGTAACAAACAGACAGACATATAGAGTTACTTTCGTATTTATAATATTAGTATGGATACAGCATCCTTGCCTGCATTCACAACAGCCGTAGTTGCGCTGTATCTTGTCGTTAAGGTAGATTTTATCACTATGTATAGGAATTTAGGAATCAATCTCAAGTAACTCCAGGTCATAAACTGCAGCATCATTACTTTGAATCAAGTAATTATACAAGTCGGTCATTCGATACGTTTGTCTCGGCTTGATTTGCGTTTACGACAGCCGCGGGCGACGTGTGCCACTCAAACTGGCTTTATTTGATGTCTTATTTATGTGACCATGTCTTATTTATGCGATGCCACATTATTTACTATTAAAAGTTTATGTGAGTGTGTCGGTTCATGATTAACATTCATTGATTTTGATCGAAAGTCTCTTTTCTAGGTGGGGCTATCTTCTTCTTCGTGTCATCATATAACTTATACTGAAGTGTTCTGCTAGTTGATTACCCTGGGTCGCTAAAAAACTCGTGGAAAATCACATCTGTTTCTTCATTTTCTCCCTGGCTCTTCTTGACTAGGTCTGGGTTCAGTTCTGCTTGAAGTGTTCGATATTTATTAAACTTATTGACAAGGTCTTTACATGTCAAATTACCAAATGAATACATTATCTACCAATAGCTGTTCGGCATTCCTTGATGTTAAAGAAATGACAAGCATCAATAGTCGATTGCTGAACAAGAGTCTCTCAATGATAGGAGTTACAATGACTAGTCAAGGAGGATAATGGTTCGTTATTCAGCTAAAGGGATGGATTGATGATAACAGGTTACTTTGCATAATGCTTTAGTCATTTTCTATACTCTTAGACCGTTCATGAGACAATACATAAGTATCTATACCATGTAAAAAAAATAGTTCAATCAATCAATCAATTGCAATCTCAATTAAATGGTGCTCAGTTGCATGGTAGTGTGGTTTTAGCTTGCAGGTTAATTGTAATTATTATTATTTTTATAGTAATTCTAAATGAGTCTATCAGATAATGTAATTCTGAATAAATAACTTGCAAAATTGTTATAAATGATGAATGATTTTATTTTTGTAAGTAGGTTTGCACAAAACCTTTTACATGTAACGTCAATCATATTTTTTTTAAACTAGAGATGATGTCGAGTTTCCTCTCTGACTAGTCTGAGAAGAAAGGCCCAAACAAAGTCAGAGGTCACGGTTTCTTTTAAAGTCCAGACATAATCTTGGTCAGGTTACCTATATGAAGACCATGTAGATCGATGTCTGAGTTGGTCTTTTGAGGAAAGAACCACACAGATTGAGAGGACCTGTTCAGTCAGTGCACGCATTTGTCAGAAATAGTGCAGCAATATAATAATAATTAATTCAAATATCCGAAAAATTGTCATGACAAACTGCATTGGGACTTTCTGTAAAAAATGCATCTTACCTGTATGCACACACTATAGCGAATAAATTATTTATTTTTCTAGAGGTCACGTTTTCATACTATACCTAAGTATATACCACCACTCCTCTTCATGCCAAACATGTCAAATTGAATACACATACCTCGCTGCTTACCTCTTTATTCTAATATAGGAAACGAGCATAAAAATAGACCTCCCAAAGTCTTCTCTACCGCATCGTAAAAAAACCGCAACAGAGCTAAAGTCTTATTTGACGATTATTGTCATTCAATAAATCGGTCGGTTCCTAATGCCGGCCGGATCGCTGCGGTCCGGTAATTGGTGCGTGGGACATACACCCGTAAATCACACGCGACATGCTTTAAATACGTGCGTCTATCACTCACCGACTTGGAATGATGCGAGGTATTTCACAATTAGACGGAATAGACGGATTATTCTGGAGAGAAATCAAAATTCTAATCTAAACTCTGCAACTCCTTTGATGTGATCCTCCAAGAGCGGCAATATTTAATGGTAGGACTATTCGGTGGCCCCTGGACAGTCAACTACCACGTTGCTAACTGGCTAATTTTCCACCCGGCAAGGAGTTAAGTTGACATTACTATCAAGTTGCTTCTTCTTCTACTACTTTTATTTTGACTCAGCGCGCACTACGAGTAGATGGAGGTGTTCGAAGACGTGACATCTACAAACCCGCACTGGGCCCGAAGAGTAGATTACGATTACAGCCCACTTTCTATCGAAGAGACGAGCTCGTGTCCCAGCAGTGGGAACATTATACTGATTCTGCGCACTAGATAGATCTCATTTAATCAGCCGATAGTTTGAGTCAGACAATCAGTAAGGAAGGATAAAGTTAACCAGGTATACTTAAACGATTCAAAACGGTACTGGATATTCGTGATCGACTTAACTTGTCATTGTGGTATCCAGAATACGGCCGCAGGTCTGTGTGGCCAGTGGGTCTAGCACACTAAACACAAGGTTTATGTCCACGTAGGATCTTTATGACTGACGTGTGTTCTCCGACTCTTACGACTGTATCGACTATGACACGCTCTTTGTTTCGATGTTAACCCATATTGGCTAGTTTTATTTGAGTCATGTAGGTGGAAGATATAGGGTTTTTGTTTTGGCAATTAAAACGGCGAAGATCAAATGAAACGTGTGTTTTATTGTGCGTCATTGGTGGGTTTCAGTTTTGTAGAGTTATACAATTTAGAATTAGTTTACTTGTTATAGTGGGTGTTTTTAGTAATATCAACCTTTCCCTACGATACTTACGATTCATCATAAGCCAGTGTGGGTTGTGTCTTCAAAATATGATGAGTTTACAACTGCGATGACATTATGCAGGTAGGTAGGCCAGGTTTCCATAATCATCTTGTCTTATAAGCAATGAACCGCACGTCTCTAAACACTAACCTGTCAGTTAGCGCCTGCGCAGCCTAAGTATTTGCAAAGCCCTAACCGTTACCATTCCACGGTAAACAATTTGTCTTTGACAGCACCTCCTTCCTAACACTATGGACGGGTATTGTAGTACATAATTTATCATGAATCTATTATTTTTATACGGCATATGTCTAGCGATTTCCAATAGCTATTATATTTCATTCTCTCCATATTTGTTAGTACCTAACTTGTGAAATTGACATAATCATCGATATTGATATATTGTTGTTTGACATTTATCTTCTTTTGTCTTGTAGGTAATGAATATCCATTGTAGGTGTGAACTTGAGTATTAAATTCTATGAAAGTGTTGTTACATGGGAGTTTCTTTATTGTTTTAGATTTGACAATAAATGTTATGTTTTAAATATGGTTTGGTTGTAATTATGTATGTTTTGATTGGCGGTTATTGATTTACGATTAAAGATGTCTATTTAAAGTCAATGATGTGGCCATTTTTGGCTTGATTCAATAAAGCTGTATTAATTCAGTTTATTGAAACACAGCTGTGCGAATGCCTGTCTATTATAGCCTTGTAGTGAGTGAGTCAGGTCATTGTTAAAACTGGGTTTATTAACTTAGGTACAGATACTTACGTCCTACTCTTATGTCCTGCTTTTCAGATCTTAACTCATTTTGTGACCATAAAATTTCCAAAGTTTACGCATATTCTGTACAAGCTTATAATTCTTAATCCTCCACTAACGGATCTAGTATAAAAAAAAAAATACTATGACTTTTAGTAGTCACAGTTCATCCAATTCTGCTACAGTAATATCATACGTTACTATTCTCTACTTTCTTCTGCATCTTATAAAATATGGTCCTGTGGAATCGATACCACCTTAATATTAAACAACAGCCTCTTAACTGTTTATTTCTTCCTTTACATAAAAGTCGTGTAGGTATATACACCACATTTTACCCCAGTCCCTACATAACCAAGAGTCCCTCCCTCACGAACTCCATACAGAAAGAAGTGCTATCACCAAAATCAGTAGCAACATTATCTACAACCCCACCGTCAAATCACACGCCGAATTGCGTAACATACTCACCCCCGCTTTAAAATGTAGTCATAAATAAAAGGTAGAAGCGGCACCTTATCGCGCCAAGCTCGCCACAACAGATGAAAGAATACCCCCCTTTCACCCCCTCCGATCTCTCGCTCTAACAGCCAGTAAACGATGTTTTACATTTATAACTACAAGCCGCTTCGCAAGTAGTACAACTCCAACTCCAACATTCAAAAGCCAACTCTATTTTACTTCAGATAAAGTTTGATTTTCTCTAAGTGCTTGTTTACCGTCTTGGTCCGTAGCCATGGCAACGGGCGGCGTCGCGATTTTTGCCCGCTCGCGCCTCCTTCGATTACCTAAAGGTTTTTCCGATGTAAGACTGGTACATACGTATCGGTTCGATAAACGGGACGCCGCCGATGCGTACAATGTTTTATTGACAGATTTGAAACGGTTCAAAATTGAGGATTGCGCGAATTTCCTTTGTTTGGGAGGAGATGCGGATTTTCCTCAGAAAATTGTGTCGGGAATGGATTTTGCTTGAGAATATTGTTCAGTGAGGTAATCTTACTGTCTCTACATTGTGCGATGGCTGATTATTTGAATACAGGTGGATTTTGTCGAATTTATTTGTATTTTCTTTGTCTTGACTAGATATTTCGGTAGATCTGCCTTTTCATCAATTACATAACCAGTTTTACTGCAATAATACACATTTTTTAGTTCATAATACTGTGCAAGCTACACTGAGCATCCTCCTCAGCTTATTCTACAGAGTAGATCCCATTCAATATGGCTACCTCTCGCCAACATTACGCCTACTATATATTCATGTAATGTGTTCATCCAACTTGCAAGGTGCTTGGATTTCCAGCCGTAACACATGTATTTTCATGAATGTTTTTCGGTTTGGTTCATGATTCCTCTAGTTAATTACTTTATTCACAGATTTAAATGTTATTATGGCTATCGATAGGCTTCATAACTGAGTCTGGTAAAAAAATTAAAACTTACATAATTATTATAGAACTCTCCTTTTATGAAACTAGATTTACAACTGCCTGTTTCAAATCTAGACTAAATGAACGTACACCCTAATTGCATAACACACTATCAATCACAATCTGAATAATTTTTAAGGATATTGCTAATCCATTGCTTCAAATGTTCGAAAAATTTGTCTTCTCAACAACGTAAATAACGCAATGAATGTTGTTGAACTGTCAAAATTAAAGCCATTGCTACTAATAGTGTCTCACGCAATTACGCCACAGTTCTCCTATAAAGGCCTTTACCCAGACTTTTTAGATTAGAACCACAATTAAGTACAGACTCACATCAAGCTACCCGAAACTGTCAAATTATCCTAATCAAATTTGAACCTTATGCTTTAGCGATAAAGTTGAAAATCTATTAAATAAATTTTACAGATTTTAGTAGCTTGATGTGCTGGCGTCTGTACCTGAACTCTTTTTTTTTTATTAAAAAATGCAATCATACCATGAAACTTAAACCTAATCTGCTCTTTAGTGAGTGCGAGCAGTTTTTAAAGTTACAATGAAGGTGAAGATGGATGATAAAAATAAAATCAAAAACATATAATATTTTTACTAACTGTTTATTTCAACCACAGTACGTAGAATGTCCACGCTCTTTAGATCTACACATGATTACTTTAAACGCAGGTTCTTCTGTAACTGAGAGGTCATTGTCCTCTAGTGCTCATTGTTCCAAGCTTTTACAGACATTTACAGTTATTCATATTTTGTGCATTTATAAGCGAATTAATCTCCTTATTTTGAAGCTCATTTTCTATGTAAACTTATAGTTTTAGTGTTATAGATGTAAGTGAGTTAAATGTGCAGTATTTGAGGTTACTAGCTAATTTTTTTTTATGTTACAAATTTGTTTGAGTTTGTTTACTACTGTTGGTGACATAACTTTTGTTACAGTGGTAAGGGAAACACAGAAGTTATTATGAAAACATAACAGATAACAAGACGCCTGTGATCCCGAAGGGTACGGCAGAGTTGTACCTATAGTACAGTACATTTCACCAGTTATGTTTAAGTCCCAAGTAATAGGGGCGAGCCTATTGCCATCAACCGGACATGAATCCAATCAATCAGTTATGGAAACATTTCAGTATTATTTTCAGTTTAATAGGTAGTTATTATTTAAAAAAATCAAATGAATGTTTACTAAAACTTTTACCATGTATTTGTGATACTTACAAAATAACGGAGATTATTTTTTATATTTTTGCTACATTTGAAAACTGTAACATGTTTTAAGTCACCAAACAGTGACAAATAATGCACATTTATCTTTTAAATAGTAATACTGTCGCGTGGTCTACTCGTAGTTTAGTTACAATAGTTAAATTCGTTTAAATATTATTATCTATTTACATCTTTATAGTTAAAATGTACAATATACATATTGCGATGCCTCGACGACATAAATGTTACAAATATTAATATTTACAGTTATTGAGGAAGAAATCTGTACAAGTTTTTGTCATACCCTAGAGGAGCGACTTTAATATTATATATCTATGAAAAAATATTATGATTACATAATGCTGTTTTTAAAGGATAAATTTATTTGAAAAGCGGACTGATATCAGCTTTCATTACTTTAGATCTCATTTTTAATGCCACAGTTAATAATAATAAGTGTTTAGTTCAGAAGATTAATATATACCTATGTTCATATTTTAATTAAAAAGTTAATGAATTAAGTACAAATCCTTTCAAGTTCAGTTTGAGATCCCGACGGACGGCAAAAAAATCTAGCCGTCATGAGTTTTCAGCAAGTGTGAAAATCTCTGACAAATAAGGACTTGTTCACATCATGATAGGCCTGATGGTCTAGTGGTTAGTGACCCTGACTGCTATGCCGGAGGTCGTGGGTTCGATTCCCACCCAGGACAAATGTTTGTGTGATGAGCACGATCATTTGTTCTGTGTCTGGTTGTAATTTATCTATAATATGTATGTATTTAGAAATATATAAGTATGTTTATCAGTTGTCTAGTACCCATAACACAAGCTCTGCTTAGCTTGGGACTAGATGGCGTTGTGTGATAGTTGTGGAATATTATATTATTATTATTATTAACGTAAATTACCTGTCATTATTTCCGCAGTATGCTAATGTATATTAGATATCAAAATAATACAGTTTGTATAAGGTGGATGCACTCCGACGGAGTATCATTACTTAAATAAATGTTTATAGCAGGATCATTACAAAAAAGGCAATACAAAATAAAGCTATTAGTTAATCATTATGTGAACAGGCTTTTATGAAAGGGGAGAGCGAGGATAATATGACACTACAATTACTATTAATAATTATTCTGGCTTTACGAAAAATAGGAAAAACATAATAACCTCAAAGTAACATCTACTTTTATACTCGAATATAACTACAGATAGGAAATTGGCACCGGTATCAAGATTCATACAATTTACACGTTTATGCTCACAAAATACATGTAAAATCTAAAATTATCAATAAATTACTTATAATTTATCACATGACTACTTATACAATAAATATTTACAGTTATGTAAAGCTAATTACTTTAATATAATCGTTTTTACATAGCGCTTACTCGTACAGTATCCACGACACTCGTCTTAAAGTTTTAACAATGTGACTGTAAAAAGATATCAATTGAATGATAATTATAATAATAGTTCGTAAAAGTTTTTAATTTCTACACTCAAGTCGACAGAACCCATCCTTTTGCAACACAATCCGTCCACAACACGTTAAAAGTGATAATACGCGAAGTTAATCGGTTGCTCCTCGTCGACACTGACGCCGTCACTGTTTAGATTGTCACTATCACCAGATCTGGTCATGTCCTCAAACCTACGGACTTGCCAGTTTGACAGGTCACAAGGAGCTTCGTCTTCTTTGTAGCCAGAAAAATCCTGGTAGTAGGAATCGTTCTGGCTGAAAGTGGCACTGGGGATGTTCATGTCTCGGGCGGGGACATCGCCCGGGGTTTGTGATCACTGTCGGTGCGGCAGCTGGTGGTGCATGTGGTGGATGTCGAGTCTTGGCCTCTTGGCCTCCTCCTCGTCACTGCAGTCGTTGTCGTGCTGCTCCTGGTCGTCACATTCCTCCCCGAGCTCCTCTTGCTTACGTTTCGCGGTCGCCATCTCAGCCGCGTGCTTTTTCCGCCATTTTGTTCTTCTGTTTTGGAACCAGACCTGCGGGAGAAATAGAAGGTTAATAACATGAACAGGTATTGCCAAATTATTGGTTACGGTACTAATTCGTAACTTGGGTAGACTGGAAACCCGCAGATAGGAGAAAAGAGTAATTGTGTCTTTTGTAAAATATGTTCAGTGTTACAGACGCAGCAACATTCTTATTATGATCTTGTGTTTTTATTTTATGATAGCTTAGATATAGCAATGTAAAATAGTTCGAGTAGATAAAATGTTTGTAGTATATATCAGGAGAGAAGTTTCATGGGATAAAGTTGAGCTAAAATAAACGACAAAGTTCACAAAGTAAAAACAAATTCGGAAAAATATAAAAGTTTCATTGCAAGAGCATTAAACTTAGCGCAATTTTAAAACCCCTATATTTAGTGGACTGAAAGTCAAACACAGACGGTCTTGCTTTAAATCTGTACTAAATTCTCATGTTTGTTCACCAGCCAAGCCAAATATAAAGAGAACAGCAAACAATTTTCATCTCCATGAGGACCTAATCTGCGCGGTCGACATCATAATGCCTCATTAAATACCGCCTTTAAAGTCGCATCACGAACTACCCGCCATCCCGCTCGCACGCCCGTGAAATCTTTACAGACGACAAAGACGGCGATAGTAGCCGTGTTCTACGGTAATTAAGGGTCGTTTTGCAAATTACACGGTACTTAACCAGCCATATAACGATCATTAATCACTGGTCTGGGGAGTTGGCTGTCTCTTTTGCTCCTGTTGAGGTTGATATGTTCCATCCTCGTCGCTCGGGTCGACATGAGTTTAATTAGGTCATAAATACGTTTTCATGATTAGCCCGTAGGACGGTCGTCGATTGTACTGAAGGTTGGGTATTCGGACCAGATGTCGATGTCATTATAAGGGTATCATGGCTGTCCGGAATTAGGTCTCCTCGTTATGTTAACAACAGCACTTAATTGGATAAAATTTTAGTTGATTTTGGCACATCGATGATATTTGGTGCTGGGAGTTTGGTTAACGCTTTTGTTGTTATTAGGTAGGTACGACGCGTTATTGGTTATCACAACCAAGATACAGCGATGAAAATAAGTTTCTATAAAGCTACTTTGGGATGTGCAAATCATGAATGCACGTCCTTACTGAACAAGGTTCTATATTGAAAGGAAAACTGGCATGAGCAGAGCCCCAGGACCTTGCAGGAGGAGCCAGTAAAGGTAAGGGCTCAAATTCACAATGACCACTTAACGATTCCTTACCTCGAAACCACGTCAATACCATAGCTAACCCCGCCAATCTCGCGTTGATTTCGCGCGGTGTCGTTCATTGTGTCATAGAGAATTACGGCCCTGATAGGAGTTGCTTCATACTAAAATATATTCAGTCACATTTAGGTAACCTAGTGTAGCTGGCCATGAAAAGCTACATGATACGGTGATGATTTAAGACATAATTACAGCACTATTACAACAACTTTATCGGCTATATTTTAGCCCTCAATGTTGATAGCCTCAAACATATAAGTTCATGTTACCGTGTGTACTTACGGGCGTCGGCAGAAGTCTTGTTTAACGACACAATGTACTCGTAAATATACCAGTTGCAGTCATTAAAATGTAGAGCTGATAAAATTATAGGCTGTAACGAGAGTGGTGCCGAATGAATTATATTTTATATTAAAATATACATGGTTAGGACTCCTACTAAGGAGTGGGTGGAGCAAGACTGCCAAAATGCCAATGGTGATGATGGTGAAGCAATGGTCCCGATTCCGTCAAAGGTGTGTACTGTATAGGGCACGTTGTCCAACTAAACTAAGCTCTCACAACACTATTAATACTTCTATTATGTCCCTTACGTACGCAAAATTCGCGCTTTGACGCGAAGTTACAGACACCAGCCCGGATTACCAATTAACCTACGTCTGAAATCCCTCTAAAATAATAATCAATCCAAAAACCAGCTTCTTCCAAACAAACCAACTCGCAACTCCATCAAAACTTCTCACTCAAAACTGCGACAATCCAACACAACTATCGACACTATAAATAAGTCCCGCTCCACATTTACGACAGTGCGACGTTACATAAAGTTATAAAAATAAATCGGTCGGCTCGATACACTCGCAATAAAAAATATGCGACGGCAAAACAACACAATAGTAATATATACGTATTATCATTGGGCCATTTGGTTTTATATTCGCGGAGTTGATGGCAGTCTTAGTTTATGACGCGACTTGCGACTTGACGCATGGTGGCGGTCTTGTAGAAGGTTAAATGGAGATGGATCTAATGCTGTGTTATGTTGACTAGATTAGGAGTTGCTGACTAGAGAAGGTTTTATGACTGACGTGGATTGTGTAGCATAAGCATAGCATAATCAGCCTGTAATGTTCCCACTGCTGGGACACAGGCCTCCTCTCTGTGAGAGGGAGTGAGCCGTAATCCACCACGCGGGCCCAGTGCGGGTTGGTAGATGTCACACGGCTTTGATTGTTTTGTTCTAGGACATGCTGGTTTCCTCACGATGTTTTCCTTCACCGTTTTGAGAGCAGTGGTGATGAAATTATTTACACAAAGTAAAGCACCTGCCAACATGGCCAGAGATCGCAAAAGACACGGAGGTTTGGAAGAAAAAGGCTCAGCAGTGGAACAAATAATAATAGGCTAATAAAAAAAATAAAGTGGCACTCCGGAAGTGCCGACAGAAGTGAAAACTTGAACAATTACGTGTGTATTTTTTGAATCGTCATATAAACAAAACACAAACAGAATACTTTGCCATCAACACAGAACCGGTCGAAGTGGCGGTGCTTGGGGGAGGCCTGTGTCCAGCAGTGGACGTTTTTCAGTTGAAATGGTGATGATGAAAGTTTTTATTGAGATTTGATTAGCTATTCAGTCTCTCATTCAAAAGGCAGAATAGAAAAACAATGTCAATGAGCACATTAATCGGTAATTTTATAGTAAGTATATGGTATAATGGTAGATATTTTAACTGATTAAAAATAAGTGACATTTTATTCCATTTCTAATATTTTCTTACATACTGAACATAAAGACTTGTCGTAAAAAATAACACGTAAAATAAAACTATTTTATAAAATACTCCACTCTGAATCCGAGATAGTGAGTTCATTTACATACATACTCAACGCGAAGCATTGTTTTCAAAACAACGTTATATTATATACGTAGATACTTACTGAAAATACATTACACGAGAGTGTTCTGAACTTCAGATGTGTCATCAACGTAAGTGTATATTTAGTGCCAACGGCAGCCTACGAGTAAACACCTCAGTCCAAACATACGCTCATCAAAGCTTTTTACGACCAATCCGACCATTCCCGACGATTTCCGACCCCTTCACACGATACCCTTACTTATAATATTATTTTCCATTTTTCGTTCATACTTTTATACCCGTCTTACCCTCCGTACCATTCAATTACTTAAGTGTTCGAAGACGGCCCGCTGAGAATACACTTGTCTCTTTCCAACGTTCGAATGAAGTGAGTCTGTCTCGTTCGCTCAGGGTAGGGTCGGGTAATTATGTGAATAACTATTATTTTTCACAAGAGAGCTCGGTAATGGCTTGATAGGGATAATGGTGTTTCAGTAGCCATGTCGAATAAACAGCGGCCATGTTGTACACATGTAATTAATTTGAATGAATTGATGTTTTTGTGCGCGTTGTAATTACGTTTGTTGCTTCATAAGTTGATGCACTCGGTTCATGTGTAGATTAACGTAGTGGACTGTGGGCTTTAGCTTTACATAATTAATGTAACGAAAGTACTTTTATTTTAATATATATATAGGTATATATATATTTGGGAATGTTACAAGGATTCAGTTGCTTTTAGACATTTTTCTGTACTTCCTTTAACTAATCTTTTATGTATACAGCGATTTTTAATTAAAGTTTTTAAAGCTTTTCGCAAAATAAGTTTTGATTGGCTTTCATCACATAATGATTATAATATTTATTAGCCTTTTATGTAAAGATCGTGGCGTTCTATAGTTTCTGCCTACTCCCATATGAAGAGGGCGTGAGTTTATGGATGTGTGTACTTTATCTTATTTTAAAATCCTTTGTAGTAAGCCAACATATTAAAATGCATATACTTAAAGTGTTATGTTTGCACGCAGGTCACGTCCCGCAACTTCTCTCGCAAGATGAGATGTTTGATTTATACGAACGTATTGACAGCATAACATTGTTACAGTTATAGTTTTGGCGGTAGCTCGGGATATGTTGTTTAATGGTGTTAGAAAAGTCTAGATATAAAACTGCAAGGTATGAGTGATAAATGGTCACCTAGAAGCATTACTGGTGTCATGTACGAAAAGAAACAAATAGTTTTCATTCAATCGACTGCTGCCTGTGAATTTTTCCAGTCACCGCAGTCTAGGTACTAGTAGGTAAAACTGTAACTAAGTTTTGAAAATGCATTTTTAAAATGTCTACTAATTTTTATCAGGATTTAAGCTGTTACAAGAAGAGACAGTGGCAGATCATTCGCCAAAAACAAGAGCACAACAAAGCAAAGTCACTTCAATACATATCTAGCCAGTAACCTCTTCCCCACGAACAATATTCACGCATTCCCGTAGAACAGATGTAATCAAACGCCACCACATTGCGACTAAGCCCGACATCATTAGCCGTGGCGTCATTTGTCACGCGCGACTTATCGCACCCCTTGCTCCAGTTAATAGTCGCGGCGATTTGTCGCGTCGCCTAATGTGTGCCGAGCCTTAATCACCGTGATTTTTTCGCATGTCATCTTGTAAGCTAATTGCTAAGAATTGAAGTAAAAAATGTTGAACTAGTCTTTTTATGTGAAGGATTGGTTTGATCAAATTATTAAGTCTTTTATGATGTAGTTATTTATTAGTCTGTCGTATTTTTTCCACAAGTTCATTAATAGTACCTATTTCTTTATGTAGGGACAGTGATTATTTAGTGGTTTCTAAAAAGCTTTAGATATAATGCTGTTTAACGTTAGGCTATTGAACTACTCCGGCCTGCATGGGAACACTAGTACTATATTATCTTAGTCATGGGTTTCTGCTTACTGGTTTAACACTGGGATTCAGATATGAACCTACACCTACGGTCTACTATTCACACCGATTTTAACTTGAACTTTCAATCAGTCTTCATTATTACAGAATAGCTGCATTGACTCATCATTATAATCTTCATCACATACTTTCTCAGTCTACCCGGAGGGGCTTGTGGCTAAGTAATAACAGCCGCACGGGCCGATCGATCGAGTTAAGCTACGCTTGCCGCAGTTGTACCGTGGATGGGTGACCAGCATGTTTGGATTTTTGACAGTCGTTTCGGGTGTTTAGAAGCCCGAAAGTTTGACAACCAGACTTACCAAGGGGTTTCGTATTACCCAGTAACTGGATTGTGGAGGTCAGATAGGCATTCCAAAATATTGATACTCAGCTGCATCCGGTTAGATTGGAAGCCGATCCCAACGTAGTTGGTAAAAATCTAGGCAGATGATGACTTCCGCAGTCTACCCTAATTTCCTGACGGCCTAGACAAGATTCTATCAGCGATAACGAAACTAGACAAGTCAACAATGTTTTAGATTGACATAACCTAACGAAAAGCGTTTGCCAATCCTGTTGAAAGTCAACGCTTTGAAGGCGATTGCATCTCGTCTAGACCCTCTGATCTACCTCTCCTTTTAATCCGCGTGTGAACGATAAACCAAGTAGCTGTATTCCATTAAATTTCCTTATAATACAGTTTTTATACAACATGTAGCAATCAATAAGAGATCGAGGCCAGTCCGGCGCCGCTAATAGCGAAATAATAATTATTAATAAGGTTTACGCTTCACTTGCAGTCATTAAGTTGTGGTCATGCGGGAGTGTGCTGTAAACTGTAAACTGTAGGAGATAGCGAATCAATTTTATAGTTTTATAATTATATTATACTGGCTTGAAATGATTATGTAGGTAGCTTATTGTGTTTTAATTTCAAACGGAATCTATGCTAACCTGTGTTATGGATTGAAATGTTTTGATTTGAATAATATATCTGCCCAGCAAGGTAATTGTTACCTAACTGTTTAAGAAATCACTTTAACTTAGTGCCTCCTTTTCGTTGCTTGTGTCTATCGAAAGAGCGATGCTGACGTTTTATATTCAAAACAAAAGGTATTTATTGTTTTGAATATAAAAATAGCTTCCCCCCCCTCATCTTTTTTGACCAACATAGGTTGAAGGTTACCAAGTTTTCAGAAAGATTTCAATATTTGCGTAAAATTTATTATTAAACCCGCTAGCGGTCATAACTTGTAAACTTAACGGTAATGACAAGTTAACGTTCAATGATTGCTACATACTACACTACATCTATAGTACCTACTTATGCGCTTGCGCAAGTCACAGGACAATGTTCATAAAATGTCGTATCTATCATAAGTATTAGCTACTGTGCGAAGTAGAACGTTGCGATTGACAAATGATTGTGATAATTAATTATGCAAATTAGTAATAAATTAAATTGTAACAAGTTGTAGGTGGTTAGTCGAATAATTCTTGATAAAATGAGTCATTGTTTTTCTTTGAAGCTTTCACGAATAATTTAGACTACCCATGTGCTACTAGGAACTATTCTTTATGCATGTAAATTGATTAATAACTATACAAAGAAAGATTTAGATGTGGGTAATAGCATCCGATTTTTTTTTTTGTTTTTTTACTAAGTCATGTTTTCTTAGTTATGCTAAGACGCTTCTACTCATTTATAAAACTAAAGGGAATAGCTTGCTTTATAAAACTTTATAAAACTAAAGGGAATGCTTCGATGTGGCGAAGCTTGGTAAAAGCCTATGTCCAGCAGTGGACGGCTCTCTGCTGAAACGATCGTGTCGATGATGATAGCTTAAATCTAAGCACGCGCGAAGCACATAGAAACGATAAGAATAAATTATAGAAAAATATAACTGTTAACTATAAATCATTTACTATAATAAATGCGCGTTGAACCTTCAACAGTTATTTTAATTGAAGAGCGGTCGAATGTTAATTATAGCCGTAATCACTTCAATTACACATTCTATATAACTGTGGTAAAGTTACTCGTTGCCTAAGACCATCGCGATGTGTGTGCTATTAATATATGAAGGCACTGTATAACGATTATAAAGCGTCTTCCGAAGGTTCACTTCATAAATATTGTTTTTAAATAACATAATATCATGCCTGTAATTCCCAAAGGATAAGACAGATGTAGTCGTACCTACGTACCTACAATATACAAACATAATAAATTAATAATATTTTTTATTTATTGTATCTAATTATGTTTAGAATTTTAAAGGTTTAGACCTATTTTACTGTCGGGATAAGTACTTACTATGTATTTTGGATTTTTAGACATCAATGATATTATCTGCCAGGAAAGTTATCCGAAAAGTATTAGGAGGTAGTAAAACAGGCCATAGGTAAGTGTTTTAAATTAGACTGTTTATGCATAGATACTAATCATTGTTATAAAATATATCTGTCTGTTACATCTCACTCCTAAACCACTCGTCGTTGTAAAAGGCAGATTGGTGGGAGAAGGACATAGGCTACTTATCCTGGATATTTGTATTAAATACAAAATACACGTAGAAGAAGTCACGGGAAACAACTAGTAAGACATAATTCCAACCTTACTGGTTGCTTTGCTACTAATAACGTAGCCACGTATAAGTTTCCTTCTTATGTAAGTACCTCGTACACATATTCAGCACCATACTAAGTAACGTCCATCACGCTATCGCCGAAAAGGACAGCCCATAAAAAGTCAATCGCCCCGCCCATACATTGCAATTCCTATCTACACACGAATATAACATAGAGCGGCAAAAACCACCGCGGCACGCCAATTTATTTTTTATCTTTATTTGCGCGAGATCGGACAGTCGTTTTGAAGAATTTGTGGCTTCGGGTAAATTGGAATTGTGTATTTGATCGATGGCTCGCCACTAATGGACGAGGGCAGGCAAACGCATCCGATGCATCCTATTGATATGCAAACACTGTTTTTTTGAATTGTTATTGGCTCTGTTTTGTGTTTTTATTTTTATTCTGTGTTGGGGGACTTTTTTTGCAGTTATTTGCAGTGGAAATTGACTTTTGAAGTCATATTTTTAACTGTTATTATTAATTTTAACACTCACCTAAATAAATATCAAGTACAATTTAACCAAAACGAAGAAACTCATTTCGTAGATAACGCAGATTATGATTAAAAATAAAGGGTTAAATCTAATAAACAAAAAAAAAATAGGAGCACAAACTTCATTATACAAGTATCTATCCGCATGACGGCTATAAATCATAAAAGGATTAGAAGAAGGCACGGCCGCCGGCCGCTACAAATTTGGCGTTATTAAAAAAACTCATTTGCAAATTTTGAAAGACAAAGAGATATTAAAGCGATAAACTGAATTATCTCCAATTTGGCCGTCCCCGGTGGGCAATGAGAAAAAATACACCCCTTCTTTTGTGCAAACTTGAAGTGAAAATAAAATTTTTAATGTGGCGCGTTTAGCGAGGGCTCGGCCGTAAAGTCGTGGGGTGTCATCCGCTCTATACAGATAATGGTCTCCGGGATATTGCGTTTTGGTAAGGAACACGGAATAACTTAAGACACGCTTAAGTGATCGTTCAAGATATTGTTCTTGTAATAAGATACTGTTGTTGTGTTGCACACTTTTCTTTAGCCCACATCCTGAGGAAATATCTACGATGCTAATAATCTGGCTGTATTTTAAACTTAGCAGCAGCTCTATCGCATTTTGACGTATGTGACCACCTCTGCTAACCGTGGTCTTAGTTCTTAGGTACAGTTATTTCAGTCAAGATATTTCAATGATCATGATCAGTCTTTGGACAATCTTTTTTTTTTTTAAATAACCGTCATTTTTCCAACCGAAAATAGATGCTCAGTATTTATTCACTTTTCTAAGATCCTCAAAGACAGCCTCAAAATTTAAATCCCAAATACTAACTATCCCAAAACCAGTACACCACGAAAAAAATACCTAACATCCCAAAACACAAAGAGCCAGAACTTTACAAATTAAGAAAATGTAATTAGTGCGAGCCCCGTCGACATAATTAAGGCGAATCTTGTTGTAATTTTGACATTTAATTTTTTCCCTCAAGTCACCTCACCCCTATTAATTAATTTAGAAAAAGTGCCTTTAAAATTAAATCTCTGCTCTTTTGGTGACAGTTTCTTTTTTTAGTTTTTTTTTAAGCTAATGAAACGGCAGAGATTTTTTTGATAGGAGACGAAGGAAACTAATGAATTCAGCCTACCTTTGTTATTAATTTCTGCGTTTCTTTTGTGATTACTTTTTTTCTGTAATTGAGAAAGTTTGGTATCAGTTTTTTTGGAAGTTTAGAATTGGAGTGTAATTAAATTTTTGTGAATTATGAATATTTTTGTTTGTAGCCTATCGCTTGAGTATTCAGATCCTTAAAAAATATTTCGGGGTCTAACCGCAAAAATATAAGAGGTTTAGATTTTTGTAGAAAACAAAAATTATTACTCTGGGAATTTAATTAATCCAGAACCTAACTCTATATTATTATTTAATAAATAAGGGAACATGTCCTAGTCGAAAAACATAAAACTGATGGAATCCCAGCCATCAAATCTTTTTATCTTTTACACATACGTCACGGTCTCACTGTATTTCCTTATCTATCAACAGATCTTGAAATTTTAAACTAAGGGTGGGTGCACACGCGGCCACGGTAATCCCGCTTATCGCGCGTGTAAGCCTCTCATCAGTCGCTGTTAGCCGCGTCTACAAACTGTTCCACGCAAGTGTTGGGGGAATAAATTGAGCATAACCGAATATAATTTAAGGGAAATAAAGTGATTTTTTGTTGCAGTATTTCATTGAAATCTTTGTGGGATACAATTTAGATACATTTTTTGAATGGGTGAGCTATGAAAAATTTTTTTAAAGCGTGTTATTACCAACTTTTTTGATATTAGATACTTAGGTAATGTTGGGAACTTTTATGGTAACCAAAGATTTGCGATTTAATTGTTGTTGATGTTTTATACCTACTCCTTTTTATAGTACAAGTAGGTAAAAGTTTATATTAAAAGAGGACTACTTTTTTCTTTTCTTTAGCTACAAACTAAAGCCCACCAACTGCTACAAAACATTAAACAACCACGAAAATACATGAAAACATTGAGATAACTCATCATCGGCCCCTCGTCCATGACGCGACGATACAATCGGCCGGAGCTTAGATGTCATTTAAATTTAAATTAAGGTATTACAGTGTTGTTATGAGCCGTCGCCGGATTGCTAATGCGCATTCGTTCTCTTATCGGCGGCGGGCGATTGTGGGTGAATTTTAAATTGTGTGTAACCAGCCTTATAATGGTTTAAGTGCTTTGTTACGTACGAATGTTTTAATGGGAGATTTTGCTGCCTAAACGTTTGGTTGAAGGCTTAGTTAGAGGGGGTTGGTTAATACAGATCTACTGTAATTGTACTTTTGAAACAATAACTTTCCAAGATCTAGTGTAGTAAACTAGATCTTAAACTTAATATAAATATACGTCTCAATCCCTTTAAGGTTATTCAAGAAATAAAAATTATTTTGAGGTGCAGTACAGTTTTTTTTTTGTGACAAAAACTAATATTTTAGGGAAAAAAAAAACTCATTCGATTAATTTTCAAACCCACATAACTCACAGCCACCCAAACTAATTCCATCCCCATCCTCATAACCAAACCACCACAATAACATAATAAAACAAATAGCCAACATAAAAATAGTTTTCGCGAAAACATTGGAACCCTATCTTAACTAGCGAACAAACACTTCAATCACTCATTTGGCATCCAATAACGTTCTCGGATCTCGCAAAAACATCCTCGCGTGATCCCTCAGTTGTCCTCATACGAGGCTTACGAGCCCTCCGTCCCCGGGCGAGGATCCCCGATAACACGGGATCAAGCCGGTACAAATTGAAAATCTTACACATATGTAGGTATGTAAAGTGTTGTGTGGTTTGTTTGTTGAGGAAGTGTGCCGGTGCTTTGTGAATCAGTTTTGTGGATCGACGGTTTGGATTGCTTGAATTTTTTTGTGTGATATCTTACTTTGTTTTGTATCGAGGAAGGAGAAACAATTTTTCATATTAAATTAATTCATATTTAGTGAAGAAGACACCAGAGACAGGAAATGAAATCTTAATCATGAATGAGGTACACCTACCTAGACGGGTCACCTCTGCTCTCAAGCTCTGTGAGACAGAGGTGACCCAGTCTGCCGTCCTTTAACTAAAAAGCCGTTAACCCTCAAATGGTCAATTTTTACTTTTTAATAGAAAGTGATAGAGTTTAAAATTCTCTATCTTTCTGTCTAAGAAACATTTTTATAACATATATAGTTCCAAAGATATGGACATCTTTTAGGCCGTTAAGTAACATAATTTTTGATGATTCCATCACTTGAAAGCGTCTAACCCACACTTCTTAGCTTAATGTACTTTAAAATACCTTAACTGCCCGATGTGATGATTATTTTCTAGCCTTCTACTTAACTACAAGCACGTTATCTGATTTTTCTTGACTATAAAGACGCTAACGGACTATAACTTCTTTATAGTTAGCATTTAAAGAACAGTGTATGTGAAAAAATTTACTTATTTGCAGTTACCAGCCCTTAACGCTGTTTTAGTTAAGCATTAATTCTGCACATTTCCCAGAATACTTAGCTAAAAAGCAGCTAAGCCTCATTACTTAGCTAAATGGCAGTTAGCCGACTCTCGCGCCGCGTTCACTCCGGGGTTGAGTGGGGTGCGGGTGCCCTGTTCAAGCCATCCGCCGTCCCGTCGGACTAAATCTTTCCACCCGGAGGGCACTGACACTGACTCTGTCAAAGATATGAACTACGAGATCTAACTAAGATCGAAGAAGTGACGATACAGATGAAGATATTGAAACAGAAAAACCCAAAACGACAAGAAAACAAAATCAAAAGTCATTTATTGAGACTAGGCTGAGAATCAGCACTTTTCGAACGTCAAAATTACAAAAGACAGTCCCCAAAACGCCCGCCCTTCACCACTTCCTAGTGCTTACTTACGATCCAAAAAATAAATACAATAAAATCAAAGAGCTAGCGAGTCTCTTTAATTCCGTGATCTAAGAGGGTACAACGCCCGAGGCGTGGAGCAGAGATGCGGTGGTTCTATTCTTCAAAAAAGGTGACAAATCCTCGCTGAAGAACTATAGACCCATCTCACTGCTGAAACACTTATACAAGCTGCTCCCGAGGGTCGTCACGGACCGTCTCGCGAAGAGACATGTCGAGTTCCAGCCGCCAAATCAAGCCGGTTTTCGAAAAGGCTTCAGTACCATAGACCAAATCTATGTTCGGCAAATTATACAGAATACCGCGGAGTATAACCAGTCCCTGTGTATAGCATTTGTGGACTACGAGAAACGATGCGACTCCGTCAAAATATGGGCAGTTCTGGCCTTTCTGCAACGATGTCGAATTGACTGACGCTACATCGAAGAGACGAGAGAGAGAGAAAGATAGAGAGAGCGCGCGCGCGCGCGTGCGGCCATTGAGATGTTTGTACGACGCTGCCATAATGACTTTTCAGATCCAGGATCAGAAAACAACCCCATCCAACTGCTCAGAGGGGTGAGACAGGGGGATGTAGGTAATATCCCTGGCTGACTGGACTGGACAGGGTATCAACGTGAATGGTGAGTACATTTCACATCTACGATTTGCCGATGATATCGTCCTAATGGCAGAGACGCTGAAACAGTTAGACCAGATGCAGCATAGCCTAGATGGAGGCTCCATTTAGGTTGTGCAACATCTGGTCTAACTGTCTCAGCGTCTGTTCATCTTGTTCGATTTGCCGATGACATCGTCATATTGACTAAGTCTCTCCAGCCGAAATGGAGCCTCTCGGTGGGTTGGCTTCAGCTTAAATTTGGACAAGACAAAATTCATGTACAATTCGCACATCTTAACGAGTCCAACCAAAGTTTTGAAGGATTATGTCTACCTAGGGCAAGTCAACCAGCTCAGTAGACACAACTTTGAGAAAGAAGCCGACTGAAGGATCCAGTTGGGGTGGGCAGCATTTGGAAAACTTCGTCAAGTCGTCTCGTCGCCTATCCCGCAGTGTTTGAAGACTAAGGTCTTAACCAGTGCGTCCTGTCTGTCATGATATACATTGCCGAAACGAAGACATTGACGGTCAGGCTGGTACACAATTCAAGGCCGCTCAGCGCGCTATAGAGCGAGCTATGCTCAGAGTCTCTTTGAAGTATAAAATCAGGAATGAAAATTTCAGGAAAAGAACCGCAGTTACCGACATAGCTTGCAGAGTAAGCAAACTGAAGTGGCAGTGGGCTGGCCATGTTTGTCGAAGGACCGATGGCCGGTGGAGCAGACGAGTCCTGGAGTGGAGACCGCGTATCGGCAAGTGTCGAGTGAGCCTCCCACCAACTAGATGGATCGACGGCCTAAATAAGGTGGCTAGGACAAACAGGATGCGGAAGGTAGAGGACAGGGTGTTATGGCGCAGCTTGGGAGAGACCCTTGTCTAGCAGTGGACTGCGATAGGCTGAGTTTATTGATGACTGTGTTTAATTTAGATATTGTTATGTTCCTAAATACTTAAAACTACAAGCTTTTGCTTATGGATCCGTCCGCGTGGAGGTTGGTAAACGATATCATTTCGAATAATTAACCCACGGGAATGAACTACCGGTATAAAAAGTATTCAATGTTTTATTCCAGGTCATGGTCTACCAGTGTGCCAAATGTATCTATCTACACTTGAAAGTGCTGCTTATGTTTTATTATTTATTTAGTGTGCAATTTTACTACATATTTTATTAGGTACTTTTATTTGTTATAATATTTAAATAATTTAGGACTGAAGTTGCCTCATGTCTGATATAATGTAGCCTTAGTTTATTAAAATAACTGGGTTAGAAGTTTTCTATTAAATCAATGGTTGAATCAATGGAATAAAGAACATGGATTAAGAATATTGTCCATGCCAAATAATGAGCTCATGATCTGTTAGATCATAATTAGTTATAAGTTGATTATTATTGCGTCTTAAAATTATAAGTAATTCTTATATCTTTTAAATGTTGAATTATACTTTTGATTTTTAAAAGAACATGATGTAAGTATTTAATTAATTACTCACATATTTCCGTATGAATGCTACACTATACAGAAGTTAACCACAAGCGAAATATTTTTAGCCACCTTTTAGTTAAGTAAAGTAGTTAAGAGTTTACAAAAATTCCATATAACATTGCCAACAATTAGCTAAAAAGCATCTAAAGCCCCGTAACTGCTCATTAGGAAAGTTATTGAAATTGAAATTAAAGCGAGTGTCATGACTATAAAGCAGTTATGTCACTTAACAACTTTTTAGTTAAGTATTTCTAAACAAAATATAACAAACATTATGAAGCTTAACATTTTAAATAAATTACTTGACTAAAAAGCCGCTAAGGTATGGATAACGGCCTTTTAGTACAGTAATAAGATGCAATAACTAGGTTACATGCTTAACAAAATGAGAAAAATGAATTTTAAAATTAATTAATAATAGTTATTGGACAAAAAGGGTTATCTACGATAAACAGAAAGAAATATCAATTGATGTGTCCAACAATCATTATCCTAAGTATCATAGTTTTTAAGAAACAACGATTCCCACGTTTTTTGGCATTTACTCCGAAACAACTTTTTGGGCTTAACGGCCTTCTAGTTAAAGGACGGCAGCAGTGGCAACGGCTGCGACTAACGAGTCAGTTTTTGGTTCGAATTCGAACCCAGACAGACGCTTTACTTTGTGTAAATTATTTCATCACCACTGCTCTCAAGACGGTGAAGGAAAACATCGCAAGGAAACCTAGAACCAAAATTCGAATACATATGACATTTACCAACCCACACTGAGCCCGCGTGGTGTGTAACGGCCCACTCTCTCTCACCGACAGGAGGCCTGTGTCCCTGCAGTGGGAACATTATAGGCTGATTATGCAATGCTACCTGCTCGGGTCGTTTCAGCCTTATTCCACTGGGCAATTAAACACTGGTTAATTTTGGCTTGTTTTCCTAGATGTAACATCTACTCTTACCAAACAAAAGCCACACGGCAATAAACAAAACACACATAAAACTCTGTTTTATTATTTATCAAACCTTTAATCCGCGCAATAAATCTGTTCGGATACCAATATGGCGGAGTTTTTGGCGCGAAAAAGAATCATCCGCGGAAAGCAATGAGAGGCAGATTAGAGTCGGATAAGTCCTGGTTATTAATGGACCCGCGATACACACGACAAAATGGATAATAAATGGATGTGGCCCCGAGTTTTTTTTGCCTAACAAATTTGTTAAACGTGACAGTTGCCCGATAGCGTATGAGCGTTCGGATATTCTGCTAAAATACGAAACCATTCTGATTTGTTGTTTAGCTGGACGAGTTAATTTATGTACTGAAATATATGGATTACTTACCTACTTGAAATAATAGCGAATCAACTATTTATGACAACTTTTAAAGTAGATTTCATAACCGTTGTTTCAGACTCCAGTTAAAAAAATACACGTTCAATGTTTCACGAAATATATCAGAGGGTCAATTCACGAAATTTCAAGAACGTTCACAGTCCGGTTCTCAGTCTTAATCTGTCAAAAATGCTTCTGATATCTCTACATTTCTGACAAGTTTTTGACATTGATTGTCGCTGGGATGAGATTGCGACTTGAATTTGTACTTTTTTTAAGAACGAGAATTCGCCTTCAGATGTTTAAGACATTTAGGTACTTATGTGTTTTTAGAACTGTATGAGTATATGTAGTAGAGCCTACACCCATTTAATAATTTTTTTTAGATCGTACTTTACACTTTTTATTTGACCTTTTTTTTTTCTTGTTTCTTTTTATCTGATGTATGTATCTGGTGCATTGTGTGTCTTTTGGTTTGTGCTAAATAAATATATTTGTTTCTTTTTCTTTATATATAGGTTATTTAAGCAGGTAGTATTCACACAATGAATATCGTAGTGTTTCCAACTGTGTGCAGGTGTGCTGTGAACTACCAATGCTCTAGCTAGCACAATATGGGGCAGAATTTGAAAGTAAAAACAACTTTAATATACACACTAAACTAAAGCTGAGATACCTAAAGAATAAATCAAAAGAATTCTCCGAAAAACAAAAACTACGATAGTTTATTTCAGTCTATGTGTATATCAACCATAATATGCTCCGAAGAAGAGGTTATTGCAAGTCATATTAAGTTTTTAAAAGCAGTAGGTAAATCAAAGAACCTAGAGAAAGGAAAGCTTCAAAACATAATTTATTGCATAACTCATTAAGACATTACACATAAAAACAGAAGGAACACAATCAAAACAGGTAACATCGCAACCTAAATAAAAACATCCTCATAATATAATAATGTCCCATATTCCACAAGACATAAACATTTGATCACGGACCACAGCACATCCAAACAACAGTAGATCAACTGCGACAGAACACGCTATCGCGTCCAGTCAGCGAACTTTTTACGAGGGATTTACGCGCCGTATCCGACTTGCTTACCGAGGTATCTGTTGTACTTTATTACATGTTATGATCGGAACTGGAGGACTGCTGGGCTGAGGAATTTATTGTTAAAAATATTTTTATGTGATTATAATATAATACAGGGAAAAAGCTAAATGGAAATGCATATTGTCATGAATGGTTGAAATTAATTAGTCAATAAAGAAGTTTTCTCATTTACAATAACGTTTTTACTAAACTATCAAAGCTCTCATTCGTAAAAAAAAATACTTAGATAATGTTCAATAGCTATTATGTTCATACTTATTTTAAGATATACAAGCTATACCAGCTCGGGGTGCCAGATCGTCTCGTGCTCATCCTCCGAGACTTTCTGTCGAACCGCACCTTTCAATACCGCATCGAGGGTGCCCTCTCCAGCCCTCACCCGATCCGCGCCGGCGTCCCACAAGGCTCGGTAATATCCCCACTAGCCTTCACGCTTTACACTAGCGACATCCCAAAGAGTGACGCAGCCCAGCTAGCCCTTTTTGCTGACGACACGGCCATCTTCTACTCTGGCAGGAGTCCCACCCGTATTGCCCGCAATCTCCAAAACTCCGCAAGAGCCTTAGGCGATTGGTTCCGGAGATGGAGAATCGAAGTCAACCCCGACAAGAGCCAGGCGGTAATGTTCTCCAGACCCAACCACCGCCTCCCTCCTACTCCAAATCCGATCACCATGTTTGACAAGCCGATCCCCTGGGAGAAGCAAGCCAAATACTTGGGGGTCATCCTAGACCACCGCCTGTCCTTCGGAGAGCACATTAAAACGGTACGCTCGCGTGCCGCTTTCGCTCTTGGCAGGCTTCACTCCATGCTGAACGCGCGCAGCAAATTGTCACTTAAGTGCAAATTGCGTATCTACACCGCGTGCATTCGGCCAATCATGACCTACGCGTGCCCTGTGTTCGCGCACGTCAAACCCCACCGCCTCCATAAGATGCAGACCCTCCAAAACCGATTTCTCCGAAAAGCCACGGGCGCCCCGTGGTACATTAGGAATAACCAACTGCATGTTGATCTCAAGATCCCAACTATCCAACAAATCATGAAACGCCTCACAAAGAGCTTCTTCGAAAGGGCTGAAAAACACCCCAACCCCCTAGTTTCTTCAGCCGCCCAGTACGTCCCCTCAAAAATCTCTAAGATTCGCCGTCCCAGGCATACCCTCCTCACACCCGACGACCCTATCACCCTTCTCCAAGAAAGCTGTAGGGAAACCACCACTGTCAGACGAAAGAACAGATACAAACCGCGAAACCGGCCGCGCCGCAGAGGCCCTCCGCGACGTCCCTGTAATATCACCGCCCGACCCTTGCTCGACAAGCCAGCCCGCGACGCTGAGCAAGTAGCTTTAAATTCCCCAAATAATAACCAGACCCAGCCTGACCATTGCTGCCCTCCCCCCAATGACTCACTAAGCCGAGGCCCGAACCCCACAGGGGGTGCCCTTAGTGGAGCTCATTTAACTAAACAATATCCTTAGTTTGTAAGCCCTGGCTGGGGGCCTTAAAGTAATTTTCGGCCACCACAGGATAGTCCGGTTAAGCAGTAAGGCAACCTTAGCGAGTTGCATCTGCGAGTGGTCATAACAAAAAAAAAAAAAAAAAAAAAATACTTATTTTAACTAAAAGTAATTATCTTAACAGAGTAAATGGGTAAGCGAGGCTTTATATTCACAGTGCAAATAAAGTATTGAGCAAATAAATGAAATAATATTTCAAAAGGGTCAAACCTGCTCCGTGGGCCAAACATACCAAAGAGTCAACACATTCAACACTGAGAGCCTTTAAACAAGCTTTAAACATTGAGGAACAAAATAATATGGAAGAGCACTTCTTTCAATAGATACGGTTATTGTGTGAACCTCAGAAACTATGAGTGTCATTAAACATTACTTTTAAACCCCCTCTCAAAGCTACGCTGTACCTAATATCTAAATTCAACTAAAAACGCGAACATTAGCATACAAACAGCATTGTTAAGGAAGCGAGTGACCGCGGTGAGCGAGGCGAGCGCATTAAGCGGAGCTATTCGAGCGATGCGAGCCACCCAAGCGATTCCAGCTACATTGTATAGCGCTCAACTCCAAGTTTTCCAATAACATCACTAACACACGTATTACACTTCGGGCCACGGGAAGTATACCGCATTATTTATTTTTACTTACTTTACTTAGTTAGGAAAGTTGGTGATGTGATAAAATCTAGTTAGGTCTCTTGTGAATGATTCTTTAGCTTACTTACTCTACGTCTGATGCTATAATCTATACGAAATGTTAAGTGGGGCAGATGAAACTTTACTTTGTAGTTCAGTGTAACTTATCTGACATCTATAATACGGGTTTTTTTTTCGTATCTTTTCTTAGTCTCTACTAAAGTTGAATTTACATTTTTCTTCACGCAAAGTATTTATCCTAAATGTATGTACTGATTTGACAGATTTATTACACAACTCACAAGTGACATTGTTGCAAACTGCAAACAAAACAAAAATATTTGATCATGCATCCACAATCTTGGCCAGCAGTGTACGGCACACGTGTGCTGTTTACAAGTTACAGCGACGGCACTTTCAGTGAAGCGTAGTGTCGATATACACCGGCGTTCTATGTTATAACGTAACATAAATAACAATACATTGTATTGTTCGTAACTATTCACTATCATTCTACACGTATATCGCGTATACTGCTACGGCGGCGTAGCGAGGCTACGAAAAATGCTACGAAAGTACGAAACCTTTTTTTTGTCATTATTGAGTATTTCTAATTACATAGGCATTTTTCCTATGACTCATAGTTACAGTTAAAACTGAATATTGCGGATTATATTTTACTCAAAGTACACATTATGTCTTGTACGGGGCCAATCTATGTGCCCTACGCAAGAGGGACGGCGGCATTCGTCCCATCGCCGTTGGGTGCACCTACAGGCGTACGGCAGCCAAAATATGCTGTAAGCTATTCAGTGAATCTCTTACAGTTAAGTTTCAGCCCCTGCAGCTTGGTTTTGGTTCGAAAGGGGGCTGTGAGGCTGCCGTGCATGCTCTTTCCACATTTTTAAATTCCAACAAAAGTGAGGTCATCCTCAAGGTTGACGTTAAGAACGCTTTTAACTCTGTAAACAGGGACACTTTGTTGGCTGAAGTCAAAAAGGAACTACCCGAAATTTATGGTTTTATGTGGCAATGTTACAGGTACCCTTCCAAATTATTATATAAGGACAATGTTTTGGAATCTGCAGTTGGATGCCAGCAAGGTGACCCTCTCGGGCCAGTCATTTTCAGTTTGGCTATTCATCCAATTATACGTAAACTAAATTCAAAATTTAACGTGTGGTATTTGGACGATGGAACGCTAGGAGGTGATGTAGACACTGTTTTGAAAGATCTCGAACTCCTCAAACAGGAATTTCAATCTATTGGCTTGGACCTTAACCCCTCAAAATGTGAACTTTACCTTTCTGACATTACCGACAGACAATTGACTCTAGATAAATTTAATGCAATAGCCCCACAAATCAAAATTTTAGACAAAAGTTCACTGCACCTCCTAGGTTCCCCAATTTTAGAAGACAGTTTTTCTCCATTCATCGACGAAAAAATAAAAAATTTCAATGAGATTTCGGACAGACTCTCTAAAATTAATTTACATTCGGCATTCACCCTGATTAGATACTGTTGTTTTGGCCCAAATTTTATGTATTTTCTACGCTCTTCACCTTTATGGAAGCAGCCACACCTCTTGGACAAAATTGACCAAATTATTCGCAGCACACTAACATCCATTCTAAATGTGGCCTTGGACGACCGAGCGTGGCTTCAAGCCACACTACCCATCCGTTTTGGTGGCCTCGGCGTCCGCAAAATTACCAGTATTAGCATACCGGCGTTCCTGTCTTCTGTCCACAGCACTGAAAAGTTGACCGGGAAAATTTTAGCTCCCTGCCTGGTTGACTGTGAAGTGCCGTGCTTGACCGACGCGGAGAACGCCTGGAAAGCGGCTTGCCCGGATACAGATCGCCCTATAAACCCATCTTCCCAGAGACAGTGGGATGAGCCGCTCTGCAGATTGGTACGGAATAATCTTATCAATACGTCCACCAATTCTGCTGAGCGTGCCCGCCTGTTGGCTGTGGGTGAGTGGGAGTCGGGGCTCTGGCTTCAAGCACTCCCGTCACCCAACATAGGCACTATGCTGGGTGACACCACCTTTCGGCTCGCTACCTGTCTGCGTTTGGGCGCTCCTTGCGGGGCTCCGCATCGCTGTCAGTGCGGTGAAGCTGTCGACTGCCTCGGGCACCATGGCCTATCCTGCAGTAGGAGCGCAGGCCGGATAGCACGGCACGCCAGCATTAATGACATCATCCGTCGTGCTCTTGTCACCGCCGGGGTGCCAGCTGTTTTAGAACCCAACGGCCTGGCACGCGACGATGGAAAGAGACCAGACGGAATGACCATAATGCCCTGGAAGTTAGGCAGACCTTTGGTGTGGGATGCAACATGTGTCGACACCCTTGCGCCATCCCATCTTCCTAGCACGGTGGGCTGTGCTGGGGCGGCTGCTGCAGGTGCAGAAAACCTCAAACGGCGAAAATATTGCAACCTAATTGGGAGTTATATGTTCGAGCCGTTTGGGGTTGAAACACTAGGGCCATGGGGTCCGAGTGCCCACTTGGTTTTTCGAGATATCGCCAAGCGGTTAGTCGACTCTTCACGTGACCAGAGGGCTGGCCTATTTCTTGGCCAAAGAATTAGCATTGCCATACAACGTGGCAATGCTGCCAGCCTTTTGGGCACTGTTCCTGTTGACAGCGATGCGGACGAATTCTTTGATGCCCTATGATTATTTTACTTATTTTTTTATATAAATGTACATATTATTATAGTTTATATGTTATCTTAAATTATAGATATAAATAGACAATAAAGTACCATTCCTTTAAAAAAAAAATATAAGTACACACATAATTACAATATAACTATATACTATACACTAGATACTAAAATAAAAGACTAACTAACCTACTATACAAATAAAAAACCAAAGGACACTTAGGCGTCGAAGTACTCATCCGCATCGCTGTCATCCGGAAACGTGCCCAGAAGACTGGCAGCATTGCCACGTTGAATGGCAATGCTAATTCTTAATATTGCGGTAAAGCTTCTATCTACAAAAAAAAAGCCGATTCAGATTAAGATTATATCGCTTATAAGCAACTTTTTAAGATTTACTGTGATTCACAAATATCAGAGTCCCTACGTAGGTATGTGGTTCCTTTTTGTTATGATTTTTTTAAGCTCGGAAATAATACTCTTCACTTCAGTAGAAGCATTAAGGAATGAACCATTATTTTTAATGATCTCTACGTAAATAATGTAAAAATTACTTTGCGAAGATTTCCTTACAATGTTTTCCTCATAATCCTTCCTACCAAGATGGAACAATAACGTAATCAGTGCAAAGTATTCATTATAGTGCGAGCACGGGCCAAGCATCGATATGTATTCATGAATCGATTGGATCGAGTGGCATCGAGTCGGGACGGCGTATAATATCGATATGATGGCTCATCGGATTTTCATGTTCTTGCTATGTTGATGTAGGTAACATCATACTTGGGGAATTTTTCCTGGATTCTGTTGAGAAATAGGTAAACGATTGTTTTGTTTGGTAGGTATTATTTGGAGATAATAGATTGTGTATAAATGATACGAGTAGATAGAATACTCTTTTCTCTTTCTATTTATCAAATTGACACACTTCGTCAATTTGCCGTCTTAGAGCCTGTGCACACCACGTTTTTTAAACGCGCTGTCGACGCGCGTTTTAGAAACGTGCGTCGACGGCGCGCTTTTATCCTACAGAGCAGTTTGTTGTCGTTTGTATCGATTCAAACGCGTATTTGAATTTATACAGGTGTGCAAAGGTCTACAGGCTGCGTCTGACTTGCGTGCGTATCGCGTCTGTATCGCTACAAACGCGCATCAACGGCGCGTTTAAAAAACGTGGTGTCTGTTAACGAGGTTCTGCTTAAAAACGCAAAATGCCAGCGCGTTTGTATCGATACACACGCGCGTTTGCATCGCGTCTGTATCGCTACACACGCGCGTCTGTATCGCTACACACGCGCGTCTGTATCGCTACAAACGCGCATTAACGGCGCGTTTAAAAAACGTGGTGTCTGTTAACGAGGTTCTGCTTAAAAACGCAAAATGCCAGCGCGTTTGTATCGATACACACGCGCGTTTGCATCGCGTCTGTATCGCTACACACGCGCGTCTGTATCGATTCAAACGCGTATTTGAATTTATACAGGTGTGCAAAGGTCTACAGGCTGCGTCTGACTTGCGTGCGTATCGCGTCTGTATCGCTACAAACGCGCATCAACGGCGCGTTTAAAAAACGTGGTGTGCACAGGCCCTTATACCCATTGTATGCAAGTCTCATAGAATGAAGTTTTAATTTGAATAAACGAGCAATTTAGGTTGGTAGTCAATTTCGGAAACAATTTGGTACTTACCACAAAAGCTTAAATACTTGTTTAACGCGCCTATTGTCATTGTAACATAAAACTCATACATTAATTTCCTGTTGAACAGTAGTTTAGTATAAACGGCTGAATAACACGGTTTAGTGGTAATAAAGTTAAATTTACACCAAATAAGCGAATAAAAAAACAACAGGATTAAGTTGTAGGATAGATGTTAATGTTGTAAAATAATATGTACTCGTATGTTACCTAATTATTTTTTTATGTGACTAATTATCCCAGCATTCATTAGGCCACACGAGAGACGAATGTGTCTAGACACATTTGATCATATTTGTCTGTGGCCCACTGAGTGTATATTACTTTCTTCTCGTTTATGGAAATGAATGGAAGTAATCAATTACATTGTTCTCTATTATTTTCAGTAGTCAGATCCTTACGCAATTCTAATTATTTCAAGTAATGCTTGTCGAAGTATTTGTTTGTTTGGAGAAGATACTAGCTGCGCCCCGCGGATTCACCCGCATAAGGTTGGATACCGTAGGAATATCGGGATAAAAAATATTTTATGTCCTAATGCAGCTCATAGTCTGCCCATGTTCCAAATTTCATCCAAATCCGTTCAGCCGTTTTAGCGTGATAGCGTAACAAATATACATTCAAAAAACAAATCTTTTCTCTTTATTTATAACTAGCAGCACCCCGCGGTTTCACCCGCATAAGTTTCGATCCCGTCGGAATATAAAGCTATGCTATCCTATATCCTTTCCCGGGACTCAAACTATCTATATACCAAATTTCATTTAAATTGGCTCAGCGTGAACAGGTAACAGACAGACAGACACACTTTCGCACTTATAATATTAGTATGGATATTAGTTTAGGGAAGTAGTTTTTCTATAGATATTGTTCATCCTCCTTACATCTAGAGACAGATTGAAGATATAAATCTTGTACTTATCTATACTATAGGATATCCACTTGTAAACAATGAATACCCTGCCTAAACACTAACTGAAGCTATCTAGCGACACGAAGCGAAATCAATATAACTGGCGAAATGTGGGCGTACTGTAGCTACACCTCTGGCTAACACTTTGAGGATCACAGGCGTGAAGTTATGTTACCTACTCACTAATCAAAGCACTAGATAAAGAAATTGGTGATCGAAGATAACAAGAAGTACGTAATAGAGGATCATAATCTTAACTCATCTGTAATAATCTCAACTACTTCATACAAAACACTGAAACAGTCGTACTAAGTTAAACCGGCCGATACATCGCGATAATATAACGATAATAAAACGATATGTATGCGGGAGCCGTCTCCTTTTATTATTATTTCCACATATTGAGTTTGCGTTGTCTATAAGGGCGGTACACATGTTTGGACGAATCGATAGCTAATGTGTTTAAGATTGGCACCGTGTGTGCGAGCCTTTGTTGGGGCTGCGGTGCGCGGTGGAGTGCGGATGTTATAATGTGATGTTTGCTTGTTCATGTTCATGCAAGATCTTTATAGGTCATCATTATTTTGTTTGATGTTCTTATGATGACAGAACTGACTGGAATTAACCTAATGGTACTTGAAATGTAGATACAACAACAAGTACTGATGGGCGGCTGTCTGCGACTTGTTCTGCAGAATAACAATGGAAATACAGTAAGAGTGAAGAAAGTTGAATAAGCAAGATTTACCTACTTATGCTAAGGTATTATGCATTTTATCACTGTTTTTTGTTGGAGTCACTCATAATGATGTCAAAATAATTCAAGTAGGTAGCTGCAGGTTTTATTAGACAGAAGTTTGGAAAAGTGAAAACTAATTGACAAATTAACAGTTGTGCCATGGTGAAAATTGATAATTAAGTAACTGTTTATAGTTAAGTAAACTAAAAAACTGTCGTCGAATAAAAATGGGGAAAAGCTAGTCAGATCATAATGAAACCATTATCAATTTTTTTTTCCATAATTCTCAAACAGTACGATATAAAAATGATACCAAATCTATAGGAAGTAGTATTACATAAGTGAAGCTGTACATAAGAGCAGTAATATTTGTAGACGCCGGAACATCGCGACGCGACCCGCCGCGGCTACTGTGACCGTCCTAACACCCGCGCCGGACAGCGCAACCGTGGAGACGAAAGTAATGTCATAAAAATTGTGATCCATAATATTATTTACTAGATTCTGCTTGTGACTTCGTCCGCGTGATATTTCAGCCTCCCCCTATTCACCGTCTTAGGGGTGGACTTTTGAAAAACCCTTTCTTAGTGGATACCTACTCTTCATAAAGAACACACCCTCCAAATGTAATGTATTTAGGACTAGCGTTTTAGGCTGTGCGTTGATATATGAGTCAGTCAGTACTTTTAATTTTATATAGATATATAATAAGACAAACACCACTTTATTATGTGAAAGCTTGAAAGCATGAACCTCAAAATTTTTATTCTATTACGATATTGAGTCACCAAAGATTCATAAATGCCAACACAGACATGCTTTATTTTTATATACATACGGTGGGCTCCTAAAGTCAGTTGACATTTTTCCATTTCAGTTGTGACATAAGTACCACATTATGATTTAAAATTCTAGTGATCCAAATGCTTGAACTGCTATAACGTTTTTATTGACTAATTCAACTACCTATTATATAATAATATAAAGTAATAAGGTAGGTATGATAAGTCATAAAAAATAATCAATTACTTATATAATCCTTAGGAGTACCTGATGCTTTAGTTTATTTTCAATCATGATGTGTCTCAAATGCCGTGTAAAAATGTCAACTAACTTTTGGAGGCCACTGTAGATTGTTATATTGGTTTCTTTGCCTATAGATAATGCCATCCACGAAGATGCGCCCCAATCTTCTTACTAATCGCTAGTGGTTATCGCTAGTTAATTCCGCTAGTGTTTTAGTTTTTTGATACACGCTAATTACCCACTAATAATTAATTACTGTGTAGGTACTAGCACACTTGTACTGTAAGCGATTAGGAAGAAGAGTGAGGCGCGTCTTCGTGGATGCCGCTATCTGTAGATTAATTAACTTCAGATTGAATATCACTATCTACTATTTTATAAAGGATGTTTCCCCTTTACCACAAGAAAAAATGCACTCATACAACGTTCAACAACCTTTTCATGACATAGACACGGACTGTATAAACTAAAAAAAAAATATAAGATGCAAAGCAGATTAAAGAGAAAAAGGGACTTTTCCTTATTGTCTAAAGTGTAGAATTTAATAGATGACCATAAAGACGTCTCCACAGTTTCCCCTGTGCGGCAAGGCAGTGTGAGTCGCGTCTCCTATGAATAATGTGCTATCGATTGTGTGGACGGCGGCGCGACTACACCCGCTCGTCTTCACCACTCTTACAACTGCACACTTATTGATATCTATACGACATTCTGCAGACCAATAGGTATAGTTGGTTTGTCTTCTATGCAATGAGAAGGCAATATCCAAGCTATACTTTTGGGAGATTGCTTAGAGCGTTGGTAAAGAGCTAAAAAACTGGTTATATATTTTTTTAAATTACACTTTTGCCTTATTTGAAACTCAAACTCAAAGCATTCATTTCAATTAAACCATTTACAGTTACTTTTGAATTGTCAAGGATTCGGTCAGCCAGAAATATGAAGCTAGTTGCCAATTTTAAAACGTAGTAGGTACTCTAGGGAGCAAAATGGGCAAGAAACTACATGGACCCTCTCTTGTCCAGTTTAATGTGTCCAAGTCCCTTTGAGTATATTCTGTCTTAGAGTTGAGGACTGGAAGGCTATCTGACGCATGTTTCTATACTGAAATACTACGTAAGCAAGTTACGTCTAATAATAAATAATAAAATGTAATTTGTTCTCTCTTCACAATAGGTTGCTTTAGAAATTATAACATTGTTTTTGGTTAGTCGACTATATTCCACCATTTCTGATGTAGGTTCCTGAGAAAAACTCTGTGTTACAGTTATTTGTGTATGATCGACCATTTGAGAGCAATACGACAAACAATCGTCATAGTTACATATTTTTGCCACTCTACATTGCGTTATTTCAGATATAAAATAGCAAAATCAACAAATATCTTTTTGTAAAATTTCGTAGTAACAGTAAAATATTTTTATACAAGTAAATAAGTGAAATATAAAATGTCGTCTCCGTGGTTTGCTCTATCTATTTATAAGATAAGGCATGTGGTACGTCGAATATGAGTAATGTGCTATCGATTGTGTGACCGCGGCTAACATACCAGACGAGTTGTAGTCTGCTTCACTTTTAGAGGAGAACTGCATTTATTTTGGTCAAGTGGACCACCGCACTTGGGAACAATCGCAACCATAACAACACAATATAACAATAACATCACACCTGTTTTTTGGCCAAGGGTTGGAAATACATTTCGTTTTTCGCTTGCAGAGGTTCAAGTTTGAGGTTTGCCGATTAACGAACCGTGTTAGGGATATAGTGCTGCGCTCCAAAAGAACTGAGAAAAAGAAGAGGAGTGGAAAGGAGAAAGGGAGTCATTTGTCCTGCAGTGGGACAACAGGTTACACTTACAAGTAAATAATAAATAAAGTCTCATGTACGAGTAAGTTATGTTCCAGTTTAATGATGACCAAACTGTGAGTTTTTTTTTTTTTGGATGGAGTCTATCTAAATCGAGAATCTAAGAATGCAGAAAACATTACCAGCCTTAAACTGATATAACTTACCAAGTAAGGTTAATATTTCGCACCAGACTGGCTAACTTTTGAAGAGATTTTGAGCTGTATTTACAGATCTAGCTAAATTGGCGCAGCTTTTGAATAATGATAATAATATATTAATATAAAACCGTCCTTTTTCCAGTTTAACTGTTACCTCACGCCTAAGTAACAACAATTATAAAATCCGAAGTAAACCTGACACAGATTAAAAAATATCTCTTTAAGACCAAACACACAGTTCAATTCCCATACATTGAAGCTTATCATCAGATCTGTCGCGATCCGTTTGACCGCGTGATCTGAACGATTACGTGCCAAGCGTGTAACGCGTGCTACAGTGAAGCGTGTAAAGCGTGTCGACTCACACGCTGTCGTAAATACGACTTATTAATGAGAACTAATTAATAAGCACGGCTTCCAACTCTATTACAGATATTAATCTTGATGTTTAGAAATTGTAACGATGATTAAAGAGGTAGTTTTTAAAGCACCGGCCGTAGACACTTGGAACTGTCAGTGGATACAGTGGCTGTGGGAGAAATTATGATTAACTCAACATTTTATCGTATTTTTTTGCCTAGCCATATCTACCATTTCTACATAGGAAAGTTTATTAAAGAAGATTAAATGTGCATTTTATTGAACAAATTCCCATCCAACGACCAGTAAATTGAACTTAAAAAATCCTTAAAAATCAAAGCCGTATTAAGTAGAATGATCCTTACTTAAAGCCAGAGAAAGCCTCTAAGGCATGTTGTACAAGTATTAAGGCACTGCCTTATCTCAATCACGCGCATTTAGCTTCCAGAGCCGACTTAAATTCTCGTTACTGTGTCTAATGTCATTAATGAAATCGTCGACCGCTACCGAACGCCATTCCGCCTTGTCGCCCGCCATCATTACCATTCTGACACGACAATCGACCAGAGCCGCGGACGGTCTACACCGAGCTTAACTTCAGAAACGATACATTTGAATTGGAATCTTAATTTTGTTACTATAGAGTTGGGATTTCAATGTGTGAGGTACAGAATTTTACAAGATGCTTGAAACATTTTAAAATTTGGTACATCGATTAATTTTAATCTGTCCCCACTACAATTTAAGGTTTAATTTAGATCACAGATGTGTGCCTAGATAATTATCGGCGTTATTTCGATGAGGCAGTCGGCTGCTTTCATTTGTCAGGGCTGTCGAACGGACGGACGGACAGACGGACAGATTGTCCGTGTTTAGCCAGTGATATATTAAACCAATGCTCAGATAAGGCGGCTACCATTATTAGCAGAGAGTTAATTTCGTTCGTTTAGACATCTTGTTCGAGATTAGTTTTAATTGATTTCTTTCTGTTTGTTGCGTTTTTTGTGATGATCAGGTCGCGGTGGGCAGATACGATCTTTTCGAAGTGGAATGTGATATTCTAATTAAAATGGTTTCGGTTGATTATCGGCTCTACTTCACATATTTATACAGTGACACTCGCATTAAGTGCAACTGCAAAGTAATTCAGTCTTTTTCCAGTTTCAATTTTATCTACTATCTACCCATGTTTTTTATTTATCATTCATCCTAATTTCAGCCGAAAGACGTCAACTGCTGGACGTACCTATGCATCCCCCAAGCACCGCCACTTTGACCGGTTCTATGCTCCCCGCATGCAGTGGATTCCTGCGGCCTTCACAAGATCGTCGGTCCACCTTGTGGAAGGCCTTCCAATGCTTCGTCTTCCGGGACGCGGTCGTCACTTCAGAGCCTTTCGCCTCTAACGGCCATCTGTTCTGCGAGCAATGTGCCCTGCCCACTGCCACTTAAGTTTGGCAATGCATGTTGTTTGTTTAATTGACAATCAAATCCTATGACAGTCAACAGCTAGAAATAGGCCGGTTCGAAGTTACTACACTACACTAACTGCTCCTTCGTTCCGCATTTAGGTAGTTACTTAATTCCTCGTAACTCCATGCCTGAGATATCCCAAGCAACGTTTCTTGCCTTTAAATGTGAAGCTATAAAAGTCATCTCCTCACTTCGACTCCAATCAAAACTCCGCAAGAACATTAAGACACCCTTTGACTCACAATTCACGGACAATTATACAAATGTCGTAATTAAATTAAGTGTGACATTGTAAAAACATCCTAATGAACCTAAAAATGAATAGATGGGTACAGAAGGTCAGCTCCATACAACGAGCGAAAATACACGCACATAGACACTTTCACGTACAATGAATGCTAGCGCACTCGCGACTGGCATTTGTTTATGACAGTTTGAGATCTCCGTAAAAGTCTAAAGTCTGTTCCAAAAATACTTGATTAAAATGTAGTACTACTTACAAATTGAGTGCTTTGGTTTGAGTATTTGAATACTGAAAGTTTAAATCACCTTAGAGATGTTTTTCATCTGACAATGAGGTTCATTTTATAACCTCAATGTTTATTGATAATTTTTCTTCAATTACAAAATGTTATTCAAACAATAATTGGGAGTTGGCAGAAGTGGTGTGATATAAAAGATAAAACCTTCTAAAACTGTCATGTCGTGACATGCCTTTTAGTGAGTGATTGCGTGAGAATTCAACCTCAACATCTTAACAGGGTTTGTTGATACTTGCATCTGATACTCTTGGAACAGACCATATAGGTATGTGTGCGTGCGCCTGTTTTCGCTAGTTGTATAGACCTGACCTTCTGCACCTATCTATTTTGTGCCGGTGGGGGGAGTTTTAAGGGAAGTAGGGGGTCGGATTAATAGCGTGCCGCGGTTCCAGTTATTGCAACATTAATTATAATATTAATTATTAGCTAACTCGTGTACCCTAAAGGGACGCCGCAGAGTAGCGACAGCAGCAACTTTGATCATTAATCTGTATTTGTTTAAATACTAATTGGGTTGGAGGATGGTCATATGTTTTGGTGGACATTAGGAATCTAATGGCATCCTATAGGTTTGTGTCCTTTAATTAACAATTGATAAAGACTAGCAAATTAACAACTAAGCGATGCCAACTATGAGCGTTTTTTCAAAATAACGATAGAAATAGATCGTTGGCAAATGAATAAGCACTGGAACCCATGAAACCTTGGGTAATGCCACCCAAGTTCAAGAAAAGACGCCTACTTTCTTCCCGTGTGTGTCTCACTCACTATTCATTACAACTTATCTTTTTAGGATATTTTATGTATAAATATGGACGGTACTGTAACAACTATAGTTCTAAATAAAAACACTAAGACAATCGCTCTTTCTAAAACAGTACACAAAAATATTAAAATAAATTGCTTCAATTCTAAGATAAGCCTACATTTATTTAGAATATTCATTTGAGCTGAGAAATTGAACATCGCTCTCGAGCTCAGACTTAAGTAACCAATAACAAATAAATTACATTACGAAATCAATGAAAATTTAATTATATTCTACCAATAAAAGCCTACAAAATCTGGTCCGATCACAGTAATTGCTCTGCGGACGGTACTTTAAACTGGCACATAAGCTCGAAGACGCGCGCGACATCTGTCGACGTAATTGAAGGATTAGGCAGATAATTGAAACTGTGCGACCGAGACAGACACACCACTCCACATACGAGCGAAAGAGACAGATGAAGCCACTCAACACCGTCTCAAAACGGAACGGTTAACAACGTGTCTTCTTGTATATTGTATTATCTTACGTTTTATGCCCTATTAATCTTGCTCGACTGTGGATCGGGGGCGCGTTGTTCAATTCTGAGTTCTATTTAGTTGCGTTAGAGTTGATATTGGTTAGTTTTGTGTGTTATATAGGGTGTACGGAGCAATAAATAATTGTTTGTTCGCGTAAAACTGTAGTGCCGTTTGTACGTAGCCGGGGATCGTTTTATTTGGCGACGTTTAAGGTAATCTGGGATAACGAGGCGCCCGCGACTCGACGGAGCGGCTCGTAAACACGTGTCAAAACTGACTGATTGTCTGTTTGTACGCTCTAAGTGTTTGAGCAGAGCATCGCGAGCTGAACAACTGAACACCATTTATATCGTTACGTTGAGCGTGATTAAGTACCTACGATATTATGAGAAAAATGGCTTTTGTTTTAAGGACATGCAAATTGAAAGGTTTAGGCTTACGTTCTGAAAGTGATTTTCAATGAAAATAACATCGAATAATAACTTCGATCTCTTGAAATGCTACTGAATGTTACTGAGAATAAAATAACAGAATTTCAATACTTACAGCTTAACAAACTACACTCTCGTATAATTTGTAAGGTTACTTATCCTAGAAGTATGAAGACCTATATGTGCCTATATCATACATACTCAATTCAATAAATCATACAATATCACTCGCCTTTTCATAATTTTCATCACCCACTAAAACAGCTTTGACCTACTCAATTGTCCTTTACAAAACCGATCATCGACTTCACATCCCTCTTTATTCCATCAATACGAATAATCCAATCGATTCCTACACTAATCGAATGCAAAGTCGATTACGTGAATGATCAGTGACATCGAGTATGGTCGTATAAGTCGGGTAAGCCGGAAGCCTCGCTTCTCTCTGACAAATGTTAATTAAAAATTATAATAATCGACGCTTACGTCGGTTTCATTGAAGAAAATTAATTGGATATTTTATCGGCGTGTATTTAGTAATTAAGTTTACCTTTATTAGGTAGTGAGCAAACATTGATACGGTGTAAGTGGGTGAAATATGTGGGCAGATCCTAGGCTGAACAGTGACATACTCGAATTAAAATTAGTTCAATGCGGATCATTGCTTTTTATATGATTGACACTACTAATATTTGTCGCGAATATATTGTTTAAAGTTATATTATTGAGTATGTAGGTGTTTACATAGACATAGATAGAAAACCATTCTCAAGTACTTCGCCAACTGTGAATCAAATAGATAGTCGCAAAACATAGGTAAAGGTGCCTACTTACTAAATGATGAAGCCTCATCCGTACTGCGAGTAGTTAAAGGTACAAGTTTTGTAACTCTGTTTCAGAAACTTTTTGTTCCACACCAGACATTTTTGGTCCTTCAAATCTTATTATGAAACCTCTTGCTTCGTAACGAAAGTAGTAATCACACCTTGGTACCCCAACAAAGGATAAGCCTGCACGTACTCAACGACCCCTGACAACAACACAAGTTAACAACTAACAACAATCTTACACTTATCTTACACACACGAAAACAATAATCGCACGTTGTTCAGTTGTTCCCAAATCCGGCAATAATAAGACCTGCAGTGATTGATACTCCGGATCCCGTCGACACGCCATTTGCATTTTTATGGGCGCCGCCCTACGCCGCCCTAGCGCCCTGCCCGCCCGCCCTCGAGGAGGCTTGAGTTGTCTCTGTGGGTATGTGATAATGATTCTCTGTGTTATGTAGTAGTTTACAGAATATTGTAGTTTTGGAAGGTTCTTGTTTATTTGTAAGTAGGTAACTGTTGATTCGTTATTTGTGTTCGAAATTGAAGTTGATTTATTTAATTGTACACGTTCAGTGCTAGGTTTGACTAAAACTCAAGAACTTAAACTTCAAGAATGTATTTCTTTTAAACCATTTACAGGCACGTTTGAAGATAAAGCTAGTTCTAGTCCATCCCAAAGCGTGGTTTCCAAGCGTGTTTCCATCGAGAAGAACGTGTAAGAAACTGAAAAAACTACCTTAATAGGCTTTTACCAGTCATAAATTTCTACTAATACTTAGTTTGGCTATTGCTATGAATTGGTAAATCGTTAATGGTTGTGTCTTGAATAATTTAACAAATATTTTGCACAACAAAATTCAGACACAACACACCACTGTTTAAGACAGTTTTAAAGAAGATGCTTATTTAAAGACTAAAATTTTATTTAAATTGCATCTTTTAATCTGCAAACACAAAACGCAAAATAACGTTAAAATAATAAATGAGGTAACCCAACCCTTTTAGCAAAAAATAATTTCATTAATCTCAACATAAACCACACATGTTATTTCTCCTATCGATTACAAAATAAACAGGACCCCACTAATAATAACTAATAATACAATTACAATCAAATAAAGCTACCATATTTGGCCAGTCACACCGCGACCGATCGCATCCATTCATCATGCGACTTATTTGTCGCAGGCGCACGCGCATTGTCATGTTAATGTTGCGGACAACAGTTGTTGCTGCTCTAATCGCTCGAGGCCGCACAACTGCGACTTGCGACACGCCTACGAGTCATGGGGACGGAAAACGTCATTGGTGTGATGTTGCCCTTATATTTCGTAGATATGAAAATGGGAAAGATAATTTTTATATGTATAGTAAAACTTTTTTTTTTTGGAAATATGAACAAATCCATAGGTACTAATATTATAATTGCGAAAGTTACTCTGTCTGTATGTTACCTTTTTACGTCTAAACTCCTGAACCGATAATTAAGTTTGACCGATAGGTAACCTGAGACCTGGAGAAAGGATATAGACTTTTTGTAATACAAAATATACGTCGACGAAGTCATGAAAAACAGCTAAGCATCTATATCTAAAGTAGAATGAATTATATTTTATTCCACAAAGCATAACGATCTGTAAACGAAACAATATTCAAAGAGCAGCGAGTAATTCTTCCTCGTCGGACATTTCGTCAAAGCCCCTAATCATTGCGACTCAACGCTCAGCTGTGCACAGCCTCACAGCCTCACAGCCTGCCATAATTGATTCCACCGCACTCCGCGAGCCCTTGAACCACTGCTTTTTGTCCATCTGTGTGTTGTTACGCTGGGTGACTTTGCTACTCTGTGGCTCTTGATACACGAACATGTTTGAGATTCTATCTTTCCCTGTATTACTTAGAAGAGTTCTTGTAAAGTTTAGTGTTCTGTTTATGATATCGGTGGTAGAATATTCTTTTATTTATTTTCTTTTATTGAACACCCTAGAGGTAGGTATATTGTAGAGAGACCTACTTTTTAATAAGGTGATGGTGGGTGCAGGTCGTTAACAATTAATAATTTTGATCGAATGTATTTGCTAACCACCTGCAGAAACAATCAACAATATTACATTCTACTCTTTGAAAGAATAGAGAGATAAAAATACAACAAGTACAACTTCAGTTTCTGTTAAGGAAAAATTCTTCCTCTCAATGATAATCCATATAAAACGTTTCCTCTACTTACAGTACGAGTACCTACTCGTTGATCTTGCCTTTTTAATTTTGTAACATTTACACCTCCCTAATCCCGCTAATTTCTCTCGCTAATCATGTCAGGACAGGTGAACAGGTGCGTGATCCTCATCAGTCTAGCCTTCATCACGCCCTCGCGATGGACAGATGCGCAGGTGTTAGTACTGATGACATGCTTTGTATGTCGTGTGTGCGTGGTGGTTATGGTTCTTTCATCGCGGTTTTACAAAGATAAAAACGGTTTGCCGATGTTTATTCGCTTTTTATTTTTAATTTTAAGCTTTTTATGACGCTGTTTCTGTGAGAAACTAAGTAGGTAACTATAAATAGGTTGTATGGCGGCTTGTTTCTTGAAATGTAACCTGAAACTTTTACATTATACCTATTGAAATGACGCGTTTATTTGAGTAACCATAAACTTCAATGGAGAAGAATCTCATGGAATTATTAAGTTCTAACCTATGTTTACTTATTATTAGGTACGCTACTGTTTGTTGTCCTTAAATAAATAAATAGGTAAATTTCGTACTACAGCTAGGTACATATTCCCCTTCAGAATAGTATCATAAATCCTCACAATATTACTGATATTCAAAACACAAACAACAAATACTGAAGCACCCACTATTACACTTTAGCACATCCTCACAGTAAGTACCTACACATAAAAACCCTTGCAGCCATCAAAATAATTTATAGACAATAAATAAGGCGATGGTCGCGACTACGGAACCCTAAAAACTCGTCGTTAGCGCGCCAATCAATTAGGGTTCCGTAGCACACGTGGCCCCTTGTAACGGCCTCATTGACAAGTACATAACTCGACTATGTATCTATTGTTTGTGGTATTTAGTTTATTGCATCAGACACGTTCTCTGGGTTCCACCTACTTATTTTTATGATGAAGAGTTTGTGGATCACGTTTGGTTCAGTATCAGCTTAATCAATGCTTCATCTAAACAAATTACTGTAATAATTACAATGGCATGTTAAATAGGCATTGGTGGTGTGCCTGTTTAGATATTTTTTGGAAGCCTGCCGACTTCCTTTCCTAATTCCTTTTGTTAAGAAAGTTGTAGAGGAACAAAAAGTAAAATGTGAGAGATCTTTGATTCAATCTTGAGTCAATCACTGTTACATTATGCTAACTTATTCAAAATGTTTCTATATCTACAAATTGTTCAAACACTCGCCAACAACAACTAAATAGAATCGCAATCAGCGCTACTACACTAAAAATATCCCGCTCGTGGATTATATTCGAAAACGCAGATGTCACCCCGAATCGATTCACTGGCACTCGCATTCGACTAATGAGCGGCGATTATCGTTCGCTCTCGCCTGTCATCGAATCAATCGATTGATCACTTCACTAACCTCCTGCCACACAAACAATATTCAACGTTAATACCATCAACGCAAAGTACAGTTTCCATTTGTGATGTATTGTGTATACAGGCTGAATGGAATCATGGATGTCTGTCGGATAGATTTAGCCGGGAATTTAGGCAGATATACGTCATCGGTGTCGCGTTTAAACAAATCGATTGGAAACAAAACATGGCTGACAGTTGTTTTGACAAATAACAGTCGGATGGGGAAGGCAGTTGTTTTTCGATTGGTACAATATTTGAATTGGTTACTAGTTGGCTTTTGGCTGGAGTGATAGGCATATGATTTATTGGTAAATACTTCAGGGATTTGGTCATGGTTTCTCAAATTCATAGTTTCACAAAATTCTTTTTTGAAAATGCAAGAAAATATCAAGATTATCCTAAACTTTTTTACTGAGTCGAAATTGCCCTCTTCCTCTCTTCTACTTTGCTGTGCCCGATACGGTCCACAATCACCATATCCTTGTAAAACCTACCACCTAAGTTCACATTGTGAAATACTATAAATACCTATATTGAATGGTATACCTATCGCAAAATGTCCTTGATGTTATTACTTAGCTTAGAGATGAAAAGTACCTATTTCATATGATTTTCGCTAGACCCAGAGTTAACATACCTATAATAACTAAGCGTGTTTCTGAAGAGTATCCAACATAGGCCCTGTGTAACAGCCATCTCTCCATTTTACACACTCATTCACGTGTAATATGTACATAAAACACAAGTTGGCAACATATTCATACTGTAATACACGAACATTGAACATGGTAATTTAATTATGATGTGTACAATGTTACGGCTTGCTGATTGTGATCGAGAAATCTGTTCCCGGCTCCGTCACGTCAGTGTAATAACTGATGATGATGACGATGATGGGATAGATACAAAAGATACGAACCACAGTCCACAGCCTTTTTTTTTTTTTTTTTTTTTTTTTTTTTTTCGCTGAGAAATGCATTACGCATCCCCGCTCGCGGGGGTCGAGACAGGGTATGTGGGACTCCTGTCGGAATGGCACCGACAGTATACCCACTAAAACTCAGCGGTGTACCCACATCGCCGTGATGGGAGGGCCATGGGAAACCGGCTCAGCCTTTACTTCCACAACCCTCCCGGCGCATGCCCGCCTAGCTGGCGGGCCCCGCATGCCCCCCATACTGGGGGGCTACGGGAATGGCCGGGGACACCTGGCCATTCCCGTCCGACACTGGTGGAGGCCTGTGCAATACAGGTAAGGGTGCCCCCGCACCCGTTGCCTGCTGGCCTCCATCTGGGAGGAGTCGGAGATGACTGTCAAACTGACGTCTTCTTCGACCCCTCCTCCGCCTTCGGAGCAGCGCCGCGTGAGGATCTTCCTCCCGCGCACGCTCCGCCGCCTCCTTCTGGGACATGACATGTTCGCAGAAGGAGGCGACTGCCGCCCAGGACCTCTCATCCCTCAGCATGGCGTTAACCAAACCGGGGAGTGATAGGTCCGGTCCGATCACCGCGATGAGACTGCGGCGCGGCTCGGACCACGACGGGCACACCTCGAGCGTGTGCTGCGCCGCGTCCTCCGCCGCGCCACAGTCGTGGCACGACGGCGTCTCCTCCCGTCCTATTCGGTGCAGGTACGATCCGAAACAACCGTGTCCGGACAGCACCTGCACCAGACGGAAGGAGAGGAATCCATGCGACCGCTCGAGCCAGCCTCGCAGGACTGGCCCAATCGCGTCGAGGGTTCGGCGGCCGAAGGCTGCGGTGGCGAGGTCCCCCGTCCAATGGACGACGATGGCGTCCCTCGCCTCCTGCCGGACGGCCTCCCGCTCTTCCTGGGTTGGGCGTTCTCCTCTCTCCCTCCGCCCCGCCGTCCATTCATATACTCTGGCGAGCACCCACGCCTCGAGTTCCCAAGGAGGGGTGCCGGCCAGAGCACATGCTGCCGCGAAGCCCACCGTACGGTAGGCCCGCGCCACCCGCTGGGCTATGGCCCTTTGGGGTGCCCGCAATGCAGCGGCGTTCTCCCTCCTTTGGAGGGAGTCCTCCCAGATAGGGGCTCCGTAGAGAGCCATACTCTTCAAGATGCCGGCGTAAAGTTGCCGGCATCGTGCGCTGGGCCCCCCCAAGTTGGGAAGCAGCCACGACAGCGCGCCCGCGGTCTTCAGCAGGCGCGCCGACAGCCCGCTAAAATGCGGACCGAAGCGCCACCTGCTGTCAATTACAAGGCCCAGGTATTTCATCTGGGCCTTGACCTCAATTCTGACGCCCTCCACGAAGATGTGGGCGTCAGGTGGGGGGCGACGCTGCCTAGGTCCGTAGAAGAACACGGCTTCGGTTTTGTGCAGCGCCACCGTACAGTCCACAGCCTAGTCTAGCATAGCTATCTCACGATAGCTAACAGTATGCTAATGACGTCGTAAACTGACGGCAGCTTCATAACAATATGTTGTTGTTGATTGAGTTGTTGGATCACCCTCGTGTGACAGTAATAGCGGTTGATAGGGCCAGCTACATTAGCAATTTGAATGCTAGATGCACATGATAAAGATGTATATGTAGGTAATACCTAATACCAGCCTGTTACTGTCCCACTGCTGGGCAAAGGCCTCTTCTCATACAGAGACGGCACAAGCATTGATCACCACGCTTGCTCAATACGAGTTGGTGAATTCAGACTTATATTAACTATATTTCCAGCGGGCAAATTGCGTAACACACTATCAGTAACAATGGCTTTCATTTTGACAGTTCAACAATATTCATTACGTTATTTACGTTGTTGAGCAGACACATTTTTCGAACATAAGAAGCAATGGATTAGCAATATGCTTAAAAATGATTCAGATTGAGATTGATAGTGCAATTAGGGTGCAGGTCTCCTCACGATGTGTTTTCTTCACCGATATCAGTAATGTCCAAGATAAACTCAAAAAGTACATATGAATTGAAAAAGTCACATTGGTACTTGCCCGGATTTGAACCCACAACCTAGAGACCGGAATAAATCAGAGGCTGGGCCATCAAGTAGGTATTTTATAAAAATAATTAAAACTTTGTCTTTAAGAGAATTTTGTCTACCACATCATCTGCCTAGTCTTTTCCCAAATATGTTGGGACCACCATTTTATTTTGTTTTTGACTTACCTATGTCAACAAATTGTCAAGGTTTTGTACTGACGCGAAGTGAAAAAACCTATTAAAATTACAAAATGAAGATCATGCGTAAAAAATAGGTACTTATATATAGTAATGTTCAAAGTGTGAACTTCTAAATGGCCACTCGCGTTACCGTCTACCAAACGTTCGCATTTTGCTAAATATCACTTAATTTCTGCTCACCCTAAAAATTTAATCATGCGTAAATAAACTAAAAACTTCACAAAGCACATTAACTGCTTCATCAAGTTAATGACTTCTATGCAAATGTCCATCACAACCATTTATTGGATCCATCCCTTAACAATACGCCTCGTCAGCCATTTTGATTCATACTCCATCACTTTCCAATTTGCAAAAAAACATTTTTAATAGAAGAATATTAAGGGTCGAACATTTAAAATTCACTAAAGAGGGGTATAAAGGGTCGTTTTATCAAAACACATTAAAATTAAATTATAGTGTCATCTATCAAAATAATTTAATATGCTGCACTGTTCCCCTTGAGCTCATCTGCATGATTGTGAACTGCATTTAATTTTATCTTATCTGTGACGTCATTAGGCGCTGATCGTAAACTGGATTGCTTTTATTATGTGTAAGGACGCTTTGTGATTGTTAAATGTTTAAAGTTAGCTGGTAAAGGGTTTTGTTTGTGACTGTACTAACTGTGCTGTAATTTTGTGCCTAGTTAGGTATCTTTGAAAATAACAAAGAACTTAAAATTCATAAAAAAGCTCATAGGTAATTAATGTTAAAGTTTAAATTGTCATAATAACAGATATTATTCAGATGTAAGGTGAAAACACCAATTACGAGCACACCATTAAAATTATTTATTCCAATCATAATCAATTTTACAACAAAATTATTACAAACTGCATCATAATAATATAAAATTCGCGAAACAGGACCATATAACCCGAATCAGCGTTGAAATAAAAAAAAACAAGATAACACGCAATAAAATTATCTAAACGCATCTATCGCTGTGGGAACCATCCATCGCTGGCTCACAACTAATTCGACGCTGTTTTACAGCCACAATAAAAGGAATGATAGCGACACACAGTGATTTGCATTTTGAACGTGACACGAGTTATTGCCTAAAGGGCGACTTATTACGACTGCTGTATATCATAGTTGTAAAATAACGAACACCTCGTCCGAGGTGCGGATTATAAGATTATCTTTTATTATTTTTATTATTGGTGCTGTATAGTTTCAGAGGGAATAAAAAGGAGGTTTGATGCGTTCGAGGCTTTTTTCGTTTTGAGTTATGGGAAGCGGGGATCAATCAGTTTTAATGTGGATCGTATAAATGTGGGATTCTATGAAATGCTGGAGTGAATCATTCATAGATGGGTGGCTAACTGGCTATAGTTGAGTCAGGATACTAAAATAATGAAAGTGAGTATTGAATTATAAGTGAATATATACGAAGAAGATTCAGCATGACTTATTGATTATTCTCGGTGCTGGATTTAAATAAGACCTTTGGCAGCCATATTTTGCTTTCTTTTTATTTGTAAACTAGTGTTCATGAATGTTTAAATCTATGCCTATTTCTGCCTATGTAAATGACAAATTTTAAGACACCCAGTCAGTTGAGACATGCAAAATCAGGACGATCAAATGGCCAAACTCACTTTCAAAACAAAGCAAGTATAACAATAACAAAATAAAACGAAAAGCCAATCTATTAACTCAATAAACGAAACAATTAAACGACATTAAAACTATGAAAGTATGAAATATAGTTATTGAATAAACAGTCGTCAAGAATTAATTGCATTACGTATTCCCGTTGCATCGCCTGCATCGCACATGTGTAAACACAGTTCCCTCTCTGTTAATCTTCCCCATGGATTAATTTTATCGAATGCCAAATGAGCTATGACACCCATGCAGGGGAATTGAAAGACCCTACCAACTTAACTTTGCTCTTGATTACACTCTTAACACAAAGTAATACAGTTGAAAATCGCGTGGGGTGTTCAGAAACTAAGTGGTAGATTATCCCTTCGCACATTGGCTTTTGAGTCCAATTTGTGAATGTGTATTGTGTGATACGTATTTAGTATTGTAAAGGATTGTTGGTCTTTGTGTATTGATACCATTAGGTCGCTTATGGAGCTTAAACGCTTCGGTATTGGGGTATTTTAGTTTAATCTATTCTTTTGTGTGTGACGAGAATGGGTACTTTTACCTTTCTCAAGATGGTTTTGTGAAATGTTCCAATTTTAGTGACACTTTAATTAGATTTAATAAAGCTTAATAATGATATTAGTTTTAAAGAAAAAATGCCTTCATTCTTAGTCAATTTCAAGATAATCTTTGTGCAATTGATAAATCTAAATTTAAAACATCCTAGATTTTGTTATAGTACGACGGCAGATGTATTCCCAATTTACATCCTTCCAAACTCGTCACAAATATTGAAGATTCATGATTATTGCGCACGACGCAACTATAAGTATGGCAACAGTTTCCGCACGATGTGGCGCGTCCATTAATCTCATTGTGTGCGCTTCGTTTCACTCGCTTCACTTAGCGCGAAACTTTATTTAGGCCGGCTGCACACGTAGATGCTCTTTTGTTGCTTGTTTTACTAACTTGTATTTATTTTTAATGGTTTGATGTATTTGTAGAATCACTTTCTTGTTGGAATTTTTTTATAGTTTTTTTTGAGCATGACTGTGTTTCTACGGAATTAGTTCAAAACTTTCAAAATAAGCGAACAAAGAACTTATTATTGGTCAAATGATAAAGTCATGCAGGCAACAGTTGATTAAAATAAACATTACAGTTTCAAAAAAAAAAAACATACAGAGCAGTTGGATATTAATAGCCAAATTTAGTTTACATTTAGAGGAGCCGGCATCAGTGTACGGTCAACAGCACGTCAGATGTACACTTTAATTACGAAACCCTCTCTTACTGCTACATAGAAAAGATGCCTTTAAAGTCATGTTGTTGTCAAGGACGTGTGATTGACAACAACATAAAATAAAAGCATCACGTCTTCATAACTTTCAAAATCAAACTTGTCAACTTTCCATCGCGCCCTATGCAGCCATCCTAACAGTAACAGTCTCCTAATAGCGCATATCACTTAGTATAATATGATTGTTCCCCTCGCATTACGGAGAAGGGAAGATGTGCTCACTGCAGTGGGCACCTCATCAGAGTTGACGGCGATCATTGAAACTGTAGCGCGCTGTGATATCGATCTTAGGACATAGTTAAGCTGTCTTGATGATGAGTCATTGTATCTAATGTTAAGCGGGTAAAGATTTGAACAGCTTCAAATCATAAGGACTGTAGTGGATTTTACCCCAATTAAGTACAGTAATTTAATACACAAGTTTGCCGATGTAGTTAATTTTAGAAAGAATTCGATCATCTTCATTCGATGTATGAATCTGTACTTATGTGAAATATGAATATCGATGCAAGTCAAGTGTCTGCTCTAATATGGCAGTGAATAATAATTATAAACACTCGATTTCTGATCATTCTACCCAAAAATTAAAAGTCACCAAAATGTAAAACAACAAACGCTGAACATTGCCATTCAATAAAGTTTCACTTGAAATCGCAACCGTGACCGCTTGCGGCAGGGTGAACGCCGCAGTTGTCGTCCGTCCCCTCGGCGACCGCCGCGCCGCCCCTGCCCACGTCGCACCCCAATTAGTTCCATATAACTGCGCCTTTTTACGCCTATTTTATGTGTTTGGTTTAATTGAAAGATCCTTTTGCATGATGTGTTTAGTTCACTGTGCAGTAGACGCTTCATTTAAGATGGTAATTTGTATCTCGTAAAGTTTGGTGATGATCCGGTAGTTATTGTTGCGTTTTACGACTTATACGAAGATAATTTTTATTACATGGCGTAATGTAACTACATTATAAATTGGAAAGTAATATTTGAATAAATATTAATGTTTTCTAACTCATAAAACACGACACAGCTTATAAAACTCCCATAAAATGTTGCCATCAGAAAAAGAAATGTAATGACAAAAACTACGCTATCATCAAAACCGCGGCAGCGATTGGTAAAACTGTGAATCACGATATTAAATAGCATCGTGTGTGACAATAAAACAAAGTCTTTCGTCCACATGTCGCGCAGTTTAATCCTCAGTAATAGAGCTGCGTTTGATTGCGCCGCCCGGCTAAGTGATTGACTTTTCAATCTGTCTAATCGGATTATGCCGGAGTGCCGCGTGTTGGTGCTTGTACCCTACTCGTCGGTACTACTGGTAATTGTGTTAAGTTCGATATTAATTTATTTTGTTCCGCTATTGGGTTCAGATTGCTACTTGTATAGTCACGACCAATTATATTGACTTTCGATACATGACGTGTGTGACTGCCAAAATTATGTAGGTAACTAAAGTGCAGTATGTCCTAGGAGTGCGATTACATGGCTCGAAATACATATTTAGTACAGATTGCTGTTCTATCATTAGTCAATATATTTTGCTGGCATTGGTATGGCAAACTTAATGTATATGCTGTCGATTTTCTAATTAAATAAAACGCCTAAGAACCCAACCTCAACCCATTGTTTCAAATTGTTGGTCAATTGTCACCGGGACGGGGTTTATTATGTCAGTAGATATACAAATATGTCCAGCACCCTAATTGCGTAACACACTATCAATCAGTCTGAATTATTTTGAAAAATATTTTTAATCGATTGTACTTCATATGTTCCAAAAAACGTGTCTGCTCAACAACGTAAATAACGCAAAGAATGTTGTTGTCAAAATGAAAAGTCATTGCTACTGATAGTGTGTTACGCAATTACCCCACTATTGTCTGAACGTTACAAAAACTGATGGACGCTAAAGAAAGCGCTCGTAATATTGTATCCGAATTCTGTGCTGAAACAATTTAGATTGTCGTATTCTACACGCTAAGAGAAATATGTAGATAAGTATAAAATCGAACTAACCTTAACTTGCGACTCGGTCATGCCGAGCGCGTACGCCAGCTTCGCCCGCTCGGGCCCCGCCAGGTACTTGGTCTGTTCGAAGGTCTTCTCCAGCGCGAAGATCTGCTGGCCGGAGAAGGTGGGCCTAGTGTGCTTTTTCTTGCCGTCCTTGTCCATGCCTCCCTGCGAGCAAGCGCTCAGCGCGCCGTTGCTCACTGCAACAAAATCTGGGGTGAGAAAAAAATAGGGTAAGATTTGAACTTTGTGTAAAAAGTTTTGTAAGTATGAAGGTAAAAGCTAAATGGTAACAAATGTTGTATTTTGAGCTTAGTGTTGCAATATTGCAAACAGCATACTGGACAAAGACAAAGACGGCTGTGTGAGGTGTGAACAAGAAAGGTTGATGTCAAACATTGGTACTAGGTCTATTTGAAGTTACTGTCAAACGATGTTACGTAACTGTTGCTCGACGTTTGTGTATCATGAATACGAGGCCTAACAAAGACGGTGCTATTCTGTACAAAGATCACCGTGATAACTTAGGTGAAGTGAGATTAAAGTGAGCTATCATTCCACCTGATGCTAGGGATTGACATTGTTGACAGCTCACTTTAAGCTCACTTCACCTATGTTTTCACGGTGAGATTTTTACAGAATAGCATTACAGTTTATAGTGAGCGTGAGAGACGAAAGGCAGCTCACACCAATGGCTGCTTATCAACAACACCTCATCTCATCATCATAATCAGCCTATATTGTTCCCACTGCTGGGACACAGGCCTCCACTCTTCGAGAGGGAGTGGGCTAACCTACCACACAGTAGATCTCACATGTCCTTGAATTTTTGGTTCTAAGACATGTCGGTTTCCTCATGATGTTTTCCTTCACCGTTTTAAGAGCAGTGTTGATGAAATAATTTACATAAAGTAAAGCGCCTGTCTGGGTTCGAACCTACGAGTTACCACTGAGCCACCCCTGCTCTCTAGTTTTAAAATACTTATTATTATTTCTTTTCGACGTGTAAAAGTGTTTTTCAAAATAAATTTATGTGTTTTTTTTAATCAATTTAATTTACTATCATTTAACAAACTACGTTCAGCAATCCTTCTTTATCTTCAAAAGGCTTAATATGATGAAACAGTTTTTTTAATATGATTTGTTACGCGCATACTGTAGTTCATTATCATAAAATATGTTTCCCGCATCAAAACGCTAAAACTAATTCACAAAACAATGTAGTAGTTAGCATTAATTACTTAATTAACAATATACATCGGCTGCTCGGCACCAGGCGCCCATGCAGCGTGAGTACAACATCATTGTAGCCGATGACGTCATTAACATGCACTATCGATGATCACAGTGTTACGCCATATTGTTGTTGTATACAATTCAGCTTATTACACAATTAATTGAAGGCTCTATGTATTTGGAGGTTGGAATATAATTATGTTATGAAACAATCATTTGAAACAGATGTTTATTATTCGTTTTTGAAGAAAGAAAGATTTCAATATAATGAGTTTTGAGACTTCTATAAATCAAACTAATAACGATTGTTGGTGATTTATTTGCATTTAATATGGGTGTATAAAATAAAATCAACCCAGTATCGCTCCACAGTTCAGTAAAATGCACAGGTGGATTGTCTGTGCCCCAATATTTACATTTATGAAAAGCAATCAGAGATCACAAAAGCGAAAACCAGTAAACGCATTGACACACCACAAGAAAGGAGGAAAGACCATCTGGATAGACACAATGCTGCATATTATCATAGTGAGAACTAGATGAAGTACTATACAGACCACATCACACTAGCTAAATACTTACCCCTTCAATATTATATCTAACACATGCAATCCTAAAAACAAAAAAAAAACGAGCAACCTTAACAAAAATCAATCTACCTACTCATCCGAAGGGCCGCCGTCCCCTGACATCGTGTCGACGTTTTTATCATTATTTTCATTTCATTTTTCCACTCGTCCCCCCCCCCGCTGCCTGCTACTCATCCCCCCTTCCCTCCCCCGTGGGTCCCCGAGGGGCGGTGACGCGACAGGCGTCGCTTCATCAAAACAATTTTATTCGCGATGATACTGCTACGCAATGCGAGAATGATGAAGAAGCTTCATTCTAAACGAATGTTTGCTACGGTGCAACGCGACTTCAGCTCCGAATTGCAACGAATGTTTTTCCATTAAACATAACAAGTGTGGCTACTAAGGTAATCATCATTACTATCTCAGTTGGAATACGTTCACTGCTGGACGAGTTAAGTCGGACTATGTCAATAAATGAATACTTTTTCTGACTCAGGAGCAATGGTTGCGGTCATTGTCAATCGACATGAAATGGTATTATACATATTGTCCTGCTGCAGGGCAAACGCACGGAAGAAACTGACATTAGAGAACATTAATCCATTCTATCTATGTATCTTAGATAGAACCACTATTGCGCACTGCGTTTTAGTTTCCCGTTACGACTATTTGAAGGTTTAAAACTTGCAAGTCGCTTACGAAGTGGGTCAGAGTGCTATACCACGTACTTTAGCTATATTAATTCGTCATTTTTGCCTATTGCCTATTATTTATTGGTCCTTCTGCACTAGCCTGTGCGTTGACACTGCGGTGCGGCGGGAGGTTATGCTTTATGTGCCTTTTATATTGATGTACTGTTATTGTACACTCTAGTTTTTGAATGCTATTGGGAATGGAATAAAATGAGTCTGGCGAGAGATTTAATTTATTGGCCGATGGAAAAATTGAAGCTGTATCGATGTTTGTGGTATTTTATTGGAAAAAAAAAAACAAACTCGTATCTTGTTTCGATGTTTAGAATAAAACAAACATTATTCTGACATATTGTTTAATTTTAGACATATTATCGGCAACCCATCTTGAGCAAGCGTGGTGATCAATGCTCGTGCCTTCTCTGTATGAGAAGAGACCTTTGCCCAGCAGTGGGACAATGATAGGATTGTATTATTGAAAAAGCGTTTCTGAATTCTTTGTCATCAAAGTTATTAACACGACATAAGCATGTTCTACACAAAAAACTGCCTATATTCAGCTATATTTTGTTGTTAGGCAAGTTTCAAGTGGCAATCGCTTTCAGAGCGTTTCGTATCTCTAGTTGCTGTTCGGTAGTTTAGGGCAGTGCCATACATTGTTGACTTCTCCATCTTCGTGATGACTGATCATCTTCGTGATGACTGATCATCTTCGTGATGACTGATCATCTTCGTGATGACTGATCATCTTCGTGATGACTGATCATCTTCGTGATGACTGATCATCTTCGTGATGACTGATCATCTTCGTGATGACTGATCGAAAGGCCCTCTTAAATTTTACACAGACATACAAATATTTTAATACTAGCTGACCCAACAGACGTTTTCGTGTCCAAACCCCATGGAAAAAAGCAAAATTCCAGTATTTAATTAATTTTTCAATTTCCCGGGTAAATTTTCCACTTTTCTTTCCATATTCGGATTATAACTAAAATTTAGAATAAAATAATTAACCAAATCGGTACAGTCGTTTTCAAGCGATGCGCTTACCAACACACAGAATTATCATATTATAGATTTAGGCAGCCTTATTAACTGAAAGACGTGTATATTGTAGTAGAGCTTTTTCCAAAAGATATTGTATTTACGACCAACAAAGCGAGGTACCTCCACATTTACTCAGAACATTATTTATATCTGTCCGCAAGACATATTGTAATAACATATAAATATTAATTTTATTTCTTCAGAGGTACTCGTTACGTTACGTTTATTCTACAAACATGAGTTATTATCATTTGGTATGTGCATGTCTTGAATTATTTACAATATTATTTCATATATTTGTTCCCAAAAGTAACCTCTTTACTGAAATTAACATCGCTTTGATTTTGATAAGATATACAGTAATATTTCAGACAAGAATGTTTCGAGTTCCTTCATGGCACATATAATAGATATCTAAGGCCATCGGAAAACTTGAGACTAGAGACGTGCATTCCACCAGTTTCTATATTATGATATCTCTTGTACAGTTCAAGTATAGTACGGTTATGGAATACCTTGACCGTGTCGACACACCACAGACTAACTTCAAGATTGTCTCTCCTTTCTCTCCCAAAGTTGTCTTTAAAATATCGCTTTTAGCGATAAAACTGCCCATTGTATCACCCTATGTGAGTTGAGTTTGGGTTTATGTAAAACTTCTACATTTATATCTGTTATGGTGTACATAATAAAGAATATTCTATTTTATATTACAATAAAACAATAGACAGTCTTCTTTACTAATAAACGTATTATATCAGATGAATAGTTACACAATGATTTCTTTCAGTCGTCAGTAATTTGACTTTCGAAAGAAGACAGCGTTTATTAGTAGGGGGGAGTAAGTATAGTGGAGTCTATAAAACCCGACCATAGCCCTTTCAAATAAACCAGCTATGGTTGAAATAGGTCGACGAAGAAAATAAAATAAGCCTATCTGCTATATCTCAAAATATTAATGAAAGAATCCAAAGGATATTGGAAACCTACTGTGAAAGAATATTATTCAGATAAAGTTACAATACCCAGATCTTAGGCAGTTACTGAAGATAGGATCAATAATCCAGAAACTGACCGATACCTATTATAGATAGTATAGGAATGGCTATGCTTTATGTAAAAGCTCAGCTATTTTCCCACACGAAAATAGCTTCAAACAAGCCGGAAAAGCGTCGTGTATCCTTCCAAAAAAGAAAAGCTCGTTAAAAGCGATGTGTCCAAACATTAGTACTACAATAATACACGAACAGTCCACTTTCACCCAACGAGAACAATGGACAACCGACAAATAACACATTACACACCCAATAACTGAACGAAACCTCATCAAAACAAAGCAAAACCAACCCTACTATCACTTTTATAAAGTTCAAAACCAATTCTCTCTTTCATTCAACTTAACACATTCGAATATAAACTTTATTACAAGTGATTAAGGTATAAATTCGGGTGTTAGTAGTATCACCAGTAGAGCCTTCATTTAATTTCGTGTTTGGTGTACAATGGCTGTATTTGTAGTTAATTGATTCACTTATGTTAACGTTACAGCATGTTGTTGAGGCTGGGTTTCAGATGGGTGGGGGTACTGACGGCGGAATAGTTTTGGCCTAAAGCTTGATACGTTATGAAAAGAGATTTAACTGCCGTATAATCATTGTGTACTATTATGACACAAAATAATAATAGGTATAAAAACTACCGATTTAAAAAAATAACTAAAGAAAACGCGTTTACACAGCCAAAAATGTATTATTATATACGTAGAAACTAGTCGCTTTTCCGAAAGGTTTTTTATTAGTTCACAAATAAACGTTATAATTGTTATAACACTGTAATAGTGTAGCTTTCTTAAGCAAATGAATTATGGAAATCTGATCATTATTTTAAGTGTAAGTACAGTTCCCAAACAAGTTTACATCTTTTTAATAATCGTTTAGAAAAGAAGAATGGCTTTTAAAATAATAATTGCAAAAATGTTGTACCTAACAAAGTCGCAACAAACTACTATTCTATAACTAAACGCTATACCTTCATAAAACATCCCACATTTTCATTCTACCATGAAACTCGTGAACAAACTGCAGCGAAGTTCCCGCCAATATCAGTGACGTCACTTTTTGTCCGCCATATTGTGCGCCATGCATTATGCACCGCTTCGTTAATATTGTGCTCGCTGACCGGAGTTTCTGAATAACTTGCACACAATTTCAAATAGATATATTTTTGATCCTGAAATGTTTGGGCGACATGTGGTGGCGGATATTTGATTTCGATATCAGTACTGTGTTGCTGGTCTGGTTGACGGGAAATGACTACGTAGAAGTTTGTTCAGTTTCTGTGATGTTTAGATTTTGAAATAATATGTAGTTTAGAAACTACACTGTGACACTACGCGTACATCTTCATTGTCTTTTAAGAAAGCTTACATTTTAATGTCAGGAGGTGTATGTACACAATGACACTCATTTATACTTACAAAAGCGCAAATTCTACCAATCCTTGTCATCAAAATCAAAATATTTTATTTCACATAAACCTTTATGAACACTTATGAAACGTCAGAAGCTAGGTGCACGGTTCCAATTGGTCGTTTCCTATGGAGAAGAGCCGGCAAGAAACTCCACGGTTACTCTTTTAAAAATAATTGGCTTGTACAAAGTTTTAAAATTTTAGTGTTAACAGGTATGGTACGACAGTGTAGGCCTATCAACTAGTACTAGTTGAAAAACAGTAAAAAATCGTCACGCATTTTCATTTAGACTCTATGAACTTCCTAAAAAATCCTCTTGTCACAAAAAGCATAATAATTTTAAATTTTAGTCAAAAGAAAAATCCTAAATCATCAACGTACCTTATCAAAACCAACTCAAACAGACTCACCCTCTACAACCCACCTTACATTTACATATTATTATAAACAAGAAGAGTGAACAGAACCATCTTCCTTCACGAGTTGTGAAGCGATGTGAAACAATTATATGAAATACACAATTACGTACAAATCCGTGCCTGTGGGGGGCAGGCAGGGAGGGGGGTAACCGCAACCCCTTCGCGCTGGGACCACCCACTAGGGCTGTGCTGCGAAGGCTTTCAGTGGCTGAATATGTCTGAAGTGACGTATGTTGTTAGTGGGAATATTTTGTCTGTGTACCAATGTATGTAAGATAATTCGGTAAAAAAAAAACAATATTTAAAGACAACATTGCTACGAAAAATATGTATAACCTATATAATAGTTATAATATATATAAAACAATAATCGTATCTCAAAATGTTATCAAAAAAGACAAACAAGAATACAAGTATGCTCATCGACTCTAATCAAACGAAGCTGTTTAATACACTGACTGGACTAAATACAATCACATATGTTCTGTCATACTCTAAACCACAAAAATTTCAACACAATGAAAACCAATTTCCAACATCCGCCGCCATCCTCGTATTGATATGGGAATTAAACAAAACAACAAAAGGTCTACGATCCTACATAAAAAGCCCACGTCGGTGTTCCATCAGCCCTACGCGAGGGCGTCTCAATTGGAGGGCTAACGAGGAGCCATTGCCCAGGGGAGCCCTAGGGCGCCCCTGTTAACGTGCACGGATCAAGCCTTCTTTAGGGCAGACCTTTTGTGGTGCCTCATGAAAATATGTAGGTTGTATATGTGCGGATGTGTTGGTAAATCATTTGTATGTTCTTGTTATGTAACTACTGAAGTTTGTGTGAACAATGGGAAGGTGTCTTTAGTTTAAGTGATTGAAAAACTAGGTTGTACTTTTGATGAGTTATTTTTCTTTAAAAGGTCATTTGTCTTCGTTTTCATAATAAAGTACGTCTTATATTGTCATTGCAGTTATTTCAAACTTTCGGTTTGCACGATTTGTACCATAACCCTTTCTGAAATGTGTATTATTTCAGAAACGGCATAAATTCGTGCAAACCAAGAGTTTTTCAGTGGTAAACTAACGTAAAACATGTACCTTCCTTCTTAGTTTCTTTATTAGAATAGAATAGAATAGAATAGAATACTCTTTATTATTATTTAGACAAGTACCTATTCCTTTTTATCCCAAAACAATACTCAACACCCAATAAACACAACACACCTTCAACACACAAAATTAATTCAAACAACAGACAAACACACAAAATCTGTGCTCTATCATCTACAAATAACTCCCTCCCCTCCCCTCCCCCACGCTCACCGCAGCCTGTATCTACGCGGGGGTGATACAGCGTGCTCTCAAAACGTTTTAATTGTACGGGGACTTTGGAGGGTAGTTTACACTTAATGTTTGTCACAGAGTTCTTCAGCTGTCCCTGTTTATAACCAAACCGCAGGCTTTGATTGCGCGGAGGTTACAGAGAGTTTGCTACAGGAAGGAGGCTTTATAACTCTTTTGAGAGCTGCGCCGGTGCGACTGAACAACTGTATGCGAAACAAACTTGAAATTGGTGGCTGTTTATTTTTGTTGAAAAGGTTTCGTAATATAAACTTGAGTGCTTGCCCTATTTTTGTACAGTTTTGAATTATTTTAATGGATCTACTAAGAGAATAATTTTTAAGCTAATACATAGTATGCAACTACGTTTTGTGTGTAAACTTCCACGTCCAAATTCATAGGTCTTTCAATAACCGCTACAAATGGTCGTAGAACATAATAATATAGAAAATCCACTTGAGATAATATTTGGGAGGAAATGGCGTAATATCTTTTACCAAAATGAATATGTATTTACCGATTGCCCAAAAAAAAATCCCAAAAACCGTTCAAACCATGTCCGAACATAAAAGTCAAACACTTCCATTTCGCGTACAATGACAATAAAGACAAGTCGACGTCATCACTTCCTTATTCGTAAGGCTTGCTATTCATGGCACGCGCGATCATAAGGAGCGCCATAAACGTAGCGACAGGCGATACGCGTGTCGTACCAGCGATGGCTTGTAATAAAGCGATGTGTCGCGATATGTCGCCGTGTGGCGCCGACAAGCAACACACCTGTGTTCGGATAACGTTAGGTTTGACGCACAATCGTGACTGATAAAGATTTTGGTTGTTTTTTTTTATGATAATAAAGAGATAAGGTTTTTAGTTTTGGTTGTGATTGTGTAAAATTATTTTTTAAATATTAACTATTTTTGAGATTGTAATACATGAAGCATATTTTACATGGAATCCAACACAATCACAGGCACTCTGTAACTACATTCGAGAAGTACGGACGTCACTTTGCATCAATTGTACCAAAATTATTGAATGTGTATTAATTTTGTATGAAGCACCGACAGCCGAATTATTTATATGTTCGCCCTTTTAAAACTTTTTTACTAAAAATATTTTTTAACGCGACATAAACGGACGGATAACGCTAAAAAAGATGTTCCGAAAAGATTCAGTCTAAAGAAAACAAACTCTCGACAAAATAAAGTCCCCGAAAACTATTTTGATAAGTGTATGCAGTGAGCGTGTAGCCGCCCTTATCGCTACGCCGCGCCGTAGCGCGACATTTGTTCGTAGCGCTACGAGATACGTAGCGGCGCATCAAAGCTTCGTAGCACATTATTAAAATGCTACGCGTTTTATTTCGCTTTTTATATTTTTGGGTATCGTGTATGTGTTGATTGTATTATCTTGAACAAGTTTATTTTGTGAACGATATTGGTTTGAAATATGTTCGGTTTTGGGAATTATTAAGTGATTACTGAGACATTTAGGTGTAAATGAAGTAATGGATTTTAACTTACCGTAGAACAAAAGCTATTCTATTATACTTGTACTTTAAAAAAAAAAACGGTTAAAAATGCATTTTAAATTCAACCTTTAGGAATTTTATACTTGAATAATTTCTGAAGCTAATTTAACCCATACCATCATGAAAGCCGTATTAAAAGTTTTCTTTTGGTATTACTTAGAAAGTCATAAAGATTACGTCTAAAATGTCTCTTTAAAACCGTATCAAACTGGTATAATCCTTTAAAACTATCCCTGTTTACATCGATCGTTATCCCATCATAAGCGCAGTTTTTGTGTCCGCCATCCGCCGTCCTCTCTGATATCACTTTGATAACTGTCCGCTTTTTGTCCGGCCGGACACCGGACATCGGACGCCGGACAACTTGCGGGCTGCGACCATCTCATATAACGATATGGGTGTATTAAGAGACGTTTTATCTTCGTGCATATGGCCTTATGAAATGTCTCCTAAGTGTATTGCTAGCTTTAGGAATTGTTATAGTGTTACTAGAAAGAATTATGATCAATAGTGGTTTGGTAAAGGGAGTAGTAGTTTCATCATTTCATCAACATATTTGTGAATCTCTTTGAAGAGATGTTGTGGAACTTACTGTATACTGCGGTAGATTGTGTTGAAAATCAAGTCTCCTTTTTGAAGTTAACACTCGTATTTAGAGTTATAAAGTGTGGTTTTATTTAGAAGTATTACAAAGCGCAGAATAAAGTATTTTCTCAATAACAGAACTGTAAAGCTACTTTAGTTTCTTGCTCAAGCTTTGTTCGAACGGTGCTTCCTTTAGCCGATAAGCTTGCTCTATTAATAACAGTAACTGATAATCGATGAAACTACAATTAACATTTTATTTTTGAAACTAACTTTTACGATTTAAAAACAAAAACACCACTTATTTCTTTCACTTAATAGTCGCGCGCTCACTGATACAAGATTGCCTATGAGACACACAGGATCGCTCTACGAAAACAATGATGGCGCCCACTCGCAACAAAACAGTATCATCGGCGTAGTACTGAAATATCTGTTTTATAAAAGAAAAAGCTGCCCAGTCTATGATAGACCAAACTATTTCGTTACTAGAGTGAGCATCGTCTAAAATAATCTACAATCAACTGCCAAGCCCCATACAATAATTTGCCTAACAGTAAAACTATGAGCGTCCATTATATCCTGAAGAAAACAACATAATACATCGACACAGCCCGTAATAACCGTCACCTCATCGCGAAAAACAAAGATGGAGGCCCGGGGGGGGCTCTCCCCCCACCGGGAGAGGTGCAGGGCTGTACGTATGGTTAGTGGTAAGAGGGTTTTTTAAAGATGTGGTAGTTATCAGTTGGTATTTCGGTTTTTACAGAGTGATATGTTATTTTAAAATAATCACTCTTCTTAACTGAATTGATATTCTTAACTTAATTTTTAAATGATTAATAGATGTGTAATTTTGAAATGAGTTCTAATTTTTTAAAGTTACCGACATGATTATGCAACGCCTTTGCCTATCCTTTTGGGAAAGACGTTTTATGATGATGTTAGGCGTCTACTACTCATATGAAAAACGGTTTTCACTAGCATTCAAATCTAATTGTACCGAGGTGAAATATATTTTTTAATTTAATTGTTTCGGTTTCAATACTCAAGTTACCATTTACTAAATAATTCTAAATATTAAACCATCGACAGCCCTATAGCTAGGGGTGTACCTACGCGAAAATGTGCGGTGAGCGGGCGGTGCCGGCGGGCGGAATTATGTTATTTCTTAATTTAATTTCATTAGGCCAGCGCGGTGCGAGGGGTGGGGGGGGGGGGTCGGCAGAGATTGTGCCTGTGTGTCCGACGTGTAATTGTGCCGGCCGGGCCTTTCATGACCGCCATGAAACGGCTATGAAAACAATCATCTATTTCAGGAGAAATTATTGAGATATGATTTTTTAATACAATTTTCATGAATGTATTGTTATAAAGTAATTACCGTATCCGGGCGTAAATTTGACAAAAAGCTTTAGAAAGAGACACACAGTTAAAGAGTACAGTTATAACAGTGACAGAGGCGACGCTTTACTAAACCAATTCTATTTTGAACTCAATGTTCAGATTCACGGTCGAATACTGTACTCGAACTGCTGTCGCTAAAGCTAGTGGCTGGTTTCTAAGACGCCTTAAGATAAGTCTGATCAGACAAGTAATATGGAGAAAATCTTTGATAGTTAAGATAGAAAGAAAATACATTTATTTAGCACTAAAAGACACACAATACAACAGATACATACTCTTACATCAGATAAAAAAAAGATCAAACATGCCAACAAACATGCAAACATGCCAGACAGCTAGTGCCTGACGCTGGTTTTCAACTGTTTTTTCTGTTTTAAGAAAACATTATATTGTTTCTGAGAGAATGTCAATAGTTACTAGATGTAATATCAATTAGAGGCGCACCGAGTACTATACAATACAGTTTGAGGGACCACAGTTACGGTCGTTTCTGTTCTTTACGACATACAAGCTGTTGTTTGTACGATAAACGTTTCGTGCTAAAGTAGATGGGATTCTACAGGTCTCGTCTGTGGGTTAATTATATAGTTTACCTCCTGCTTGAAGATTGCACGTTTTGAAGCTTAGTATGATGGATGCACTTATTCATTTTCGTTTCGTATCGACAACTTTTCATCTTCATTATAAATTGTTATCATTATTATATTATGTTTAGAGCCAGTGAGCGGCCACGTTTAAAATAATTGGTTTTTATAATTCATTACAGTCGAATCAATCGTTAAGGCTATAATAATGTTTCAACATTTTTACATTGTACGACGATTTCCTATGTTATTGATAACAATTTCGAAAACCGCTGGTTTTAATTACTTATGTCAAATTAGGTTAATTTCTTTCAAATAAAACGTTGACCTGCTAAAAGTTGTTAAATGTTGACCTGAGGTTAGCTATACAATTAATTCCAAGATACGAACAGCCTCTCGTCATTATAATGTATTGAAACATAACATTTGTGTTACCAAAAAATAAACAAGATGCTATGCTTTCCTCCATGTCGTGTTAAAAATATTATTCAGTCAGCAAGATGGAGCGGGCAACTGTCTGCTATAATAATTTAGAGTTCCTAGTTCAGGTGTTATCTTTTTGCCAGACGAACTTCCATGTAGAAAATATGGGCGCAGTAACACATAAAACAGTTGCAACAAAACCTAATAAAACGAACCAATTTGCGGTCTTTTCGCGACCGGCGACCGACGACCGTCGACCGGCGACTGGCGACCAATTACCATCCTTCACCGACCAACTACTAACAAAAACATACTTTTTGCCAAAAAATACTTCATTTAACTGTCCCACTATCGAATAACTGGACACAATTGAATGTTGCATCACAAACGTGAATTTTAATTCCGGGCGACATATGCTGGCCCCCGGCCCCTGGGCCCCTGGGCCCCTGGGCCCCTCGGGGGTGGGCCGAGGTGGGTGTGGGGACACACTGTAATTAAAAAAATGTGTGGCACTTCATTCGTGCGCGCCAGTGCGACCGCAGCCTAACGCGCCTCGCCCTAACTAATTAATAATTTCCCCAATGTTTTTGGGATTTTAATAATAATCTCTTAATGTTTTGTGTAGTGCTTTCTGTCTCTGTTTATGTAGGTAATCGGGCAAGTTCATTTAAATTTTGTATTTTGGACATTATCTCTTTAATTTTACGTAGTTTTGACTTTAAATTGGCCCGATATAACCAATTGTGCAACTTATTACAAGCCATGCGTACATAAAAATAAACAATGCTACCAAGTTACCTACTGACACTGTATAGGTATACATTTAGGTTCACGATGGTCAGGACTTTAGCTATTATGTTTTATTTTTTTTTATTGAATACATAGGTACCTAGTCTAATCTATGCTTCGGTGGAAGACTAAAATGCCTATCAAAAACATGGTTGACTTGAAATTTCTCACAGATAAAAGACTAACCCATTGCCTTTAAGTGTGGTAATGCCCGATATTGTGTTTATTATCAAAATAACTAATAATAATTATTTAATCATAGAATTAAATAAAAAGTCAACGGTGACCCGCATTTGCGTAAGGTAGGTACATTGTTTGCCAAAAATCAAATTAATTTGCTGTCAAATACGGTAGCAATAAGTACAGGCGCCCCCAAAATATTCCACCCAGTTTTAATAACATCATATTTTGACACATCTAATATAGTCATAGATAAACATATTGACGTACAATTTAATTATATTGTCCGTTTATGATTGCACTCTAGGCGTCGTCAATATTAATGATATGAGGCTACGCTGACAAAGTAATTGCGTTGTGTCAAACGTCAAATACTTGAGTTTACACATTATTACCTGATCACTTATCAACTGATAGCAGTATTATGTTATCGTGTGTCGTTTAATAAGCTCTCGCCGTGACTATCTATAACTCGACGTGTTTAGCTTTTTATTAAAATCTGTCGCGATCCGTGACGCAGCGACATCAAATTTTATTATATTTTGTGTGTTTTTAATAAAACTGATACGATGAGATATAGGGAATTTTGTGAGTTTATCAATAATAATATAATTGATTGGAGTTATGCCGAGTAACATATTAGATTGTGTCGAAAATGTAATCAGCGTGTCATATTCTGGCGATAAGTTTTGTCAATGACTGTACTTTTCCACAAATGCTAACTCTATGATACCTATCTATATTGAAATGTGGTCAATTTTATGAACTGATGACCACTCACATGATTCTTTAAAACAAACATCTCAAATACGATGTCACTTATCCCATTTTTGGGAACCATCAAGAAATTATATTAATATCCTAGATTTTTCCGAAGTCTTGGCAAGACTATTCTACCATAACCTCATCGTATATTTGCATCATATGAATATCACCATAATTATAACAACTACTCATTACACAATTGCAACAAATACCGACATGCGGTTATCTCGAGTATCGAGATTAGCGCGTCATATCATATCGCATCGTTTTTGACTCGGAACGATATCGATTGGCGGCGTCGTCGCTCGAATTAACCGAGTACAAGTTACAAATTAATTTAAAGAGGCTGTTCTCGTGTAAGAACACTTGTTACCCTCGTTAAGGTGGCGTGATGTGAATTGAAATGGTTAAACGATGTTTTTGTGACATTTTATTGTTTCATTTTGGTTGTTATTGGTATTTTGGCACTGACACTCTGGGAAGATACACGTTGATGATAATATAGGCAGAAATATGTCTTTTTAATTACTTTCTTTTTCAAATTCAAACTTCAAGAATTTATTTCAATTAAACCATTTAGGTACAGGGTTTTTCAAATTGTTAAGAAGGCGGTCAGTCAGAAAGATGAAGCTGTATGCCCATTCCACAGCGTAAATAGTAGGTTCGTATGGGGAAGAACGGGCAGGAAACTCCACAGACCCTCTTTTAAATCAAAATATTGCTATAATTATTTATTTTTTACTTCCTATCTACTGAGCTCAAACTATATAAAAAAGAGGAAGAGTTCATCGACACGAAAAGAAGAACAAGAAGACTTGCTATCTTATAATGTTACCTACTGTAGGATTGTTCTTGATTCATAATTATTTTTGAATGTTATTGAGTTCAATATTTGGATCACAAACATCAATAATTGTTTTGTCACGCACCGTATTGTTTGATCAAGTTAGCATGCAGGTAAATGCAATGATTTGGACGTAAAATTAATTTATCTCGGGTTCATTAAGATTCTAGTAGTAGTATCTAAATATAAACCTAATGATCACTGTGAGCTACCTTCTATCTGTGTCTATTGCCTTTCAAGAAAAACCCTGTATGACAATACCCTAAACGGAAAATACCTATAACACAGAAATCTTTAACGACACGCGTTCTCTTTTAACACTATGGGCCCTGCTTCTTCATCACATAACAAAGCAGTCACGTGCACTTGTTTCATGAGTATTATTGTATATTTCATAGATAAGTATAATATGTTTTAGGTATTTTTTTAAGATTTAAAAGAGTGTCCGTAGAGTTTCTTGCCCGTTATTCTCCATAGGTACCTATTACGCTTTTGAATGGACAACTAGCTTCATTTTTCTGTCTGACCGACCCCTTGACGATTCAAAAGTGCCTGTAATTGGTTTATTTAAAATAAATACTTTGAGTTTTGAGTATGTATGTATTTATTGTATATAGTTATGTAAATGGTACACCACAGACTACCTTCAGTATTGTTTCTCCTTCCCCTTTAATTCATCCAAAGGTTGTGTTTAAAATATTGCTCTTAGCGATACAACCGCCCATTGTGTCACCCATTGTAAAATTTCTACATTTATAATATTTATCTGTAGTTTTTATGGTGTAAGTACATAATAAAGAGTATTCTATCTATCTAGTCATAATATTTTTGTAAAAAACAGTCACAACTTCATCAATGAACAGCGACCACACCCCGCTAACTGCTTTAACTCAAAGGATCCTCTGTTATTTGAAAGTGATCTTATTTATTGACACATTAAATTATAGATTCGTTTGAAAAATTGTCACTTTTCGCGAATTAATATTCATTTCAATTTACAACTCTAAAAAACTTGTAAATTGGTCATTAGTGAAATAATCCAATTTAAGTCGACAGTTGTAAGAATAGTTTGCCGACGACGAGAATCAAGTCTATTATTTATATATTATTATTAGGTGCCTATTGCTTTAACTGATGTGTCATCTTACTTTAAAAACCTAAACGAATAGGTGATAGTCGAATAAATAGCCTCTTTCCAATACTTTCCATAGGGTCGGTGAGTACATTTTTTAAACAAAATTGGACCTAAATTAGTTTAACATGACTTGTGTTCCGTTTTAATTAAGTGCTTTTGTTATTTAAAATGCGTTTCACCAAAATACAATTTAATTCTAATAATATTAGTCGTACTTAATGTTAAAATAATTACCTTTCCTTAGTGTTTTTGCATAGGTATTTTAAGTAGGTATACCTAAGTATACCTATGCAAAAACACTAAGACAAGTTCATGAAGAATAAGAAGACATACCTAAGTATGTCTTCAAACTTGGTAATTGCATAATCCGATGCAATCGAAAATACCAAATAAGTATGTCGGTATTACACAGATCAGTATAGTCCCCTACCTTGTTGTTATATTCCCAAGAAACGATCAAAGCTTAAACAACATCATCAGAAAATAAAAATGTCGCATCCATTACCGGATTAAAAGAGACTTCATCAAATTCTTGAGTGAATAACAGGCAATGTATCACGATTACAAATACCTACATTTGTGAGTATTAGCTACAAATCAATCGATTGGATCTGTGGGCGAATTTATTAATTCCGAGAACAAATGACTTGTCTGAATATTTATTAGTTTTCGATCCATAAATGTTGATTCTTCCGCAGAACCTTAGTTTTTATTTTATTTGAATTTTTTTTATTGTTAGTGCGGCTTAAAGTTTTATTCTTTTTTATTAGTTAATTAATTGGTTCGTCTCTTTGCGTCATTTCCTCTATTTTTCTAAGGGATAAGACATGCGACGGGCTATACCTAGAGCTTTTCCTAATTACAATGGGCGCAGCAATATTCTTATTCCATACGATAAATAAGTAGGTAGGTAAATGTATTTTTTTTCCAGATTTTGTTTCTATAGCATTCGCTGCTTAAAAAGTATATCTCACAAATCTCTATCATTTTATTGATAATAGCTGACCCGGCGAACCTCGTACCGCCTCAAAATATGAATAATCTTACATTTTTTTCGTGAGATTTTCCCGTCTTTTAATAGTTCACTTTTAATCAAAGATCATAAAAATCGGTCCAGCCGTTCTTGAATTATAAATCTAACTAACCTGACTTTTTTATTTATAGGTATAGGTAGATATGTTAAATCAGACGAAACATGATAGTTATGCCTAACTTAAATATCGATAAATGTATGTTAATTTGAAGTTAATACTGGTTGTAACTTTACTCCGCATGTATTAACATGTTAAAGCGATCATTAAGATACTACCGTAGATAAAAAAATGTCTCCATTACAGTTTTTAGACTATTGATGCACTACGAGAAAATGTTATACTTAGGAAAATGCGACAAAAGTTATCTGAGAAAAACCTAATCTCCTTCCGAAATCTGAATTTGAAATTTTCATAACAGTACCTATAAAATTAAAATAATGTTAATAGTTTGTAATGCAGTATTTTGGACGCTTGATGCACAACAAACAATAGGTAAATGCTAGAAAAGTTCCCCAAGAACATCACCTGATCCCGGCAATAATGTTTTACACCAAAAATCAAATCCATTCAACAACAATTCCATCTTGAACAATAACCAAGTAGGTACGTAAACCAAATCTCACACTACAGCAACCCGCGTGAACAAAGCCGTAATGCCGGCCAAACGGCCACAAACGGCCCTAGGGCTATAACCCGCCGCTAAGGGCCGACGGAACACGGCCGACGGCCACCGGAACAAGGAAGGAGGCTGTGTAGTGACGTAGTTCCGGTTTGTGGGTAAGATTGTTACAGGCTGAGATTTGAGTGGGTTATATTGTGGGCTTGTTAGGAGCAGTTATGTGTTTTGTGACGATTTATTTGCTAAATATTTTAGATTATGTAAAACCTGGAGTGTAGTTAAATTCAAAAGTGATTTATTCAAACTAGGCTGAGAATCAGCACTTTTTGAACGTTAAAATTATATAAAACAGTCTCCCGGCACGCTCGCCGGAAGAAGAGGTGCCACAACAAACTCCCGCAGCACACAGCTGTCAGTTCAGTTAGAAAAACTTGATTATGTATTCGTCTGAAATCGCCATGAGCAAGCATGCACCCGTGTTGAGCAAGCGTGGTAAAAGCTGGTGCCTTCTATGTATGAGAAGAGCCGTTTGCCCAGCAGTGGGACAGTAATAGACTGGTATTATTTATGTAAAATTAAAAGAGTAATGAACTTTAGTACATACTCTATGTACGTGGCAGTTTTAAAAGAAACTATTCCAAAGGTACTTTCGGTATGTAAAATAAATCAAATATAATTTGTAATCCGAAGTAGAGCGATAGAAGTAGGTACCTAATTATAATCTTAAGGTTTTAAATTAAGTTTCAGTAAAGGATTTCTTTAGAAAATAAAGTAGGTACCTATTATTAGAAAATTCATTAAAAAAAACAGTTCATCAAAAGTTAATCGTCAATAAACCTTTTCTGAATCATAATTAACATCAAATTTTCAAAACACGTTTGTAATTTCTAATTTATTCTATGTTAGTTATTTGGCAACCATCTAAAATAATTAGAAGGCAGGTATAAATACCACATTAAAAACTCATTTAGTTTTATAAGGTTATATCCATCGTGACGCGTTGATGTCTTTTATACGTCTACTGACTATTTGTGTTATTTGAATTAAAGAGAACACTTTAATGACCCATGCAATTAATATATTGATTTAAAATTTTGATAAAAGGATGTAATTATACCTAATATAAAAAGCTCATTAATATTAAACATGCTGCTTTTAGAATGATTCATCTGTTACATAGGTATCTAAGTATGTCAAAGAGATCAATTTCATTGTCCACCTGTAGATTGTTCACGTATTTACCTAATTGGTAAAATACAAAACTTTAATCGGCTCAATAAAAATTTCTCTCAATAAAACAAGATAGCTATCTATTTAACTAACGAATATTCTTATTCCTACTAGGTCATCTTCCATCATATGTGGTAAAAGATAGATTACTCGAGATTGCCCATTAAACACGTACAGCAAAAAAAAATTTTACAGAAAGGGAGATACAATAGGCGATGTTATCGCAATCAGCTATGTCTGACTTCTTAGGATAGACATAAATTATACCTACTTAGCATATAAACGAGGATAGTCTGCGACGTCACAATAAACAATAACTTAAAGATCTAAAATAAAGAATGAGAATGACAGAAGTAATGAGTACTCACTTGACTGTAACCGCTCCCTCCACGCCATTGGGTTGGACACCAGTCCCTGGAAGCCTGGCCAGTACAGTGGCTTGTGCTGCAGGTAGTGGGCCATGCCGGCCGCCGCCGCCGCCAGCGATAGCCTCGGCGCCAGCAGACCTGCGCCCACGCTGGCGCCCACCGTCGGACGCGACAGGATGTGGTCGATCCCGTGAGGGTTCGGAGCAGGAGGAGGTGCCTCCGCCAGAGAACTCAACGCCGCCAGAGGAGCCCCGAAACCATTCTCCAAACCACGAGACAAGGGCGGCGAACCACGCAGCTCAGACATCTTAGACAGTTCACTGCATATACTATACACCACAGAGTCCGATGGACGTCACTCGATCATTGCACCCTCAGAGCCCGTCCGCCCGCGAGCGCGACCCGACACCAAATGAAAAGCTCTCACCGACGCTTTTGCTCGCAAACAGAAAAAAACTTGAATAGAGAACGCCGCCCAGTCAATCTAAACCTTATATCGCGGACGCCGCCCCTAAACCAAGCTGTCGCCCCGAACCTACGGGCGTCCCGCTCTGTTCCGCATACGTTAGAGCGGGAGAGAGCACGTGTGGTGTTAACACGAGAGCGTAGATTTAACGAATCGCTATTTAATGGCGCTTCTTGTCTCTTTATAATTAAGTCGGGTGCAGTTTTTGCGGGCCGCCCCCCCCTCCCTCCGCCCCGCGCCCGCTAAAAACTATTGTGCCACGAATAATAAGCTGGAATGGCAGAGTTTACGCGTTCGGGTAACAGCGGAAGGATCTCCGGTAATTTATGTGACAAATATAATATTAATTGACACGGCACTCGATTTGTTAAGAAATAAAACACCCATAGAATTAGAGCCATCTGCCGGGGGTGCCGCACACTGTCGCTCGTCGTAGTTTGCAGATATTAAACTTGATGAATTGCATGTCGTCTGCGTTATTATACACTCGAGGTAGCTATTTGAAAGGCGTTAAGAAATTGCTGTTGTATTTTTTTTTTCTAGGAAATTGGAGTTATAAATGAGTTATAAACATAAAATAAGTACCTATAGGTAACGGAAGTTCATTATGCCGGGAAGAATAATAAATAATCTTTTAAATACCTATGTATGTTTGTAATAAGTAAGTAGGTACCTCCTTGGCTGATGTAAAATTGAACACATATAAATGCACTTATTATACTTAGGTATAACAGTTTTGCAGACGTCTGAAAATGTTTTCCTGGCCTATTCAAATATTTCCAAGCAGGATCTCCATTAAAATATTTTAAATATACCTACCTACTTACCTATTTTACACTAAAACTCCTTCACCAATAATTTATTGAAAAAAATATTTAAATACATTTTTAGCAATGTGTTAAATCGCCATACCTACCTACTTACCTACATATAAAATTCCTTACAAACCCAAAATAGTATCAACAACAAATAGAAAAAAGCGCAAAATATAATCCCCGAAAAATAAAATTATCTACAATTACTTTTTAAAATAACCGATCATATCACCAACAATACAATAACACACACACAATCAAATTCTCATCACAAAGCCACACTTTGACGTTTATAATTCGTTTTTTAAATCCCCTAATAACGGCGACCCCCAATAAAAGATGGCGGAACAATAAACGGTTTTTAAACTATTAAAAAATAAATGGAATCGCTTGCGCATCCTGTTTGGTGGAAATGAGTTGGGTTTGGTTCGACCGGCCAGCGCAGGCGCAGGATGTGTTTTGTATTTTGATTGATTACCTATACCTATATATTTGGAGCTGCTATTTTCTGAAAGATAATTTTGTAGATTTTAATCAGCTTATTTATTTTACCGTCTGTAATGTTATTATTGTTTCAATGACTTGAGTTCGGAATCAAAATGTATGAAAAACACTAAATACTTAGTGCTTTTCAGTAGATTTGATGCTCAAATAACTTATTTTGAACAGTATATACCTATTTAAAAGATGGCAAGCATTCAGTTTTAAATTAACACCTACTAAGCCTTTTTAAATGGCCCTGGTCATCAAATATGAAATACCTATCGATCAAGTTAGCAGCAATGTGGAACTACGACATTGCCGCTAACTTGATCGATTGAACTAGCTAAGTTTATTATACGTATTATTTGACTTGATTTGAGCATCAACCACATTTCAGGCAGTTTAAAAACGGACGAACAGAAGATACTTTACCATCATTATATAATCGCCTCAATCACAACGTACCCCATCTTAATCCTCATATGAAATAACAACACATCAAGCTGGCCATCACAACATGAGATAAATATCTTCAACTGCTGCCACACAATGGACCTCGGACCGGGTCCCGCTCCTCACACAATGGCCGAGGATGGACCGCGGGGAACCGGCCGCGGTATTGTACACACCGGATGTAATATAACACAGGAATTGAGAACATGGTGCCATTGAGAGCGGGTAAGCAATTCTTGCTGCGAGTTTTGGGTGAAGCAATCATTGTGTTGGTAATATATTATACTTCTAGATGTTTTCTTAAACTGAACCAGGCAGGTTTTCATTTGCCTAGAAGGGAGAGTATATTATGCAACCGTTTTAGGTGGCTTACTGTACGGAGTGTCTATATACCGACTAATGAATGCTTCTGAATTTTCTAAGAATTTCTGGAGATTCACAAATGCTTAGCAATCCTAATGGTACGTCTAGTATTAGTTTGCATTATAGAAAATTTGTAACTATGAGATTAGGTAGGTACTACTCATGTCCTCAGTGAATAAGGTGCTAGGTTTTTAATTTTCTAAATAGAGATATAATTTACTATTAAGTATTAGGTAGAACACAACACTTTCATCACAATCTAACTACAGAGTTTTACAAATTCTCTAATCGAAACTGTTCTTCATCCATCCATAACCCGCTCCGCTCATCACGCCGCTACCCGCTTCCACTGCGACCACACCCTCCCCTCGCGTCCCGGTTTCCTTCTCACCGCGTCAATTAGCCGACACCTTTGCTTTGTCGGCCTTTTATCATCTGTCTATTACACACCTCATACAACACCACTACAAACTAAATGACACCCTATCTTGTGAGAGTTAGAGTTAAAATTAGGGTGTGTTTTGTTGGAATAAAGGTATTTATTGACTTGAAATATAAATTAGTCCGATATTTATTATATGTAATATTTATAGCACCGTTACTAATGTTCAATTTAGATTAAGGTTAATTTTTATGTCATCAATTGGTTGATGTTTCTGTAATTAGAATTTATGTTAATGAATAGGAAGTTGGTTGTATAAACTTTTTTTTACAATAATGTGTTATTTCCTTACAACTTGTGGAATGAATGAAGTTTTATTTTAGATTGTTAGAGACGGAGACGTTAATGAAACATGTTCTATATAATCATATGCAGTGAACTCCACATTATATTATTTTCAGTGTGCCTTGAATGTTAGTGACGCTTCATATTTCAGTAATGCTGTCGATTGTTCATAAAATACTCAATTAATAAATACTTTGTAACGTTCTATTCGTAAAATGTCTTAAGAGATCCATATGCATAAGCATATGGATCTTATTATATGTAATAGGTACCTACCACTTACCTACCTACTGATGAAATCAAAAGCAGTGCTTGTTTAATTACCTAATAAAGTTAAAGTAAAAATTTTTTTGACACAAATTGTCAGACACAAATGCTGTAAATTATAAAACTCGTTAAGTAATAATCTCTGTTAATATATTGTGCATATAAAAACTAGTTGCACTCTGTCTACTTGGTCGTCATTTTAATGAAAGTAGGTACATCCTCTTGATTTGTAGCGTATTTAATAGACGAAGATTGATGTCATAACTGTCGTTGTCAATTTATATTTACAACTCTATCAAATTTTCAACATTGTAGTGCACAAATAGATTCTGCTGACTGTAATGTGGGTAAAGTTATAAATTATAATTCAAATTAATTATGTTTTGCAATATTTTATTAGAAAAAAACTAGAGGCTATTTGCACCATGGTTCATAATAAAAAAACTAATGACTGGACTTGAATTTTAATTTAGTCACAAAAACTTCATGTAATTCATGTGTTTTTAAAAGAAAAACGGTGAAAAATTTCAAATTTAGAGTACGAAAGCATATGGCACAAAAGCCAGATAAAAATGTCATTCTCTATAAAAGAAAAGCATTTAATAAAAGTTTATCTCATAAGAAGCTCTTAACGTAACACAAACACACTTACATACAATTTGGCAACATTTAAACACAAACTGCGGACTCCACCATATTTGCCAACTTTAAAATGATAATAAAAAAATCATACTTCAGTATGAAGAATCGACTACGGTAATCTACGAATTGGAGGGAGACAGCCACCCGTGCAAGCGAGAGAGGGGATAAATCCTGCAACTTCATTGGTTGGTTGCCTACGTAAGCCCCGCCCCGTGGTGTGGAGTACCCCACGTGTTTTTGTTGCGCTCAGACGATGTTTGGCCGCGATCGAGGCCGGACGTGACGATGCTCTGTAAAACTTTCAGGAGTTTACGTCCATATAAAGTATTTTATGCACAGGTGTAGTTTATTGTATATATGAGAGAAATGTTTTGTTATGTTATTTAGAACAAATGCGTACTTTAGTATCCTGCAGTATAACTATTTTGTATTGTTCTACTGATATACCTAGGTAGGTAAAATAATATAAAATAGGTAAGTAGGTTCTTGTCAAACTTATAAGAAAATTAATAAAACCTATTAACTAATAAGAAGATGACTTTTGAACGTATTAGGTAGGTACTGTTCTAAATTATTGCTGTGGTCGAACTAGGCTAACTACTTGACTAAAGTAAGGTACCTCATAAAATGGGTTTTAAAGTAGGTATAAGAGTTAACTGATCGAGAAATCCTCAGTTATAAGTTAACTTTATCAAAAATTTTGATAATAAATGTTAATCCAACCACAAATATCACACACATGCACGCGCCATAGATACAAGTTAAATATTTTATTTTAAAATGATAAATTTTTAGTTATTCGCAAGTAGTATCCTGCACATGCGCCCGCAGTCGCCCACAGCCACCCTTATTATGATCGCTATCCCCCAAGGAGCCGGCCTGGTTTACCCTTGTTTTGGAGTTAGCATGTAATGCAATACTTTCTGTACGGATTTTTGAATCTGTTACGCTGAAACCACTAACACTACTTTAGCAGATATTTATGGTTTTTGTTGTGTTACAAGAAATGTATAGGTACCTACGAGTGTCAACGAATTTGCAGATGCCACAATAATCATACACACACACATAATTATAAGAGTATAGGTACCTAACACAAAAGACAATTTTTCTCAAAAATTAACAAACTTACTCGATTTATAAAAAAGATTGACCTAGGTAAAGACCATTTACTTTCAAACTCAAAATCAAAACTGTGCACTTATCTCTGTTTGAGGAATACAATTCAGCTGGACTTTATCAAGGACTGGCGATCTAGGTACTCAAGAAATTCATTAATTGGGTACCCCTCATGCATGCTGGTAACTAATAATAGATACAGGCCTCCATACCTACCTAATGTCACGTAGGTATTTCAAAAACTTATTAAAAAATATAATCGACGCTTCCAACCATTTGATGCATTTAATAAATACTTTAAAAATTATTTCCAACCAACTACCCCTCACATACCCAGCGACTGATCAAGAGTTCTGACCGCCCTAGGCTAATTATGAGGACGCGCCCCCGCCAGGTGTGTTACGGACGGCCTTACGGCCTAAAAAGTAGTAAGTGAGTAGAGTAGTAGTCTGAAAATTTTAACATGGTTCATACTACCTATAAAAGTTTTCCTTAGGGAGGCAAACCATTTTTAAGCTGACCGTACAAGTACCTCACGCATTATACACCAAAATCATGAAAAGTGACTGCAGGCTACCAAGTATAAAACCAAATCCATGTCATGGTTGGCCGCATGACTTGTATTGGCTTAGTTTCTATAGACAACTTAGTTGCCATTGCCATTGACCATGAGCTTCGACTTGAGTATTTTTTAAATATTTACACTTCTGTTATTGTTAAAAAAAGAGGAGAGGCATCATACAAGTGAAACATTTTTGCAACTGATTAATGATTTATTTGAAAATTATAGTAATTAAGTAATTATTATTAGATTATACAAAAGTCCTTTTTCGTGCTTTAGCGTTTGCAAATCTTTCCACAATTTTTTCAAATTTTATAGTTTGTAAAAAATCACTTTCTATGTACAGACGCCAGCACATCAACCTACTACAATCTGTCAAATTTCTTTAATAAATTTTCAACTTTATTGCCAAAGCATAAGGTTCAAAATTGATTGGGGAAATGTGACAGTTTCGGATAGTTTGATGTGCTGGCGTCTGTACATTAGCGAGAGCGCTGCAAGTTTTTGCTGGCGGAGTGTGGAGCGCAAGTAATTTTTTACTTTTTTATGTGCTGCAAAAGACCTTTCGCCGCTGCAGTTGGTAACACTCATTCTCAAAAAAAATCTTAATATTAGGTACCTCCACATTCGGTAACATGCATGAAATATTAAAACTTTTTATTAACTGCACCAAACCCTTTGTGGTTCTGGCAGAAATAGAATGCTCGGCCTCGGTGTCAGATTTTAAAAACTGCGCCAAATGTTCTACAAAGGTTTCTTCTAAATCAGTGGCATACAGTTGTTTTAACTCCTTTGCTTTGCTTCTAATAAATTAACTGTCGTCTAGTTCATGCAGTTTCCATAAGAAACCAAACTTTGTTTGGTTTGACCGATTCGAGTAACAAGTCAGTTTATTTACGCGCGCTTTTTAAATTTCAAAATTTATTGTTAAAATTAGGGACTCTCAAGCGCATTTGGTATTAGTGTTTGGTCTCGGTCTAGTTGAAATATGTAGGGTAGATGCAATGATGCTAGATTAGTGCATGCCAAGGCACGATTTCAGCGCGCCCCCTCCGATCCTCGCGCCCTAGGCTGCAGCCTAATTTGCCTAAGGGTTAATCAGGCCCTGCACATACCATACTCAATTTAATATTTAATCTCCCAAAACGAAGTAGAATCAATCGCAGCAACACTAAACAAACTCAAATTAAATCAGCCGAACCCCCGGGTTCTGTATAATACCATTATTTAGGGTTCCGCAACCCTCGCGTGTTAAAAGTTAGAGGATATATCTATTGTCGTTCAATGTAATTATAACGCACCATTTACGCACAGTTTTGTAAACAGATTAATGAAATGGATAATTCAATTATGTTTCAATGATATCTAGTTATTTTCAAGTCGTTTTCGTAGTTGTTAAGCGGGAATTTAATTTTTAATAGATTAATATTGCTTTTAGTTTGATATGAGTGGGCTAAGTTGACCCCTGTAAGGGTACGTGTAGCCATGCATCATTCTTGAAAGAAGAACCGGAATTTGGACAGCATTTAAAACATCAGTGTGCTGATCGCAGTTACTTTACGCACATGTTATCTACTTAGGTACATACTTAAACCATTTACCAAACTAACTGGCGATTAAAGTCTCGGGTGACTGATAACATAAACGATTTTAACGTTTTGCTAGTTACCTACTTATACTGTTTCAAATATATTTATGTACTGATTAACATGTTGTTTTTCAAAATAATGCCAATTTTGGTCTTCTCTTGTAGTTTTCACCACAATCGAACTGCTCCTAAATTATTGTTTTAAACACACACACTACGAGGAACTTAAGTAGTAACTTGGTTATTATGCGCCAATCCCACAGAATGATTTCCTAGTGCTAAGTCATCATGGTTCTCTATAACAAATACATAGGTACACATTTATCCGCAGCCTGACTTCACCCACTGTTGGGCATCTGTTCTTGTGCCAAACCCCCCGCTCCTGTGCCAGCCTCATCCAGGTTTTGCCCGCGATGGCAACAATGTCGTCTGCCCAACTCGCCGCCGCCGGTTGACCGACATCTCCTCTTCCAATCCTTGGATGCCACTCTGTCACAGCTTTACTCCACCGGTCATCACTGCACCGGTGTCCTGCCCAACTCCATTTGAGTTCCATAATCCGACAGAAATATCCAAAACAAAAAAAAAAAAAATTAGGTATATCCGGCTTTTATAAGTAGGTATCACGCTTTTATAGTCAAAATATTTGAGCATATGTAGACAATTTCACTTAGTTGTGTGGACCTACTCGAAGTTATAGGTGCTTAGTCCGTCGGGTAAACTAATTTGCTTTCGGTTGTATGTCATGTCATCTATACTTCATTTAAAAATATCAAACACGAGCAAATTTTTTCAATTGACAGTCCAATACCTACACTGAAAATCAAAATTAAAAAGAACTTTTTCACAAAAAAAAACAACTAACTTCAAAAAAAAAACACTAAAAAGTGAAAAATAACTTTAATTTCGGAAGTCGGTCTCGTTGGTTCCGCATTTTCGTTTTTTGATACCGTCTTCGGAAATTAAAGTTATTTTTCTTTTTGTAGTGTTTTTTTCTATGGAAGTCGGTTGTTTTTTTTTTGTAAAAAAGTTTTTATTTTTCATATTTTAGTTGTACGTAACCCAAAAAAATTAATTTATTACTACTTGCTTTGTAAATATGAGTAATAGGAAGTTATTAAAGTTAGTAAAACAAGATCAATACCTATAAAGTAAGTGGAAAAAGTTGTATTATTGAAGCTAACTCAAAAACTACCCAAGCGTAGGACCACCCCTTATCAATTAAAAAAATAATTTTGCAAATCCGTCTATACTTACATATTGCAGAGTTATGCCCAAATATACATTTAAAAAAATATAAACATCTGAATTGAGAACCTCCTCCTTTTTTGAAGTCGGTTAGAAAATATATCAATAATAAAATAACCTAGGATTTAAGTAGATAGGTACTGAAGGCGAAGGCTTTTGCCAAAAACAGCTTCAGCTCATAGCTGGTACTGCTTAATTTCTGTCCACCTGTCCCATGCAACTCCTACAATACCTACCAGCTTCACTGACTGTTCTTATAAAACGACTTCAAACCATTCGACGACACGACTTCATACGATATAAACCCTCAAAGTGCGCTGCCTCGCTCACCATCACCACCACAGCACCACAGCACTTGGCCACAAGGAATTAGTCGTTGTTAATGAATCGTAATCCGGCACACAATAAACATGGCGCAGGTGCCGCCATCTATTGGAAAACTTGCTCAGTTAACGAACGGTGCGAGGCGGGGACAGGGATGTGGTGGGGAAATATCGATAATACCTATTATGTTTTTCCGATTTTTTAAGAATTAAAGCTTATCTACTCGTATTCCTAATACTTATTAGTAAAAGAACTTGTCTCTATGTTAATTAAAGTAACTGATATTGTACCGTTTTAATGAACTATGAACAAATAATAACTTATGCCTGCCTGTACCAATACATAAGCATTATCAGCCTATACTGGACCCACTGCTGGGACACGGGCCTCCTCTCTGTACTTATGCAGCTATGATAAAAAAAACGTATGCCTTAAAAGTTAAAGAATGATGTCGATTTTCTGATTTTCTAAAGACTTTTTGTTTAGGCATGTTTTGAAAATTGTCTACTCTATCAAAGAATAAAGTAATTTTAATAGTATACAGTTTAGGGGTTTAACTTCATGAAATGTTTGACATTTGCTACTGTTATCATGTTTCATACAACAATGATTTATTACAAAATTTGGTTTAAATTGCCTAGCGTTGACGAAACGTAGTAGCTTTGTCGTAGCATTTTCGTGGCGATGGTGTAGCGTTACCGTAGCGTTGTCGTGGCGTTGGAGATCCTTGGCGAAGCGCTGCTGTCCTAGCGATGTCGTAGCATTTTCTTTGCTTTGCTTAGCGTGTCCGTAACAATGTCGCAGTATTTTCGCAACGTTAGTTTAACGCATCCGTAGCGATGTCAGAGCATTTTCGTAGCGTTAGTTTAGCGTGTCCGTAGCGATTTTCGTAGCTTTAATACCTTTGTTGTAGCGTTGACGTTGCGCTAGCGAAAAGCGTTGTTGTAGCGAGTTATTGAGTAGTGTTGCAGTAGCACAGCTTTACAACTGCCTAACGATTGTCATCGTACCGTTAACGTGGCGTAGTGTTAGCGTTGTATGAAACCAGAAACAGTTAAACCTGAAACTACCGACACCTCCCCCATCCCTAGCCGCAGTGCAATAGCTAAACATTTATTTGATGGCGTATCGAGTGATTGCGCGCCTCCGTATCGCCGCCACCTGAATTAAAAACAATAAATTGTCGACAACACACCCCCGCACCTCATCGCCCCCCCCCCCCCCTCGCCCACAGACCCCGAGCAAATGAAACTTAAGACTGAGAAGTTTTCTATTAAAAAAGTTTCCAAAAAAATTGTTTATATTTAAGTATCGATTTCTAAATTATTATCGTCTCATTTCGTTTTCACTATAAATTAGGGTGTTTTAAATAATGGGTATATTTTCCCTATAATGTTGCCAATAAGGCTGTTTGTTTCAAGTTTTATTTTTATGTGTAACATTACCAGTGTTTCTTCTGACTCCATGAGTACCTAAGGGTAAAATATTGCGGGGAACTTATTACTACAATCTATTATTAAGAGAATTGGTGTTTCATTTTGGAAGCAGACAATGTCTCGCTATGGACTGCACACTCGTGAGCAATGGTTATTTATCATATTTGTTTTGCGATATTTACGCATGGTTAATTAATGTTATTTTAATAAGCAAAACAAATGAAAACTAAGTAATTTCATGTTTTCTTTTGTAGTATTAAATAGGCTTTAATTAATTGAATAAGCTAGCATTTTTAGTTTGTTTTTTCTATTGGTGCCCCGAATTCATTGCCGACGATTGTAGTTAGCTAATATAATAATTATGATGCAGCTATTGTTAACAAAATAATTGCATATCCATAGCAATAAACAATTACATGTGTAGGTAATTATTATTCCCGATTAATTAAAGAGATAATATTGTGACGGACCTTGTTAGGTTGTTAGTTTTAGTTGTTAACATTTAAGTTTTTTACCATTAACAAGAAAGGGGGTACGATATCCAAAAAGCGGTAGCCTCGACACTTCTGTTAATTTGAGTAGGACAGATATAGCTGTAGTTTTGATAATATTATCCTGAAACTAAGTCCTTAAATCTTTAGTAATATTATTTTGCTCAGCCCATAAAACCACATACCATTGAAAACCACATTTTTGGCAACAATCACACATCTATTCCGCATGTCCCAGAATTGTAGACCCTACTTTATATCAATCAGCCAATTACACGTTAACTTATAGTAATGCCGAGCACACACTTAGCGTGGAAGCCGTCCAACGCGGCGCGGGATAATAAAAAGCGCGGGTGACCGCAGGCGCCTGCTAGACGCGCGGCTAAAACGCGCGCCTCGTAAATCGCAATTTGTCGCGAGTTGAGATCGACGCGTTTGCTTTTATATAGAGTTGCGAATATGTTAGAAGTTCCCTCATATCTCTCAGCATATAGGCTAATTCCAATATCATTATTTTTGTGTTTGCGTTTTTCAACCTATTTATTGGTTGCGTCGCGCGACATATTGTTACGATTTAAAATACTTCACTCAAAATGTATGTAAATTTATTCATTTTATATTGAATAGATAAGCAACGATTTCCCTAGAAGATAAAACTAAAACAAAACTAATTAAAAGTTACAAAACAATTAGTGAAATATTATTATTCAAAAATGTACAATTTAATTCCCAATTTCGGACGCGTAGTGACTTATGTCATATTATTTTTTATATAAATACAGGAGCTTCCTACTGAATGATTTATAAATATATCTAAATATCCATATTATTGTGATAAATTAAATGATTTTATTTCTGTAAGTTGGTTTGAATAAACATGTTTATTATACGTCAATCATTATTTTAAAAACTAGATGAGCTCGGCGTTTCCTTTCCGAGTATGAAAACTAAGGGAAGGTATGTTGTAGGGGAGAAATTTTGGCGTATATAGCTTGGATAGTTTCTAATAGTCTGAGGGTGAATGAGACATTCCTTTATTCCAATTAATGGCAAAATATGCCTCTTCTAATTTTCCAACAGTTTGATAAACAATTCTTAAACGATCAACCCACAAAAGCTCAGAATTTGGTTACAACTGCTTCGAGCTGTAGGTATGCAACTGCACACCTACAGCTCGATACTGTTGTTCATATTTTTGACATAACATACTCGTCGGAAGAGAGATTTGTGTCTGATTCACAGTTTTATACATCAGTTATATTATATTAAAATCATCTATGAGTTCGGAGTTTCTTATCCGACTACTCTGAGAAGAAACGCCGAAACAAACTCAGACGTAACTTTTAAAGTCCAGACATAATCTAATTGTCTTTTGAGGAAAGAACCACACATTTTTGAGTGGACCAGTCCAGTCAGTGCACGTATTAAAATCAAAAGACATTTATTCAAATTAGGCTGAGAATCAGCCATTTTTGAACGTCAAAAAGTTCAGAAACATTTATCAATAATCGTGTGGCTCAACTCATAACTCGTGCTATCGGGACAATGATTGGTTTTTGGCTTACTTCCCCTTTTAAACTACATATTATCGGAACTACTGCGGTAACAACTGAGCAGCGTGTACAGACGCACAGCTCTACAGATGCCCAGCTCTACGCGATTGGCTTTTAACCCAGCGTACTTCCGTTGTCTCCGCACGTTACAATATTTGCTAATTTGACACCCCCCACTCCCACCCCCACATAGCCACACTACCACACACACCACCATATAGAACACTAATATAACACCATAAGTGTATTTTTGGCACGAGAACACTCCACATACGGTAATGTAGTTTCAATGGGGTTTTTATTTATACTTCCCTATTAGATGGTTGTCCTTATTAGGTGTACTCAAGTACTTTGTAAGTAAGGGCACCTATTACTGTTTTAAAAGTATAAACGTTATAGTCTCTGTGCTCTTACCCCTGTTTCTAAGAGACTGGTTAAATTCTGACAATCTATTCTGTATAAAACTCTCTCCTGTAATGCTATTCTGTAAAAATCTCACCGTGAAAACTTAGGTGAAGTGAGCTTAACGTGAGCTGTGAATAATATCAATCCCTAGTATGACATATAGTAGTACCTGAGTTTTTTTTTTTTTTCTTGTTTACATTTTTAATTATTATTAGGTATTTTTATTTTTATTTTTTTTGCTTGAGTAGGTACATATAGTGTTTATTGTATTTGTTGGTATATTGGCGTGGCTAGCTAACCTATGGCAAATAATGTAATTTAATGTCCTGTGTTAACGTTAATTACTTTTCATACATAGTGTTGTATAAAATCAAATTATTTTCTAACTGAACAGACAGCTGTGCTGCTGGGGAGTTTGTTCCGCCATTTCTTCTTCCCAGCGAAAGCACTAGGAAGTGGCGAAGGGCGGGCGTTTTGGGGGACTGTCTTATGTAATTTTGACGTTCGAAAAGTGCTGATTCTCAGCCTAGTTTGAATAAATGACTTTTGATTTTGATTTTGATAATCAGTGTTGTAGTAATAATTGTAAGAAAATATGAAACCAATCAAACTTAGTTCATTCGTTCAATCATTTCTTTGACGGTTGTAGTAATTGGGGCAAAATAATAAAGTTTATTTTTTTATTTGTTGCATAATGTACACACAGTTACAGAGTCCATCTAGGCTAAACTTACGAGGACATGGATCCTGTTAAGGCGCGGCAAGTAGTAACCTTTAACATATAGCTAGGTTAGCAAAAAATATAGTTAATACAACTTTAAAATTGTTTCGAGGCAAACTGGTAACGCAAACATTTTCGCATACCACTTCCGTATAGAAAATAGTACATTTGACACAACTGAACTACACTCACTAATTTTCACAAAACATTTAAACAACAAAATCCTCTCATCACACTACTCAAGTAACCTTACCAGCTCATTTAATTAGATCGAACAAACATCGTGTTCTAAGGGGTTGCAAATTTAATTTATTTGCTCCACCCCCCGCGCCCCTCGCCGGGGGCTAAGTGTCACTTAATGGCAGATTTAGTGGCGCGGGCGACTGCCACTTGACACTTGACTCTAATGTACGGACACAGTACGAAAAATATGGGGAAGTATGTTGTAGGAGAGATTTAGTTGGCTTGTAAGATAGGTTCTAATAGTTTCCTTCAATGACGTGGAATAAAAACTGTTATGTTCCAATGAGTGATGATTGATGTGAATAAAGTCAAAACAAGCAACAATGCCTTGGATGGTAGGTAGGTCTTTGGTGTGGGATGTAACGTGTATCGACACTCTTGCGCCATCCCATCTTCCAGCTCGGCAGGCTGTGTTGGGGCGGCTGCTGCAGGTGCAGAAAACCTCAAACGGCGCAAATACTCCAATCTGTTTGGAACTTATATGTTCGAGCCGTTTGGGGTTGAAACACTAGGGCCATGGGGCCCGAGTGCCCACTCAGTTTTTCGAGACATCGCCAAGCGGTTGGTCGACTCTTCACGTGACCAGAGGGCTGGCCTATTTTTTCGCCAAAGAATCAGTATTGCCATACAACGTGGCAATGCTGCCAGCCTTTTGGGCACATTTCCTGTTGACAGCGATGCGGACGACTTTTTTGATGCGCTTTGATTATTGCCCCTCCTTTTTTAATAGATTATGTAAAGTTTATATAGTTTCTGTTTGTTGAAGCAAACAACAACATCGTTCTGTACTCATCATTATCATCATCCACCGGCTTCCAGTCTAACCGGATGCAGCTGAATACCATCGTTCTGTACTCTAATAAACAAATGAAACAGACTACGATGACCGTTAGACAAAAGCATTTTGTATTCTAAAGAAATCGTTGCCTGGCACTGGAGTTTCTTGCAGTCTTTGGGCACGTAAGTATTGTAGATCATTCTTTGTTTGTGACGAGAATAGAAACCCAGCAAGCCCATCGCTTAGCAACACCAATCAATCGACAATATCTGAAATCATGTTAATATTCCCTGACGACTGTGCTTTGTAGTAGTTTAATTTGATTTTGATCCTTACTTAAAACGGTAGACGTTTCATGACGATGAGGCTAATGGTAATTCAAATAGAATTGCCCGAACAAGTCTTCAAAACCAACTGACACTTCTTACTAATTGACAACACTAATTACTACCAACAAGACTGTTTAAGGCCTCAATCAATCACAGACCATTTAAAACCTACTTCAACTTCAATCAAGTTACAACAATTAAACTATTCTCAAACGACAGTGTCGTCTAACGGGCATATCATGACCTCTTATATAAGTGAGCCGAGTTGTGGAGCGAACAGTGATTGTAAATTGTAAGAGAGAGGAATAAACGTAATGTCTGGAGTTGACCGCGGTCACTGAGGTTTATAGCAGCGTTAGTGAGGGGACTAGTCGTGGTAATCGACTAAAGAAGAGATATAGATAGTGCAATCCACGAAGACGCGCCCCACTATTCTTCCTAATCTCTTACACTACAAGTGTGCAACATTCCGCTAGTGTTTTAGTTTTTTCGATACACACTAATTACTTATTACTTAGTGCGTAATTAGCGTGTATCGAAAAAACAAAACAATAGCGGAATTAACTGGCGATATTACGATTAGGAAAAAGAGTGGGGCGCGTCTTCGTGGATTGCACTATCTGTAGACTAATCAACTAGCAACCGGTTCCTGAAAGACACAAATATCAGATAAAAGACTGTGAGGGGCTAGTGGCTAAATAATAATCAGCCACATGGATCGATTGATTGGATAACATATCGAGGCACCTCCGTGACTCGAAAAACACGATAAGCCCAACGGCTTATCGTGTTTTTCGTGTAAGGAACACGAATGAAAGTCGTTACAGGTTGTCTGACAACCAGTCTTACCAAGGGGTATCGTGTTACCCAGTAACCGGGTTGCGGGGTCAGATAGGCAGTCGCTCCATGTAAAATACTGGTATTCAGCTGCATCCGGGTAGACTGAAAGCCAAACCGATAGATTGATTAGCTAAAAGACTGTGAAACTCATGTTAACTGCTGCGATTAGTTGTCTGAAATAACAACAGCCAATCAAGTCTCATCAAGATAATAAATGTTAGCTTATTATTTTATTGGTGGTTCGTGGTTCACCATACAGAGAGCAGTAGTAATTTAATTGATCAAAGGTGCCTATGAAGGAAAAGTGAAGGAGTCATAGCAATATTTTGTTGTAAGCCTAAAGGCCCTTTAAACATGTGTTTGTAAAATTATAAAAAATGTTATATGCTAGTTGCGCAGTAAACCCTGCTTGTGAGATGCAGGATTTTGCGTGACGTCAGTATGAACCGTAGTTCGCATGTGCCGTTGTAGATAGGTACATGTTTTCTTTACGGTACAGCGGATAAACCGCATAGAGAAAACGTGTTCCTCAACAAGCTTCCATAGTGATCAACAGCACTGACGACCGTGCCTACTCACGGCGAATAAACTGTAGTTTTTCATTGCAAGAACATTACACGCTTTAGTAAGCAACAAAACGATTTTAAGTACCTATTACCAAATAAATAATGCAGCAACTGCTTCACTAGAGGAACCTTATTGGCCTCTAGAACTAACTTACTACAGGGACTTGGAAAAATAATTTTAGGTTTCAACTTGATGTTTTCATAACCGCCTCCGCCGGTTTCGTGGCCGGCTACATGACACCAGTCAGCGAAACACGACACTTCGTGTTTAGTTAGTTTTTAGTGTATAATTATAATGTTGTATGTATTTATAGTATTTTTAAGTTATATTAAAATTGCATTGTATGTGTTTTATATGGGGCTTGATGCCTGCAGTAAATGGATAAATATAATAAATGCTATAAAAACAAATAAAAGAGCATCAATATCGACCTCTGAAAGTCTATCCTTTGCCCAGGAAACCCGTCGTCAAATCATATGACTATTGGTTAACACATTTACGTATCAAACAGACTGAATACCCCCCAATTGTCACCTACACACATCCCTACACCGAGTAAGTACTCAATGATGAACAAATGGGAGACACCTTTCGGGACGTCGCGACGACACGTTGGTCTCTATAAGTCAGATCAAATCTGTCTGTTAGACTAAAACTGTTGACTACCTACATTTATTATTCAAAGCCGACTAAAAACCCTCCACAAGTCACCTACACACATCCCTACACCGACTATTCTTGGCAATAGTGTAGGTTTATGTGTAGATTAGCGCAAAACAGGCAGTTAGCGACAGTCGGCGGTCATTAGCGGCGGGAACTTTCACACTTAGCGCCGGTTCATGTGGCGCTGGACAGCGAGGGATCGCTTGTTGATGCGGTGTGCTGTTCATCGTGGTACACTGTTAATGACTTGCTGAACATCTAGGACAGCGGGGTACTATAAGTTCGCGGAGGCAGCGTTGATTGACGTCATAAAACAGAGTCTAACACCCAATTCTGGAACGAATATTCTCGGCGTTTCAAAATTAAACGGAAGTCAAGTGATCCGATTGGCTGTTGATAATTCAGTCAACCAATCACAGTTCACGCACGCTTGATAATTATTTATTTATTTATTAAATCTTTATGCACAAGTAAAAACTGTACAAAGGCGGACTTAATGCCTTAGGCATTTTCTACCAGTCTACCTTATTAGGTACCTAATTAGGTAGTTAGCTAAATTTTTGGGTTGATTTTCTTTCTAGAATTCGAGCGTAAGTGCCTAGATAAAGTGGATAAGACAGAGATTAAAACAGAAGAAGAACTAGCAGGGGATCGAGGAGGTGGAGGGGGGGTTCAGGGGATCAGACCGGAATAATTTATCGTGAATTTACCTACATAAGTAAGTACATTCACTCACGCTGAATACCAGATCAATCCGATTTTAAAATATACCTACAAGAGATGTACATACATATATCTTCCAAGAAAATTCTAGTAGGCCACCACCATTCTAATTAGAAGGGGCATAATAATTACCTGTTAGCCTTTAAATGTAAGTATATTGCAACACTAACACAATCATGGTATCGCACCGATCGTTGATCAGAAGGCCAATTCCCGTAATTAAAAACGTTCAAAACCTAGTCGCAATCTCATCTCAGCGACAATCAATGTCAAAAACTTGTCAAAAATTAGAGGTATTTTTTGACAGGAGGCTCAGGCTCATATTACGAGAATTGCCCCTCGGAATAAATCTTCGCAAAAAATGAAGTCCCATTACACCAATTACTTAGAATAAAAAGCACACAAAAACTTCAGCCCTTTACCAATCAAGAAAGTCAATTAAGAAAATTAATAAAATCGAAAAACACCTAATCCTTTTCCATTAGTACGACAACACGGTAAAAAAGTGCGTTCAGTAAGTGCGCACTAAATCTAACTGGTCAACCTATAACTCATACTCGAAAAAACAGCTCATCTACAAAATGGAATTGGAATAAGTTCCAATTCTTCGATTCCAATTCCAGAATTAATCCATTCTGATATTTATTGGATATTCGGATTAATCTTTAATCTGCCCTCTTGTGATCCGGTTTAAAACGCGCTTATGAGTTTATTTAATAAAGGAAAAGCAACTCTATCGTCGTTGTTCCAAGGTCGTTTTTAAAACGGTGTCGGCTGAGTGGAGGTAGTAAAAGTGGGCAATATTTATGAGCTTTGGAAGGAAATTCTTTGTGAATGTTTGCATTTATGAAAATATGCTCGGATGGAGGGCGCGCTATACGGGGTTGCGGAGTTGCGACATTAAATTGTGCAAAGTAATATTACTTTATTGTATTAAGTAGTATGAATATTATCATCATTTAGCTGGGCTTTGTTAAAAGGTTTAGGGAGTTCATTCTTAATATTGTAGAATTAGGTGGCTAAGATTTAAGGACTTTAGCAAATGGCTGAGAGAGAAAGAAATGTGAACTTATCCTAACAAGAGACCAGTCACCTCTAAGAATAAAGTAGGTACAGTGGGTTATATGAGTTACCTGACCCACCCTATAAACGAAGGAATTTGAACCCTCTGCCTGTAACATTAAAAGTTATTTCATTTGTATGAGTTTATCAGACTAGCGCTACTCGGTAATATTTTCGCCTAACTTGTAATAAGTGGGTAGTTGAAAGACAAATATGCGTATTCATTATAAAACTAGTATTCAAATGTTACTAAAAATACGGGTAGGAAAATAAAAATGAACCGTCACAATAATAAAGCTAAAAGCCAGTCTACGCACAATTGCAGTGACTACGCGTGAATATGTTTTACCTTGCCTTACTAAATTGCGAAAACAACGTCTTTTTCCAAGTTTTTAATTTATTTTTTATAGTTTTATTATCATGTCTCAATTGAGTGATTATTTAAAATACAAAATAATCTATTTGCACGAGGAGAATGTTGGCATTAGAGAGATTGCTAGGAGACATAATATTATAGCAGTAAGTGTATTTTTCTAATTTTATACTTTGTTTTTATACCTAACTATTCCTTATGCCGTGACGTAAGCAAACATATTTTTTATAACGTATAGTGACACCTGTTTCATTTCTTTGTTTCACAGAAATACAGTCAGATTGTGGTTAAAACGTAAACCCAATAGAAAACTTGTGGGGTCAAATGATTTTAAATTGGGATTCATCAGAAGTCAGGAGAATTTGGCGCAACTTGTGATTTCAACGTTCTCATGAAGAGTAAGTGATGCTTGCTGGAACATGGTGTGCGGCATGCGAAGCCGCTTGCAACAAATTGTGGAAAGAGATGGTGCTCCATTTCGCTATTATGATATCACCACCGCCCGCAGTCAACAATACTTACTTACGTGTCAGTGTGTGTGTTCATCATAATTTCTATGGAAGTGTTTCATACAATGAATAAGCAGGTCCTTTTTACGATCATAACCATATTTAAAACTAAAAATATTTAAGTATAAAAAAATTATAAAGTAGGTAAAACATCAAAGTATTTAGTGCTATTTTTTCACTTATATTTTAGTAATTACTATTTTCTAAAAAAATATTTTCACTTATAGTTGAAGTAGGTAAGTATGATAGTTAATGTGGTGATGTTATTGTTATAAAATAGAAATACCTATATATATTTCTAAACATATAACATGTTGATTCACTACATGTAACTGATTACTTACCTACTTAAAAATAAAAATGGGTATTTTATAGGCATTGTTGAAACGAAGAAACTAAAATTCAAGCTTATCATAGAATACCTTATATTTAAAACAAGTAATTAATTTTGTAAGTGATTATTTTGTATTTATTTTGAATAAAATCGTTATCATAATCATTATTGTTTTTTATTTCTCATGTTAGGTATTTGTTTTTAAATAGTTCATTTAAATTAACTATTTTAATTTAATATAAATAATGTTTTGGATTCAAAAAACATAATTGAATATTGTAAACATAAAGCTACAAGAAGTGGAAAGTTTGTTTTGAACTCGCAACCATGTTGCTATAGGTTCACTGTTGCAACCACTAGACCAAATCGACTTAACAAGTATCGTTGAAATTAACAACTCCATCATGTGACAAAACAGTATTCAAAAGCTTACCTACCCTAAGGTTACGTGTTAAAGATCAAATTGGCATAACTGTATTCTATAATATTTACCTACCTTGAACAAGTCGTTCTATGTAGTTCGTGAAGCTCGAAATCGAATAACACATTTATCTACTGCTAATTGCAGAAGGTTCAAATTCGTATAACTTTTAGGTGGGTCAGCTAACACATATAACCCACTGTACTTACATTATTTTCAGTTAAGCAGAAAAAAAAATGCATTAAACAATTAAGAATGCGCCTTTATACTCAAAAGTTAGCTTATGTCGTTACTCAACGTGTTTTACTGTGTGTACATCTATTCTATATTCTATACATAATATAAAATAAAGTAGGTAGGTAGGTAGAGGTGCTTAGCTTTACTTGTCTGTCTACGTGACCGCGTTGTTTTTCAAAGGATTTAGATGCGATTTCACCATCATTTAGAGCATGTATTCCAGAAAGTTTATAAGTAGGTATAAAACATTAATATTTAACTTACATACAATAGAAAAATCTCGATGATTTTTCTTGTCGTATAAACCATGCGAACAAGGGGCATCACCATAACAGCACCCTGTACAACAATAGGTTCCGATCGCGCCATTCGACAGCGACGCGACGCCTAATACCTAACGGACGCGCACTTCAGTAGCACCGCCTAATTGTGATCACTCTGTTTTGTAAACACTTTCGGGATATTTAAACTGTAGTTGCTTTACAGATATTATAATATGGAATGTAAAATATCGATGGGGGTATGTTTGTCAAATAATTTAGGATCTCCAACAAAAGATGTACACAATACATGACACAAAAACAAACAACAGGTGTATTCCTTCACTTATAGGAGACCACAGTATGCACAACAAAGTTAAAATATTAATAATAGGTAACATTTGGAAGGTAATAAATTATTGAAGGGCTTAAAAAAAAGAATATATCACATTTAGAGATACTTCAATCTGGCAACGTCCAGTAACAAATTATTTGTTGACCACCAGCAAAGCACAAAACCGGTCGAAGTGGAGGTGCTTAGGGGAGGCCTATGTCCAGCAAGTGGACGTCTTTCACCTGAAATGATGATGATGTAGCAAAAGTAAGTAGGTGATATTCTATTCTATGTATTTTATCAAATCTAACGACCTAGGTAACCGCTGGCTGCACTAAGATCAGCAAGGAGCAGGTCAACTGACTTCTTATGATTAGGTAAACAAAGTCAATATTCTCTCGAGAGAAACTGATATATTGAATTGTTTTTAATTACTTACTCAGAAGCGAAAAATGTCTTTTCGTGTCACCATCAATCATTATCGCTGTCTCTATCATAATCGCTAATAACGAAGAGGACCAAGCACCGAGACAACTCCGCCGCCTTACAAAATCCCTGCATTCAAATGTTGCAGCTAATTACCGTGTGACATCACGTCGTACGAAGGTGTTCGCGAATTTTTTCCTCCTCTAATTAAGGGGGAGTCCGCACCGAGTGCGCTTGGCGTCGCGTAAATCATCCCGACTTATTAAAAGAATTCTCTACGAATCGAACCTCTTTAAGATTCCAACCTCCTTCTCTCAAACACAAAGAAAAATCCACTTTAAAATTTGACAGCTAAAGCTGACATTCCAACGCCAGTGTTGCCAGGCAATCATCGCGTATGTTCCTGTATAAGATTTGCCATCGGAAAAGTAATGCTTTTTAATATAAAAGCTAAGGTCGCGACTGCGAATGATTTTCTGTGTATTAAATATTGAATGGCGGAATTTATGACTTATTTTTAGGGCGGTTGGTATAATTTGAAAATTATTTTTTTTTTGTTGCCAGCGTAATAAATTTTTATGTCGCTAGGCGTTGGAATGAATACGGATTATTGAAAATTGAGAGATGAAATTGAAATTGTGCAGAACTTAATATTGAAATATTAAAAACAGTTTCCTTAACGATAAACTTTTATGAGCATTCTATTATATTTCAAGATAAAAATTAAGTTTATGTATTTTTCATGACTATTTTAATTACTTTTGTAAACCCTCATTAATTGCCAAGCTCGTTTGATGTAGGTAGGTATACCTAGCCGTGAAGTACTTAAGTATAAACTACAACAATAACACTAGAACAACATAAAACTCTGTCTCTACCAATATAAAATTAAATCAAATCAAAATTATACCGCGTCTTTGTGATCTCACAATGAAAACTAACAAAACATTGACATCCCTGATTCCATTGACGTTCTAACAAAATAGCGACAGTCAACAGCCGGAGGGTTGTCGCTTGGCAAATGATAACATAGTGTGGTCGGCGTTTGATTCCACCCCGCGGCCGCGGCGCGGTGGCTCGGCAGCTCGGCGGCCACTCGCGCTCAAATCAAAACATACAGGTAGGAATATATCAAACATCCCCTTAGTGTAGGGTAACCATGTTAGAACATAAAGGGCTAAGGAAGGAACACGGGTGGGTTTTAGTCAGTAAGAGTCTGACACTCCCTTCCGCTCCACCCAGAGCGGGAGGAGTCATTAGATGATTTCCCATCCACAAAAAAAAAAAAAAAAAAGGTAGTTAGGGTTACATTGTTCCTCTAAGTTCTGGTATGCCTTGCGAGATGACCAGCAGTGATTCATAGACTAGGCTTATGTTCTCTCTTCCAGGTTACCTATACAATTTATAAGTTGGCTATTTTTAGTAAAAAGAAGAAAGTCAGTAAGAGCACAAATATGATTTAATCACACGCTTATACACAAGTAGATACGGTGTCATTTCCGAAGAAGGTACAGAAATAAATATTTAAAAAAACAATCCTAAAATTAAATGATAATACAACATCGACAACCATGCTGTTCTCGCCGTTCTTTAGATCTATGCCTAGCCTAAGGTCAAGCCAGTGATACCTAAGTAAGTATTTACTTTTGCTTAATATATAGCTTACACATCTTCCTAACTATTAGGTACTGTGACACTTAATGTGTTCCACTTATATACACTAAAGGATTAATTTCAAAATATCCCTAACAATAGGAAAATTATCTCTAAAATATGAGTAAGTTGGTCATCCTACCTTCCACATTCAAACGGCCTCGTTCTAAATAAAAACATTGCTCCCAAATCGGTTCTATTTCCCCAGCATCTGTATCTGAAACAACACTATCTTTACCATCACAAATATCAAACACAATCTTATGTCCAAGGCAAAAGAGTTTAATTTCAAAATTGTTGCAGCAAAATAAAGATTGCCATGTTATAGGTATGAGATTGCAAGGAGTCGTGTGTGTGGCAACATTAAGGCGAATAAAATTTAAATATGGCAACACTCGCGCGCGCTATAAAAGAAACAAAATAACATAAAGAGGTATAAAAATATATTTATATAGAAATGGTTTAGGTGTTCGGCTCACCTGGCGCGATGCTCGCAGGTTTTAATATCAAACTATATTGTTAGATACGAGCAGCACATGTAGTTGTATCCCATAGGTTCTATTCGGTAACGTAAACCGGTATCATGGAGTTAGTCTGGAGATTAATAAATAATGATGAGTGGTGCGCGGTGTCATGTCAGCACATCAGACATTTCCGCTTTGTCTCTGGAATGATAACACATCTCAACGTTCCTACACTAACAATAAAGCTGATACGTTTGTTTGAACGCGCCCATCTCGGGAACTAGCGGTCGGATTTGAAAAATCGTTTTAGAATAATGATAGCCCAATTCTTATGGAAAGCAAGGCCATTTAACATCACGCTTTGACCTTTAGGAGCCGAGAGCGAAAACGAAGTGATAGCGCGGGCAGGCGATGCGATGTGACGGGGCGGGTCGGGGGAACAAGAAATTTCACGCGGACGAAGTCGCGGGCAGAAGCTCGTAACATAATAAAATTGAACACCTATTTTTTTACTGTTTTCAGGAAAAATGTTTAAAATCAATCAGTCTAACAACGAAACCAAATCAGATACAAGTTGAAGCAACGGGATTCCACCATGAGGAAGCAACATGTAAGTACCTAGGTATATCAGCTACTTATGATTCTGCTCATGTCGTGAGATTCAAGCGAGGAAAAGATGGAAATCGTCAAAGGGTTATCACAACACTTGTGTAAGATGGGTGCAATGGGCAACCTTTCACTCTGTATCTTTATTTAGATTTATCTTTTCAGAGAAAGTCGGTTTTCAATTCTTAAATAATAAAGATATTTTTCTTCTTTCGACCTCAGGCCAACAATTATCAACTTTAAGACTATGAATGAAACTAAGCCAATATTTGAACCAGCCATACAAATGTTTGTCCAATATTGGCCACACACACAAACGAAGTAAGAAGTAAATATTTTTGCGCGTTACAAGTAACATTCGGCGTTGGTCGTATTATTCAAATGTGCACCAATAACACCATTTACGGCCGAACATAAAACTACAATCGAACCGTACGAATAAATATCAGACCTCTGTAACTTATAACCTCAGGGACCGTGATGTACTGCCAGCGTACTGGAAGAGGCACTGGGAACATAGAAACGATCAGGATTATTAAATTATCATCGAATACAATAAGATACAGTTACTTACATGTATATGTAGGTATTATAATCAAAATTGATTGTCGCCAAAACTTGCCTCGCCTTGATGTTTAGACCAGAGTCATTGAGTTTCTTTTTTTTTTAACTAACGAGATAAAGGACATAATGGATTAAGAGAAATACATAACTATTATTATAGGTATCAAAAAACCAAAGGTTCGAAGAAGAACGAAGTTAACCGACATAGTTCTAGTGGTAGCTCAGAAGTGAAAGACCATCCGGCAAATTTATTTCAAAGAGGTAAGAAGGTGCTGGAGTGGAGACCCAGAACTGGCCGTAGGCAGGCGGACTGACGACTTGGTTAAGGTAGCAGGCAAGAGTTGGATGTGGGAGGACCAAGAACGGGAAAATGGCGCGTGCAATGGAGGAGACCTTCACTCAGCATTGGGTGGATACGGGTAGAGAGTGAGATCAAAGATCATTTATTAAACTTAGGCTAAGATTCAGCCCTTTTTTAACATCAAAATTATAACACAGTCCCCCAAAACGCCCGCCCTTCACTCCTCACTTCCTAGTCTTTTAGAAGAAGTCAGGTCATACGTGGAAGGCAAATGCGTCTGCAAACAGAACTCCTCAGCCACATCCAGGCGATGATGTCGGTGGTAAAAGTTATAATAATACAAGCTATAACGCGGGTTATGGTTTAGGTCGTAACCGGCGAAACAACCGGACCGAGGTTAATTCCACACCTGTACTTATTTGCCGAGCCTGATCGTCTACCTACCCGCAGCGCCACAGTGCCCACATGTGTCTGTATGCATGTTTATTATCAGCCACACATGCTATACATAGGTATAAGTACTATACAATAAGTAATTATCTAGTTTTCGTTAGCAATAGTTATGCTAAAATTTACAAAACCACATTGTAATATCACATTTTCCGAAATTATTGTAAATAATAATAACATTTTGAATGATTAAAGATAATTATAGAATCTGTTTTGCTTTTGCTTCTTCATTTCAAAATGAAAATGAAAAATGGTTTATTATTTTAGCAAGTAAACCTTAACAACTAGTGATTGGAACATCCTTTTAAGGAATAATGGATCAGTTATACGTACTTCCCTAATTAATTGTATCTATGTAATAATTCAGAGATTGCGAGCTAGTACGTAATATATGTTTTGGTATAGGTACTTAACCGGGTAGGTAATTATGTCTCACTGAACAATCTAATTTTCCAGATTACTTACATAACTTATTATTTTAACTTTTACAATTTCTTCAAAATCTATCTAAGTATAAAATGACTGCTTAGTTTATATAAAGTTGTTAAGGATAACATTCAGTTATCTGTGGTGTTATTTATCTATCCGAATGCCAATTACGTTTTATTGCAATTACATAACGATGGAATCTGAAGCATTTCCTTTTATAATTACTTCATAGACGTATTAAATACGTCGTTATTCTCATTATTTTATAAAGCAAAGCTTCTCATTCCTATAAATTAAATCAATAAGTACTTCCTTAACTTAATAGTAAAATTATATATATTAATTACACACATAATTATATTTATTCCTGTTATTAACAAATGCAGTATTGTTCATACGGTTGCTGTACGGTATCCAAAAAAATATATAAAATATTTAGAGTTTGATGGGTTTAATTTTATTATGTTGTGTTAAAAGGAGCAGTGGCCCATGCAGTGGTAACAGCCGCGACTAGGAGCTGAAGGTTGTAGGTTCGAACGCAGACAGGCATTTTATTTTGTGTAAAATTATTTCATCTCCACTGCTCTCAAAATTGTGAAGGAAAATATTGTGAGGAAACCGACATGTCCTAGCACCAAAAACTGAAGACATGTGACATCTATCAACCCGCACCGGGTCCGCATTCGTCCCAGCAATGGGAACAATATAGGCTGATTATGCTAAGCAGATAAGTAGGTCCCGAACTATCTACATTAGAAAGCTCTCTGTACCTACCATACTGAATGTTCCATAAGAGCCAGGAGTAAGTATTTCCAAACTAATAACTAAGTATTCAGCTCTTAAGTAACTGAACTAACAAAATAGACAAACAATGAGTGTGGGCAATAAATTAACTGTAACTTAATGCCAGTTAATGCCGCCGAACTTAAGTACGGAACTTGAAGTTTTTGCAACTAGCGTGTAAGCACGGCCGTAGGGGGAGACTTCACTGACTTATCAAAATTAATGAGTTCAAATTACAATTGGAAAGCATCTACCTACTACGTCGCTCCGTTTTTACGTTTGTAATAGGTACTATAAGTATTTCAATGACGGGTTGCGCACTGTGGTCCCCCATCCCTCCGGTGCGGATCGGATGCGGTGCTCAAAGCTCAACTGCTCGCTTAGGCCACACCTTGTTTATTACAGTCGGGTATACATTCACTGAAATTGTCTTTCCTTTCAAAATAACAATGTGTTCAAGTACAAAACTCTGAAACAACTTCTTCAAACTTACTTGTCCAACTGAATACGAAAGACGAACATTATTGATACGTATTTAATGGCTAAGACGTTCTGTCACTGAGGTAGGCAGAGAGGGAGGCTTTCGTACGTAAGCTTAGTAACTGTAGGCTCTAGGACGAAGTACTTCTGTGAAGGACTTATTGATATGAAACTATTTACTTAGTTCAAGTTGAGGAAGCTCTTGTAAGTATTTGTAAGTAATAGTTGTTTGTAAGAAGTCGAAGGGTATGTTCTTATTTAGTTAGTGGTTGGTATTAATTATTATTCTTATAGGTAGGTATTAGGTACTCTTTTCTAATTGATAAGCTGTTCTTGGGCAGGTAATTCGATTATCTAAACATGGTACCTATGTACTTTTTGTTGATCTACTATTTACTTATAACGGAGCACTGTTGCTGACTGTGGTACCTATATAATAAAAATATGGTTCACATTTCGTTTTCTATGTGCATATCAGGCATTATCAAGATATCACTGGAGCATAGGAAATATCAGCAACCACGAAGTATTCTGCCCAATATATGAGTTGTTGAGTAATTTTCTAATGAATGGGGTGAACTTGCGTCTACCCCGTCATTTCTATGCCACTGTAACTTACAACAACAGAAAACATAATCAAATATGCTACAAATGTAATCCCCATTTATCTTACACCAGTTACATCGCCCCCAATAGATACCTATTATCCTAATCAAATACCCTTTAATGTCGCCGCCATGCGATGGCAAACATACACACTGTTTACAAACATTACCCTTTCAGGCGCCATTGCCGTCACCGCCGCCGCCTGCACGGCGCGCGTTGCACGCGTTGCACGCACGCGACCGCCACGCGTCCTACGCACGCAACGCGTGGCGTGAACGAAGTAATACTTGTAATTATGTTAGCGGATTACACGCATGATTGATGTTGGCGTGTTAACGAATTTATTAGTTGTTATCGAATAACTCCGTTGATATGGGAATTAGGGAACATTAACCTACTGCTGGCTCCGGAAATACCTAATAGGCAGGTCGATGTATCCGCGAGGTTTCAAATACAAATCATAACAAACACTTTCCTTCTTTCTAACAGGTGCAAAGGAAGATCAAACGGAGGTGCATAGAACTTCCCAGCGATGTCACATCATAGTCAGTATGCTACATGTAACATGGCATCTACTTCCTAACGAAGGCATCCCGATCATCAGATGTAGGTACTTGTTTTATTATGATAGATTTTCTATCTTCCGGGTTAATCAGAAATTGTTAAAATCTTATTTTCCTTCGTCGTGTCGATGATTCCATTTATACGTATATAATATAATATTTTAAATAAGTTTCGACCAGAATTCGGCCACTTCGACTGCGTCAGCGTTGGCCTCGCAAAGGTCTTCCAGTGCAGGTGTTTTTGCATAGTGAGAGCACGATAAGATGTGCGGCATCGTTTGGGGTGTGCCTCCATAGTCGCACTGTGACTCGTCAGACATTCTCACCTGGCTAAGTTGTGCCTGCAGCGGCTGACCTGGCTTCTTAGATTTCCAGGTGACCCGCTGGGAGTTTTTCTGCAGGCCCCATACACAGCTGGAGGGGAATCTTTGAGCGGCCACAGTTTTAATCAAACTCAAACTCAAAGCATTTATTTCAATTAAACCATTTACAGGCACTTTTGAATTGTCAAGAAGTCGGTCAGTCAGAAAATATGAAGCTAGTTGCCCATTCCAAAGCGTAGGTACCTATGGAGAAGAACGGGCAAGAAACTCCATGGACACTCTTTTAAATTATAGTTTTACAAAAATATTAGTTACATCATTTATTTTGAATTTATAATTATGTGAGAACGATGTAAAAAAAGAAACTTACTACGCGTTAAAAGCGTCCAGAGTACAGCAAATAGTAACAAAACAACAATTCAAAATAAAATACTTAATTCAAAATAAGCCGAGGCAGCTGAGTGATGACCAGCCCCAACTGACGGCGCCCGTTCACGAACATGACGCATAGATCAGCACCATTCAGCTCAACCATTTTGAAGGGAGCTAAATGATCCAACACACACGCCACCGTCAGCGAGACATTTGTGTGAGCATGACATACTATCAGCCGCCAGGGCTCATTCAAGTCAATGAAAGACATATTACCCGGTAAATGGTAGCACTATAGTACATAGAACTCACATCTGTGCTATGCAATTATACAATACAAAGAAAATTGAGTTTATACAATGCAAAGATAGTCTTACAATCTTCAGCAGCTCCAACAGTATTTTCATGTGTTAATCAATTAGTTGTGGTTGTGGAGCAGGACCAGCATTGAGCCAGGCATTTTTATCCGCGATGTAATCCCCTAACTTATAATATGCCTGCCTGCGTAGTGTGCGTTTTATACAAGACTTGAATTTTGTCTCATTCAGTTGAAGAATGTGGGGAGGTATTTTATTATAACATTTTAAACAGTACCCCATAAAAGATGAGTCTACTTTAGCCAGTCTGAAACCTGGTTGAACTAATAGGTCCCTATTTCTAGTACTATAATTATGTCTTTCACCTCTTTTGTTAAAAAGATGTAAATTTTTCCTTACATACATGATGTTTTCGTAGATATATTGACAAGGCACCGTCATGATGTTAATTTCCTTAAACAGTTCCCTTAGAGAATCACGCCTGCGGAGATTATATATGGCTCTGATGGTTCTTTTCTGCAGAATAAAAATAGAATCGATGTCTGCAGCCCGTCCCCAAAGTAAAATACCGTAAGACATGATACTATGAAAGTAACTAAAATAGACTAGTCTCGCGGTATCTATATCAGTAAATTGACGGATTTTTCTAACAGCATAAGCTGCTGAACTTAGCCGTCCTGCAAGAGATGTTAAATAAGGACCCCATTGTAGCCGTGAGTCAAGCGTGATCCCTAGGAAAACAGTTTTATCGACGAATTCTAGTTTCTCTTGATTCAATATAATCTCATAATCACTACCTTTGACATTTGGTAAAGAAAATCTTATGCACTTAGTTTTATTTCCATTTAATACTAAATTATTAGCAGTAAACCAATTTTGGACCTGCATTAGGGCGTTATTTACCTTAAAAATTAAGGAAGTGTCATCAGCAAATAACACCATTTGTGGTTGATTTATTTAATAAATGGAGTAGATCATTAATATAGACTAAAAATAGGAAAGGACCCAATATCGAGCCTTGTGGCACACCCATTTTTACTGTTAAACCATGTGAATTGACACCATTTATTTCAACTTGCTGTTGTCTATCATTTAAATAAGAACTAACTAAACTGAGTGCAAGTTTTCCAATTCCGTAATGCCCAAGTTTCAAAAGCAAGGTTTCGTGATCGACGCAATCAAATGCCTTGGAGAGGTCACAAAAGATTGCTATGGCGTCTTGAGCCTCTTCCCACGCGTTAAAAATGTGTTTTAATAAGGTTACACCGGCGTCGGTCGTACAACGTCCTTTGGTGAAACCATACTGTTGATCGTGAAGGATTTTATTCGTGTTAAAATGATTGAGCATTTGATTAAGCATTATCTTTTCAAACACCTTGCTGAAAACCGGCAACACGGATACGGGTCTATAATTATTGGTGTCTTTACTGTCCCCGGATTTGTAAAGTGGTATTACCTTACTGTATTTCATTAAATCGGGGAAGACTCCTTGATCAACACACGAATTAAATACTAAGGCTAAGTAAGGCGCAATAGTCTCAATTATGGAGGTACAGACTTTAATGGACATTCCCCAAAGATCTTCGGTCAATTTGATCTTAATTTGCTTAAAAGCTTTAATTACTACTACGGGGTTAATATGTTTAAATTGAAATTCAACCGGGCAGGCTTGAACGTTCGCTCTTAATAGATCCATTGATACGTCGGGTGAGGAATTTAAGGCTTCCGTCGTTTTTGATGGTATATTAGTAAAGAAATTTGCAAATTCTTGAGCTACTTCTAAGTTAGAGCTTAGGGCACCACGTGAAGTCTTCAACGTGTAATCGGTGTTTCGTTTTTTATTCCTACTAGTTTCGTTATTTATAATTTTCCAAACTGTTTTTATTTTATTTTCTGCTGACTTGATTTTGTTGCTAATGTACAGAGCTTTGGCTATTTTGCATGTGTTTCTAAACATTTTGGAATATGTAGCAACATCGTACCGTACCGCACTATAGCTACCGTCAATTAATGGGCTGGGCAAAATTGTATATAAATACAGTGGGCAGGCACGGATAGGATCGTTCCATCCTACTTCCTATCCTAACTAATATATAATATTATAAATGCGAAAGTAAGTTTGTTTGTTTGTTACCTTTTCACGCCTAAACCACTGAACCGATCATCCTGTTTTGTATATACCTTGTCAGGTGTACAGAAACGGAAAACCGGAAACCTTTCATCCTGAAAAAAAGTGCTGTTCCCGAGGAAAACAACAATAACGATATTATGATAATAGATGGCGCCACGTGTCTATTGAACGTTGTCACATTATTTAATTCTGAGGCGGTACGCGAAGTTCGCCGGGTCAGCTATAGTAGGTATATTATAAAGAATTGCAGTTAAGTTATACCTACTCATCATTTGTATAATTATTTTATCAACATCAAACCAACATCCTAACAAAAACCAACAAAATCACAATATATCACATCAAAGTTCCCAAAGACAAACTGTTTACTTTTTCGCAAAAACATTAGCAAAGGAATCAAAGTATTCAGATCGAAACATCAAGTCCCTGGGCGATGACAATGCCGCTGGCGATGGCGGTGGCGTCCGGGTCTGTTCGGAACTTCAGATATATCCGATCCTCGGATCCGTTCGGATACGGACACCGAACAAAGATGGCAACACTTCAAGAACTTCGCCCTTTTACAATTTTACAAATCCGAACGTATATTTGCGCTGACCGTTAGTTTTATGCATTCTGTATGTGGATGAGTCATCATTATCATCTGCCTAGCCTTTTCCCAACTATGTTGGGGTCGGCTTAGAAATGAGTAGGTAACAAGAATTTTATTTGTAATAGCAATACTTCTGCTAATTAATGCAACAACGGTGCTATTAGATAGTGCTAGTGATGCCATTTTAAAAGGTAGGTAAATGCAAATTGTGAAACATGTCACTTGCCCTCATAATATGCTTAGGTACTTCAGTCGCTTTTTCAAATCAAATCAAATCCATTTATTTGCCAGAATGTAGGTTTACAACAGTGGCGAAGGTACCATACAACTCGATTCCCACCGGCTTCCCTTCGAAAATTCAGAACATTACCACTCTATAGTCAATTCATTATTGAAATTTTCTTTTGGCATTTTTTTTTGCTCCGGCCTACCTCTGTCATAAATTCACCCTTCGCCACTGGTTTACAATGTATGATCTTAAAACTATAATGGCCCCTTTACATTACATTACATCTACACAACTTTTTAAGCCCTTGTGTACAGACGCCAGCACATCAACCTACTACAATCTGTCAGATTTCTGTAATAGATTTTCAACTTTATCGCTAAAGCATAAGGTTCAATGTTGATTGGGAAAATTTTACAGTTAGGTGTAGGTTGATGTGCTGGCGTCTGTACCGTCAGTAACAGTTAGTTTAGTACCTAACTACTGGTGAGTAACCAGCTAAGTAGGTACCTATTGCAAAATGTTAAGCACAGGAAAAGCAATAGGTATAAGTTTTCATTCAGCTCATTGAATTAGCCATATGAAGGCGAAGGCATGTCTAAAAAATATTATGAAATACTGCGTCCAAAAACAATCTCTCATAAAAAACACCGGCCATGTCCATACAATCGTTCGTCGTATCGTTCTATTGATATTCAATTCGGAATCGCGCAGAGAAAGATCGCCCCGGGACAGCGGCCAATTGAATTTGAAAACAGAACATCGAACGCGCCCTCCCCCCTCCCCCCTGCGAGCTACCCTCCCACAGAGATGCCCCAACGTGGATGCACCATGAAGCCGGGAAGTTTGAGGATAAGTAACGGACTTATACATCATTGATATGACTATTACCTAATATTAGGGAAAAAATATTACAAAATATGTATGTATGTAAGTATTTATTTTTTATAGATGAATAGCTTAGAACATAATTACAATCGTTCGTATTGTTCGTAAGTACTTCGATATGTAAAAGAACGTTATATATGCAGGTAAACAAGCGTATGGCCGTGTGAAAGTTGAAAGAGTGATTTTCGTTATCGTGACGATGCATTTTTCATTTTACAAAGTTCATTAAAACACACACACACAAACAAACATATTTTTTTTAACAAGTCACCGGTACCCTATACCTACATTTAATTAGACATTATTCTATTCTATTAATTAATTGATGGGTAAACTATCCCCCGTCCTTCACAATCATGGTCACCATTGCCGCCGTGTGCCCAGCGCGGCCATTTCCCTGCCCATAGACAACAGTTTTATTGTTTTAATATTTATTTATCAGACGGCGTTTTTGCGTTATGCCCGCGCACGCGTAGCGTCGTAGCTGTGTAGCGGCGTAGTCGCGTAGCTGAGTGCCGGCGTATCGCTCTATGACGTAGCAAATGGCAATGCGAGGTGGACAAGCGATGAGATTTTGAAGATATGCCCATTTATTTTTAGAAATGCATTGTAAATACAAGAAGATTGCTTGATTGAATGTCTCCGATACCTACTCTATTTTCTGGTTTCTCGAAACTAAGTAAATGGACTAATTACTTAACAAATCAGTTTTATGATCTTTGGCAAGGTTTGGTTTTGCAAAACTTCATTAAGTAAGTAATAATCACTTTAGCAGGCTTTAAAAGTAAGTCGTTCTTTAATCTTTGTAGGCCACGTCTTCCTGCATGTGAAGAAAGTAGTCCTATATTAAAATCAATCCACAACAACCCCTAACATTGTCGTCGCATCCTCTCTAACTCTCTATGCCAACGGAGTCAGGTGAACAAAGGTCCGGCTTGATACGTCAGCGCGATTTAGAATAGCCACCCTCGTTTTATCGTAAACTCCACCACGTTAATTACTACACACCACCACTGGAAAACGAACCTTATTTCAACGCAATAAGGATTGAGACAACTGCACGTATAACTTTGACATGTATATGACGTTTTTATCAGTTTGGTTCGATAGATTTTGAACCTTATGCTGTTGTGCTAAGAGTGATAATAGGTGTAAATGTAAGGTTGTGGTAGTGATGTCCCCGCGTCCGGTAGTTCGGATTCAATTCAATATGACAGGCGTTTGATCGCGTCGTTTGGCGGATATTACTCAAACAATGTTCAAGTGCTTTTAATACAAATGCTATTGATTATTTGACGCTTTGTATATTTTGCTGGACGACTTTTCTTGGAGTTTTCTTTAATGGTTTTCCCTTATAATTCGACGTGCACGGCATAATTGTGCCATTTGTCTGCATGAAATAATTAAAAGCATTTTTGTTACCAAGTGGGCATAACTAAGGAACCAGAATATTCGATTTACAACTATGTAGGTACTTATTAGGTATTTAGTCTAGTCGGATCCTGGGTTCGATTCCCAGCTTGGGTAAAGAAAGTGTATCTACGTAGATTTTTCTTTAGGAATTTCTCATTGCCAGCCCTGATACTTACCTACTGCATTTGCACCCGGTTAATAATAATATGCTCACTTTCTAAAACTTAAACATAAACATGACTGAAACTGAAGAATTGTGGGTAGGAACCTATAGGTGGGTAGGTAAGTACTAAAATGTACCGATGGCCAGTATCAATGTTTTTGCTTGCACAACTTCGCCCCTCCAGTTTAGTTTATACTTACGTCGAATTTCGCTTCAAACTTGCCCGCCTATTTCTTATTACCTAAGTACATAGTCTAGACTTTGGACCCGCCTGACCCGGGTATGATGATGCAGTCTATCCCAAAACTTCCTACCTCGTAAGTTCCATAATACATACATAGGCCGCAAGCAACTGATTGGCGGTGATTGTCCATTTATGCCATAATTAATATTCATTGAAATAATAATTAATATTATAGTAATGCACAAATGCACAAGTTCATCGAGAATAATGCCATGTACTCTGTGATCAAAGAGTATAATAATAATACGGGAGTCTGTGATACTGCCTCGAGCAGTCTTCTACTACGTAGAGCGTCATCTGTGTTTTGATGGTAGCACTAGATGAAAATAATTACAACTCAGTTGATATAGATGGCAACACGTGACATTCTAGCTTGAAACTTTGATGCATTTAGTCAGTCTATTTTTAATAAAATTTATCTTCGTTAAAAATAATATACGAATTTATTGAAATTATTATCTATTTTCTTTGATCTTTGAATGTATTTATTGATAAACCTGTTGCATTATTTCTTTATCAGTTCGTTGACCGTTCAAAAACACGAATGAAGTGAGTGACAGCTGTTGTCATTGTCAATTTTCATTGATTGTTTGGCTTTGGCGTTTGTCTGTCATTGAATTCGGCGGCGGGCAAGCGACCGGTCGTAAACAACGTGCTTATTAGTTTTTATTTGATTAATTAACGCTAAAAACATATCCAATATGAAAGGCGACAAGAACGTTGACATCCAGGCACTGAAAGACATCGCCAACAAGCTGAGGATCGACAGTATCGTTGCTACTAACGCATCCAAATCGGGGTGAGTGGATAACCTTATTACTATACATTCGCCGCTTCATTGAAGGTCCAATGAAGGTTATTTTGCCGATTTCTTGCCTATTATAATCTTAGTACCGTGTATTCCTACTATTTTTCTATAACCTGAACATCAAATTGAACAAAGTCAACAAGGTCAGTCGACAGCTATAGTATACTTTTTCAATATTTTTCATGTAATTTGCACTAATTATTCGGTTTCTCGTAAATCGCCGGCCGGCATCACCGTCTGTTGGGTTCATAGGTCACTTACATAACAATTCATTCGCACTTTCGTAACTTTTGTCGACGGGGGTCGTATAATTTTTCCATTGTAGGTTAGGACGCGACCACGTGATAGGTGAAGCCGTTGCTATCACGCCATGGCTCCAAGGGCATCGCCCTTAAAATTGTGTCACTATCAGAAATCGATTGTTTCATTATATTGGATTAAATAATGCTTTTCGATAACTTGTTTACCCATTTACTTACATTTTAACTTCCTTATTATATTTCTTTCAATGTAAATATGCATCACTGAAATATTTTAATTGAAATGATGGCCTTCATAATTACTTACTTATTCATTCTAATTTAAGTTTTCTGTAGCAACCTGTTAACTTTCATTACAAAATCTACATGCATAAGTAATACCTAGACTTCTAATTACTAGCTGATCATAAGAACGCCGAGTGCATTCAATCAAGTTGAATACAATCATTACAGTACTTGAAATAATAGAACTTAATAACTTCTTATCAGATAAGATTTTACAATTTATTTAGCATTTCAATGAATAAACAAGATAAAACCATCAAAGATATCAAATTCAGGGGGGGGGGGCCTCAACATGTAACTTATTACCATGGAAGGAATGAAATTACATGATTCTAGACCTCCCTGTGTTGATATTTTTAATTGTTTAATTTTTTTTAAATAAGCTTTTCCATACTAATTACCGATTGACAATGAAGGTATTGCACCTTCTATGTAACAGCTGATTTTTAGGGTTCTGTACCTCAAAAGGAAAACATGAAACCCTTATAGAATCACTTTATTGTCTGTCTGTCTGTCTGTCAAGACCCTTTTGTAGGTGGGGTCAGGCATGTGCTGAATTCTCATGGTTACAGTTAGCTTGTTGATGTCCCTGCCCACCTTGTATAAAATAACTCAAGTGTTTGCAGTTATGCCTACTTTTAAATGTGTAGATTGTATCAGCTTTCTATTTTCTGTCCATTTCTCATGATTATTAAGAAGTTTAATAGATTTGCAAAATCATGACTTGTCATGAATCATCATGTTCATATTGCAAAAAGTTGAAACTAATACTGAATAATAATAATAATAGCATAACTCAAAGATGAAGTATCTAGAATATGCTCAAACTCAAACTCAAACTCAAAGCATTTATTTCAATTAAACCATTTACAGGCACTTATGAATTGTCAAGAAGTCGGTCAGTCAAAAATAAAATGAAGCTAGTTGCCCATTCCAAAGCGTAGGTACCTATGGAGAAGAACGGGCAAGAAACTCCATGGACACTCTTTTAATTATATTTTTACAAAAATATTAGTTACATCATTAATGTTGAATTTATAATAATATGTGAGAACGATGTAAAAAAAGACATGCGTTAAAAGCGTCCAGAGTACAGCAAATAGTAAATAATAAAAAAAAAACAACAATCCAAAAATAAAATAATTAAAAATAAAAATAAGCCGAGGCAGCCGAGTGATGACCAGCCCCAACTGACGGCGCCCGTTCACGAACATGACGCATAGATTAGCACCATTCAGCTCAACCATTTTGAAGGGAGCTAAATGATCCAACACACACGCCACCGTCAGCGAGACAATTGTGTGAGCATGACATACTATCAGCTGCCAGGGCATATTCAAGTCAATGAAAGACATATTACCCGGTAAATGGTAGCTCTACAGTACATAGAACTCACATCTGTGCTATGCAATTATACAATACAAAGGAAATTGAGTTTATACAATGCAAAGATAGTCTTAGAATCTTCAGCATGGTGCCAACAAAAAGTTTACATGGTCCCTATAGTACTCTCCACAACAGGCGTCATACCAAATCACCTTCTCCATAGTTTTAAATTAATAAACCTAAAAGAAACCCTGTATATCACCCTACAAAAAGCTGCAATTTTAAATACATGTCGCATTGTCAGAAAGTTCATGCAAATAGATGAAAACGAAATAGGTCCTCATCACAACACATCTTTAACATAACACACTACAAGCTGCATTTACTTGGCTTCGGTCCGTAAATGTTGCAAAAACCAGCCAAGAGCTGAGAAGAGAAAACACAAAAAAAAAAATAAAAAAAAAAACTACCTGAGAAATCAGTTACTCAATCAAAGTAATTTTATTTTTTAGTTAGCCTTCCATAGTCCAAAACTATGAGATACTATGAGCATGAGAAATTACATACTTGTGAATGTGTATGACTTTAAATATATTCTATTTTTTTTTTAATTTGGTATGGGTTTGCTCTTGACTCTAGTCTAGGTCAGAGGTCACAGAGACAAAGAGAGAATGCTTACTAGTACCGTGTGTCTTGCATAACTTTCCTGCTTGCTTCCGTTCAAACATTAAAGTTAATAATAACTTGGTTATCTGTAAGATAACCTAGTTATGTAAGAGAGTGGGTACCGGCTGTAATACAGGGAGCAATCTCAGGTCAACTGATAGCAGGCATCGACTGTCAAGGTGCTCCGTAATGTCAAATTAAGGTTATTGACGGTAATCTATTTATTTGATTAACTTCTGCAATTAAATTCTGTAAAAAAAACTGGATAGGAACACAGACAATTATCTGTGAAGTTATCACGCAAGCAGCACCCTAATTGCATAACATACTATCAATCACAATCTGAATCATATTGAAGGATATTACTGATCTGTTTTAATGTTCGAAAAATATGTCTGCTCAACAACATAAATATCGCAATGAATATTGTTGAACTGTCAAAACGCAAGCCATTGCTACTGATAGTGTGTTACGCAATTACCGCACTTGTGGTATTTTATTTGACTTTTAACTTGGCAGTTGTTAAGCAAATTGACCACTAACGTAAATTGTCCATAAGTATGTTCAAAGCACCAGTTTGTGTCAGTTATATGAAAAGGCAATAACACGGTTATTGACGTAGCGTGTCAATTTACTTAATAATTAGATAGGTATTTTCCCTGACTACTTACCTAATCAAGTCTTCATATATGAAATCTGGATAAGTTCTAGGCAACAGACCTTTTTGAAGGACAACACCAGTAACAATCATGAAATATTTTTCATTAGGTATCTTGACATACATAATAGTTACTATGACTACATAGCCATATTTATAGTGATGATGATGATGCGATCCGACCGATTTCGGCCAGGGCGATATCTTCAACTCCGCAGTAGCTGTCGTTCGTGAGCTCGCATGTGGCTTATGTAGCCAATATTTATAGTATCAGTAGATGTTATTATCTTATAAAGAGAAATAATGCTAATTACACTTTCATAAACAGATATAAAAGATAGCTAAAGTTATGTATTGATTTTTATTTATTCCAATACACAATACATATATTATTTAGATTTGTAGCATGAATGAGCTCTAACTATTTTCTTGTAAGTAAATTATGGTCATGCATTGTACTGCACTAACAGGCATTGTAGACAAGTTATTTTGATTCTCATTACAATGCAAGGACTTAGCAATGTTTTACATATATTCCAAAATACTATGATTATAATAATGATTTCTTTCTGTAAAGAATCTGCACTGTAGCTCATTTGAATCTGGAAGTCATAAAAAAAAATAAAAGACATGATTAATTTATGTACTTATTAAAAATACGTAAACGATTAATTAAATAGTAGTAAGTATTTTTAGAGCATATTAGGCTAACCTAACTCCCGCTTTCATTACACTAGCCGACATCTAAATGAATGCATAATAAATACAAACGCGCTGTTGGATTTTGAACTTTCGACTGTAAGCCGAGCGTTGAAAATCTAACAGCGCGCATTCATTTAGGTGTCGCCTAGTGTTAATGGAAACGAGCACAAATGCCGTAATGTTAACCCCATGAAATTAACCCTTCAATGAAGTGCCAGGGCAGTAGTTTATCACCCTTACTGTAGTTATACAATGTTCTTACACACTACAGCACGAAAACTCACAGCTACACAAAATCTGCACGTCATAGATGAGTGTATAGTTTGAGTGCTACATCAACTTGTTTGTCGTACTCACGCCGGTGCCTTGTCGGCCGTGGGCAGTAGCATTCACACACTTGTTAACTTTATTTATACCTACATACCTATCGAGTTACTACTTATTTACTCTAGGCAGGTGCTTTAAGTGGTGACAATATTATTATTGAATTTATTATTGGTTTATTCGCTGTATGTTGCGTACTTCTAACTACCTATTTATTAGATTACCAGCGACCCCGCCCCTGCTCCGCACGTTTTTTCGTACTTGACTAAACATCAAGATTTCTTAGTATGAATGGCGATCAAGTCACCTGCACCCGTCAAGGCGGGATTCTATCCGTCACAAAATAATTTACGCTATGAAACTCATAAGTATCATTCGTGGGAATAAAACGAATTCCTATAAAACAGTAGACTTAGACACAATACTTGTTTTTTTTTTTACGAATCGTATAAGCTACTTCAGTTTATTAGATTATGAATGTCTCTAAGTCTCTACTGTTACCTAACGTCGAATTAATAATGAATGGTAAAGTACTAGAAAACAAATGATAATTTCAAAATAAAACATGCAAGCATCGATGGTTCAGTGGTAGAATGCTCGCCTGCCACGCGGGCGGCCCGGGTTCGATTCCCGGTCGATGCAATACTTTTTTTTGTTTCACAGCTTTTTTTTATTAAAGGTATAACATAGTCGAGGCTATAGTTAGAATATTTGAATTAATTCAAGTACATTTTCTAATATTTCGTAATCTTATCATTGTTATTGTGTAAGTTGTGATATAAAACGTAGCTCATATAAATGTTTGGTGCTACCTAGACCTACTATAATTACAATTAAAACCAAGTTTTTTCCTTTCATTAAAGTCTCGGTCTACATCACTTGGTCATGGTTTAGGTACAAGGTTTTGCACAAAATCGGACAGTATCCTATTTCGTCAAAATTTAAAAGAAGTTAATTTTATGTAACAATTAAATCAAAGGTGAATGACCGACAGACGACGCCAAGGTTTAATCAACATACATTACTCATCTCCCCGACGGTTTAGGGCCAGCAAGTTCTTTTCCCACACTGAAAGATATATGTTTCTATTTCGTTATACCAATTTCATCATCACCATCAGCTCGATCCTTGGCTTCTTACATCCAGCTGCTACCACTTACCCTGCGAAGATCATTGCTCCACCTAGTCTGCTGTAGAATACGTTCTACCTTACAATACTAAGCCATGACAAACCTCATAAAGTTGCTTTTCACTTCCTCCATTAACAACACTTTTCTGCCTTGCACTCACCCGTTATATCAGTTTCAGTTTTACGTAAAACGACCTAAAACTGAGTTTTTCTTACTCCTCCTCCTCTTGTTGACAGCCACCCGACATCATGCGCGTCCATGGCAGAGATCATGTCGGTGCTGTTCTTCCACACGATGCGCTACAAGATCTCCGCGCCGCGCGACGCCTCGGCCGACCGGTTCATTCTGTCCAAGGTAAACATTTAACTTTCATTTACAGGCAGGCGCTTTACTTTGTGTAATTAACTTCATCACCACTGCTCTCAAAACGGTGAAGAAAAACCATAGTGAGGAAACGGGCATGTCCTAGAACCAAAAATTCGATTATGTTACTCCGCACTTGGGCCCGCGTGGTAGATTAGGGCCCACTCCCTCTCACAGAGGGAAGGCCTGTTTCCCAGTAGTGGGAACTTTATAGACTGATTATATTATGATGAATATAGTTTTGATGCAATATATTGATCAACGTTTCCGTAAGGTGATCTGATCACACAACACTTAAAATTAAACCGTGAACTGGACTCTGTTGCCCACACAAGTTCAATCTTACCATGGGCACCATAGCACTTGTACTTTCAATCAGAGGGCCAATTCCCGTATTTAAAAACGTTCAAAATCTAGTCGAAATCTTATCTCGGTGACAATCAATGTCAATGACAGATTGAGACGGAGATCAGACTGTGAACATTCTTAAAATTACGAAAATTGCCCCTCTGATATGCATACTTATTTATCCGACTGCGTCACAGATTACTGAATAGTTACTACACTGCGTCAGGAGAATTTATTAGAACCTTGGCAATGCGGTATCTTGATCATTTAATATTGCAAGTATAAAATGCGCCATCATAATAGAGACATCGCGACGTCTCCATTGAATGGCAGCCGTGTCATGTTGCGCTGGTGTCGTACTGCAGTGATACGTACTAGACTTTAACTTGAAACTTCGTATATTTTGCTCATGATGTCTAGTGTAGGTAATGTAATTTTTATCCCTTGATGTAATTTCTAAAAACTCATACAAACAGTGCACTTGGGGATTCAACACCCTTTTTCCAGTACAAGTGTTTTTATTTTTCAATTATATTATACATACATATGTATATTCATATAATTGAAAAATAAAAGAAGTTTAAAATAATGATATTTTGACGTCATTACTCGTTAGCTCGAAATCTTCTACCGTCATTTATTGTGTATCTCTCTTCTCTTTCACACGTGACACACTTTCTTTTTCCACTCATAGCTGGGTTACTATGCGATACTTATCGATGCATTCAGGATTACATCCTACACTCAAATGTAAATCAAGATTATTTCTGTACTTAAGGAGCTTACATGACCTAAACGCAAAACAAGAAAGTTTTAGAAACAATAAAAGTATGTAAATGATCGACTACAGTAAACAAAATCAGAAAAATATATGATATTCTTCAGGATATATGCTAGATAGATAGTGTGTTGAAAATATAATACAACTAATTTGATATGATAAAAAAAAAATCTTGAAGATACCTCTAAAACTTTCTTTTTACAATAAAAACCATACTAATACCTATAATACATACCTATAATCATTATGATTTTTTGTAAAGCAACATACTAAAGCACTAGTGATTTAATTATTTTTTAGTCGAAGCAATAGATTTTTTGTAAATAGATATTGCTTCAAATTTTGCAATAAATTACCAGCGTTGTGTCATCGCGCTTCTCTTTCTTTTCTATGCAGTCCGACAGTGACCGCGCTTTAGGTCATGTAGTCCCCTTAATCGAAATATTGAAGTTGCCGCAGAAACTGAACTTGTCTCGTTACTAAAGTAACTTTCACCCTGACAGGGTCACGCCGCCCCCATCCTATACGCGGCCTGGGCTGAGGCCGGCCTCTTCCCCGTGGAAGATCTGAAGAACCTTCGCAAGCTGGACTCCGACCTGGAGGGCCACCCCACTCCTCGCCTGAACTTCGTGGATGTGGGCACTGGCTCGCTGGGACAAGGTCTCGCTGTGGCAGCCGGCATGGCCTATGTTGGCAAGTACTTCGACCAGGCGCCTTACAGGTGAGGATGTAGTGGATTACAAATCAATAGGACTTTTGAAAATAGATTATGTATGTAATGATAAATGTAAAAACTCCACAAAAATACTGCAAAGCCAGCATACTAGAAAATGCCTAACTATGACATTAAATCCACCTTTTTACAATTATTTTTACGTGTGCAGAAATTAATAAATACATCAACTTAGAAAATTAACATTTTAATAGAAATAAAAAACTATAGTTATATACCATACCAGTATAAAGTTAAAACGTCAAATTTTCATTTTTTACGCCGCGAAATTGGAAAGCAACTGAAAGGAACACTTACTTCCCGTTAAGGTCATATACCAGAACCGTTTTTGAAACCTTTCTACCCGACCCGGCAAAGCCCAAGGAAGAGGGTTATGTTTTTCTATAGTTCTCTAACAAATGTCTCCACATTCCAGGGTGTACTGCCTGGTGGGAGACGGTGAGGCGGCCGAGGGCAGCATCTGGGAGTCGCTGCACTTCGCGAGCCACTACAAGCTAGACAACCTGGTGGTCATCTTCGACGTCAACCGACTCGGCCAGTCCGAGCCTACGTCGCTGCAGCATCAGGTATGTCAAAGAAGAAAACAGTTTTTATTTTTCACAAATTCAACACATACCTAGGTGAAGCAGGCTGGCTACAGAAACTAAATTGGAGACCTTGGTATAGACATGTTTTGGGGAAACGGTGATCTGATACACTTTCCCTTGTAATTATAGAGTAGGAACTCACAAACGCATAATTGAAATGGAATAGAGGAGTTGTTTCTCTTTTCTATTTTGCTTCATTACATAATGTCCTAGTTGCATTAAGTGTTTGATACTCCTCAATTAAAGGCCTTAGAGAGCGCTCAGCACTTCGACTAGATTAGCTGTCCATTATTGAATATGCCATAAGTTGTGTGTGGAACAAATTTTGATAAATTCAGGCCTCCAAGCTGAAGTTTTATTTCAACGTAGTTTGACTGAGTTTGACGGACGCAGGAGACAACTATATTTGCAGCAGTTTAGTACAAAATAAATCCTTACTTTTTTTTTAACATTCTCTGAGTGTCGGTTCGATCTAAGTTGTGCCATTTGTGATGCCGTGTGTACCTGCACTACCCGATTAGATAACATTGTGTTTAATAACCATACAATATTATGTCATGTGATACGGACATTTGATTCGCAGCATTTACTTATTTGGCTCTAATTGGAGTATGATTCGATAAAGTTAGATATTTATGCCTTAGTTCTTCTGTAAGTGATAGTGATGGTTATGAAACACTGTGTCACAGCAAAGCACTGTCGAATACACAAAACCTTGTACACCTAGAAAGCAGGCATAACTCGCTACCTCGAGTTTGATGAGCTGTGAAAATGCGTCAATTTTGAATTGGCGCAGTATTTGCGAGCTTTGGAGGTATACTAACGAACTCAAAATTTTACTTAAATTTTTATTAGGTTTAAAGTAATTAACATTACTATCAATAAAATATTAACAAGCTTAACTGTTACTAAACTACCTATCAAGCTGCTCCAGTATTACTTGACTTATCAACACCGTTTGATGACTGTTATCAAACCATTTTGAATGGAACATAAATACTAACCATAACTAATTACCTTATGTGAAGCACTGTCTACTTTGTGTAATGATGTACTGCGTGTAGTACATTGTCTGTGGTCGTGCAATAGTAACTGTGTGTCGTACTCACGCGCTCCCCGTGGAGCGATGTGGGCAGTAGCATTCAGACAAACTTAAAAAAATGGTAGTTCAATTTTTAAAAAGCATAATTTCTTGTATGTACTAATGCAAGAAAAAACTATACTACTACTTAATTTTTTTTTATTAACACCTCTTTTTTAACAAACTATAAAAATGACATATTATATGAGGGTGGAAAAGACGTTACGCAACCCCAAATAGAATGGGATAAGGGCGGGAGAATGATGACGACGAGGGTAGAAAAAAGTTATAGAACGCCATGTTCGGCACCACTCGCTCCATGCAACACTGGTACTTAGCTGCATCTTGGTGACACTGGAAGCCGGGCCCAACATAGTCAGTAGGGAAAAGGCACAATCGGACATTCATTTAGAAATGCAGGCCTCTAGGGGAAGTTTTATTTCAACTTAGTTTGACACGAATATTTATCTTGTGCATGCAAATGATCTAGCGACACACAGCCAGTGTTGTGTCGGTTCGTCCTAAGTTGTGCCAGATACGTCGTATGCGTACGCGGTATTATGCCGTATGTACCTGCGCTACCCGATTAGATAACATTGTTTAGTAGTAATCCACCATGCATGGTACGTTATACTGACCAGCATTTACTTATTTAGCTCTAAATCAGGTATGATTAAACCAATCAATGACTATTCATATTTGTCGATATGTGGTAACTTAAGGAGGTGTCAGTCATGACCTTGAATACTGTTATGTCATCTTTTATTTATGAAAAAATGTGATGATGTCGACGGCTTTAGTAACCGAATAACGAAGCGTATTTTTATGTATTTTCCGATGACTGAAGAATAATACTTACCTACAATTTTTTTTTATAAATAATCAACATTCATATTCATTCACGGAAGCTCGTCCGAACAATGCGATATAATCTTACCAATGTACAGAGGCCAGCACATCAAGCTACCCCAATCTGTCAAATTTCTTTGATAGATTTTCAACATTACTACAAACGAATAAGGTTCATATTCAATTGGGAAAATTTGACAGATTGGGGTAGCTTGATGTGCTGGCCTCTGTACCAATGTAATGTTTTTAAGCAAGTTGTTGCACCTACTGCCGTACTGCCCAACTGATCGCAAAATTGGTTGTTGTAATGACCACTCACCGGTACAATTCGCAAATATTTGAAACATCATTCTCTCTGCCAAACAATTTACAGAAATGTATTGACGTCATCTACTGAGTTCTCAACTTTTAATTACATTATTCATTAAATTTTACAACTTACGGCCGAACACAATTATCTACCTATCACCAGTTTTGGCATACTGGAGGTAGAAAAACCGATCTATCTCTGGCTTAACGTCCCAAGAATCTATATCAGTAGCGATCTGTATGATTATATTATATATTTTTAGGAATTTAAATCAATTTTATTTAAAAAAATAACTAAATCAAACGAAATTTTTAATAATTTACAAATAAATTACAAATAAAATAATTTTAACAAATTATGACACGATATTATAATAAGTTGATGTTAGCGAGCGCGCGCCTGTTGGCCAAAAGAGGCTGCGCGCCGGTTTCCGTTGGCTTATATAAGGCTGGTCACTCGTAACTCCCTCCCGTCTGAAGTTGCAGCTAACACGGCTTCTCCTGACTGAGCAGCGTCCTCGATGCTCCCCGTAGATGGTCCTTGCTCAGGCTCTGAAGCAGTCTCAACTGAGTCTTCATAACCTGGGAAGGCAAACACACACATGTTAGATACAACATACATCATGTTTATCAAAAATTTATGCTTAGATGGGGTAAGATGTCACTATGCGCTTTTATACGTTTCAGCACGTTATGTTTCATGTAATACATTAATGAGCGAAGCCACACAAGGCCTTATACGCCGCATAGGGTACTACAGTCTCACACAAGGTTTTTATATGAGATGGATACGACACAATCTCGATGCCACACAAGGACTTACACGAAAACAACAGTCTCGATGCCACACAAGGACTTACACGAAAACAACAGTCTCGATGCCACACAAGGACTTACACGAAAACAACAGTCTCGATGCCACACAAGGACTTACACGAAAACAACACAGTACAATGCCTTATGCCGAAGCCATCCAGGGCTTACATGTTACAGCACACACATACTTGTCTGTTCCCAGTCAACTCAACGCCACACAAGGTCTTATAAGAGTTTTGATCCAGATACACCCTGATATCCACATAACGTATATAAGTAGGCAAGATAGAAAATAAGTACCTACAGCGCCATAGTAAACATCTTCTAGGTAAGCATAAACATATAGAAAGCTGAAACTTTATGATAAGCAAAATAAAATGAGTAATCTTACATTCAAAAAAGGCTGCACAGGTCTCGGGGGTCCACTCGCCTCGCCACGGTATCATATACTCCGCGGCAGCCTGCGTCGTTTTTCCGTAAGAGCCTGCCAGAAGCCGTAATTCGTATCGACTATTTGGCAGAGCATTAATAATGCGATATGGACCCCGGATGCCACTGTCAAGTTTATTAGCAGTTTGAGATGATTTAATCACAAAAACCAGATCGTCCACAGCGAAAGCTCTAGGTGCCTTTCTACCTCTATTGACGCGCGCATCTTGGTTAGCCTGATTTTGAGCCAATAGATCCTCAGCCCTTTGGCGTCTCATTTCGCGCCAAGCTTCGCGATTTGGTGTGGAACCGTCTACGGTTATATCTCGGACGAGAGCATTTATAGCAGGGGTAGTCGTGTCACAACCGATAAGCAGATTTAATGCTGAGCATCGAGTACTTTTCTGCTTATTAACATTCAGTACCAGCTGTAGCCTCCAAAGTACGTTGGACCAGGATTCGTGTCTATAATTTACATCTATCCTAACCATGTTCAGCACTGTTCGACAATACCGTTCAACTTGGCCATTCTCTTGGTGCATTTCGGGCGTTATGAAATGTATCTGAATACCAAAATTAGCTGCCCATTCGCCGAAGTCGGCACTGTCGAACATCCTGCCCCTATCACATACTATTAATCGCGGAGTACCAAAAATCGACACCGCGTTAGTAAATGCTCTTTTTAGTTCCGCGCTTTCTTGTTTATACATAGGATACAAAAAACAATATTTCGTGAACGCATCGATTATAATGAGAATATATTTGTAGCCATTAGATTCGGGCAGAGGGCCAAGTGCATCCGCATGCACGGTATCAAAAGGTATTATGGGTTTCGTCCACGAAGCGATTGGCTGTAGAGGGGCACGGGGCACCTTTTTATGTGTTAGGCAAACAATACAATGACCTATGTATTTCTTAACGAATTGGCGCATGTTAGGAAACCAAAAATGTTTTAATATTAGATCAAGCACTTTTTCAATATTAATATGCCCGTGTTCGTCGTGAAACACACGTAACATACTTAGCCTAAAACCCTTTGGAACATAACATAGTAATCGTGATTGCTCACCTATCGGGTTGTATTTATAGTAAAGTAAATTGTTTTTCTTTACATACCGTGAACTATCTAACTGACCCTGATCAAGTTTTTCAAGTAAAGTAACCGTTTCATCGTCTGCGGCTTGTGCAACTTGAGCCCAGTTAGTTGGTTTTTGTACGGCGCAAAGGTTAACCGGATTGCGACTGAGATAGTCAGCGTGTGACATAAATTGACCTTTACGATACTCGAGGGTAAAATCATAGTCCTGTAAGAACATCCACCAGCGTGCCACCCTAGGCAGGAGATCCTTTTTACGCTGAGTCATCTTTAAGGCGTTGCAATCGGTAACTACTTTAAAATGTTTACCAACAAGGTATTGACGGAAATGTTGCAATGCCTTAACTACAGCAAGAGTCTCCAGCTCATAGGAGTGATACCTGGGTTCTGCCCCTACAGTGACCTTACTATAGTACGCTACTGCGTGTCTACGTCCGTCTTTTGCCGTTTGCATTAATACAGCGCCGTATCCTAATGAACTTGCGTCAGTGTGGACCTCAGTTTGCAATGATGGATCAAAAATTAACAACGCAGGTTCACTAGTCAAAATCGAGAGGACTTCTTGTCTCGCCCGCTCCTGCTCGTTACCCCAATGAAACTTAACCTCTTTGCGAGTCAAAGAAGCGATGGGGGCCACTGTAGTAGCGTATCCTGGGATATATCGTCTGAAGTAGCCGGCCAGACCGAGAAACTGCCTTACTTGCTTAACTGTTTTAGGAATCGGAGATTTGGCTAGTGCATCTATTTTTTGTACGCTCGGCCGGACCTGACCTTTACTGATCGTCCTCCCAAGATACTCCACTTCAGTGGTAAGAAAGGTGCATTTTCTTAAGTTAATGGAAAAACCTGCCTTTGTTAAAATCGCCAGCACAGAATCGAGCAAGGACAAGCCGTCCCCTACGGAGTCGCTCATTAGCATGACGTCATCGATATAGACCAGGACCTGACCTGCATCGATGAGGGATCTCAGTGTATCGGATATGATGCGCTGATAGACCACAGGAGCGTTAGCGAGACCGTAAGGCATCTTGAGGTATTCAAAATGCCCCTCGGGCGTCACAAACGCAGTTCGGTGTACCGAATCTTCGTTGATTTTAATTTGATGGAAGCCTGTCACCATATCGAGCACAGTGAAATAGTTACACTTCCCAAGCCTATCTATATGATCATCGATCAAAGGAAGAGGGTATCTGTCTTTTATCGTTATGTGGTTTAGAGCTCGGTAATCGACAACCATTCTATCCGATCCGTCCTTCTTTTTTACCAACAAAATCGGACTCGCATACGAAGACTCTGACTCACGGATTATACCCTTTTCCTTTAAGTCACTAACGATTTCACGAACACGCAGTTTTTCGTCGTATGATAATTTGTATGGTCGATAGTTAACAGGTTCTTCACTAGTGAGCCGAATGTGCATCTCTCCGGTATTAACAGTAGTTGTCGCCGTACCACTGAGGAAATATTTTGCGTACTTGTTTAATACAAACGATAAACCCGCTTTTTCATCTCCACACAATTTTGTGTTGATCGAATCGAGTTGCACAGTCGGTTCACTATGTGTCAAGTTATTTACAAGCGAACTAATTATTCGCTGCGAATCGCCAGTTCGAATATATGCGATGCCTTTCCTATTTAGTACATCTGTACCGATAAGCACAGGCGCAGTAAGGTAATCACGGGGCACAACATAAAGATCTACCTCTAAGGAGACCTCACTAAGTTCTATTGACAAGGTTACAAAACAATCGGAACGCATTTCTATTCCACCCAAACCACGCAATATCTGTATACTCGGGTTTGTGCGACATGAGAAATGTTTGACGAGATCATTTGATATTAAAGAGATACTCGAACCACTATCAATTAAAACATCGGTGGGTACTCCACAAATCACAGCTGTAATGACATCCCTTTTAGTACGGTCGCACGTTATTTCACGACAAAAGTTGATATTAGATTTATTTCGCGTTTCTGAACGTTGTTTTGTAAAACAAATATCCTCGGTGTGACCTACTTTCTTACAGAATGTACACACGACTTTAGAAACGGATTTGTTAGTAGATTCGGGAGTAGTTGCGGATTTATTTTTATTAATACTACCGTCATCCGTCTTATTTCGTTTTGTACAATATTGGCTTTTATGTCCGGTTTGGTTACAATTATAGCAACGTAAACGATCGGTATTTGTGGCAGGACGCTTGCGAAATCGTTCGGTGGAGGAATCAGTGGTGGTGGATCGGCTATTTCGCGTCTGATTATTATTAGGTACACTTGAACTTGAACGATCTGATTTTACATAGATTGATAAGAACTCAACGATGGTTTCTGGTGTTAATTTCGCGTTTGTGGCAGCTGCACGTATTTGTGGATCTTTTATGCCGCGCACAATTATGGCGCACAATAATTCATCGCTTAATCCTTTCACTATACGTAGTCGTAATAATGATTTTCGTGCGTAGTCTGCATACGTGGAGTACTTATCAGATTCTTTACACATCACATCAAAAAGAATATTCGCGATGTCAATACGTCGCGGACAAAGTGATTTGAGCTCTAATTTGAAGTTTGACCAAGTACGATTGTTACTAGTCCACTCGCGCAGCCAGGAACGTGCGTCACCCTTTAGAGATAGTCCCACACGGGCTAGGCACTCTTTTTCATCCCACTGGTTTTGCGATTGAGCACGATCTACTTCGTCACACCACGCATAGGCGTCATGAATGCTAGGATCGAAATCCGACACATAATAATGGTTGGATCTCACCGGGTTTATGGATTTTAGCGCGTCAATGAGACGCTCCGTGATGTCCGTTGAAGCCGTTGTTGAGCACCTGGCGTCGCTCGGGGTGCTGCCCACGCTCTCGCCACGTGGCATGCTCCTCGCGAGAGCTGCTGCTGGCTCGATGAGGGCAGGCAACGGTGGCGGTGGCGTGGTTGCACGTGGTTCGGCGCGCTGCTCCAGCGTCGTCAGGCGGTTGAGGATTGCTTCCATCGTCGATGCTAGGTTACCTAGATTAGGCGAAGACGCGCGCTCTCGCGGTGGTGCTCGTTTTCTACTCGACATTATGATGGGACCAGAAATGACTAGAAGCGGCTATAATAGCGTTCAATCCCACTTCTGATTTTAGGAATTTAAATCAATTTTATTTAAAAAAATAACTAAATCAAACGAAATTTTTAATAATTTACAAATAAATTACAAATAAAATAATTTTAACAAATTATGACACGATATTATAATAAGTTGATGTTAGCGAGCGCGCGCCTGTTGGCCAAAAGAGGCTGCGCGCCGGTTTCCGTTGGCTTATATAAGGCTGGTCACTCGTAACTCCCTCCCGTCTGAAGTTGCAGCTAACAATATACTTACTGGAAGTTATAATTAGTACTGGCTACCATCAGTAGCGATCTGTCAGTAGGTTATTGGGTTCGGCCGTTAATGAATAAAGTAACTACTATTACGCTACTGCCTAGTATTATTCCCACATTACTCAGCACCACAATCTTCCCCCAGCTGGACGTGTACGACGCCCGCATGAAGGCCTTCGGCCTGCACTCGCTGGTGGTGGACGGGCACGACGTGTCGGAGCTGGTGAAGGCCTTCGACGAGGCCTCCTCTGTCGCAGGCAAGCCCACTGCGATCGTCGCCAAGACCTTCAAGGGTAAAGGCTTCCCCGGCATTGAGGATCTGGAGAACTGGCATGGAAAGGCCCTGGGTGGGGAAGGAGACAAGATTATTAAGGTATGTTTACAAACTCCTTTTTCCTCATAGTTACTTGTTGTCTAGTCCAGCCAAAGATTTGTAAAAAGATTAATCTTTCTGTAAAAAACCTCACCATGAAAATTTAAGTAAAGTGAATTGTCAACATTGTGCATCAGGTGGAACGACCGCTCACTTCACCTATAGGTACATACATATACTCACTTATAAGTTGTCACGGTGAGATTTTACAGAATAGACAGGTTTACAAGCGTGATGGTCACGTTACAATTGCTGTTTGCTTTATTAACTGATTTCTTAGAAAGAGGTTGCTTCTGCGGATTTCTTAAAAACTACTGAACCATTATTATAACGACCTCTGCACTGACTACGTTTATATAATGCATGAATTCATTATGATGTATTATTATCTGCTAGTGCAACATTGACTGTGTGTCGTACTCACGCGACCGCTGTCGGTCGATGTGGGCAGTAGCATTCATACACGTGTATTTATTTCTTAGGTATCTATGACATTTACTGACCGCCTCGTCGGTATAGTGGTCGTAAGCACGATTACTGAGAATGGGTTCCTAGATGCAATTCCCAGGTTGGGCGATTAGTTTTCAAAAAGTAATTTCTCAGTTCCTACAGAGAAATTGTTTTTTTTTTTTTTAGTTATTGCCTGGGCACAAATCCACACTCCGGCTGCTGTCTGGAGTGTAGATTTGTGCCCGGTTAATGATAATAGGCTCGCCCCTTATTACATTGGAGTTAAACATAGCTGGCGAAATGTGGATGTACTATAGTATAGCCACACCTCTGCTTAACCCTTCGAGGGCGTGATGATTTCATGTCAATTCACACACAGTTTTATTAATTTACTCAAGTATACACAAAACAGTTTCACATCTCGATTGTAACAATAACAATCCATCAGTATTAATGTAATGCTCATTTTGAAATGTTCATACCAACGAAGGACTCCACGAGACGAGGTCGACCTAGTGTGGCGTTCATAAGCAAAAGCTTTTTTTGTGCTTTTTAATGTAAACTTAGCTACTAATGTAGACTATAAGGAAATCTAAAGCACTGTTTAAGAAGAGTAATTTTATAACTTTTCTATCCGTTCCACAGCACTTGCAATCCCAGATCAAGAACAACACGATCACCCTGAAAGCCAAGCCTCCCATCAGCGAGGCTCCCAAGATACACATCGGAGACATCACACTGTCCTCCCCGCCCGAGTACAAGGCAGGCGAGCTGGTCGCTACCCGCCTCGCTTACGGAACTGGCTTGAAGAAGATCGCTGATACTAATATGCGGTGAGTTTGTCTTAGTGTGCATTTTGTGATTTTGTGAATAATAAATAAATAATGCATACGTCGACACCGCGCCGCTCGTGTATCTGAGTACGGTGCTCAACTACACGAGCGACATGTTGTCGACGGCTGCAGTGGCGTCTGTCTTCGACGCGGGTCGCTCGTGTGTACGAGCACTCACGGTCTGTTTTTACTTGTACGGTCGACTTACGAAAACCTAACCTTAATTAGTACTTTTTACATTATGCGATGCAAACGGGGTCGTCAAAAATGTAACGTAGTGTATCAGACTAAGTCCAAAAGAGCTACGTTTTCGTAAGGTCATGTACAGGTTTAATTTTGTTTAGTTTCTGAGGTTAGCTATTGACTGATAAAGTTATTGTACCTAGTAATTAACCGACAGTTTTGAAACGCCGTGTCAGAGTTTTGAACGAATAGCACTGTCAAATAGATTAAACTCTGTTAGGAAACCAGACAAGTCGCCACCGTTTATACCACGAATTTGATAAACTGTGAAAATGCGATTACGTCAATGTGTGTTGGAGACATAATAACAAACTCCAAACTTATCTTTACTTACATTTTTGTCTATGTCTTAGCAGGATAACAAATAACAACAAGCTTATAATATTTTCTATTACTACCATCTAACAAGTTGCTCCAGTATTGCTTGACTTAGCAACACCGCTTGATATCTCTTATCAAACCATTATGAATGGAGTATTAGTACTAACCATAAACTAACATAATATCTAATGCGAAGCACTGTCTACATAGTGTAATGATGTACTGCGTGTAGTACATTGTCTGTGGTCGTGCAATAGTAACTGTGTGTCGTACTCACGCGCTCCCCGTGGAGCGATGTGGGCAGTAGCATTCAGACAAACGCTTCAAAGATTACTGGTAAAACAACAATTTTAGTGGCTAATACACTTTTAAAAATAAAACATCCTTTTAACAAAAAGGAATTATTGGCATATTTTATGAGAGTAGGAAGAAGTTAACGCCATAATATGCTAAGGACCATTCGCTACATGTAAAACACTGGACCGCTGCATCTGGTTACAATGGTAACCGACCCTAAACCTTATATTATAATAATAATTCATTATATTATATTACAAGTAAAAATTTTCCTACTATTTCAAAACATGTCGTTTGCTTCCCAGTGTGATCGCGTTGGACGGCGACACCAAGAACTCCACCTTCAGCGACAAGCTGCGCAACGCGTACCCCGACAGGTGAGTACTTACCAACAGGACAACACGACATACATGTCATCACCGGCTGAAGACAACACGACATACATGTCATCACCGGCTGAAGACAACACGACATACATGTCATCACCGGCTGAAGACAACACGACATACATGTCATCACCGGCTGAAGACAACACGACATACATGTCATCACCGGCTGAAGACAACACGACATACATGTCATCACCGGCTGAAGACAACACGACATACATGTCATCACCGGCTGAAGACAACACGACATACATGTCATCACCGGCTGAAGACAACACGACATACATGTCATCACCGGCTGAAGACAACACGACATATATGTCATCACCGGCTGAAGACAACACGACATACATGTCATCACCGGCTGAAGACAACACGACATACATGTCATCACCGGCTGAAGACAACACGACATACATGTCATCACCGGCTGAAGACAACACGACATACATGTCATCACCGGCTGAAGACAACACGACATACATGTCATCACCGGCTGAAGACAACACGACATACATGTCATCACCGGCTGAAGACAACACGACATACATGTCATCACCGGCTGAAGACAACACGACATACATGTCATCACCGGCTGAAGACAACACGACATACATGTCATCACCGGCTGAAGACAACACGACATACATGTCATCACCGGCTGAAGACAACACGACATACATGTCATCACCGGCTGAAGACAACACGACATACATGTCATCACCGGCTGAAGACAACACGACATACATGTCATCACCGGCTGAAGACAACACGACATACATGTCATCACCGGCTGAAGACAACACGACATACATGTCATCACCGGCTGAAGACAACACGACATACATGTCATCACCGGCTGAAGACAACACGACATACATGTCATCACCGGCTGAAGACAACACGACATACATGTCATCACCGGCTGAAGACAACACGACATACATGTCATCACCGGCTGAAGACAACACGACATACATGTCATCACCGGCTGAAGACAACACGACATACATGTCATCACCGGCTGAAGACAACACGACATACATGTCATCACCGGCTGAAGACAACACGACATACATGTCATCACCGGCTGAAGACAACACGACATACATGTCATCACCGGCTGAAGACAACACGACATACATGTCATCACCGGCTGAAGACAACACGACATACATGTCATCACCGGCTGAAGACAACACGACATACATGTCATCACCGGCTGAAGACAACACGACATACATGTCATCACCGGCTGAAGACAACACGACATACATGTCATCACCGGCTGAAGACAACACGACATACATGTCATCACCGGCTGAAGACAACACGACATACATGTCATCACCGGCTGAAGACAACACGACATACATGTCATCACCGGCTGAAGACAACACGACATACATGTCATCACCGGCTGAAGACAACACGACATACATGTCATCACCGGCTGAAGACAACACGACATACATGTCATCACCGGCTGAAGACAACACGACATACATGTCATCACCGGCTGAAGACAACACGACATACATGTCATCACCGGCTGAAGACAACACGACATACATGTCATCACCGGCTGAAGACAACACGACATACATGTCATCACCGGCTGAAGACAACACGACATACATGTCATCACCAGTTACAGACAATATTCCAAAAGGATCGTGTGTACCTGTACCTGCGTCTGTTTCCCCCACCAATATTTCCGCACAAAGTTACTGTGTGATGTACAGTAATGCGATTCTGTAAAAATCTCACCGTGAAAACTTAGGTGAAGTGACCTTAAAGTGAGCTGTCAATAGTGTCAATCCCTAGCATCAGGTGGAGTGACAGCTCACTTTAAGCTCACTTCACCTAAGTTACCACGGTGATCGTTTTACAGAATAGCACCGCAGAATACGTAGGTGACGTGATGGGTCTTCTTACAACTTGTATAATACACCTCGGCCAATTCCTTTGAGGACTATTGACTTGATTATAAGTGATATTATAAAGGAATGCTGGTTGTTCCTAGATACATCGAGTGCTTCATCGCGGAACAGAACTTGGTGGGTGTAGCGACAGGCGCCGCGTGCCGCGACCGCGCCGTGGTGTTCGTGTCCACCTTCGCCGCCTTCTTCACCAGAACCTTCGACCAGGTGAGGACCTTGCCTCCTCTCACAGCTGGCTTGCCTCCCGCGCGCGCCGGGAAGGGTTTGTCGCACCTTTAACTTCCAAACTCCGGGCTGTTACTGACAAATTCCTAATGGAAAACCCAATAACACTGCCCGACCTGGGAATCGAACCCAGGGCCCCCGCTCAGCAGTCGCGCTTACAATCACGAGATCAACAGGACAGTACTATACAAAACTTATAGCTCCTTCTATTTCCCACTGAAGTAATATTAAAATAACGCTTCTGTAAGAGGAGCTGCCGCAGCTGTAATCCCGGCCCCTCGCCACGTGTCTGTCTTCATGTTCTACATTGTGAAAGCACACCAAATATTGCTAGTCAGGCCGGCTCCACACGCTGGCCCCAACGTCGGTCCCAACGCTACTCGTCCAACGTGTGGATCTAGAAAATAGCATTCGCACCAACATTGGGACGAGCCATTTTCTAGATCCACACGTTGGACGAATAGCGTTGGGGCCAATATTGGGGCCAACGTGTGGAGCCGGCTTCAGATTAAATTAACTGGTGAATGTGTTCAGGGTGAAATAAAATTTAAAGGTGTAACAGTCATGTCTGCGAATGAAATCTACCTGTAATCATTTTCACGGGAGCAATAGAATTGCATTAAAATTATATAGAATAATTAAAAACCAAACTTAAACTTTCACTGATCTATAACTTGCACCACTGTTTGACTAACATAGAAATATGGAAAAAAATACATATTGCGCCGACCCTAAATATATTGGGGTAAGGGCAAGAGAATGATGATAAAACTAACATGTCATAATATGTGAAGCACTGTCTACTTTGTGTAATGATGTACTGCGTGTAGTACATTGTCTGTGGTCGTGCAATAGTAACTGTGTGTCGTACTCACGCGCTCCCCGTGGAGCGATGTGGGCAGTAGCATTCAGACAATTTTATTTCAAATAAATTATAATTACAAGTACTAACAAGATTAACTACTAACTAACGTACTCAATAATAATAAAAAGACAAGAAAAATATAACTTAAGCATTTGTGTTCCGGTTTAGTTCAAGCTTTAACTTTACTGAATGTCATCTTTCGCGGCAGACGAGGTCATAAAATGTAAGAGCGAGACTGCAAAATATTCACCTCACACGTTTAATGACCACAACTGCGTCGTGCATATTTAATCACAAATAACACCCTTCCTAAAACCTGAATGCATAGGATGGGTGTATCATAATTGCTACTGTCATGTAAGTGACTGTGTCTTTTTTGAGAATAAATATCTTTAAACCTAAATATGGTCACGACCGGAACAAATATGTAATTACAGAAATAAATCATCAGAATCATAAATACAACTCCCTCGCAAATCGTACTTGGTCAACATACATTTGCAAAATACCAAAAACGTAAGAAAGCTTGAATTTCGTGGGCTACCTTAGCGCATCCCTCTTACCACAGACACTGGGCGAGACACAATAGAAATGTTATTGTTATTACGTTTAAGTGTCCCGCAAAGTGTTAAAAGACGTTTAATTTAAATAATGTGATACTACACTAGTAGGTACACACAACATAACATCGCGCACTTTATTCCCGAAGCGTTAGGCGGAGATCTACATAATATATAGTAGAGCCACATGTCGCCAGTTATGTTATACCGCGTTATTACTGTGTGCAGATCCGCATGGGCGCTATCAGCCAGTCCAACATCAACCTGGCGGGCTCGCACTGCGGCGTGTCCATCGGCGAGGACGGCCCCTCGCAGATGGGACTCGAGGACATCGCGCTGTTCCGTGCCGTGCCTACTGCCACCGTGTTCTACCCCTCGTGAGTACACAGCTACACTCTTCACATCCTTGTTTCCAATTGATGTTATTTCCTTTTCAGAGAGTGTATTCTAAAAATTGGCAAAGTCGTAAATATCTGGCAAATATTTCGCTGTTTAATAAGATCTATCAATATTACTAAAAACAAATAAGACTAAAATATTGATTATGAATTTCAATAGTTAATATGGCAAATATTTCGTTTTAGGTGTAAAATAAAAATTTCTTTAACTAATATCAACTTTATGCTAGTATAGAACAAAGCTGATTTCAGAAAGACTTCTATTGAAAAACTCATAAAAATGTTTGAAACTGTTGCGCAAACTGAACTTTATGTGTGGGAATTAAAGTTGTTCTTCCAAAAACACATGTTTATTGACACGTTTGAAAAGTAAGTTCGCGAATGCAGTATAGTTAACTGACACGTACCCTTCTACCCGCCGTCGCCAGCGACGCCGTGTCGACGGAGCGCGCGGTGGAGCTCGCCGCCAACACGCGCGGCATCTGTTACATCCGCACGTCGCGACCCAACACCGCCATACTCTACGACAACGACGAGGTCTTCAAAGTAAGTAACTCATTTACAACAACCGAACCACTGCAATAATGTAGCTTTCTATCAGTGAAAGAATTCTTGTAATAGAATCAGCATTTTCAGAGATTACCTCTTACAAACATATTTTAAGCAATTTATTTTACCTCTTTATAATATTAGTTAGTAGACTACTAATAAATATTTGTTACTCAATCACACTTGAACTGCTCAATGGGTAGAAAACTACCTTTTGAGTCAATCTTGTAAGTTTTGATATTGTAAAATGTTTTTTAATAGTCTAATTGAAGTAAATGATTTGACTTTGACCAGAATGTTAACATGTACGATAAATTTTATCGGGATACGTGCAGCAGTTTCCTTAAACCTGTGTGGTGCATATCGTCTGTTAATATTTATTTTTAGCCTATGTTTAAAATATTGCCAAAACGGGCTGACCAACATTTCATACTGTACATGTACTTTTAGTTAACTTAGCATGACGACATTACCGTCTTCACTCATGTTGTCCACACATCTTCACTCACCACTCACTAGTGATGTTCCAACTTAGTGTTCATGCACACGAGCGACACGCGTCAACATCAGAAGCCACTGCGGCTGTCGACGCGTGCCACTCGTGTGTAAGCACACTTATTAAACATACTACAGACCATACTAAAGACGTTATGTTATAATCCAAATGACCTATTTATTAAACCTGTGTTCATCGTCATGTTTCCAGGTGGGTCAGTCTAAGATAGTCCGCCAGTCTCCGAAGGACCGCGTGTTGTTGATCGGCGCGGGAGTCACTCTGCACGAGTGTCTGCTCGCCGCGGACGAACTCAAGGCGGAAGGTAACGCACGACGTTACGATTTTATTTTACAACATTAGATTAATAGAGAATGTGCTGACCCTCGTCAATTAAGCGGTGAATGGCGTCACGAAAACACTATTTATATTAATAAGTTGTTGTAATTTGTTAGGGAGCGTTATTGACACTGTGAAAGCAAACACCGGCTATTTTCATGATGGCCGTCACACCTTTTTATGTGCGACACAGTTAACTTATGAAACTTTGTAGCCTCCTTTCCTGTTTCTGAAAGATTTTTGTAATTTTATTATGGTGTATATTGTTATGTATTATAACTTCTTACTTTAATTAAAAGAGTAACCGTGGGGTATCTCCATAGGAAAGGAGCAATTTGAACCGTGCAGCTATCTTCTGACGTTTCTTAAGTGGCAATGTAGGTTTACGTAACATACAATATGTAGAATGTATAAGTACGTGTGTGGAGCAGGTGTGGAGGCGCGCGTGTTGGACCCGTTCACCATCAAGCCGCTGGACGACGCGGCGCTGGCGCGGCACGCGCGGGCCGTCGGGGGGAGGGTCGTGGTCGTCGAGGATCACTACCAGGCTGGTCAGTACACACTTTATTATTGAACATTGTGCAAGGCGGAATTAATGCCTCAGGCATTCTACCAGTCAACCAAGGGTAGAGAGTTAACATGCAGCGGGTTCATTATTAGTGAGTGGAAAACATATTTAAAAGGTATATTTATGAATGAAATAGGTACAGACACGAGCATAAATATATTACTATGGACAACTCGGCAATAACATCGTTTAATAATTAAACATTTAATAACATCGTTTAATAATTAAACATTTAATAACATCGTTTAATAATTAAACATTTAATAACATCGTTTAATAATTAAACATTTAATAACATCGTTTAATAATTAAACATTTAATAACATCGTTTAATAATTAAACATTTAATAACATCGTTTAATAATTAAACATTTAATAACATCGTTTAATAATTAAACATTTAATAACATCGTTTAATAATTAAACATTTAATAACATCGTTTAATAATTAAACATTTAATAACATCGTTTAATAATTAAACATTTAATAACATCGTTTAATAATTAAACATTTAATAACATCGTTTAATAATTAAACATTTAATAACATCATTTAATAACATCGTTTAATAATTAAACATTTAATAACATCGTTTAATAATTAAACATTTAATAACATCGTTTAATAATTAAACATTTAATCTTGCGTTAATTTTGGGACACCCTTTTTTATATGTGATCATTTGTGGAAGGCATATAATAAATAATAATTTATTTATAAGTAGTTTGTACATGGCATACAGAGTTGTCTTATATACTAAATGTTATAAAGAAAAAACCAGTACAATATACAAGTGACAACAAAAAAATTATATCGAAGGAACACCAAAACTATCTGACGAGCCAAAATACAGGATGCTGCATTTCCATTGTGCATTGTGTATCTGATCTTTAGATTCTTACGACTTCCACGCACAAGAAGCCGCGAACAGAAGCTAGTTAATATATTATTGAAAGGCCTATATTTAATTCTTAACCATCACTAATCTATTTGTTTGACTAATCATAAACTAACCTGTCATACTACGGACTGGCGGCACTTCGACGCGCACCTGTTACCATGGATCCAGTACACGATTCTGAACCCCCGAGTTGAAATTTTTCGTCGGTTATTAAAAACCGTCTAGAATCATGTGCTGTGTTCGGGGTTAGGGTGAGATTAAGTTATACTAAGATTGAAGATTGTAAAGATAGATATATTTCAGTACTATAAATGGGATAACAATTAAAACTAATGAGGTGAATAAGATGAGATTGAGTCGCGCCTGATATGCTGTCCGAAAGCGTACTGACTATTTTACTTAGGTGATACATAAAATATTCAATGCATATAGCGCGGTGTCGCAATTACGCTGACATGTTCTTTTTGTTCGGTGATTGACCCGAACATGCTCCCGAGGGAGAAAAGGATGAGCTTAGTATGTGAAGTTAGTAATGAAATTAATACTAACAAGGTGAAGACAATGTTCTTAAAATAGTTATGTAGGGTTAGTTATGTTAAATGATGAGATAAGGGTAATATTACAACTTAAACAGATTCTCTACAGTTTAAATCAGGAAGAGAAAACACACGAAAGATCGGTGAAGAACCTCTATCTTCCTTTTTTTGTAAGCACTCACTAGATAGAGCTAGTCTCTTAGGATCACTCTTCACAGTTTTCACTGATTTACTACTAGATTGCCCATTTTCCCTAAATTCACTACACTCAATCACAACACTTTCTGGAACGGTGTGTGGAGATGGCAACCCAGTCGCCGCAGATGCTGCTGACCGCTCTACTGTGGCAGTGGGACGATTTCCGTTTCGTCGCCGTTGTCGCCAAAATTTAAAACAGTAAACTGCCACCAATAACAAGATGAACGATATGATGAGATATATAGCAGCATACTGATGAACGTCGTGGTAGGAGATATTGGTGCTCAAAGGTTCACTCTGCTTCATGATCTCAAGACTTCTCTTAATAGCTTCAAATTGCATGAGGTTATCTGAGTTATTGGGATTAAACTCATATGAGATTTCTGGCATGGTGATATTTATCATATGATTGATTGGTGATATTTCTGGCGAGATAATCTTTGTCGTCGAGCTAATTATACTAGACAATCTTTTGTTCGAATACACCATAAAATTTTCTGTTTTTACTAAACAACCCTCCCCTACACGCAACAGACCAGCACCTGATAACCTAACTGCCTGTACTTGATTCTCACACAAAAGTTTGACGTTACATTCATTGCAGCATAAATAAAAATATTTGTTTTCTGATGTTAACTCTCTCCAGTCATTCTTGCACGAAGTAGTTTTAGTTTTACAAGTTCTTGTTCCTGGGATTGTCTCGCAAAGGCTATGATCATCTTTCATGTGGTGAATAGGCTTTCTGATATGACACAGAATAGTCGCAGGGTTTTGTACTATGCAGGACTGCAGATCCGTGTCTGTGACGGTCAAATACGCATCTTTCCTTATGTTGATGGCTGCTAATTCAGAGATAGTTTTCACCTTCATGATCAAGTTATCTTTCACAATGCGTGGAACCGGGATAAGATTGAATACCTCGTAAACATCCCTTTCAATCAGGGGTATTTTAATTTCTATAATTAGGTATTTTCCAGAGTATTTGGCTCTTACTTTGAGCAAGCTGTAAAGATCTTTAAGGTTAAAATTGTCGACAGGAACTACCAAGTCTCCAGATACTTGTGCGGAAATTATGCTTAGCTCTGATCTGAGTTGCTTCGGAGATATTAAATGAAAATCTAATTTTCCACTATAAATATCCGTTACTGTATCCAAAATAGAGTCCTGGATTCTTCGAAGGGTATACAGCAAGTTGTTGGCAGTGAAAGCCGAAGTTATAAAATCTGTGATCATAGTTACATTTTGCACTTGCAGGACGAGATTTTTATAAGAATCTTGGAGATAATTAAGCTTTTGATTAATTAATTTATGATGTTTGTTAATAGTATTCTCCATTCTTTTCATGAGATTAAATTCAGCTTCTACGACAGACGTTTGGTTCTTCCAGAGGTTGTATAGATGGTTTTCATTATGCTTTAAAAGGTCAATATCTTTCTCATATTTTTCTGCAAATCGTTGGTCCAACACTCCGAATAAACTATTTGCAACGTAGCCTACTCCGTCTATCAAGCCGCGTCTCCGCCGTTTCTTATTAGTCATAAATGAGTCATTCATCATGACAATATTATCGTAATGTTTAATTTCTTCGAACTCGTGCTCGAGTTGTAACATGACGCCGTCGCAAGGTGTTTGTGTTCTAATCGTAGAGCATAGGGTTTCAAGATATTCGATATATTTTAATAATGCCGCCGTTCCTTCTTGATAAGGCTTTGTGTCATAATAGACTATTAAATGCCAATCATCTCTAATTAAGTGCATATTAGATATTTTGTCGAAGTAGACACTATTGTTTGTCAGCATGGTGAGGTTGTAGGATGCTTGAGTGGTGTTTATTAGTGACAGTAAAAATATTGTCAAAGATAAAACCATAGCTGAGAATGAGATGGGACGTTTTTTCCTCGTAGTTGGAGGTTTATTTTCAACTTTTGGGGCATTTGGGACTTGATCATTAATATTAGTCGGCAGTAAGGATAGTTTTACAACTGGGCGTTTTAAGATCCCGTTTTTGGTTTTAAGTGTGACGACCCTTACGTGTCCATCACTTCCAGGATGCAGCGTTACTACGCGACCTAGACTCCATTTTCCTGGTGGAAGATTGTCGTCTTTTATAATAACGATGTCGTTGAGATTGAGATCTTTTTGGTGCTGCCGCCATTTGGCCCTAGTAGAAAGCTGCGAGAGGTAGTCAGTCTTCCACTTAGCCCATATATCTTGGTATATTTTTTGCGTCAGGTGCCATCGAGTTCTGAGATCATGCTCTGTTTCAAAAATCGTTAAGTTGGGGCCACTTGCCAGAAAGTGAGCCGGGGTCAGAAAGTCCAAATCCTCAGGATCTTCTGTCAGAGGGCACAGTGGTCTGGAGTTCAAACAAGCCTCGAGTTGGGATAGTAGGGTAATATATTCCTCGTAGGTTAGTTTTTGCTCTCCCACGACCCGCTTGAGATGGTGTTTAAGGCTCTTCACTGCAGCTTCCCAGAGTCCGCCAGCAGATGGCCATGATGGGGCGTTAAAATGCCACTCAATATTCATTTCAGAGATTGTCGAGCTTACTTCTTGATCAGCTAAGATGCTTGAGATTTCAGACAGCTCCTGTTTTAAGATTTTGTTGGCTCCTATGAAGTTAGTTCCCTGGTCACTGTAGATGTGGCCAGGAACTCCTCTTCTTGCCGACATTCGTCGAAGTGCGGCAATAAATGCTGACGCAGTGAGATCTGAGACTATTTCTAAATGTATAGCTTTAGTCACCATGCAAACAAAAACTGCGACGTATCCTTTACAGGTTTTAATGCCACGGCCTTTGTTTGCTTTCATGTAGATGTGTCCGGTATAATCTACTCCAGTGTGGTAAAAGGGTCGGTTAGGAATCAATCGTGCTGGAGGTAGGTCGCCCATGATTTGATGTTGTGATGTGGGATTATTTCTTATACATTTGACACACTTTCTTAATCGTTTCTTAGTGACTCTGTTGCCTCCAAGAATCCAGTATTTACTTCTTATAAATCCAGTAGTCATTTTTACTCCACCGTGAAATACAAGTTCGTGGGATTCATCTATGATAAGATCTGCCAGTTTCGACTTATTCGGTATTATGATGGGATGCTTCATTTCAGGATCAAGATTCGAATGTTTAAGTCTACCTCCGACACGGAGTACTTGATTGGAGTCCAGTATGGGATTAAGATTAAGAATCTGGCTTTTCTTATTTAGTGGGTCATTGTTTTTCAACCGCGATATTTCTTCGTGGAAATATTCCTTTTGAACGTGCTTGATTAACATTTCTCTTGCTGTCTTTATATTTTGCAGAGTAAGGAAACTAGTGCGTTGTTTCTTGTGAATAACAATGTCGATGAATTTGTTGATGTAAGCTAATACTCGAGTCACTTTCCTCAAAGTGCTATATTTTGTTAAAAGGTGAATAACTATTGATTTTATGGGGTTAATGATGACCGTGTTTACTTTTTTTTTCTTTAGTTCTTCGCAAGTAATACTTGTATCAATCGGCATCTTATGGGATTCTTTGGGGTTATATTGTGGCAACCAGTCGGGCCCTTGCCACCACAGTGAGTGATTGGCTAATTGTGTAGCAGATAAACTACGACTAGCGCAATCTGCGGGGTTTTCCTTTGATTTTACGTAATTCCAGTTATCTTTAGGGATTATTTCTGTGATGCTCCTCACTCGATTTGCAACAAAGGGTTTCCATTTCTCCGGTTCGCCACTTAACCAACCTAGAGCGGCCGTTGAATCAATCCACCCATAAACATGCACCTTGTAGCTTCTAAGGGCTAAGATTATTTTCTGCATAAGCTTTGACAGCAAGAGAGCGCCGCAAAGTTCCAAGCGCGGGATGGACTGTGGTTTTTTCAGCGGTATTACTTTTGACTTCCCTGCAATGAGAGTTACATGGGTTTCATTTTCTCTTTGTATTTTGCAATACACGACGCAAGCGTATGCTTTTGTGCTAGCGTCACAAAAGCCATGTAGTTCGATGGTATCTTTTTCCTGGGTTTGAATCCAACGTGGAATTTTAAATTGAGATATGTGAGATAGATCTGCTTTAATTGTATTCCATTCCAACGCAATGTCTTGAGGGACAGGGTGGTCCCAACCCAGGTCTGATTTCCATAATTCTTGAAACAAGATCTTGAGCTTTATTGTGACTGGTGCTAGCCAGCCCAAAGGGTCGAAAATTTTCGATATCTGAGATAGGAATTGTCTCTTTGTAAGGATGTCTTGTGAGATAAATTCAATAGGGTGAAAGATAAAAAGATCGTTTTTTGGTTCCCACCTAAGACCTAATGTTTTGGTTGACTCCGGTTGCTTGAAGTCAAAGTCTTGCTTCAGAGGTGCATCAGAACTATCTATTATTTCCTGTAAGTTTGATCGCCATTTTCTGAGATTAAACCCTCCAGATTTAAGGAGGTCAATCATCTCAGCTTTGAGCTGTTTTGCTGCTTCCGCTGAATGTTCTCCATGCATGAGATCATCCATATAAAATGAGTCCTCTAAGATGTCAGGAGCGCAGCTATGCGGATAATTTTTCCTTTCATCGTTGGCCAGTTGCTTCAGTGTCATCATGGCCAAAAAAGGTGCGGCTTTTGTGCCATAAGTAACTGTCGCTAACTGGTACTCTTTTAAAGGTTGTGATTGATTGTTCCGCCAGATGATTTTCTGATATTTCTGATCATCAGGATGCAGCCAGATTTTGCGAAACATCTTTTCTATATCTGCTGTAAAAGCGTATCTAAATTGTCTCCATTTTAAGATAAGGCTCTGGAGATCTTGTTGTAAATTGGGTCCTCGGCACATAAGATCATTGAGGCTGTAACCGCTCGAGGTTTTTGCCGAGGCATTGAAGACAACTCGCAGTTTAGTAGTTTCTGACTCAGATCGTTGGACGCAATGGTGCGATAAGTAGCAGTCCGGCTGTACGTGTGGCGCAACTGGTGTCATATGTCCGAGCTCTAGGTATTCAGAAATGAACGTTTTATAGTCACGTGCCACAGCTGGCTGTTTACTTAATTTCCGCTCTAATTGGAAGAATTGAGCGATCGATTTTGTTTTCGACTCGCCAATATTTTCCTCAAAGTTTTCTTTGAATGGTATTTTCACGACGTAGCTTCCATCTTGCAGTCTTGAGGTCGAAGATTGGTAGAATTCGATGCATTTTTGATCTTCTTCTGATATCGCTGGAGGTTCATGTATGTCCTCCATTTCCCAAAATTGCTGAAACTCTTCTATATTATTTAAGATCACATTGCAATGGTACGTTTTGTAGTTGCCGCTTAGGATCCATCCCAACTGAGTTTGTTGGGCTATGGGCAAAATACCTTCTGATCGACAAATACCATCCATAAGGATAGTGGAATAGATATCTGCCCCAAATAAGATGTCGATTGGCCTACTTTTGTAGAATTCGGGATCTGCTAGAGTTATTTGGTTAAGAGTAGGCCAGTCTGGTTTAGGTAAGGTACAGCTGGGTAAGTTATTTATCAGTTTGTTCATTATATATACGTCCGTTTCAAAGGTAAAATCGCTGACTAGCGATGAACATTTAATGGTAATCCTGCCCTTACAGTTGTTTTCCTTATTTCCTATTCCAGAGATATAACCGTTGCATTTCTGTCGCGGTAGTCTTAGCAACTGAGCTGCGCTTTCCCTAATAATGGATGTCTGTGACCCTTGATCTAATAGAACTCTCATTTTTTGATAGGATCCGTCCGTTGCTTGTACGTTAATCATTGCTGTGGCAAGCAATATTTCTGAGGGTTCTTTAAGAAGCGATGCGACTGTGTTTCGTTCTTGCTGTTGGGATGGCGATTTCGTAATCGTGGCTGTATTTGATCCAGACCGATGTGACGTAAATGCTTCATGCAAAATGGTATTGTGGTCTTTATTGCATTCTTTGCATCTTATTTCGGAAAGGCATTTTTTGCCTTCGTGGTAATGCAAGCAATTAATGCAAAGATTCAATTTAGCGATAGTATTTTTCCGTTCATGAGGTTGCAATTCTAGTAACTTTTGACATGCATGAATTCGATGATCGTCGGAAGTGCAAACAGGGCATTGCTTGCGATAGTTATTTTTGCGTTTGGACTTTGACGATTGTGAAACTTGGTTTGTTGAATAATTAGTTTTGGGATTGTTATAATTCCGGCTATTATTGGAAACTTTTGAGAAGGATGGTTTGTTATTGTTGTTGGATTGAGATAAGGATGATTTTTGCGTGGAATTTTCGAGTTTCTTACGTGAAGTTTCCAGCATCATAAACTTAGTTTCTAGAAAATTAAGGAAATCTTCTAAGACGGGCAACTCTCGCGGGGATTTTAAAGCTTGTAGATAATCCTCATATGTATCAGAGTCCAGTTTTTGGGACAATATACATACGAGGAAGGGATCCCAGGAAGTCACATCGACTCCAAGGTTCTTGATAGCATTAACGCTCTCGTACGTAGTATCGTGAATGCGTTTTATATGATTTGCCGACTGTTGCTGGTTTGCAGGGATGTTCAGGATATTGTTAAGATGAGATGTAAAGATCAGTCGTTTGTTATTATAACGATGATTAAGGATATTCCAGCACACTAGATAATTGTCGGAGCTAATTTGGAGGTGTTGGATTAATTTTTCGGGTTCACCTTTCACCTTACTCTTTAAAAACTGCATCTTTTGTGCATTCGACAAAGAGGGGTTATTGTGCACTGCTTCAGTAAAAAGATCTTTGAACGAAATCCACTTATTGTAGTTTCCCTCAAAGGCAGCTATCTCCATTTTCGGGGTAGATTTTTCAATATGCGCGACAGACCACATTTTCTTATTGATGTCTTTCTTGATTTTGTTATAATATTTCTCGTAATGAGTAAATTGTTCTTCGTACTCGGGGTTCGATCCGCCACACTCGTTGTCCAGCTCCCAATGAAGCGAGTCAATAGCCGCCCAACGTGATTGTATCGTCTTCAGGAGGTCTTCGAACTCCCATTTTTCCGTGACGAGATCAAGGTCGATGTTGGAGGATGTTCTTAAGAAAGCCTTAAAGTTGGTAGCTTGCTTTTTTAACAGAATTTCGGCTTTACTCTCTTCAAGAGCAGGAGTTTTAGCAGCAGCTTGGGATGCGAGGTTTGAAGAATGAGATTCCGCGGTAGGTTGGAACGTAGGAGGTTTCAATTCAGGGGTTTGCGGTCTGTTTGCGAGAGGGATATAGTTCTGAATAGTAGATTTAATGTTGTTATATTTTTCAGTCATTTGATCGTATTGATTAGTACTGAAATATGTATGAGATTTATCGCCAAAAGATAACAAAGTCATGTGATTATTATGGAACTCTGTAAAGTATTGTTCCAAAGTAGCTAATCGACGACGAAGGTAGTCCGAGGTCTTGCGCTCTGCACCATCCTTCTTGAAATTGGTGAAGAGCCCATTTATGGCTTCGATCAGTTGATGTTGGGTTGATAAAATGTCTTCCATTTTCGACATTATAGGGATAAAAAAGAGACCTTACTTGTACTGAAGGCTTCTTTGGAGATCAAATGTCCTTGCGATGGCTGCAAGAACAAACCTGGAGTAGCAGCGCGATGAGATGATGCGATGCTCTCGTAAAACCAGGTTCAACAGGATCAGCAGGATGATGAAAGTTTTGATTCACTTAATTCTGTTCACCAGGGTCTGGTTACAAGTTTCAAGCGAGACACTCACACCGTACAGTTACTGGATACACACGAAATACACTAATGCACACGCGTCGGTCCCGCTTTAATAGGCTCGAAGGACCAATGTTCGGGGTTAGGGTGAGATTAAGTTATACTAAGATTGAAGATTGTAAAGATAGATATATTTCAGTACTATAAATGGGATAACAATTAAAACTAATGAGGTGAATAAGATGAGATTGAGTCGCGCCTGATATGCTGTCCGAAAGCGTACTGACTATTTTACTTAGGTGATACATAAAATATTCAATGCATATAGCGCGGTGTCGCAATTACGCTGACTTGTTCTTTTTGTTCGGTGATTGACCCGAACATGCTGCATTCATGATTTCAGTTTGCGGGTCGATGGGGTGCCTCCCTGTATATGTGAAGCACTGTCTACATAGTGTAATGATGTACTGTGTGTAGTACATTGTCTGTGGTCGTGCAATAGTAACTGTGTGTCGTACTCACGCGCTCCCCGTGGAGCGATGTGGGCAGTAGCATTCAGACAAACGATAATTAAGTTATATACAAGTACTAACGAGAAAAAAAAACTTTTAACCAACTAATTAAAATATTTTTTTTTTAATATTCATAGAAATGTAAACATCCATCCACACACATCCATCTTTACGTACCAAGACCACTCCGTGCCTCGGAAAGCACGTTTAGCCATTTGTCCCGGCTGTCATTTGTGGATCTTTGACAGTCGTTACGGGTCGTCAGAAGCCCGAAAGTGACAACCAGTCTTACCAAGGGGTTTCGTATTACCCAGTAACTGGGTTGTGGAGGTCTCCATGTAAAATACTGGTACTCGGCTGCATCCGTTTAGACTGGAAGCCGACCCCAACATAGTTGGGAAAAGGCTAGGCAGATGATGATGATGATTAAAAGAAATGTAAAAAAAATGTTTGTTTTATTAGGGCAAGTAAAAGTTTGAAAACTCCATGTGCTACGCCATATCAGCGTGTAACCTTTTTGAAGAAGTATTTAAATATATGAAATACTAGCTTCTGCCCGCGACTTCGTCCGCGTGAAATTTCACCCTCTTAGGGGTGGAATTTCGATCCTTTGGGCGCATTATGTCCAATTCGCAAAATGTCTAGTGGGCTTAAAATGTCCAATTCTCACAACGTCCAATTCGCAATTTGTCCATTTCGCAAATTGACCGAATCGAATTTTTCCAACTCGCAATTTGAAATTGACCAAATCGCAATTTGTCCAACTCGTAATTTGTCCAAATCGCAAATTGTCCAATTAGCAAATGGTCCAGTTCGCAAATTTACCAATTCAAATTACAGTCCTTAGGTATATCCAAACTAATATTATAAATGCGAAAGTAACTCTGTCTGTCTGTCTTTCTGTCTGTCTGTCTGTCTGTCTGTCTTTGCTTCACGCCTAAACTACTGAACCGATTTGTGTGAAATTTGGTACAGACATAGTTTGGAACTTGAGAAAGGACATAGGATAGTTTTTATTACAAAAAATAAAATTTATTCCGGACATACAGCGCCATCTATTGGTCAAGAGTCGGCATCAATTCAGTACTGAAAATTCATCGGAAAAATGTAAATAAATAGTAAAAAGGTATGAAAATATAATATAATACAACTTTTAGTACAAAGAAAATGCTCTAACGGAGTATAGATAATTCTATTAGATGTCGAGTTGGTGATCGCGCAATGGTGTCGATCGTTACACGAGTTCGGTTCATGTTATTGTTTTAATTCATCGGAAAAAAGTAAATAAATAGTAAAAAGGTATGAAAAAAATAATATCAATATAATAAAACTTTTAGTAAAACTAAAATGCCCGAACGGAGTATAGATAAATAATCCGAGTTGTCACTATGCTCGATAGATGGCGTTGGGATCGAAAAATCTGCCGGAAGTCACTATTCCACGCGAACGAAGTCGCGGGCAAAAGCTAGTGTAGATATACTTTTAAGGTATTTTAATTCTCTTAAATCTAGTTTCATACACAAAGATTATTGTGCTGAACCGCATCGCAGTATGACAATTCAAGGCATTAAAAAAAGTTGTTTACGAAGTTTAGTAGATAGAGATACGTAATACGTGACTTTTCCTTACGTTTCGTTTATTTTTTTTCGTTTTCTGATATTTTAAACGACAAACGTATTGCAGCGTTACCTCTGCTGGTAAAACCATGGATGATTAGAAGGTCAGTTTACTAATAAACCCACAATCCATTACAGGAGGAGTAGGCGAGGCCGTGATCTCCTCGCTGGCGATGGAGCGTGACGTCATCGTGAAGCACGTGTGCGTGCGCTCCGTGCCGCGCTCGGGGCCGCCCGCCGCGCTGCTCGACAAGTACGGCATCTCCGCGCCGCACGTGCGCGCCGCCGCGCTGCAGCTGCTGGAGGCGTAACTGTCGGCCGCCGACGAGCTGCGACCTCAACAGGAGCCAGCTAGTAATGCGCTTCATATCGAAATGTATGCGTCCTTACACCACAGCTACGCTTCACACGACCAACTAATATTGCGCTATTCGTGGCAATTTCTACAGTCCTTTCACAGATATTTTTCCTCTGACTTTGCATCACTGTCAAAATCACAGTGATCTTAATTCCTGTCACAATAAGACTGCTATTGGGTTACTGCTGTCAAAGGTAAAATAACTGTGAAAGGACTGATATCTTGAAATAGCTGAAAATTGGAGGAAAATCGGAGTCGCCGAGAATTGCACAATTGTGTTGCCCGTGTAAGCATAACATCATTAAGTAAACGACGACGCTCGCATATTGTAATGTGATAAAATTCTTAGCAACTTGATTCCAACTTCTAATAATATAATCGATTATCCGTTCGCCTCGTTGTTCAACTTTTATATCGATTTAATACTCTGATTGTTATATGATTCGTAAATGAGTACTTGTTATCTATTGATCTTTTGCGCACAAAGTTTTAACTGTGTAATATCTGCTATATTGCAATCATGTAGATGTTTAACCTAAGAAATATCAAAATTAACATTCCTGCAGGCAGACATTCCGGTCGAAATCTATGGTTTTAAATGGTCCAATATTTTGAGCAGCAGCTTGAGAAAATTATGTAGTTCCTAAGGACAAACATTGTCTAATGTTAAGTAAAATAAAACGTAATAATCAATATTACGGTATGTTAAAGATCTTTTTTCTATACTTTATATGAAATATTGAATTATATATCTTTGCCTTTGCTGAGTGTGACGTCTAGCACAAGTTGCAGCAGGTGAAGTGTTTTAAGATTGATTTTTGAAGGTTAGTGTGTAAGAGAATATTTTATAGTTATTTTTGTATCAGCAAGTACAAGGTTCGCCTCAAGCGGACTATTGTTAATTGGTATATGGTGATACTTGGTTGCCTGTGCTGGAATATAGAGTACTGTTTATATATTTTACGTAAAACACTATTTGTTTTCGTCTTTACACAATAACTTTCCAAATTCGGCAACAAAGACTAAATAAAGTAAAGTGCATTTGTTTACTAATATGTTGATACTAACTTAGTTGCATGACTCTGGGATATTTGTAATAAATAAGTATAAACGTTGTCGTGCAACCACGTCGAGTATATCACGTATGGATTGTCCTATTGTTAAAATCATACAAAATATTGATTCGGTTAAATGTTTTTAATTGGTATATTACATTCCTGTTTTCATTATTTCACTTTATATTTTAATCATCGAATCAAGTGTTTTTCTTTGCAATAAAGTTTATTGTATACAATTTTCTTTGTTTTACTTTTTAGTTTTTATATAAAATTACGAAAACATTTTTAAATAAAATGATAATATTAAATATACAGCAGCAGTTAATAACAACGATGTATAAAACTTAACATTAATGACTAGAATGCCTCTGGTTCGCAAATATGTACAGTTTGCCGATTGTCCTACCTACGTACAGCTAAGTTAGAGGTGTCACGTGACTAGTTGTGTTAGTATTCGTACATTTAACTATGGTTTAACAACATTATTGGCGCCCGAGATATATCTGCTCCAGTATAGTCTTCACAACAGCAGTATTCACAAAACTTGACTAACAAGAAATAAATATTTGTATTCAATAGAGTATCAATATAAATTATACACATTTTCAGTACTTTGTTCAACAACACAACATACAAGCTGTTATAGGTTGTTTGTCACAAACTTATAAATTCGCGCACGTTGATATTTGACGACAATACACAATCATACATCTCAATTATAAATCCATCGTATAAAACATTTACTTATTTATAGTTAACAACAATAATGTACAACGAAGCGAAGATACGATAGTTGATTCATAATAACCATTCAATATGGACGGAGTGGCGATCAAGAACAAAACAACACAAATTAATAGTTTTAAAATCTCACTAAACACGATTATTAAATGCATTATTGTACCGCTGAGCGGCCATGTTAATTCTCCAGCTTCCGATATCCCAATTACTTCACATTATATACAATCTTAGGTTTCCTTGGTCACTATGACCTACATTAAGTACAACAGCCTGATTTCAATGTCAACTCCGTATACAGCTCGATCCTAGCCTGAAGAAAGGCACCACAGTGATTTCTAAGTCCTGGTTCTGTCCGGTCAGCCCCACTCTCCCGCGGCCGCGCCATCATTCGCAGGCGAGGGTTGTGGTGCAGAAGCTTCAGTAGTCTGGTTCTCCTCCAGTTCCCCCGGAAGGTAATCCTTCCAACTCCTGAACAGGTACCTGGTGAACTTCCTCAGCTGCCTGAACTTGCAGTACGTCGCGCCCTCCGCCGACTGCAGCTGCTGCGTCTGAATCAAAAACCCCTTTTCTTTGAACGTTTGTTCTAGTTTCTCTCTCTGCAGGCTTTTCCTGGATTTCCTCTTCTTTTTACTGAGGTCTTCTTTATTTAGAGCGGTTGTCTGTTCTTCCAGTTTTGGCTGCGATGTTGATGTTTCTGGTGCGGTTTTAGCGTTTTTGCCTTGGTTTGAGTCCCGTTGTAGATATTCGTAGCCTTTGTTCCCCTTGTTCCCGGTGCCACTGTAGTACCTGAAGTTGCCTCCCGAGTCCACTGATAGCATCTTCTTCTCTTGTAACGAAGGTTTCGAGCCCCCGGTGAACTTGAACTTGCAGATGCTGACTTCTGTGGTAGGAGTGGTGGAGTTGGTCTTGGTGGGCATCGGCGGGATGAATATGGCCGAGCGCTTCCTCTTGACCGGCCCCTGCGCGGGGTTAGGGGACACCCTCTTCATTTTAGTTTGGTCCGCTCCGGGGCTCCGTTTCGCCTCCTCCACTTGCTTAATCACTTTAGGGTCTAACAGTTCTGATATTTGTTTGAGCACTAATTTATTTTTGTTATCGTCTATCGATGAGTTCTCTGACACTTCACTGACACTGTTAGGCGTCGACGTCGGCGCCCTGTTGTCTCCTTCAGCGGAGAAGGGGAGTTGTCCGGCGGCTGCTAGCCTTTGGTAGTACAAGAGTTGCGTTTGTAAAGCTAAGGGGTGCATGTAGATGCCTGCATTGGGCCAGTACACGTAGCCGGGGAACTTGCCGTCACTGTCCGGACTGGACGTGGACTGCGCGGGTTCTGACAGCGTGGGCGATAAGTTCCGCGGCCGCGACAGGTCGGGAGAGCTGCTTGCCGTGGGCGTGAGGTTCGTGTTCCTCTGTATCACAGAGATCGCGTTGGGAGGCTGCTCAGCTTTCATCCCGTCCTGCTCCGAGCCCTCAGCCTCCACTTCAGTCTTAACTTCTGGTAGCGACGAGTAAATGTTCCCGAACTTCTTCTGTATCTGTATCTTGAGGTCGTGCAGGTCTCTGATGCAGAGGTTGAGAGGCTCGTCGTCACTGTGCAGGGGGCCCGCGATGGTGACCGGTGCCTCGGGCATCGGCTCGTCCGGGCTGGGGAACTTCGGTGGCGTCAGAGATTCTAGTCGCTTTTTGTTTTCTTGCGACAACTTCCTTTCTAACAAGCTGGAGATGATTTTGTTCTGTAAGTCAGTTTTGGGGCTGCTCATGGGCGGGTGGTCCCGGAAGGGAGGACACATGTTGAGCTGGTTGAGCCTGTCTTGTGCGGCAGGCGGCTGGCCGGGCACGACGGTGCCGTAGTTCTCGTATATGAGGTGACAGATGTCGGCCTTCTTCGGCTTGCGTCCTCTCCTCGGCTTGGAGTTGTTGAGCGTCATCTCGCCCATGTACGGCAGGTCGTCGTACGTCACGATCTTGCTGGGCGCGATAGCGGGGTTCTTCTTCCTCTTCTCGTCCTTGCTGGGCGGCTTAGCTGCCATGTTGAGCATGGAAGACACTTGTGGCACGGTCAGTGTGCCCGTATCGTGCTGTATGCCCGCTAGTCTCTGCGCCCAGATCTTGAACGTTTCGTTGGTAAAGTTGTTGATGTCAAAGTTTGGTTCTGCTTTGGGTTTCTCAGCGGGTTTCTGTTTTTGCTGCACTTGTTTAGCTGCGTTGGCCTTTTGCAGGCTCTGCTCGTAGTGGTCGAGGTACTCCTGAGGCAGCGCTTGGTGATGGAACTTCAGCTTCCATCGGTTTTTCTGTCTGTTGCGCGCGTGCTTCGGTTTGGGGGACTCCTGTTTCTCAAGACGCTCTTTGCTGGCTGACAGGAGCTGTTGACGCAGTAATTCTTTGTTCTCCGATGTCCTGGAAACAGCAAAAAATACCCAATCAATACTTCTGAAAAAGCAGCTGCGTAAGGTATATGAACAATCAGAAATCTATTTGCAACATGTAGGTATGCCACAACATTCCGTCTTTACACTCATGACTGGAAACAACACAATCACGTCTGGAGTTGGCAGGCGTTTGTACGATTACAGCGATGTTGTGAAGTTTGCAACGATCATTGAGAAGACATGACTATGACTCACTGTGGGCTCAGTGCTGAGGCCCAAAACTGCTATGCTGAATTTTGGGCCTAACAAATTTAAAAAACTATGTTTATTTTTTCTATTTTTGCCATCGACACGCTAATAAGAAGAGCTATGGCCACTGATATGCTTCAGTTACGGAATATTGCAGTTTAAAGGATTGCTCATCTCAATATGATAAGTGAACGGTAACATTATTCTGTAAATACAAACTAGGCAATTCATTTCTTTAGGATGTTAGCAAGGATTATTTCGTGTGCATGTTTATAACCTTTTTACAACGCTTTACATAGCCGGCCTTTGCAGCATGGGGAATGTTAAAAAGACAACGCACTACCCCGCTGCCTATCCTACTACTTCTAATTAAAGGAGGTGTTACTTTATCAAGTAGTTAGTCTGAATAGATAGATATGCATAGGTATTCACCTGTGCTGCACTGTGGGCGCGGGCGGCGGCGTAGGACACACGTCGCCGCACACCACGCGCCGCATCACTTCTGAAACAACAAACACGATAAGCTTTAGTGTGCTGGACAACTATACGAGTAGGTACTTACATGGTATCATAACATCAAGACGATTCACGCCTGTATTCCCCGAGGGGCTAGCATAATCAGCCTGAAACTTTTCCACTACTAGACACAGGCCTCCTCTTTGTGAGAGGGAGTGAGCCATTATCTACCACGCGGGCCCAGTGGGGGTTGGTAGATGCAGTTACTAGGTACTGTACGGCTTCGAATTTTTTGTTAGGCCAAGGCTCAGTAGGTACAAATGCACATGCCGAAAGGCTATGCAGAAATACGAAAATGTTTTGAGCGTTATGCCGAAAATATCAATAGGTACTAGACAGAACTCTTAGTCAAAATCAAGACCGATTACTATTGGGGAGGTAGATAGTTGTGTCTATTGCACAAAGCAGTGACAAATTGAAAGCAATTTGTCAGATTTGGCTAAGTTTCAATATTGAATCAATTTGCAATCGATTTTATTACAAAATGAAGTATGAGCTAAGTACTTATTATAGATCATTGTACAAATATGGTTGTCTGAATGCTACTGCCCACATCGACCGACAGCGGTCGCGTGAGTACGACACACAGTTTTATTGTTGCACTGAAATATTAATAATGCACAATAAATAATATACATTATTTTTGAGATGTAGCCAGTGCTTATTTCTTTAGGTAGGTACAACACCTTATAGATAGGTTGCCTGCAGCTACAAATTGTCGCAAGGCAAAGAATTATTTGCTTATTGAGCCTCTTCTTGGGTTCGAAACCCATCCGCGCCATACAGCCCTTTAAACATTTGTGTGCATTAGAAAACCTTTAAAAAAGTATTGTTTATTCAGGTACTCTTTTGCGCGATATACGTAGGTACCTAGCTATCACACATTTGTGTATCAGATTTCACAAAATGATTAAATGTCTACAGCTAAAATAAACAAATTGTTTAATGTGTTTAGATTGTAAGCCGCACCTACTACGTCGCGTCAGGTAAAACGTAAAAAGTGTACCTAATAGCCTCAATCGTAATTCGTTCGTGTTTACTACGCATGCGTACGAGATCATCATCGATTACACTTAACACCCCGGTAATCAATCTTGTACTTACTTAATGTACAGACGCCAGCACATCAACCTACACCTAACTGTCAGATTTTCCCAATCAACATTGAACCTTATGCTTTAGCGATAAAGTTGAAAATCTATTACAGAAATCTGACAGATTGTAGTAGGTTGATGTGCTGGCGTCTGTACATAAATATTTACGTTATGTTACTGTTATTGTATTAAAGTAGGTAGGTACAGAGGCCAGCACATCAAGTTGCTTCAATCTGTCAAATTTCTTTAATAGATTTTCAACTTTATCGCTAAAGTATAAGGTTCAAAGTTGATTGTGAAAATTTGACATTTTCGGGTAACTTGATGTGCTAGCGTCTGTACTACCGTAGGTGGGACAACGTGGAAATTATAGATAGACATTGGTTTTTCCTGCAGCTGTGACTCCAGAGAAACACTTGGATTGGCTATTGGGATAAATACAATGCATGAAGTTATAGATGTATGAATAATGTATACCTACTTATTGTATACTTAGGTAAGTAAATCGCCCAAAAAACATATAATGGTGATTCAATTATTTGGAACGATAAACGTTTACTAAGTATATCACAGAAAATAAGGTAGAATATACATTATGCAATTATTTCGGCGCAGTGCTGCGAAACCCAACATGAAATATCGCCGCATTCGCCAGAAATGAGTATTTGCCATTAGTGTGTCGGAATTAGGGCATCTAAACTATTCTAACCGTGCTTATCATACCCTCATGGCCGAAAATACAGCGTGTTTGTGTGTCAGTGGGTACGCTCGGCAGAAAGGCGTGAAACCCGAGGCGCCTCGAGTGCGGCCCGAAATACTCGCGCCGCGAATGGCCTGCGCGCACGCAACCATCGCAACTGAAACACCGCGCGCGCATGTTTCGCAACAAGGTTTCAGTTGATGCGACCTGTGTAATGGTTGAGAAGATGTCAGTTGTTTTTAAGATGTAGCTCGTCTTTTATTTTGAGAATACATACACGTTAGTCAATCTAAACTTCTAAAGTGATAATAGATACCGATATTTATTAAGTAAAACCTTTTTATTTGCGGAAATTAATCAAATTCCAACACTTGTCGGCGTATTTTTATTATTACCTATGTACCTACCTTATTTTATTAAACGAAGAAAAATAATATTTAATAAAAAAATATAAGTAGGTAAGTACTAAATCATAAATAGGTAGGTCCGACTGTAACAAACGACGTAGGTAGAGAAAGCAAAAGGCAGTATCTACTCACAAATATCTAATTTCCCACACGTTTTCCATTCGTTGTAAACAAAAGCCCACAATAATATTGAACCCTGTCACTCACAACGCAATAGTTCAGACAATTTTAACCAACTGAGCCAAAACAAGGAAAGGACATCATAATATTACTGAGGTATAGCTACTTACCTACCTATAGTCAATTAGGTAAGTAAATAAGTAATTAGGTACCTACCTACCTACTTTTGCAAGCATTACCTCATCTATTTCCATTAAGCTACCAATACTTAGGTAGCTAAACAGTCAATAAATGATTAAGTTTTCACAAACAAAGTACGACTGTGCAGTAAGTACCTACATATATCCGCACGAAACCAATGAAGTTACCTGCGAATCACCCTAGTGCTGCTAGGTTACCTATACCTATAACCAATCACAAGGAAGTTGTGCATGGAGGGTGGTTTTTAAGGGTCGAAATATTTAGAGCTTTCTACGAACCTCCAAAGACTACCCCTTATAATTATTGTTAGGTACCTACCACACAATACACGTCTTCTAATTTAAAAATCCCCAAATACCTAGGTACCTCCAATAACTACAACATCTGAAACGCAATTAAAGTTTCCACGGCCGCTGTGAACTGTGAATCACACACGATGTGCTTAAATCGAATCATGATGACACTTACAAACATGACATAATTCAGGAACACAACTCCAGCCTGACGCATGCGCACTCACCACACAAAAATTATGTCTAAACGCAAAAATGTAAAGAAATTGTAAGTAACGCGAGCAGCGTTTATTAGGAAGGATATATTTGTCATCGATACCACCCAGCGAGTGCGTGGGAGTGGAATTAGTGAAATAATTAACATTCTCAGAAAAGACAGAGAACAGCCAATTAATGAGCGTGTTCGGCAGATGACATGAATATCAAAAAGTGACCTGAAGAAGCCTCACATATTATATTACAAGATTGTACTATTCTATCTAAAGAGTTTGTTTGTTGTGCCCAAAAATAATCCTTTCCTAACCTACCTCCTGGTAGGTACCAAGGTACGCATATCGGCGCTACGACGCTAGAAGATATTAAGGTTGGTTATGGTTAACCGATGAAAAGTTACATCCGGCGCGTACTGAACATGGGAGACAGGGAAACGAGCTTTTCAATTCAAAGCTAGTTTTAAGCGATAACAATCTCACACATGTTTAGAGAAAGAAAATTTTTCAGACAATGAAGACTGAAAGAATGTAAAATATAAGTATTCGCGTTTAATTTGAATGCGCTTTTGTACTTTGGTTGAGATTAGGTTATTATTTGGAAATTGTAAATCCCCCATAGTTATCATTTTATCATGGCATGCCACGAACTAGTCTAGGTATTTATTTGAATTTCATTTGGCCCCTGTGTGACATCAAGCGCTGTACAGACTGGACATTCTGAACATCTTCACCGAGTGTTTCGATTTGTGTGATTGCGTTGCGTGGGCGTCGCTTCTCGCAGTCATTTATGCTCCGTGATTGCTGACGTGCGGCTTGTTTACTCAACACTTTCGCTATTCGGACTGTTAGCATTCCAGACATGGTCATCTAGCCGTACAGCTACAGTTTTTAGCAATGCTTTTATAGAAATGAATTTAATGTTTTACAGTTGTATTTATTTATTTAAGTATTTATTCACAAGGCAACCACAACAGCCATTGCCTACCTTTATAAATAAACGCGTCCGTGATATGTGATCCATTCATCCGCAGCAGATGAATGAAAGACAAAAAGTCCGGAATAGGGAAATAGTCCCAAACTTCGGCAGGTACTTACCTACTTAATTACTTATGTACCTACATTGAAATGAACAGAACAAATCAAGATAACTATGTAGATATTTGCTATCTCCACGGATATCTATGGCTATCTCCTAATTGCAGCACGCAGTGAATCACGCCCCGCTCGGCTGGCAGTGGCAACCTGCCACCAACCATAAGGAAAGAATCCCAAACATAAAAATTGGCGCGCGTTTAGCACAAAACTGCTATTAATACCAAACGTTACGATATCTACCGAATCCTACAGATCCGGACGAGATTTATTCGTACAAATCACAACAATATGAAATGAGTCATAACAAAACAGACTGGTCGGCTATAAAGTGCGCGAACACAGACGAACCCTTCGCTTTTAAGGCATTGATCGGACGAACGCTACATTTAGGTAGATTATTAAAATTATCATAATATATTATTATCGTGTGGCCTTTTCAGCAGCCATTTGCGAAGTGAGACCGATTTGTTTTCGTGACTGATACCTTTTTGAGTACCCCTACCTACCTGGCTATCACAAAACGGTCCCTGAAAGTTTAGGGAGCGTTGTATAAGTCATCATCATCATCTGCCTAGCCTTTTTCCAACTATGTTGTGGTTGGCTTCCAATCTAACCGGATGTAGCTGAATACCAGTATTTTACATGGAGCGACTGCCTATCTGACCTCTACAACCCAGTTACTAGGTAATACGATATCCCTTGGTAAGACTAGTTGTCAGATTTTCGAGCTTCTGACGACCCGTAACGACTGCCAAAGATCCACGAATGACAACCAGGACCAACGGCTTAACATGCTTTCCGAGGCAAGGAGGGATCTTGGTATGTAAAGATGGTCACCCATCCACAGACCAACCACTGCAAGCGTAGCTTAACCTGATCAATCAACCCGCGCGGCTGTTATAACTTAGCCACTAGCCCCTCTCTCTCACGTCAAGTCTCTGTAAGTGCAACGTACAATAATCAGGGTTATTTCTCTAATTAATGTAAACTAACTTCAATAGTTTCGTACTCTCTCATTCATTACATCTGACACATAACATTATGTAGATAACGATTGCAATAAACTCTAAAATTACGATGTCAGATAATGAAGTCATTACTATTTGTACAGCTGGCTATGTTCTAACAACTTATTAGGTACTAAAATCGACCAAAATCAAAAATCAAAATCAAAATATTTTTATTTCACATAAACCAACATGGGCACTTATGAAACGTCAGAAGCTAGGTGCACGGTTCCAATTGGTCGTTTCCTATGGAGAAGAACCGGCAAGAAACTCCATGGTTACTCTTTTAAAAATAATTGGCTTTTACAATGTTTTCGAGTTACAGTAGGTATGGGAGGACAGCGTAGGCCTGTCAACAAGTACCAGGTACTTGATAAAATAAAAAATGGTCTACAGATCTAGTCTACAAGGCTTACAAAGTCCTCACATTTACAAAATAAGGATGTATCAAAAGGATAAACAAAATATAAAAATCTACTAAAACCAAGAGATATGATTGCCATTTCAACTAAGAAAGAGGTGAAAAATTAAAATTGTCTGTATATAATGTCAAATAATAAAAAGATTATGTCATAGAAGTATGTACAAATAAAAACTAAACATCGTAATTTGAGAGCAGTTAATAGACATTTACGTAGAACTTATGCCGTCAAAGAGGTGCCATGGAAGCCACATGTGCAGAAGGAATTATTGCCAAACTACCTTGTCTTCAACGTAGTCTTTAATCTTATACTTAATATGCTTTTTTGATAAGGACTCGTTTGATGAGGGTTTTGAACTTTCCATCGCTAAGTTCTGTAACCGACTTTGGCAACTTGTTATAAAAACGGATGCTGTTTACAAGAAATGACTTGCTAGTTTTAGTTAGTCTAAATTTAGGTATCACAATTTCATTTTTACTGCGTGTATTTATATTATGGAAATCGCTTCTTATTTTGAAAAGTCCTAAGTTTTTGCGAACATACAAAATACTTTCTAAAATGTAAAGAGAAGGCAGAGTTAGTATATCAATTTCTTTAAATTTGTTTCTAAGAGACTCGCGAGGACCCATTTTATAAGTATATTGCGCGGATTGCCCTCTTTTGTAAAATGAAAATTGAATCTACGTCAGCTGCCGATCCCCACAGCAGAACACCATAAGACATAATACTGTGGAAATATGCAAAGTATACTAACCTAGCTGTGGCTATATCTGTCAACTGCCTTATTTTTCTTACTGCATAATATGCAGCTGAACTTAATCTACCTGAAAGAGCTCTAATGTGTGCGCCCCATTGTAATTTTGAATCTAAAGTAATTCCCAGAAATACAGTTTCCGTAATAGCATCTAGTTTTTTGCCATCAAGTTTTAAATTCAGATCCACTTGAGGTACATTTGGTAATGAGAACTTAAGACATTTAGTTTTGTTCGCATTAAGTAAAAGACCATCTAGTCTAGGCAATCTAGTCTGACTAGCGAGCTCGAGTAGACTGCTTTTGCATGCGAAAAGTGGGGGCCTGAAACTTTACAAATAAGTATAGCTATTTATTCAAAGATAAATCATGTACTTATGTATAAGTATTATGTATTGTATTGCCACTATTTCACGTGATGACTATAAGTTTTTTTGTTCTTCTAGTCATAATCCTTTGTAACTCTTTCATTCCAACTTTCACTAAGTACCTAGGTAGTAGGTACGAACATAAACAGTACCTACAGTTTATTTCCAATAAATGTTATAGTTAGGTACCTAATTAATAATTTGATTTTGTTTCATAAAAATTAGAAAGCCACTATGCAGAGGAAAGAGGAAAAACTTTTATCATAACGTCCAAATTTGTCAACGCAAAATTAAAATGACTGACAACTGACAAGTGATTCCCCACTGTGCTTTTTTAAAGTAGGTAAGATAAGGTTTAAGAGTTTTGTGCCCATATAAGTAAATAGTGTCTAGCTAGGTATTGTAGTAAATTTATCCGTGATTGCCCTTCAACTGTCAAGAAATCTCCTAGAAATCGATAACAATGGAAAAAGTAATTAGGTATGTCTCATTAGTGACAGTTCAGCTACTACGGAATCCGCACCGAAGGCGTAAGTACGTACCTGTACCTACCTAGTACCTACCTAGTACCTACTGAATAAGGTGGTCTACAATAATTACTCACAAACGGATGGTTTCCTCAAAAGTGTCCAAATTAAAATGGTAAACGTGAACGAGTTTCTTGGTTTAACTAAACTGCGGTTTTTTTAATTTGTTCAGTGACTGAAGCAATTCGTACATTTCAGAGTACCTAGCTACTTACCTATTCTTTTATGTGTATAATGGCATCTCGCAGGTTAACGCCGGCTCCTGTGGATGCCTTGAAGGGCATGAAACTTTTAAACTAAGCGACTATATGCGGTTCTCGGCTAGGGCATCCCTGGGGGCCGGGCGGGCAACAGGTTGGATACGTTCAGAAAAAAATAAAAATTACGTAGGTACACGTGGCTTGACATCTAGGTATATAGGTACTAAATATGTAACGTAGGTACTATTACTTGTCCCATTCTGTGTGGTATGGCCATTTAAGTGCATTAAATACCTACAAATAATAGGTAACTACGTAGGTTCTAAGTTAGTAGCTAATGGCAACACAAAAATACCTGGGTACATCTGTTGTTATGGAAATTAAGTGTTGATTAGGCAAATCCCGACCTGTTTCTGAAATCCCTCGTTATTATTGTTTATTGTGCCTATTTTATGAGTCATAATCATAAGTCATAGCTTTAACAGGAAAATCCCAAAGATATCGCTTCTAACAACTATCCACAATTTTTCAATTCCTAATTCTAATTCCCCCACTATGTAAACTGTATCTTGACTCCATCGCTCCTGAGTACTCCTGACTCATCATCACCTACATTCGGTCAAGTGTTTACTCCGCGCTGTTACGTCGCACAGCTACACAGCACACTGGCACTCGCTGGCAACCCGCCAGACATACGTCACTACGACGTCTGCACTACCAGCAGGCCATGTGGCACATACGACGTTTTTACACAACTATGTTAACAGTTCATTGTCCATAATTACATGATTACAGGTTCTTGGCATTGTTTTCCAAGAATAGGTCACTACAAATCAACTTTTTCTTTAGGAAAAATGTCGTGAATTTTCAACAGGTGTCGGGAAATTGTACAGTGGTGACAGGGCGCCACCCTGCCTTGTGAATGAACCACCGCCACCGGCGCCAACATACTCGAAGAGTGCCAAGAGTTAGTTGTGATGTTTGTCCTCGTAACGCCATAACTTTACGGACGCCATAATTATATTTCGTCTTCTTTTTGTTTGGTTTGGCTAATTGCATATTTCTATCGAGATACTTAACTAAATTATTACTAAAACAGCGGGTTAACGGACATGTACGGTCAAAGAGCGAAAATGTTAAGCAAACTCATTCCTTTCCTACATAAGTAGCGGGTGCATCTCACGTGTTCAACCTGTCATTTTCATTCAAAATATTGGCACTATGTAGCCGGAAAACAATACGTTGCAAAAGTAAAAATATTATTTTAATTTCTTGACTGTACAAATACAAATACTGTATACCTAAGGTTCGGCGTTTCTAAATTTGCTAAAGATGTAAACAAGATGTAAACAAAATCGCTCGAAATTTAATAAAATTTAGAAACGTAGGTAGGTCCTATAAGTAGATATTTTACTGATATAAATTTCCTGAACGAAATGCACGGAACGAAACGTAGCTAAGTGAACTTTGATGCGCTGACTTACCTAATAAACCCAGAAGCCTGAATCATGAAATTCTAACAAACATGAAAATGCCCTTTGAGCCTCAGCAACAAACATCTGTTACTTAGAAGAACCAATTAGGTAATTACATCATCATTTACAAGAATGCACTCTGAATTAAACGACAAACATAAATAACAACAAATGTGGAGTTTTTTATTATTTTAACTTTCCAAAAACTTGAGCCGAACCGCGGGTTAACAACTATTAATTTGAGATCGGCATAAAGGGAATGCTAATAGCTGCCTTGTAGGGTATAGTGGCACGGCGCGCTGTAGGCATGAATCATATCGACGAGGCGGAGGAGACCAGAACTTATTTATAACCGTTTTGGTAACGAATTGCGAACGGTTGACCAACACATATATGCGGCTATGGTCTTATTGTTTTACATAACAATATTAACTATCCGATATCCGACAGTTTATGGTCACTTCCATTTTGGTTATCTTAGCACATTAAGCTTTTAGGCTTTTAGTCAAATAGTTTGAGATTAGGAGTTCTTGTTTGAGACACCGACTGGACTGGCTAATAATCAGTCAATCTGCTATAATTGTAGTTATAAAGTAATTATTTACTTTTTGAAAGATGACAAATCTGTTAGTTTACCCAGTACTTAGGTAAAGAGGAAACCCTTCAAGAGACAAATCAATTTCTTTTCCTGGATTATTGCGGCCTACTTTTAGTTACCTGCATACAAAAACAATAGGCAGCAACAGCAGACGCTACGATCGATTCTGAAATATTCAGTGTAACGATTTCATCACCTGACATTAGTCAGACCAAAAACCCTGAAACCCAAAAAAAGCGTGGAGCGTTGCGTGCGCGCAAGCTTGTCACAAGTCGCAGCTATTCAAATAACGGCAAGCACAGAATCACCTCGGTGTCGCCGACTTCGGCCAGTGATAACAGAAGCCACCTCGATCTCTTTGTTTACACAACGGTACACAATCGTATGTTCGTACTGTTCGCAGCCGGGACCATTTGACACTCTCCGTATAAGGACTAGCGCACACCGGCGCTTTCTGCGGTAAGAACAAACGCACACAGCGTGATTGGATCTGCACACATGACACAGATAAAATAATGAAGCATCCGAAACGGATGCCAGTGATGGAGAAGGGAAATTCGGTGAAGCTGGATGACATAAGTGATAAAATTTACACACCTCTTTCTTGTGTCTAAATTAGTGTTCAATGTTAAGCAGTAAATCGTTTGGGAAGGACGTTGGCTCGTGTAGGGTGTCCCTAATTAGTGAAAAGACCAAGAGTTGTTATTCTGCACATAGACTCTGCGAGTACAGTTCAATCCATGACATGTCGCATTTCTTGCGGTCTGTCTTATACCATGGCTGTAATCTGCTATCACAAAACAATCACAATATAGGTAGAGAAATGAAGTGTTATGCACAGTGAGACAAACAGACACACTGTGTAATTTAAATTAAAGTGAGTCGGTAGTCAAATTTTCGTAACATTTACTTTCCTTGACTGCACATTAACAGTTTGCATGCCATTCATAGGGAATTAGTTATATTTTTTAATTACAAAATTACTTATGTATAAGTAGGTACCGAGTATTATTACCTATGAATCAATCCGACAACATTGTAAGTTGTAATATACTCAACAATACCAATGATATTTATTAGAATATCATTGCTACACTACATTTTCAGTTGCAGATAACCTGCGCCTGCGGCCTGCGGTTGACTTTTTCAGGGAAACATGATTAAGCAGGATGACCAAGTTACTCATTAGCATTTAAATATTTTAATTATATTCAAAGTTAAACAAATATATGATTAATTAAGAAAACTTATGCATACAATGATTAAGAGTTAGGTATTAATTTGAGTTAACTTTAAACAAAATACTATAGAGTATTCTCCGGCAGTAGTGAGTGATAAGGCTAGTTGTAACGAATCAATAGGTGCAGCGTATCGCCCGTGATCACCGGCGGCAGATAACACACACGTACAACTACTTGGTACACACCGCCTACTTAGATAACACACAATCGTACAACTACTTGGTACACACCGCCTACTTAGATAATGGCACTAAGCACTAAGCACTCCGTTTCATTAGATAACAAGTGTTTGTGCGCTATCGGCACTGTTTGTTTAATTTTATATTTTTTAACTAGGTAACTGCTCTATTTTAGCAGTGTTTGGTAATTTAAAATGATAAATAATTAAGTAAGTCTTGTGTAGATTTACTTACTGACTTATTAATTGTTTTCTTAAAGCGGTTTAATTTTAGAGTAACAATTAGAATGCATAAAACTGAAAATGTATTACCTCCGCCCTCGGGCAACATCTGTGACATCCAAATCCTTTCAATTGTAGCACTTAGAACACGAAACTTTTCATTGATAAACTGTTAGCGCGCGCGCATATTGTATCACAGTGGGCTCACAATGCAGTCGGTGCGCGACAGTTGCGCGGCGGCGTGCGCGGCGAGTGCGGCCGGTGCGTGCGGGTTGCGGAGGTCGCGAGTCGCGCGCAGACTCCCGAGTCGCGAGTCGCGCCACTGCGCCCGCGCCGCTCTAATCTAAATACAGACAACGCGGCCCCAACCAAAATCGCTCGTATTACTTTCGGTTTCCATACGGCCTAAATTTAGAGGCCGCTCGCTACAGAAATAAAAACGTTTTTTACGTGTTTTTAGACGGGAACAGAGAGCGTTTTTGCAGTGGCTGGTGGTGTGCCAGAGACGCGGCGCGCGCGCCTCGCGAAACCCGAGATTCGTGCCATATTTGGCAGCCGCTCGCGCGATCTCAAACGCTTTTGGGTATTTAGTTTCGGCGCGGCCCGGCTGGCACCGGCCCCGACCGCCCGATGCGCGCGCGCTGCTAATTTCAGCCGCTTCCGTTGCGTTATAATCGCTCACTGATCGGGGATGCATTACCTGACGGCTGACGGCGACTAGCGTGCCATATATGGTATTCTCTTACAGGAATGTCACACCCGACCAGACCGACCACATTCACAAATATGAATCATCTCTCTCCAGACAGCTGTATACGATCCATTTAGATGTTCTGGATTATAGAGCTTACGTCGCGTCGCTATTCTATTAATTGAGACCTAATTTTTATACAAAATGGGGTACCTAATTAGCACATGCCTGTTCTCTTCAGCTCCTCGACCTCATTCCCAATAACTCTCGAACATGTGTCTGATCTAACACACGCCGCACAGGATGCACACATTAGGTAGATACTCTGATTTTTAGCAATTCGAGTGTGAGAGTGATGTGGGTTATTTATCAATACAACCGAATTATCATTTTACTACTGAATAATGAAACGATTCGGTCTCTGACACAATGATATACTATTCTAAATCGTTATACTCACTGGCTCACTCAAATCTATGGCAGCAGAGGGAGACACACGGTATTTTCGCGTAATGAGCAATGTTTGTGGAACGCATTTAATTATCAACAAGAGTACCACGAGGTTACAAACTTACTGTTCAAGACATCGCGAATAAGGAAACAGTTACAAAAACTACTTATTGTTAATAAAATTAATTAAGACGTAAGTATATACACAACAAGTTGCTACATAGGTAGGTACCGCATTTTGTTCGTGATTAGATACGTCAAAGTGCGTAAGCTGTACAATTTTTAACAGAAATATATTTGGCGTGGCGAAGTAAGTAGGTACCTACCTACCTATTTGTCGTTGTCACTTTAACTGGCGTCCAATAGTAACACGGCTTTCTAGTTTTATTTTATGTTACGATCATAAATCGTGAAACAATATCAATTAAGTGATTAATTTGAATAAAATTATTTACCTACTTAATTGCAGACTGCGCGCGCGCATTCTAGTACCTAATGGTTCGACTATAAATAAATCAAACTATGTACAGTCAAGGAATAAACATGTTAAGCACCTTAATGTTAATTTTTAGTTTCATTCGCACCATATTATTTTTCCGACTGCGTATTGTCAACATTTTTGAAGGAAATGAATGTTCGAAAAAGGCGACATACACCCACTGTGTGGGAAACGTACGTATGTATTTACAACACTATGGTATCCTCTCCAGTGCCCTCCATAACTTAGTTGACATTTTTTAACTTCAGCTGTGACACACCACATTAGCTATGATTTAAAACTCTAGTAGTATGTAGTGACCCAAATGTTTGAACTGCTATAACGTTGTTATTGAGTAATTCAACTGCCTTTGACTTATCATACACAATAATCAAATAATTCCTTAAGAGTACCTGATTTTTTTTAAATTAAGTATAGGTAATTCATAATGTAGCGTCACAGCCATTCCGTGGTCACAGCTGAAGTGGAAAAATGTCAATTAACTTTTGGAGGATTGTCGCACCTTAGGTACCTTACGTAGTAGTGTAAGAGAAATAGTTTTTAAATTGCTTGTTATATTTTTTACGAAGAAATGTACGTAGGTAGGTATACCTATTGGTAAAACAGAATATTTAAATTTAAAGAGAAGATCTATTATAGTGGTGTGAATGCCGTGATTGGCATAATTTCAAGCGCTTCGCTATTCGTTGTTCAATCCGCAGATTCCGCCGAATTTTTTTTTATACCGCTTTTGCCTGCGACTTCGTCCGCGTGGAATAATGACTTCCGGAAAAAAACAATTTATCCCCCTTTTCTCCCCGTCGTGAGGGAATTTCCAAAAATCCTCTCTTAGTGGTAGCCTAATCCTCCCAACAAACACACATGCCAAATTTCAGCTCTCTACTGCCAGTAGTTTCGGCTGTGCGTTGTCTGTCAGTCACTCAGTAACGGAAGAGTTTTATAGATAGGTACCTATAGATAGATAGCTGTGCCCGCAACTCCGTCAGTGTGTAATTTCTTGTGTGTTATTAAGTTAATGTATTGGTAATATTGTTTAGATCACGTTCACATGAGGCTTAAGTACCTATACAACGAAATTACTACTTCACCTAAAAAGAAATAAAATTTACCTAAACTATTAATAATTTGTGATTTGAACGAATATAATACACTACCAAAATAACTAATACCTATTTTATAAAATAACAACAAAAGAAAACTAAATTAATTTAAAGACTAAAAGTCGCGCTGATAAACAATATTGTCTGTCAATAAGGTCGAATGCTCGGAACGTCTACTCGCATCAACAGCCAAATATTGTATGAAGTTCGCGTTTTTTTTTTTTTTTTGGGAATGGCATCTCGCAGTTCAACCTATGAGGTTGTCGTCTGCTTAACCGGGCTTGCCTGTGGATGCCTCAAAATTAAGGCCTCAAGCCAGGGCTTAAAAAAAACTTAAAAACTAAGCGACTACACGCTAAGGGCACCCCCTGTGGGGTACGGACTTCGGCTTAGGGCGTCGCTGGGGGGGGGGGGGGCAGCAAGGGACAGGCTGGATCGGAATTATTTAGGGGCGAATTTAATACTACAGGCTCAGCGGCGCGGGCTGGCTCGAGCAAGGGTCGGGGAGGAGAATTTACGGGGCGTCGCGACGGGCATCCTCGACGGCGAGGACGGAAGGACGGTTGTCGGGTCGTGTTTTTGTGTCTCTTAATGGTGCTGGTGGCTTTCCTGCTCTCCTGTAAGAGGGTAGTGGCGTCGTCGGGGATGGTGAGGGTATGCCTTGGTCGGCGAATCCTACTTATGCGGGAGGGAGTATATCGGGAGGCCGCCGCAATCAGGGCAATTGGGGTGCTTTATAGCAGAGTCGAAGAAACGCTTGACGAGGCGCTTCATGAACTGCTGGACGGTGTGAAGTTCGCGTTTGGATCCCCCGCCCTTTTATACCTCCCGCCGCGAGCCGCGTCGAGCGCGGCGACCGTTACACAAAAATAATCCTTATAGCATGATTCAGTATTCACGCGCGATGGCTTATTAGCGTATTTCATGTATAACTTTGGTGTTTTTGTACCGATTTCTATGATTATTTTTTTATTAAATAGGTAATAATGTTAACATTTTTTAATTAAGGATGAGTGAGAGTGTTATAAACGTAAGAGTAGACAAATATAATCAGAAAGCTCCGAACTGCTAAGCTATCGGGAGTTACACGTATTATTGTGAGTCAACCATAAAAGATAGACATTTGCTGTCGTGGAATATTTTTTATATAATTTTAAGGCGAACATTTCCTTCATACATGATTTCTGTGTAGCTTTAACCATTAAGGCTGCACACGCGACGGAAGCTTCAAAAATGGAGTAAGTTCTCCTGTTTTCCCAACATTTCCCTTCACTGCTCTGCTCCTATTGATCGTAGCGTGATGAAAAGTATACTATAACCTGCCCAGGAGTATGAAGAATAATTGTACCAAGTTTCGTTGAAATCCGTCGAGTCGTTTTTGTTTCTATAAAGAACATACAGACAGACAGACAAAAATTTTACTGATTGCATTTTTGGCGTCAGTATCGATCACTAATCACCCGCTGATAGTTATTTTGGAAATATATTTCATGTACAGAATTGACCTCTCTACAGATTTATTATAAGTACCTATAGATATTAATCGTGAGAAAATCTTTTGCAAGTTTTTGCTCATTTGCACGTGCCCTGATGTGTTCTATGATTAATGAAGAGATTTGGACTTTACAAACTTTATTTTGACTGGAATCCGAAATACAGTTAGATAAATCATGAAAAGGAAATCTTAAAAGAATTTAGGTACTTTAGATACGACTCGCGAGTCGCAACTAGCGAATCTTATTTTGAGTTGAAAATGTAATGTACATGTTTAATAGATCACATTAATTATCAGCCCATGTTCGTTGTTCGCTGCTGAATACTTATAGGAGAGTACCAAATCATCTAAATTCTGGTACTCGTAGGTTCTGTGTTTAGAAGGCAAGCGATCAAGAGGACGTAAGTATAGTCCAAAGAGATGGACAGGTCAGTTGTCAGCAGCTGGAACTGGCGGTAAACGTCATCAAGCCATCACAGACTGTAGCACAGTGGTAGCAAATGAAGCCAATCAAGGTCCAATATTCAGAAAGTAATGATGAGAGGGTAAGGGAAACCTTGCCTTACAGTGGGACAACAGAGGCTTATAATGAGTATAATGATGAGGTGCCACGATCCTCGACAGTGAAGGACCGACTAGGGAGCATAAAATTGGAGTCTTATCATCAAGCCAGGATCAATAACAAATACACCTTAGTATAATTGAAATGAATGCAAAGGTTCTGGTCGCCGGTGGTCGCAGCCGGTCGCCGCCCACTCCTCACAAACTGACCCAATTCCACCAGTAGGAGTTACACTCGTATTTAGGTGTCAATTATTTTAATTAGACACATACATATTAATGAGATGTCATGAATAATAAATAATTGCAGCTTTTTATGAGGAAACTAATCGTCGCAGCATGTCGTAGGATCTCTCGCAGTTGACAGTTTAATCTATATCTCCTGGTAATTGAGTCGTTACAGAACTGACAATTAATCTGTAATGTTTGCAATGAGTCGTGAAGAGTTCTGTGCTATTGAGTGGCACACGACTAAATTCATTATATTACAAACATTTTGAATACACATTGCAGTGATGCTGAAACCCATATTAAACCTATAAACTTACTTTAGACGAAAACAAATCGTAAGTATTCCTTGCGAAAATGTTATCGTTGAGATTTAAATCTCTTTACATCGTTATTGCGCTATAAAAATTGTAAATATAGATACGTAATAAGCGAGTAGGCCTTTCACTGCGCCAGCGCAACTCGCAAGGCGTGCCACTCACCCGCCTGCCCACACCCCCGCTATGATTTCACTACGAGCCCACGACACTGCACAAATAGCTTTTGTAATATCATAATGTCTAATCAAATAGACACCCGGTGAGATGTAATCGCTGCCAGTTCATTCGATACCACGAACATTTACATTCGTGTTAATATCTGTCGCGACAATAATGAATGGTATTGACCGAAAAATTACTTCTAAGCATTCATTAGAGTAAAATACTGTCATAATGCCGTCGGTAATATATTTAGTCACAAGGTAGTTATTTTGGCATCTCGCGTACTTGTGCGTAACTCATATCCGAAACTATTTTCTCATTCTATTTCTAAGTAGGTATATACTCCGCGGCGCCATATCATTGTAAAATTAAAAGTTTTCAGTGTTTGTGGCACCTACTTACACTCTATTATTTTACTTTTTATTTGTCTGGATTTGTGCCCGGTTGATGGCACTAGGCTCGCCCCCGCCCCCTTTTACATTATAGGACTTGAAAGATACCTGACGAAATGTGAGTGTACTATAGATAATAGGTAGCCTAGGTACACCACTGGTTACAGGTATACATAATGTGCTGCTGGGCAGTTTGTTGCGCCACTTCTTGCTAGCGAAGGCACTAGGAAGTGGTGAAAGGCGGGTTTTTGGGGACTGTTTAATGTAATTTTGACGTTCGGAAACTGCTGATTCTCAGCCCAATTTCAATAAATGACTTGATTTTGACACATAAAACATTGGATTACCTACTAGTAAGAGCTATTTTTGTAATGCCCGTCTCATCGCCTATGAGGTCGCTATGCCCTAATAACCGCAACTGAACATTATTCTATATTTTTTATCCATAAAACAATTGCGTCCCACATGAGGAACTCAACAAAACTTCATTGAATGCTACCAATTATAGCAGTGCGTGTTATTGATCGGCTGTGTCAACTGCGCCCACGCCGCCGGGGACATTAGCCCATCGGGCCACGAACCCACACCCCTGACTAAATAATGTATGAGCACTCAGAAAAATTAATTGTTACGTACATTGAATAACAACTTGAATTGTCCGCATATTCAAATCACAATTGTCATTCTTTGCTAGTCGTATGAAGAGGTTATAACACGGCCAATTTACGTTGTGTGTCTTTCTGTAGAACATTTAATTTCCCTGACTGTACATAGAGGCGATGTAATGCGAGCTGGCAGACGATGATCGGCGATTATATTAATTGATATTATTGAGACCGGTTCGGTTCTATTGTCTTTTTATTATGATGGATAGGTTCTGTGGGATGTTTCGTCACGGTGTTTTATTGCAGCCTCGGGCTGAACGAACTTTTATTGTATCTGAACTCTGAAGGATTTAATCTAACCTCGTCTTACAGACCATAGCCAAACTACTTATTATTACAATAATACCTTGTTGGAAGTAGCAGGTTAGGTACCTATTTGTTTCCTCATTAAATTAGTCGGATTTTTCCTAATTCGTGTAAAAGTCTCACGAATTACGAAAAATCACTATTAATCGCGATCTTTGGGAGGTAGAATCTGCCAGATGACATGTTTTAAGTAAGGACGTCATTATTGTATAGGTACAGAAGAAAACATTTCATAAATCATGACGGGTAGGTACCTACCTGATACACGCAAATCAACAAACTGACACCACCAGCATAAGGTTTGTGGCATGACTGTATATTCGATTTCTAGTACAGTGAACAAAAGAGATAAGTATGCAGGATCGTCGGATATAGTTGAAGTTTAGTAAGAAAACGATGGATGTTCTCGAATAAAATTTAATTTTATTAATAGAAAACAAACATCTCATTTATCAAATTAAATTTCAGTCGACAACATCCATCGGTTTCTTACTAAACTTCAACTTTATCCGACGGTCCTGCATACTTATCTCTTTTGTTGACTGTACATGTAAGAAAAAATGCACCCGCAGTGAGTCGGTGGCAGATTGTTTTGTTACAGTGAGTCGTCTCGCTCAGTTGACGCCGATAATGTTCGCAGCGCAATGAACAGCTGATGTGATGGCTCCACTGACGTCACGACACACACTCGTGCTCAAGACCTCTTAATGCCATCATTATTTACAACCATATTTACTTATCGTTAATTCTTGGAGGAAATTCACTGCAAGCTTTAATTTTTTGAGTTCCAGTCAACTCTAGAACTAAGCTCGGTTTTATTCCGTATAGAGCTTTCTTACAACAAGTACCTAAGTATCATGTGTTATCTACCTATATCCAAAGGTACATTATCAAGTATTGATTCTTAATTTGTTATCTAGGTAGGTACTGTTATTATACATAATTATTCTAAGTCTGTTACCGTTTCACGCCTAACCCACTGAAGCCATCATTATGTTAACTGATGCAGCCTGTATTTATATAAAAATAATACAACCGAATTGAGAACCTCCTCCTTTTTTTGAAGTCGGTTAATTATGAAATACAAAATATATGCAGACGACGTCGCGGAAAACAGCTAGTATCAATATAAATTATACTTAATCACACACATCGCGGGTTACCTATACCGAATTGTCATTGTACATTTAGATATCTACCATTTTCCGGCCAATAATATTCACATGTGATAAGGGTGATTGATATTCAGTTATTTTATTTATTTATAGTTAATTAAAACGGTATAACACCAATTACTAGAAACTATTATTACGTTGACAATAATTATACACACCTAACTACATCAGTTTTATAAATTACAATTCAAAACTGACGACAATAAGAAACTATCTGAGTACCGATTCATCTAAATTCTGTGAATCTCTTAGCAGCAAAAATAGCTAATGTACCCACAGTGCCACAGTACTCGAGTGCAGCATTGTTCCCGAGCGCTCCGCCTGTCCGCCCACCGGCAGCGGCATCGCTCCGGGAGAGGTGTTCCAACCACGTGTGTAACTCGAACATAAAGCATTACTAGTAAAGTGATTACAGAATAATAGAGAATAACTTTTTGAATGAAATTAGTTAGTAGGATATTTTTAGTGAGTTACAACTGAAATTAAGCACATGAGATAAGTTTTTGAGCTTCGAGGTTGGATAACGACTCTCGTCGTATTGCAGGTAGTCCATACTCGATAGGCTACCTACCTAAATACCAAGTGGTTATCACAAAGTTTTAATACTGAAAACGTATTTAAGACGTGTAAGTATTTTAGGTCTACAATTTTAGAAGACAAGTACGTATTAAAAATAGAGTTGTCTATGTCTCGAACTTTATTACCTAAGTAGGTACCTACGTGAGTGATGACTGTGATGAGTGAAGAACTTAGTTGAGAATTAAGCGAATTATTTAATCGACTGCTTTGACCATAGATACTCAACAATTTTGAGCAACGAATTCCCATCACCAAATTTGAGATAATTACTTCTAGATTGATAAAATAAAGCTAGCTCCATAAATGATATGCATGGACATAAATTAATTTTAACAACCATGTTCAACAAAGACTATGCCGTGGGTAGACAGAGTTACCAAAGGGATTAGGGCTCTGTGGGTGGCCCTCGTTCATCACAACGTCAACAAACTGACACGACAAGGTAAAACATCCAAAACTTGTTTCAACAGCTATATTTATCCAAAAGAGGCTCCTATCATATAACCGGACGATCATAGAACGTTATAGTTTATGGCTTCCTACGTGATGGGCCATGGAACGTGGATCGTGGGCCAGTGTCCATCATTAGCTGGCACGCGTTGGCCAAAACTGTGGCCCACGCCGCACTACCGCAAAAACGTACGCCGTATTAGTAGTTATTATAACGACATGTGGCTAATGTAGGCTCTGCTCGTCTATAGGTCGGTTAGTTATTGTTTTATTGTGGGAGGGGCTAGCTTGTTGATTGTCAAAAGAATATACAGAGGATAAATCGTCATTGTTCATTATGCGTAGAAGTTAAAGTACCTACCGATAACTTAGAGCAAGCTCAAGGTAAAATGATAAAAATTCAAGGAAATTTTAAGTCTTATCGTTGAAAAGTAAACCAGACAAAAGTATTTAGGTACTTATAATATCTCTAGTAACAGCAGATTGCATTCTCTGAGTACCTAGGTACAGGCACAGATAATATAATATACGTGTACAGGGCAGGTACATATTTTGATAAGCAAGATCTTGTATTGAATAAGATTGTAAAAAACAAATCATCAGCATTTTCCCCAACTCTCAAGGGCTGTTGCGACGTGTCGTAATAATTGGCAAACCACCAACTACACACATTTTATATTTCATGAAGTCAACGAAAGCTTGCATTGATCGCGTCATTTCGGGAATTATTTGTAAATGAGAAGAAAAACAATTTTCTTTTCTTTCGGACTGTTTATGAATTGAGTAAGAGGAGATTACTTATTAGGTATTATTATCGCCTTGGGGAAACTCGTTACGTTTTTCACGCATAGAATTATCCAAAATAATAGGCTGATGAGATCAGTCAGGGAACGTTAATATTTAAGTACGGACAGGGAAAAACTAGAATTGCGCTCAAAACAGATACTTAGTTATTCACAAATATGGAATGAAATAAAAATATAAATAATGGTTTTACCCGACCAAACACACCGAGACCAACTTAACAATTTTCCAGCGATTTCATAAAGACATTCTGACTTTGTCTTAATGCGCTATAATTTATTTAAATAACTTGCCATCGCCATCAGAGATCGATGAAAACGCCATATTGGCACGATCCGGCCTGCGCGTACGCAGATCCGGCCAAAACCAGGAACCAATAAATATAAATACATTTTAGTTGTTGCCCCAAAAGGCCCAGCGACCTCGTCGTTGTTTCCTTAAACCACTTATACTGCACAGAATAGGGCTGCGTTGTCTTCCGAATATCGTTTCTTGACGCTTTCGTCGTTCCGAATAAGCGGTGCGATTGTGCGCCAATATGGGATATTTATGAAACAATTTCGCTTCGGACTCAATTACCGGTTTGATGGTGTTGTTCGATGGTGTGGTTTATTAAACACAGGCTACTGATCTGTGTTAGTACTTCAATTGATATTGTGAGTGTGTGCCGATAAGAAGTAAGTAAGACTTCGTTGCCTGTCGTCGTCCCAGCTACTTTCCTGTCTATATGCTCTAATTACCTATCTTTCAGCGCACTGTGTCGAACACTTTTCAGCCGCCCTTAACTACCTACAGCAGCCCTATAAACTTCGACACCATGTTCGGACAGGTCATCTCATTAGATACTGCGATATTGACCTCTTGCACTTGTAAAATTTTGCTATATTAAATGTTGAGGCGATATTCACGCTGTCATCAACCTACTACAGTAGGTAGGTACTGTTGAAACGAAACTCAGATGGGAGCTTATTTATTAAAATGAAACTCCTATATGGATTTCATTATTGATATTATTTAGTCTTTTCTCAATATTAATTAAAATTATCACTGCTTCTATATAGGAAAAGACACCATCATAATCTATTTGACACACGCTTGAATGCCCGACTGGAACACGTCATCAAATTATTACCAGCCAGTCATATGAAGGAGGTCTCAGCCTCTACATCAGCTACGCCCACCTTCGAATAAAAGGATTGGCATAGCTCAACTACCAAACAAGACTTTTATTCGCCATGTTCGGACATCCAAGCTCTCCCTACCTATCCTAACCATAATTTTACCTAACGACGGAAATTAAATTTACATGGTAAGGTCCGTCTCTTGCAAGAGAAGGCTTAAGTCAGGACGAACGAATCCAACACTATGTTAAGTGTCAGGTAAATTAACTCTTACAAGTGCCAATGTACACTCATACAAACTAACTTCGTCATGCTTAAACCTCGTCACGCCAAAACCGCCGTAAAGGACGCGACGCGGCCTCCTAATAAAAACAATTGACATGAGAGTTCACATCAGCCTGAAAGAGGCTTAAAAAATTAAATGATCTTAACATCGAACTCTTTTAACTCCATCGGACGGTATTGAGCCAGAGGGAGGGAAAAGTTTAAGAGGCCAGGGTTCATCGAAGAAATCCTATTATACGGCCCGTACTCCAGAGTAAAACTTCAAACTCCTACTCCGTTCTCAAAAAATTCTAACTTTATAAAAATCTCAGTCCTTACTGATAAAACTGTGTGTCCTCAACCATAAGCTGAACCAAATGTGTCAACCAAACACACTTTGCGAAGGCTATGCCCCGTTAGCAAAGTTGGTTTCAACTTAAGCTGAGTGTCTGTCACCCCCCCTCTAGGAGTGACCACAGTTTTCAAAAATTATTTCCTCCCATAACTCGCGACAAACTATACTGGAGTACGTCCATGCTATCCCAGCCTATTCGAAACAAAACATTGAAGACGACGATATGTTCCTCCTCCCTTGGGCCCCTTGGAGCTGTGAGGTCACACCTCACGTGCCTCCGAGATCGGAGGTGAGGCACCTCACGCACTCCCGGCCACGTCCGATGTTTTTTTTTTTTTCTCAGCATATGCAAAAAATACAAATGAACACATATTAATAAGTTGTAACATATTATTCAAACTAAAATAATGCACTAAATGATGTTTACATCTAACTGACATATTTACATTGACATGACAAGATAAATGACAATAATAAAAAAAAAAACAACAAACGTTTACATCTTAATATGAAAAGGTTTTAATCATCTTAAAAAGGCTTTTTATCGTTAAACTTTCTTTTTCTAAATTTATATTTTGAAAATAAAAACTTCTTTATAAAATGTTGTTTGTTTATAGAAAATGTTTTTATAAAATGCATAATTGAAATTCTTTTTGGAATTAGTCTTTTAGTTTTAGCTTTTTTGACAAATGGGATTCTTTTCTTCCTGCGTGCTTTTCTTGTATTATTTGCAGCACATTTTGAATAAACATTTTCTAATATTGGGACATCTACGTGATGTATTATAAAATCACTACTAATATACACTAAAACCTTATCCGTAGGAAAATTAAATGAGTTTATAAATTGCACAGAATTGTTCAACATTTCTGTATCTCTGACTGCACATAACTTTACATCATCCTCAACTAAACCAACATCACTATTCACCTTACTATTTTCATTTGTGTTGATGACGAAATGAATATTCTCCTTTGTTTCAGTCGAAAACTCTACATGACCATTCTCCTTTGTTTCGGAAAAATCGATTAACAAATTATTTTCAAAAATTTGATCACCAGCGATGCTATTTTTATTGGTTTCCACATCGTGATCATCATGCTCATCCTGTGGCTCTGAAACATTGCTATATAGATTAGTAAATGGAATGGACTGACCCGATTCATCATTTTCATTCTTGTGTTCATTCTCGAACACTTCTATCGGCTCCTTCTTCTCCTCTGCGGGTGTGCACTCCTGGCCGCTGTACTCATCATCATCTTCTCCATCACCATCTTCCATACTGCTTTCTAGGCAGCTTTGCTCGTCCTGTAGTGGGTCTTCTTGTTTTCCACTAAATAATACAGAAGCATCATCATCTACATTTACAAAATTCTCCTGTCCGCTTTCGTCAGACAGATCTTGTGCGATTTCCGCTTCTTGCACCTTATAAATAATTTTGTCTTTGTGACATCTGCACGGAAGCTCTGCTCGTAACACATCACACATGGCATCAAATGAAATATCATCGTTGTACGTGTAATTATACAATGCTAGGGCAGCACCCTGAAGATATGCGCCAAATATCAGCGCCCAATCGCTTTCACGCCATCCATTGAAGGCGGCAACCGTTTTAAACTGGTTTATGAACTCCTCCAGGCATATGCCATTCGTGCCCGTAAAAAATTGAGCCATCTTACTCTCTTTACAAAAAAATCATTAAACCACTTAGCTTTATGCTCCTGGCGACGTTTCTGCGCCTCTTACTCAGCTTGGCATGCGAGCGGTCTCGCTTTTTTTATAATATATATATATTTCGCGAATTTTCGGCGCGGCCACCAATTGTTGAAACGAAACTCAGATGGGAGCTTATTTATTAAAATGAAACTCCTATATGGATTTCATTATTGATATTATTTAGTCTTTTCTCAATATTAATTAAAATTATCACTGCTTCTATATAGGAAAAGACACCATCATAATCTATTTGACACACGCTTGAATGCCCGACTGGAACACGTCATCAAATTATTACCAGCCAGTCATATGAAGGAGGTCTCAGCCTCTACAGTACACGTACACCATCTGTCAAGGAAGAAATTACTCTGAGTCGCTGTTTCCCAATCATCTCAATAGGAAAATCTATTAGTAGCACAAAAAACAAAAAAGGAAGCTTTATGTTCCTTCAAAATTGAGGTGATGGGCCCCTTGGTCACTTTGCCCTACTATGCATACCTAGTTTTGAAATGTAACGCAAGCCTTGCATGTACACGACTGAAATAATTAATTTCCCCCCATGTCCATGTCCATGTCCATGCAGCTGACAATTTTTTTGGAGTTGAAGTGTGAAAACTATTTTTGTTATGAATTTCAGCCGGAATTAAATTATTTGTTCAAACTACTAGAAACACTTGGAAAGCGATTGCCACCTGTCTAAGCCCTCAGGTAACAAAAGCATACAAACATCGAAAAAATAATGAAGTGAACAGCCCAACCTGTACAGCAGTGCTGCCTGCAAGTGATGTCATTGTGCGACCAGATAAGGTTAACATTGACACTCCATCTTCGGTTCTCATTAGTGCGACACCCGCGCGATGACCTGCACTATACGCGACAAGTGGCTGCCGTATAGGTATCTTTACTCTTTGGATACAGATGTAGATTATTATTTTGTGACTTAAATATAATCTGAAGGAGTAAATCTACTCCATTTTGAGAAGAGAATTAGCACTTAAGGTCTTCGAATCCTATTTCCGCCATCGCCTAATTGGCGCTAGATTGTAATTCTGTTGATTATTTTTACCTATTTATACGTACAGTGACGATGAAAAAGCAACAGTCAGAATCTATATTCTGTGCTGCAGCAGACAACAGAAATTTAATTGAATAAGAAGAAGATTGAATAAATTATAAATATATTATTTTTAATTAATTAGAATTTAGAATAAGTTTTAAGCCATCTAAAAACTTACTCTAATCTAGTAAGTATAATAATAATAGGTATAATACGTAAAAACCAAAAAAAAAAAATATATAATACGTAAAATAATACCTAAAAACCCGTAATAATATGCACATTAGATTTCCATTTGTTTACCTCCCACTAGTAAATCTGTACATTTTCATAAAATCAATCCGCGCCTCGTTATTTCACACCGAGCACCAACATCAACACGGCTCTCGCATATTACAAGGAACAGTGACTCAATTCAGATTCTATTATTATCTGCAAACGGCGATCCGACTTGTAAACATTTCCAATTGTAATCTCTGAAATGTATGTATGGAGGATTTAATGAATTACCTACATTAACATTGTTGCGTGTACTAAGATGGCACTTAAGATGCGCTGTATCTAGTCCTTACCTAAAGGAGGTCTGTGTAAGCTTTTCACTTTATGTTTCATTGCTTAAGGGTTGGGCCACATTGATCGACGGCGTTCGTCGGTTTGAAAAAGAGAGCAAAGTATGGACGACGTACGCATCCTTTCGCATCGAAGGCGACGAACGCGCTCTGGCGGCGATCGATGGCGTTCGACGGTTTGTCCATACAAAAAGTACATAAAGAGAGCATGTATGCACCTTTTCAATCGACAAAGTGCGAAAGGCCGTCGATCAATGTGTCCCGACCCTAAATCTATATTATAGGACAAGGTCCATCACAAATGTATTTTTATAAATCAATGGGCCTGAGAACACCCCTGTACCTAAGTGGCAGCGACTGAAACAGATAATTTCAGCTAAGGCTTGACCTACAGCAATCTGATTCAATCCAACCCCGTCATTCCTAGTTCAATTATATTAAACAACAATCTAATTATTATTCAAAGAATATGATAAAACTGCAAGATAGATGTCATATCTTTAACTGGTACGTCTAATGGCAGTAGGTAATAGCTGCGCGTGGGCCGCCTGTGGCCGCAATGCCTCCAATTATGCGCTCAAATATTAAGCTACTAAGTAAAGGAAATCATTTCCATGCTAATGTCGAGAGCGGCTGGAGATCAACCCATAGTTAATACCAAGGTACCAACTACTGTAGCACAAGTAAGTAAACCTATGTAAAGTGATATATTACATCAGTTTCTCAATCATTCCGATCCAGCCTGTCCCTTAATTGCTGCCCTCTCCCGGCGACGGCGACGCCCTAAGCCGAGGTCCGTACCCCACAGGGGGTGCCCACCGTGCCCTTAGCGTGTAGTCGCTTAATTAGTTTTTAAGTGTTTTAAGCCCTGGCTGGAGGCCTTAATTTATTGAGCCATCCACAGGCAATCCCGGTTAAGCAGACGACAACCTCATAGGTTGAACTGGATGTCATTTATAAAAAAACAAAAAACAGTTCCCCAATAGTTGTGCTGTCAGCAAGACGTCAATTAGGAGTCCATTAGAGAAACCTACTTCACCTGTTTCACACCACGCACATCTGAAGGAGACTTTATATACCTATAGGTAAGTATAAGTAGGTAGGTAGGCTTTATGTATAAGTAGGTAAGTAAGTATTCTGAGACTGGTCAGCACGTATTGTTGGTCCCTCTCGGTGAAGCTATGCTTTGCTTATCCAGTGACTAAATCAAAAACCCTTGAGATTTGAAACAACAATATGTAGGTAATACACACATCAAAAGTGTCTAGGGATCAACATATATTTTTGCAATAACTTTTCTCCTGATTGATATTAATTTAAATTTTCTTTAAGGATTCATCAAATAAAGTGTTTTCGTTTGTCACAGTAACGATAAACCAAGTCACCTTTGCATTAATAAAGAAATTTGCCATTTTCCTAATAAAGGGATTTTTGACATTTGAACCACTAACACAAAAGTTCGAAAAAAAGACTGAAATAACAGTTTTCTTTAAAATTTTATTGGGTAACTTAAACAATTAATAATCCGTGTTTCTACCGCGAACACTAACAACACAAGAACATCGGTTTGGCATACTCAAAATGAGTTCATCCAAATCACGCTGTGGAATGGCAGCCCATGTTCGTTGCAACAACAAAAAAAGGTCTTCTTACGACTGGATACCCTCCATATTCGGCAGAGCTCTTCTCTGTAGCATATCCCATGCATGCTCAATCGGGTTCAAGTCTGGCGACTGAGCAGGCCAGGGCAGGACATTGATGTTAGCTGCGGCGAGAGTCTGTCTTACAACTCTTGCGGTGTGCGGTCGTGCATTATCATGCATTAACTGAAATAAGGGACCGATTTGCACTTGTAGAGGAACGATGACGTCTGATACAATCGTCTCAGCATAAATTTGAGCGTTGAGGTTGCCTCTGATCCAAATCAACTCAGTTCTTCCGCCGATCCAAATACCCGCCCATACCATGATGGTTCCACCACTATAAGGATGGACTTCCTGGCAGGATTTTAATCGCTGTTGGCGTCCAGGGGTTCTCCAGTGTCGTATACGTCTTGTATCCGGTCTCATACCAAAACGAGACTCATCAGAAAAGCACACGAAACGCCATTGTTCTTCTGCCCAATTTCTGTGTTCAAGAGCCCATTGATATCGAATCCTACGATTGTGCATTGCTATAGGTGGTACCCGTAGCGGTCTTCGGGAATGAAGGTTCACTTCATGCAAGCGGTTTCTGACTGTTTGGTCGCTAATTAAGTTCCCTGAAGAGTGATGAAGCCTCACGGCTAACATCATGGCGGTTATTGTTGGAGCTCTTCGAGTTAAGATTTGAATGTATCGGTCTTGTCTCCGTGTGGTGCAGCGATACCGTCCTCTATGGCGCTCAGCCACGGTACCAGTGCTTCGGTAACGTGTCCAAAGTCGACTGATAACACTCTGACTTGTATTCAGAGCTAAAGCCACAGTACGTTGCCGGAAACCAGCTTCTATCATTCCCACGGCTCTGAGCATTTCTTCCCTGCTTAAATAAAGTCGCCGCTCCATAATAACGTTGGTTTTAATCAGTAGTAGGGAAACAGTAGCACTAATAATGTCTTCAATGCGTTGTATGTTTTTATAGGGAAAATATTGACAGCTGATTTTCATCTTTTACTCGAATTTGATTCACAGTTCCTGATTCAAATTATGAAATGCACCAAAAAGGATCCATATAAATTTATAAAATCATAAATTTATTACAAAGCCACATCTCAATCTCAAGAAATCCGCATAAAAATGCTTGATCCCTAGACACTTTTGATGTGTGTAGCTTACGATCTACAGAAACAAATTATTGCTACAATGTCAATGGATACTCCATCACTAGTCTAAAACAATCCGACCCTATAATTATAAGATCACTAGCTAAAAAAAATCAATTTGTCAGTTAGAGGCGTGCTTCAAATAACGTGCTATATTCAGCCATAATGCGCTGTGTTGCCAACATTACGGACCAAAGCGCGTGTTTTTATTGTTTGTATTGTAATAATTATGCTGAGCGCACGTGGGAAGCACCCACGGCGCTGTGAATCACATTGTGCACAGATATGGGCAACTTATAAATAATATTGAGCAAAAACAACGACGGATTGATTAGTTGATAATGTGAGGCAGTAAAATGTGCTAATGTTTAGTAATGAGCTGGTGTCTGCACTATATTACTTGTCATATACGCTTGACATCGATAGGTAATTTATGAACTCTGAGTAGGCGACGGGTTAATGTCTTGTTCGTTATGGTCTCAAGAGTCTTGTACTCTTGAACCTGTCATCTCAAGAGCTGTGCTAATATTTCGCGAACAAATTAAGTGAATTTAAGTTCTCTCCTACCTACCTACTAGAATAATATGAGCATTGTTATGTAATAACGTCACACAATAATTTCGCATTCACTTTTACTATGTAAGTGAAATCTAAGACATTCTTTATTTGACTAACCATTAACTATCCGCTTTGGACGCACCATGTACCCAAGTAACACTTTTCATGCCTATAACTTTATAATTATCATTGTGTAAAAATAAATAAGTAAACACTTTCTTTTTCAACGAAGCAGAAACTGAAAGATTTATTATTTAATTAAAATAACTGAAATTCCTTCAAAACAGTTTCGTAATAACGCGTTAATGGTTATGCATTGTTTAATTACCTATGTAGGTATAGCTAAGCTATGCATGCGCAGTTAGTTACATTCATGTCGCAGACTATATTACGATCATCGCTTGCGCAGGTTCACCCACGTTTATCTTACAGCTAATTATTATAAGGATTTTCCTAGCTTTCCATTTATGTAGGTACCTACCTATTATATAAGAATAAGGTTTAGGCATCAACTCCTTTACGAGTACCTACCTACTTACATATAATACGTAGGTATTAATGATTGAGTTACGGGATACTTAAGTAGGTACATGAAAGTTTAAGTACCTGCACACAATTCAATTTCAGGAGGATTTAATCATATAACATACCTACTTAATAACTTAATATACTTATTTTTGAAAAAAGTAACGGTTCGAAAAACTGGGGCACAGATATATACAACGTGTTTTTTTATATCCCATAACTCTAGGGAGTCATTGTACTCATCATTATGAACAACTTTTACTATGGGACCAAACCTAAAATCTCGAAAAAAAAATCTGTTGTTCTCTACATTTTGACGAGTTATACGAACATGAATGTAGGGAACAGCTGATTTTTTTTCGCGTTTTTGAGTTTGTTCCCATAGTAAAAGTTGTTCATAAAGAGTTATGGAATATAAAAAAAAACACGTTGTATAGCTTTACAACGTTCAGGCTATGTCCGAGTGTAGCCCGACTTTTCGGGATTAAAAGCAAGCAAAGCAGGGCTTGAAATAGCGCTACTCTTAGGAACCGGTACTACTGGCCTTGGTGTGATACCGGTACCAGAGTCGTACCTCTACTATTGGTATTTCTTATCACTGACGGTACTGTAGTACCGGTACAAAACAAATATTTCCCTAATTTACAGTGAGAAAACCGGTACAGTAAGTTAGACAAATAACTTGAAGGTGCCAGGTGACGCCAACTGTACGAGGTTTATCGTACAAATATAAGATTTGTTTTACGCGGCTGGTACCTGAATTTGGTACCGCTACCAGTCTGGAACCAGTAGGTACCCAGCAGGTACCAGAAACGGCAAGAACTGCTAAGTACCGACACAGAACCTGCACTTTATTTCTTTCGCCTTTTTTTGCCACTCCGTAGATTCGCCATAAAAAAGCGCCAAAGAGACAGCGAGACTAATTATTTAGACTGAGATCCTATCGCTTACCTCAGTCGCACTTCGCAGAGTAATTGACTATAGGTCAGGCATTATAGATGCATGTTTTCAATGAATATTTTAAGCACAGCTATGTTCTCCGATTTCTGCAAGTTTATTGGCCAGCGGATTATTGCACTAGTTGTGTGTGTACTTCTGATACATGAAAATTGCCATACTTAACTAACCTAAGCGTGTCAAGGTCCGATATGGACAATTTCAGTTGCGTTCGAAGTTCAATGTCCATGCCCACAGGGGGCACTATGGAGTGAAAATTGTGGAATTTTCAAAAGTATTAACTGAACGTACTTATTATATCAAAAGTATTAACTGAACGTACTTATTATATCAAAAGTATTAACTGAACGTACTTATTATATCAAAAGTATTAACTGAACGTACTTATTATATCAAAAGTATTAACTGAACGTACTTATTATATCAAAAGTATTAACTGAACGTACTTATTATATCAAAAGTATTAACTGAACGTACTTATTATATCAAAAGTATTAACTGAACGTACTTATTATATCAAAAGTATTAACTGAACGTACTTATTATATCAAAAGTATTAACTGAACGTACTTATTATATCAAAAGTATTAACTGAACGTACTTATTAACTGAACGTACTTATTTATATCTAAAACTAAATGAGCAAACTTATCCATTATAAGTATAAGTAACTGACTTAGTTCCGAATACGTAAACGAGTACCCAAACAAACTCAACACTCTCCTCTCACACTCGTGACACTCCCGTCTGACACCCGTGACACTCGTCGATAGCGATACTCCCCGATTTTCACTAGATTCATAGCTATCAATCAAATGAGTATCGATGATGTTATGAGTCCAATTTGCTATAGTTAGCACGGTCTCCCACGCAAGCGGAGCCGCGTGCAAAACTCGATAAAAGGCATATTTTGATCACATTTCTTCCGTAGAAGACGTAACAACCTGTCAATATTTACATACCATTACGAGTTTGGAACAAAGCGTCGCTATACATGGCTTTGGACGATGTTTTGTGGTTCCTCGTCCTGTAGAATCCAGTTAATATTTGTAAATTACATATTTTACTGGTACTTAAGTTTTTATTAGTACTTAGATAGTATTTCATCTGATGAAAATTGCCTGTGTAGGAGTTTGCATTAGGTACCTACATGTAAGCTATAGGAACATAATTACCTACACGTCCTTTAACATGCCTATTAATACCTAAGCCATCCCTTAACCTAGTTACTACCAATTACTATGTTCCATTAATTAGGTTAAGGGAACATAGTAATTTCGATGCTCTTAACAGGCATATACCATCCACAAACTGTCAAAATCTCTGTAGAATTGCCTATGGTCATACCAATAAAAGTATAGCCTATGGTCATACCAATAAAAGCGTGAATCGGAACGCAAATGTCACTTTTATAGCCAAAGCTAGTCAACTATGCCAGTCAATCTATCTGTGGTTGTCCGTTTGTTGAGTGTTTTTTGAACAAGTGCCGCGTTTTTTTTAATCATGGCTAAACAACGAAACGTAAGTCGTACAATTTTTTGATATGTTGTAGTTTTTCGAGTTATTCTAATGATTTATTCATACAATTTATATAATTTTTATTTCATTTATACTAATATTATACTTACCTATAGTAAATGTCAATCTCTAGGCGGGCAGTGGGAATATGTTTTCCCACATGTTTTTTTTTAATGTTTTCAGCATTTTTTTTTCAGTTTCAGTGATGCAATATGAAAGCAAGCCTTTATAAGTAAGTAGTTCTCTGGGGCCTGGTAAAGAGTTAATTGGACTGCAGCGTCATAATCTTTCTTGAAATAAACTGAACTTGGTATAGCAGAAGAGACAATGAAAAAATCCTGTGCCTACCTTCTGAAAAATCATACAGATATATGATATGTACCTAGATAAACCAAGAATGCCTTCAAGCCTATTCTCCCAGATTATGTAGTAATACCTGTATCGTAGGTATTCGTACATGTCGAACTAGCGTCGCCGTCGTCAAGTTATGCAAATTGAGTGCAAATCCTTCGAGCCTTTACGATGATTGCACCTCAAGGACTGCGTTATTGCCTTGTTCAGCATAATTGTACGTAGGCTCGCTCAACTAGCCGGCAGTGGGCGGACATGGACGTAAATATGCAGGATTGTAAGTGAAACACTTATAATATTTGCGGTATGGTAATGTTTGAGATGATTAGGTAATAAGTAAGCAAGGAGTTTGAAACAACTTTCTAAGATTACAGAGCGGAACACGCCCAGATAGAGACTGAATTCCCCGAAGGGGGTGACAGAGTTGTTACACCCTCATTTCGCCAGTTAATGTTTAAGACCCATGACACGGGGCACGCCTATATTGCCATCAACCAGGCACAATTCCAGGAGCCAAAAAACCCAAGGAAACACTCTCAAGGAGCTCAGAGCTGGGGATTGAACCCTTTAGGTGATGCACCTTGCATTCTGTTGGTGCCCAACGCCGCTGTCGCAATAACGACTACATGGCAGTCGATATCGATATATCATCAGCGAGTAACATGGGCTATATTTTATTTTTCAAAAAAATTAGAGATGTCTACGAAAATTGCAATACTTACCCAAGGTGTACTTATCAAAAATTTGCCTATAAAGCCATTATTTGGCGTGCGCTGCGAAAACTATTGAAAATACATAAAAAAATAATAAAGTTTATTGCAATTACATACAATGAAAACTCACATGAGTTGGAGATCACCTCGATGCTTGTGTTAGGTGGTATAACAATAATGTATTGTCTAGTACATGTTTATAGTACTCATACCCACAAAAAGTCCGCGAGGCTAATATGCGGCTGATTTTTCAATCGACAGATAATTTTTATTCATGGAATAAAATTGACGTCTGACAGTTTTTATACGGAAGAACTGTCAAAAATTCAAAGTAATTCCTCCGATAAAATTATCTGGCGTTGGAAAAATCAGCCCTAAGTATTATAGTTAATTCACAATAACCGATTTTTGTTTAAATTAGTCAATCAAACCACGTGTGGAATCGAAAGATGATGACATATTCGAATAAAAAACGAAGCAGGCAGGAAATGTGGCTGTGCTTTTAGTATACTGTGGTGTCTTACGACTTCACGCGAACCAAGTCGCGAGCAGTAACTAGTACTGGATACACTCGATACGCTGATACCAATGACAAGGAATTACTTACCTACTTATGTTAGTTGTTTAACTAACATAGGTATCATAAGTAGGTATGCAAAGTGTAAACTAAGCTAACTAGGTATTATTTATTAGAAACTCAGTAAAATGTAATATAATACGAAATAATATAATACTTAAAAATTATGTACAACTGTCAAATAGTAGAAAAGGATAATAATATTTGATATTACCATTTTAATTTATCCGAAACGCAAGGAGATAAACCATATCAGCTAGACGAGGATACACGCACTAAGTATAAACTATAATATTATGCTCAACTAAAAATACCTGATGTCACTACCACAACAGGCGATTTGTTTTTTAACTGCTTTATCATTTTATTTTGTTTATATTTCTCAAACTAGACTTCTCTTCACTGCCTCTTTGCTGCAATGGTCGCAGTCGCGAATGCTGAGTCGAAGGTCCGGGGTTCGATCAGGTCGCGCACTCGCGCAGTGTTGTTATTTCCTTTTATTCCCAGTAGTTCCATATACTTAGCTAGTTCTACATGGAACTATTGCAACCTAAGAAAATGAATGTTTTGTGCCGTTACTTCCATATAATTTTAATTTCGACTTTACAGTTGTTGAGTATTAAATGTAACGTAAGTTTCCCATACTCTCTCTCGCTGGGAGACCATCACCGTACCATTGTACAAGTTCATCTTGCCTGAATGAAAGCCTCTGTGATTGAAATCGCCACCCACCTTTATTTACCCTTTCTTTATGTGTATGTATATACCCATCTTTATGTGTAGATACCCATCTTTATGTAAAGTCCGTCGCGATGATGTACATTAGGTCCGAATCAATGTTCTGGAATACTTAGTTATCATCATAGAGTAAATTTATGAATACTTCAACACTTTTATGATGCTTCGGTAGGACTTAGGATGAATATGGCCAAGACGAAGATTAAATGGCATACATCTTCAGAAATTCAAATCCTTCTTTTAATGTCAGAAATTAAATGTTGGAGGTGGTTGACCAGTATGCTTATTTTGGTCGTTTTCTTTAATTTGGCAAAGAGAATCAACAAACAGAGATATCGGGAAGGATATAGTTTGGGTGCACCGCATTTAGCGAATTGGACGACATTCTGAAATCAGCCAAAATTCCACGATGTCTGAAGTCCCGCCTCTAAAACAAGTGTGTTTTGCCGCACAACGTACTGCTGTAACGTGGACGCTCACACAAGAGGGTGCACTGGACGAGACTGGCACAGAGCCATGGAGTATTCCATGCTTGGCATAAGGCTTATAAACAGAGTCCCAAACTACGAAACCCACATACGTACGAAGGTTTTCGACATAGGAAAACGAGTTATGGAACTCAAATGGTTGGGCAGGACACCTGGCAAGGCGCAGAGATGACAGGTGGAGTAAGGCTGTAACCGAGTGGCGTCCAAGGACCGGGAGACGAAGTCTCGGTCGTCCGGCGGCGAGGTGGGCAGACGACATTGTTACCATCGCGGGTAGTACCTGGATGAGGCTGGCAAGGGGCGGGGGGTGGGGGGACTTGTACATGACTAGAGAGAGCGCCCTATGCTCGGCAGTGAGGCTGCGGATGTGTATGAATGTAATACTAGATATTATGTTTTTACTATTTTCACACTATTCTCCGTCATTTACCTCTTCGGTAAGTTAGTCGCAAATTGAACATCTTAGGCCCGCTTGCACCAGAAATCAATAAATACGCATAAAAAGCATTTAGTAGATGAAATAAAATACTTAGGAGTTATCATAGACCAACACTTTCAGTCTATCAAAAAGTACTCTGTGACCAACACCTTTCATTCAAACCACAGATTAAGGAACTTGTTAGGTAAACGCGTTCGGAAGCAAATCTACATAATGACAATGATACGGGATAGTGCATCAGTGGATGTAAAAAAACTCGATATAGCTCTATGTCAGCCGCTGATACAATATAGCACAATACAATATTGGCACACTTTGGTAAACCATCCATATTGGTGCCCAAGATACAGGCGTGCCTAGTTTGAGGCCAATGTAAAATCTCTTTAAAAAAGTTTTATATTATTTTTATAAAATAATTTAAAACCAACGTCTCGTCTGTTTTTGTCAATCGTTTGAAGATGATAGAGACAGAAAGGTGTTTTAAAATTAAGTTTAGCACATTTAACAAGTTTAGCACTATACGCATTAACCTATTAATGATTGTGAGTCCACTTACGTTTAAATACGCTTCCTTTAGCACTCCGTAGTCCACACATTAGAATCCAACACACCGTGCAATTCCCATGAGAATAATATTCACACAAACACTCAACAGTTTATTACAGCAATATTATCCACTATGCACAGTACTTATGCATACTTAAAACACAAATAAATAAAATTATGACTAAACTCAAGTCTCAAAAAATTAAATTAGAAATTCAAATTCAGCGCGCAAAAAATTACGCGCGTCAGAGACAACGAGAAAAGCACAGAGCAGGCAAAGGCACGCACTCATACTGCCTGGGAGGCTGCAGCGCTTGTGGGTCACCGCCCACCGCTCACAATGAGATCATAAAGCTGTGTCGAATATCATTTACACTTAACTCGGTGCAGCTAACACGTATTGACTCCCTCGCGGTGTATTTACATAATTATGCCAATACCCAGGTACTTTTTGCTAAGTAGGTAGGTAAAATTGGTAGGTTTACCCGTGAGAGTCGATCTCGTGGTAGGTGGTAAACTCATACAATATCGTACCAATTAGGATATTATAACAGATTGGAGATGTAAAAAATAAACATAGTTAACTATGGGCACTTCTGTAGCTCTACATTTACTTATTTTTACATTTGACAAAGAGTCCTCAGGCCTATCGTCTATGACTCAGGCTTAGTATGATGTTTGTATAGACAGCTGACGAGACACAGACAGACAGACCAAGAAACATTAATTGAATTTATTTTTAGCCTAGTTGTCCCACTGCAGGGCAACGGCCAGCTAGTGTGGACCAATCCTGTAGGTGTCAAGCTCGCCCCGCCATCTTCTCCTGGGTCTGCCTCGGTGTCAGCAAGAAACTTATAATATACTTATTATAATAACCTAGCATACCTAATTAATGTGGCTAGGCGACAAGTAGTAGGTATGTACTTGATTTTGAACCAACCAAGCATGCAACGATTATTATCTAAACCTGAATCCGGACTTAGTATTACTAGCAGCCATCTAGAATGTTCAAGTACTTACATTATAAATACTTACAGAATTATGTAAGACTCACCTTGGATGCTGTCATTACTGTTGTCATCCGACGCATTGGCTTTAGATATACGCGCTCTGCGCACAAAGTGTGGCGAAACGGTACAAGACGATTGGCAAATAGCGATCAACCATGGCAGATAGTACCTAGTCATTTCTCTATGGATGATAGCTATATTGTAGGTTAGTTAGGGTAGGTACAACATATATTATAATGAACTAGCTTTTGCCCGCGGCTTCGCTCGCGTTATGTATTATTATTAATTAGGTATATTTTTTGCGGCTTTACTTTTGTTTAGCGTGTGTAAAAACCGCGATTCAGAAAAATGACGTAATTGTACAACGCCATCAACATCAACAACATTCAGAACTAAACATCGTCAACATTTAGAACTAAAAATTATTTTGTTCGTCTTAATTTATTCGTTCCATAGGTACTGATAGTTCAAACAAATACATTTACATCCTCCATCATCCGTTATTTTATCCTCATGGGGGTTGAATTTATCAAAATCCTATTTAAGCGGACGTCTTCATCATAGTAGCTCCAATATTTTAATTTCAGTTCAATCAGTCGAAAATCTAAGATGATTTATACAAACTTTCATCCCCTATTTTATCCCCTTGGGGGTAGAATTTATCAAAATCCATTCTTAGAATAGAATAGAATATTTATTTGCGTAGCGGATGCCTTGGTTTGGGCTGTGCGTTGATAGATCACTATGTCAGTCAGTCAGTCAGTCACCTTTGAGTTTTATATATTTAGATAGATTCTGATGGCATGTGACGTTTTTGTTTTGTAATTACATAGATATGTAAGTAATTATGATTTGCGACTTGGGACCTACTTAAACATAAAGAAAACCCTTTTCTGCAGACGCAACTGTCACAGGTGTGGACTGTGGTGGCGATCATTCTCAGGACTACTCCGATAGTGTGGTACACTACACGTCACATTTTTTTTATATTATTTATTTCAACAGCGAGATAATGTCGTCGTTTCCTACGTATACATGGTGTAAACAATACAGTTCTTCACTCTAATCGTCAAATCTCTGATAGTTAATTTTGATAGCGTTAATATTATCTACTTTTTATACCAAACTTATATTATTGTTTTAAATAATACCTAAGGTTAAAATAAAGTTTTAAATGTCAACTTTTTCTTCTTGAGTTGTTGCGCGAGGCCCCTGCAAGAGCGTGGCCCTGGGCGGTTGCCCTGCTCGTAACCGCCACTCGTAGGCCGCCACTGATGACAAGACCGTCTAGTCCCGACATCCCTCTCTGTCTGCGACAGGAGGGCACGGACGCTCTTGGTGATTTAGCCACATATTACGTCGCTAACTCACTCAAGCCCAATCCGAGCAAAACCCAGTCTTGCATATTTCATCTCCGCAATAGAGAGGCTGGCCGCAAACTTAACATCGTTTGGGGTGGGGTTTCCATCGAGCACAGTAACTCCCTTAAATATCTTGGTGTTACTCTGGACAGGTCTCTAACATTCAGCAAAAACTGCAAGAACATCAAGCAGAAGGTGCACACTCGCAACAGTCTTCTTCGTCGACTGGTCTCATCGAAGTGGGGTGCTTCGCCTGACGTTATGCGGACTACTGGACTGGCGCTGTCTTATTCTGCGGGAGAATTCGCGTGCCCTGTGTGGAGTCGTTCTGCTCATGCAAAGCTGGTGGATACAGCTTTGAATGAAACGTGCCGGATCATCACTGGTTGCCTAAAACCGACCCCGGTACAAATGCTGTATCCACTAGCAGGAATAGCGCCACCAGTGACTCGCAGAGCGGTGGCAAGCTCCAGCGAAAGAGCCAAAATGGTCTCCGACACACGACACCCTTTGCACGACAACATCCTTGTGCCACAAAGGCTGAAAAGCCGAAACAGTTTTTTAAAGTGTGTCGTCCCACTCACTGGCGAACCACCACAAGAAAGACTGAAGCTGTGGCGAGACAGTGTTCCGTTACCCAAACCGTTCGTTCCACCCGCTGAAGACCTCCCACCTGGACATGAGTTACCTTGGGTAACCTGGAAGTCTTTAAACAGACTCCGGACTCAGGTTGGCCGAAGCAAGGAAAACCTGTTCAGGTGGAAATTTATAGACGACTCCGCCTTGGAGTGTAAATGTGGTGCAGTTCCACAAACGATGAGACACTTAATATCGTGCCCTGCGTGTCCTGTCAGCTGCACGTTACAGGAATTGATGGACGCTAGTGATGGCGCCAAACAAGTAGCCGAATTCTGGGCCGAGTACATTTAGATTGCTATCGACACGCTAAGAAGAAGAAAGAGGGCACAGAGTACTCCGGGCACTAAACTAACTGTGAAACTAACATTTTCGTTAACAAAAAAGGGCCCGCTGCTGGCGTTGCCGTTTCTGAGATTTTGCTTAACTCCTACACGTTTGAAGCACAAAATCAAAACCCAACTGTAATTTAGAAGGCACAAAATGAGCATTAAGGCATTGACTGCAGTAATCAGTTGGTCAGCAAAGCCCTAGGTCGAGGGTCCCACCAGGCGTACGTACATCCGTCACTAGTGAAGCCTATACATCCATTGCATCTAGTCACTTATTTGGTGAATTGTGGCACCAAGCCCAAAAAAAAAATTGTTAATTTAATTATTTCCATGTAAGACCACAGGACACTGAGAGACAAACGACCATATACCTAGAGTGGGAAAAACACAAATTGTGTACCTATATAATTTAAATAAAATAGAACCTTAAAATAAGAGTGACATATCACACAAGTTTACGGCCAGTATTGAGCTGTCCTTACACTGTAACTACACATTATCGCCATCGATGACTTCACCTGCGCACGCGCAATGACCATCACCGACCAATCAACCCGCGTTATTACCTACTCCTACATGACATGTAAAAGCTACAGAAGGTTCACAGAGTAATATTATCAGATTCTCGCCACTCTCTTCGGGCTTGTCTATATTAGAAAGAGGTGGTAATAGCTGTGCTTAGTGCTAAGTCCATCATAGTGATTATATAATTATACTGTAAGAAATAAAATTGCTTGTTCTTTATCGTGTAGGTACCTTCAAGTTTATGGAATACGGATTAAAAATGTTGATGTATGTTTTATGTTTTTAACGAAATTTTCTCGATACAAAAAAACCACTCATATCACTCTAGGAGCTACTTTCCGTTCCTTCCTCGTGGTCAAACTTAATGGTCAAACTGATTTGACCACGAGGAATTCTGTTCCGGATGGTCAAACTACTTAGTTTAACGAAAAATATCCACCCTTTGTTATAGTTCGTAAATATACTTGTACAGTCATTAACAAAAATAATTATCTTAGTTTATTTAAAAAGTACCCAACACATATATCGCCATGCATTAATTGCAGCTGACACTTCATTATGAAATCATCTCGACATATTATTTGGTCTTGGCGGCGGAGAGATACTTTTTCATTAGAAGATTTTTCTTTTTGTATTAAGGTTTCAAGTAAACGAGCAACTGTAATTGGATTATGACGTTTCATGGATTTGTTTAGTTGGCCGTTCCAACTTTCGACCACATTGTTTGTGCGATGTCTCTGGCCATAAACAGTCCATTGTTTTCGGAATGTTTTATTCTTAAGCCACGTTGTTTCAAAATATTTAAGAAATTTTTGAGTTTTGGTAGTATTGGGAGTATTAGTATCAGTATTTATATACTCCCATCCTTCTTCAATTTTATTTTCGGGTAATAAAGCGAGTGCTGCACCCAATCCCACTACTCTCCTGTCATCTTTAGATTTAATTTTCATTTGCTTTGCCTTTCGCCATTGGCTATTTGAAAAATGATAAAAACATTTTACAATTTGGATGTCCGGGAAAATTGTTATTAATGCATTGCTTGCAGCTAATTCAAAATCTAAATGGGAAATTTTTGGTGACCAATCCTTCAATCTTGACTTTATCATTGAAAATAAAATAAAATATGATTCTTCTTTTTTGTCTGTCATCAAAACATACGCCACAGGAACCGCATTTGTGGTTGTGATGGATTTTGTCAAATTGACATGGATACAGTATAATTGGCTAAACGGAATTGGACAACTAAAGAATGTTCCGTCACCGAAAAACTCATCGGATTTTTCTATTATTGCCATGTTCTTTTTGGAGCAGAAAACCATAATGCGACATTTTTCAGTATTATAATCAGCGAAAAGAAAGGACTGATATTTATCTGGAATATTTACTTGTGTGAAATCGTTAAAGCAAGTTTTTTGCCTGTTGCTATATAAAACCGTTTTGACGCTATCAAATGATGGAATTTTATGTTCAATATTCTCGTCTCGTTTTTCTAGCGACGTTTTCATATCTTGAAACGCCTCTGGGATGGGGACATCATTGTCTTTAACTTTTTGTTTTAATTCGTCAATAGCAATATCAACTTCATTTTTATGGTAATCGGCGTTACATGAGTGGTCATTATATTTCACCACATTGTCATCCTAAACAAAAAAAAAAATTATATGGTTAAAATAATAGGTACCTACCTATGTAATAATATGTAATTAAAAACGATATATAAATATGTTTTAATTATGAGCATACCTTCAGAGTAATTGAGCCCCGACATTTTGAGATGACTGCAAGTCCAGAAAATGTTTCCATTTCTGTACGTACGCAATTTGTAGTACTGCCGACCCTTGAAAAGCAGTACCCTTCCCCCTTTACGATGAATGTATTTTATATTTAAATCTATATTTTATTTAAATAATTACAAAATGCAAATCGCAATAAAACAGCAAAGAACAGGATAATAATTTGAGTGGTGATGATGTGTCATCAAATTGAAATAATGTTTTATTTATAATTTGTACAATAAGACTACAATGTATACAGCTTGATAAAAAGTTTAAATAGCCACTCAGTTTGACTATCCGGAACAGAATTCCTCGTGGTCAAATCAGTTTGACCATTAAGTTTGACTACGAGGAAGGAAATTATTTTTGTTAATGACTGTACAAGTACAAGTACATTTACAAAGGGTGGATATTTTTCGTTAAACTAAGTAGTTTGACTATCCGGAACAGAATTCCTCGTGGTCAAATCAGTTTGACCATTAAGTTTGACCACGAGGAAGGAACGCTACTTTCCTGCTAGGGTAACGTACACGGTAGAAGGTAGATACATCAGAAATTGTGAAAAATGTTGTACTAAAATTTGACGAATCAGTCGTCCCTGTAAGCATTTTTTACAATCCTTAAGGAAAACGTTGAGTAGGGTTTTCTTTTTACCTTTTGTTGGCAGACTAATTTTTATTCTAGATGCATCGTCTTCACATATAATTATATAATTAATGTATACAAAACTTGTAAAACATTTTAAAAGAGTAACGGTGGAGTTTCTTGCCCATTCTTCTCCATACGAAAACTACCTTTTGGAATGAAAAAAAATCATGCTGGACCAGATGTTGTCACATTTTTACTCAAATGGGATAGTCGCCAGTTTGGTTTCACGAAAGGTAGGTCGACGACGGACGCGGGAGCAAAACTCATCAGTCACATTTTGGAATCCTGGGAGAAGTCCCAGGATGCAATTGGCATTTTCTGTGACCTCTCAAAAGCGTTTGACTGCGTTGACCATAATACACTGCTCTGTAAATTATACCATTACGGAATTCGTGGACAAGCTGCTGATCTTGTTCTTTCCTACCTATCAAAACGGCAGCAAAAAGTAAACGTTAACGGGGCGACGTCATCGGGGTCTCTAGTTAAGATGGGCGTGCCTCAAGGCTCAATTCTTGGCCCTTTCTTATTTCTAGTATATATTAATGACCTTCCTTACATGATGGCTAACTTATCGGATATCATTTTATTCGCTGATGACACTTCCCTTATTTTTAAAATAGATAGAAAAGATACGGATGTCTTACATGTCAACGATAGTCTGGCTGTTCTTTCGAAATGGTTTGCAGCTAATAATCTTTTACTTAATGTGAACAAAACTAAATGTCTTAAGTTATCATTACCAAATGTACCTCAAGTGGATCTGAATTTAAAATTTGATGGCAAAAAACTAGATGCTATTACGGAAACTGTATTTCTGGGAATTACTTTAGATTCAAAATTACAATGGGGCGCACACATTAGAGCTCTTTCAGGTAGATTAAGTTCAGCTGCATATGCAGTAAGAAAAATAAGGCAGTTGACAGATATAGCCACAGCTAGGTTAGTACACTTTGCATATTTCCACAGTATTATGTCTTATGGTGTTCTGCTGTGGGGATCGGCAGCTGACGTAGATTCAATTTTCATTTTACAAAAGAGGGCAATCCGCGCAATATATAAAATGGGTCCTCGCGAGTCTCTTAGAAACAAATTTAAAGAAATTGATATACTAACTCTGCCTTCTCTTTACATTTTAGAAAGTATTTTGTATGTTCGAAAAAACTTAGGACTTTTCAAAATAAGAAGCGATTTCCATAATATAAATACACGCAGTAAAAATGAAATTGTGATACCTAAATTTAGACTAACTAAAACTAGCAAGTCATTTCTTGTAAACAGCATCCGTTTTTATAACAAGTTGCCAAAGTCGGTTACAGAACTTAGCGATGGAAAGTTCAAAACCCTCATCAAACGAGTCCTTATCAAAAAAGCATATTATAAGATTAAAGACTACGTTGAAGACAAGGTAGTTTGGCAATAATTCCTTCTGCACATGTGGCTTCCCTGGCACCTCTTTGACGGCATAAGTTCTACGTAAATGTCTATTAACTGCTCTCAAATTACGATGTTTATTTTTTATTTGTACATACTTCTATGACATAATCTTTTTATTATTTGACATTATATACAGACAATTTTAATTTTTCACCTCTTTCTTAGTTGAAATGGCAATCATATCTCTTGGTTTTAGTAGATTTTTATATTTTGTTTATCCTTTTGATACATCCTTATTTTGTAAATGTGAGGACTTTGTAAGCCTTGTAGACTAGATCTGTAGACCATTTTTTATTTTATCAAGTACCTGGTACTTGTTGTCAGGCCTACGCTGTCCTCCCATACCTACTGTAACTCGAAAACATTGTAAAAGCCAATTATTTTTAAAAGAGTAACCATGGAGTTTCTTGCCGGTTCTTCTCCATAGGAAACGACCAATTGGAACCGTGCACCTAGCTTCTGACGTTTCATAAGTGCCCATGTTGGTTTATGTGAAATAAAAATATTTTGATTGATTGATTGATTGATTGAATGGGCGACTAGAATCAATTCGTTTTACTATAATTTTTGACGTTCAAAAGTGCCTTTAGTGTGCCTAATTAAAATAAATGATTTGACTTTGACTTTGATTAAATATAGTTCAAAATAATGATGTCTCAGTTGGGACGATCGACAAAAAACAAGATTTTCATTTTCTCTTGAACCAGTATGATTTCAATCCAGATTTTTGTTTCACAAATTTTCCCAGAAGCATAATTTGCAATAAACATGATAATTATTCATACTTTTTCAGTATTAGGTCGTGTTTTACAAGATCACTCAATTGAAAATTGTCCACTCTGAGTGATCCATATAAACCGTTATAAATCTTAAACGTGGCTTTGAAACGAATCGAAATTTTGTTTAGCAGCTTTCACAAATCCTTCACAATTAATTAAAATGCAAATTATAAACACATAGGCAGTATATTCTTGGATACGCGTTATGGCTTTTTCTTCAGTTGTCCAGATTGAGAGATCCAGTTAATGAGTTTTAACTTTCTTTGTTTAGGTTTCACAAATTTTATACCTTACCATGAAGTTTTCACAATTATTTCCTAAATCCTCTTATAATTTGGTTGGGATTAGAAGAGTTTTTCGAAAAGATCTCTCAATCGACACGCACACACGCCAAAGTATTCAGAGTTCGGCCCGCCATAAGAAATAAAAATTGAGGGTAGATTTCGTTGGCCAGGGTAAAATATTTAAGGAGCCTACACTATATCATAAATAAAACCAGTTCTTGGGTTAGTAAATATGTATATGATATAGGTTACTAAGGTATAATAAATAACTAGAATATTTAGGGAAACGTCAAAGGTACAAGAATAATTTTGTCAAAGCTGAAAACTATTGGTACAGCGCCATCTCCGAGCTGAACGTAAAACGACAATAGAATTGCTCATAGCGCCATCTCTTGAGAACTCGAAGAACTTTTAAGAGTTATTGTCGGGTTCATTGGCACCGTTGGTTGGCATGTATTCGAAGAGAAGAGCCTTCTTGTCGTAGCCACAGCGGAACAGGTTCCACGCGAGGTCTTCAGGCGTGTCCCCTGTCTGTTCAGAGCAGCTCTCCAAAGCCTAGGGAAAAACCAAAAGTGTACGACTCATAATGCTCATTTGGATCGTATAAAAACCATAGATATAGATATTAATAGTTAAGTTTTTTATTACCTACTTAAATATAATTAATTTGAATAACAGAACCATTTTCAATGTGGTAGGGGAGCCCAGAGGGTTTTTGAGCAAGCATATTCAGGGTGAAAAGTTGATAGCTGAATAGGTGTGGCATGAGGTGAGAAAAAATATATTTAAAAAGTTTCTGATAAGAACCCCGTGGTAAGGAGTCCACTATCAGATTTAAAAAAAGAAAGTGATTTTCAGAAGTATTGATTTTGGCATGATTGTGTGTGACATAACCCATAATGACGTCTTACTTAATTAGGCAAATCTGATGAAGAAATTGTGGGCTTTCCATCGATCACTAATAATAGTGATCGATGAGGCTTTCCCTAAATCTGACGACTTTGAAAACTTAGATTTGGAAAATTTTTAAAAGGATATTCAGGGCGAAGAAAAGTTACTTCTATGCAAGTGTTACATTTCCTGATAGTGAATATCTGATCGCTTGATGGAGCCTTTTAGCAAATAAGTATTATGAGGAAATTTCATCAATCCAGAAAATATCAGATTTGTCAATTTAAGTCATTGGGTTAGGCCACACCCGATCATGCCAAAATCAAGGCCTCTGAAGATCACTTCACTTTTGGCCCTTTTTTGACATCTGAAAGTGGACTCCTGACCACGGGGCTCCTATCAAAGCTTTTTAAATATATTTTCAGTATTCTCTCCTCATGCCACACCTATTCAGCAATCAACTTTTCACCCTGAATATGCTTGCTCAAAAACCCTCTGGGCTCTACCAATAGAGTTCCTCTTATGGGTGAAACGAAATTACTCGATATTTGTGCAACGTTTTCAGGTTTCACACTTGATTGACTTATACGGTGTACATAATAAAGAGTATTCTATTCTATTGACGGGATTTTTTTTAGAAATATTTTCATGTTTTTTTCGTTTCTACTAAGTAAGTACATTAAACCAGTTTTTGAAAAGTACACAATCTCCATTATAAATTATCTATACAATGGTATATAAAGTAGGTTCTGTGTACTAGCCGGAGTTTATCAATAGAAACAGTTGCAGAAAGGAGGCAAACATTTCTTTTCGTTCGTAAAGCGCTCTCTAATGCTGCGCATTATGAGCCGTGTAATTAATTTAAATCGTGCCCTGATAGACGCCATTGCATCTGCCAGATAAATGTAAAAATACATAGGTAAGTTCTCCGACATATTAGGTAAACGAAATATATCCAGGGAGGTGGAAAAAAGCATCGAACCGAGGGCGTCCGAGGGAGTTGCTCAAGTTTTGGAATGCTACCGTCAGAAGTATGAGTTCGACTATGTTTCAAATGGGCACTTTGAAATCCAATCCAAAGCTACCTGAGCTGGAGTTCACAAAGCCTGTATTCAATGAAGAAAACTACAAATCCTTCAAAAACCGAAACTGTCTAAAAATTGCCGGTAACCGATAGGATTTTAGGAGGCATCGTAGGGGTAGCTAAGGAAAACAGACCGAACGTTGTGCTGTATGTAAAGATAGGTAGGTAACACTTAACAGCTCTAACCTTGGTAGCATTTTTAGCGTCAGGCCGGGCCGCCATCTTGCCGAGCACCGCCGCTTTCTGCAGCTTACCGTCCTTGGACACGAGCTTGCACTTGAGCAGCACGCAGTACACGTGGCGCCGCAGCGCGGGCTCGTCCAGCAGCTCGCCCGCCAGCAGCGCCTCCACCAGGCGCGGCGCCACGTGCGACATCGCCACGCACGCGTCCGAGTGCGCGCGGAACATCGCCTTCTCCTCCTTACCCAGCATCTGGAGTCAAATGTTCTATGGTACTGGAAGGCAAACAAGCCGACAGCCCTTCTGAGGGGCCATTCCCAAGAACGTTCGCATTCTAATCTCAGTGTCAATCTGTCAAAAATGTATCATTTATTTATTAATAACCAACTTATATTAACAGTTTGCACCACACGCACGAGTTACTGACTTTCATTGTCGCTGACATGAAATTGCGACTAAGTAGATTTTGAATGTTTTTTAAATATTTCTGTTTTTTTTGTATCGGCAACCTAAGTATAGCACTGCTATCCACCACAACCCTTAAAAATCCCAGAATGCCTGTAGTTTTTACACAAAAATCAATCAGAATTAATTTTTTCCTTAAAATTTTCAAAGTACCTACTTTTAGTCATTGTGGCTTTTCCACTTTCAGTCATCGTGGTGTAAAAAAAGTATGGACACTATTACAGCAAATTAAAAAAAAAAATGGCTACTAACCAAGATTACAAAATGATATAATACTTTAGGAAAAGCTCCTAGTCACAAAAAAAAAATTGCGTAGGTACTATTTCTAAACAAGAACCAAATTTCATAAATTTTTGTTATTGATACTCGATTATAGACCGCGTGCAAGTGCTAGGCCTGAGGTATGTGAGCGGTGGGAGGAGGGAAGTAGACAAAGACCAAACTAACTCAGTCGAGCAGTCTGCCAATCTTGTCAATGGCGCCATAGCCTCATAGCACTCGCGCGCGGACTATATAGGTTTTTTGTTGTAAATTCTTGGAATTTGAATGTGACATGAGCATAGTCATTAAAATTTAGAAGTTAGAGAAAGATAGATAGACAGAGATTATACTTTAGAGAGAGATAGATAGATAATTATATTCGTTGTTAAATAACAATAGGGCAGGTACTGCAGGTAGAGAAGTTGCTGTTCTCAGCAAGTCAGTACGCTCGCTCTGCTCCTTTGTTTACTGTGCACCGTTCCGTATTCAATTGACGTGGCTCTCGTAGTACTAACGACTTTTGGCGTGGCTTTTTGGACTGGATTAAGTGATCTGCAAACTGAACTGACCTGGCATTATTTTGGACTGTGATTGTGTGTGTTTGTGAATTCCAATTAAAAAACGCTAAGCGTTTGTCATGCCGCTTCCATACACATCGTTGGAATAAGCTAATATGCACCTAATTTATGGAGAATGCCGATGCAATGCTAGCGCTGCTAGCAGATTGTATCGAGAAAGGTACCCAAATGCTCAAAGATACACGGATTTTAGTAGGTATTATATTATCTGTGACGGATTATCGAGTAAGTATTTATTATGTGCATAAAGCGTTTTCGGAGGGTCGTTTACCATCTGACAGGAGAAACGCTGGAAGAACTAGATCGGAACGCGATGAAGAAGTTCTCAATGAAATAGAAAATGATTCAACTGCCTCGGTACGTGCCATAGAAGCAGCTACGGGAATCCCAAAAAGTACTGCACATCGAATTCTAAAATGTCACAGGCTTCACCCATATCACTACAGGCGTGTGCAGACGTTATTACCGCGGGACCATCCACTACGGCTCGCATTTTGCCGTGTGATGCTGCAAAAGCCCAGGGAAGATCCCCAATTCTTAGATAAAGTTCTATGGTCGGATGAAACAACCTGCAAGAAAGATGGCTATTTAAATCTTCACAACCAAGTGATTGGGCCCTTTGAGTTAAGAGATGGCAATAGTTATTTGAACTTTTTACAAAATGACTTGCCAGAATCATTAGAAAACGTGCCCAGAAGTGATTTACAAAACATGTGGATTCAAAATGATGGTTGCCCAGCTCACTATACCCGTCCTGTGCCAAGAGTATCCAGGGCGTTTGATCGGGCGACTTGATCCTATCTTATGGCCACCCCGTTCACCCGATCTAAACCCCCTGGACATCTTCTATTGGGATTGTCTTAAAGACAGGGTCTACTCTAAGCCCATTGCAACACTGGACGAGCTTCGCCAAAAAATCAATCACGCTGCAGATCATTCAATGGTAGAAGATATGCGCGACGAATAAAACGATATTTTTTAAGGCGATGTTGTGCTTGTATTAATGTAGCAAACAATTTGAACATTTACTGTAATGTTTTTAATGCAATAAATTAATAAAATAATGTAAAATTGTATAGTACCATTTGTTTTGATTCATTCAACATTTTTCAACAACAAAATAGTAGATTGTACAACTAGTGCATAAAAGAAGCCATTTTACCCCGAGATGTTTATATCCACCCGAGCCGCAGGTCACTCTACTTTTCACTTCGATTGCGAGAAAATGAAACAGGCATAAAGTATAATAAAGTAAAAAAAATAAGTATAAGTAAGTATACATATTTAATCAAAAATGTTGAAAAGTATAGCTAATTCCCGCCAACAAGTTTTTTTTTTTATTTTCAACATTCGAAAGGGGTCCGTGGCTAAATAATAACAGCCGCACAGGTCGATCGATCAGGTTAAGCTACGCTTGCCGCGGTTGGTCTGTGGATGGGTGACCATCTTTACATACTGAGACCCCTCCGTGCCTCGGAAAGCACGTTAAGCCGTTGGTCCCGGCTGTCATTCGTGGATCTTTGACAGTCGTTACGGGTAGTCACTAGTCAGAAGCCCGAAAGTCTGACAACCAGTCTTACCATGGGGTATCGTATTACCCAGTAACTGGGTTGTGGAGGTCAGATAAGCAGTCGCTCCATGTAAAATACTGATATTCAGCTGCATCCGGTTAGACTGGAAGCCGACCCCAACATAGTTGGGAAAAGGCTAGGCAGATGATGTGTCATTCGACTTGGGTACTTCATACTGCCAAGTCATAAAAACGTTTCTTTGCGTTTATAATAAATGACAAGTATTTTATCTGATTTTATTAAATTAACGATAGAAAAAAGTGGTATAAATTAAAGAAAATTAAATATATCACGACTTTAATCTGTGAAGTTTTATTGTGCGTGTTGCTGTTGGGCCTGATTATCTTAGTCTTACAAAAAAAAAAAATACTTTATGCACTAGAACATAAAAAGCGATTTTATGTCGCCTAAGCACAACATAAAGACGAACTTTTAGAGCATGAGAAGTGAAAAACCTATTTTGGGCACATACTCGTAGTAAAAGTGATTACTATCAACAACAACAAATTATGTTTGGTTCGTGTTTAGAAATAGTAAGCAATTTTTTTGTGGCTATTTTTCCTAGAGTAGGTATTATACCATTTTGAAATCTTGGTTAGTGGCGTCAATTTTTAAAAAAAACTTGCCATAGTAGTGTCCATACATTTTTTTTACACCACGATGACTGAAAGTAAAAAACTGAAAATTTTAAGGAAAAAAATTATTTTGATTGATTTTTGTGTAAAAACTACCTGACAGGCATTCTTGGATCTTTAAGGGTTGTGGTGGATAGCAGTGCTACATAAGATGCCGGTACAAAAAAAAAATATTTGAAAAATTGTGGTCATGGTAGATACAATTTTCAAAGGATTTCAGTGTATTTTCCAAAAAAAAATTGATATTCTTTTTTCATTATTTTTTCTCGAGTCATGAGCAGGTCCACCATCTGGTGCCCGCTTATCGCTGAATTTTGGGACACGTTGCACATATAAACATCCGAATTGAGAACCTCCTCCTTTTTTGAATTCGGTTAAAAACAGACAATATATTATAGAAGTATCTACTTACTATACAATTCTTGCATCCTGTGGTAGCCTGAAACAAAAACATTGAATTAATTTCCAAAAATAGGTAGGTATATAGTCTCTAATGCATTATGCACCATTGTGAAGAAAAGTACCTAATCAGCATCTAGTAACTTGGATTACATTTCGCTGAGCAAATTCATTAGGTAGGTATTTGGTTTTCAATATCGGGCCTTCTTTGTCATTCGCATTTAATTATCACTAACAATGGCTCCCCAGAATTCGTAAACCGAACTGAACTGAGATTAATGTCAAGGTTTTAGTCAGCGGTAGTCTATCTGCTGCTATATTAAGAAAAAAACCGCAAATGAACCATCTTCCAGTCGTCACAGCATTACAACTCAACGGTATGTGTATGTCATATACTAGGGTCTAGGCGCTTCCAAAAACTTAAATCACTACATGAAAACGATTCACAGACACTCGCTAACAGTTCCCGTACTCTTAGAACAGTCCACAGCACATAGATCCTACCTGGTTGGTGATGGCGACTAGCGCGAGCAGCGCTAGCGCGCGCGGGTAACTCATGAGCGGGTCCGGTGAACTGCGCAGTGGCACGTGAAGCAACACATGAGCCAGCGGCATCCGACGCAACGCTTCCAGTTCCACTCGCGCGTATAATTGTCCGGGCCCCCCTTTATTGCACCCTGCCCCACCTCCAACTCGTCGTCCTCGTCGAACGTCATACGGCCTCGCTACCACGGAACACAACGATAGCGATACGCGATTTGCTGTGGGAAGCATTTGAAAAGGTTTAACTTAATGGTGGAAGAATTTGGAGATGGAATATGTCGGACAGTCAGTTTCTCAAGCAACTTCCTAAAGAGAAGTAGACTGATTGGTTAAAGCCACTCACTCATGAGAAACCTTCATTTTTTTAACATGTTACAGCAACATGTTTTTGTATTGCAAGAAACACGATGTTCCCCATCCAGTATTGCTGGCAACAAGCCTCGTGTTCATTGCAAAAAGTAAAATTGTTTTGTGGAACAGTTTGTCTGGACTTATGTGCGTCTCCTACAAACTTGTCGAATCCGCAATAACGGCGTTTTAACGAATGTATGCCTGTCACATAACTATTACTAGCTAGGTGGTAACTACTAGTTAGGTGGTGAGTAGATGTTGCGGTACGGTCTCGTGATAAGTTAGGTGGTGAGTAGATGTTGCGGTACGGTCTCGTGATAAGTTAGGTGGTGAGTAGATGTTGCGGTACGGTCTCGTGATAAGTTAGGTGGTGAGTAGATGTTGCGGTACGGTCTCGTGATAAGTAAGTTAGGTGGTGAGTAGATGTTGCGGTACGGTCTCGTGATAAGTTAGGTGGTGAGTAGATGTTGCGGTACGGTCTCGGTGATAAGTTGCGATTGTTGTGAATTAGGTTTGTCGGTGCCGTTGGTGGAAATAAGTGATACGACAGACATTACTGAACTAGGCAAAAGTAGAGTTTATGGCTTCAAAGTTAACCTTACCAAAAATCTTAGAATAACTGATGGCCAACCCTCTTCTTCTGTTTCGTGAGATTAAAATTGTAGGTAACATTATCATTATCATAGGATTTTAGCTGAAAAATAAAAGCAGTAATAATCTAATTAAAGCCACGACGCATACCGCAGTAGGAGGCTCAATAATTATGAAAATAACGAAACCATACGACAGTTTGTTTAGTAAACAGACGACGGACGCAGTGTCACAACATTGCCGACCACTCGCCAAATATTCCACGCCATTGTTTCCACGCATATTTAATTCACAAATAACTGATGCTTCAGTGTTAATACAACAAACAGTCGGTGGATGTTGTGAGAACAGTTTCTTTCGCGTTAGCAAAGATGGGGGAGCTATTCATTTCATTCGTTTCCTTTTTAAGACGTCGTCGGTAGGTAGTTTGTGCTCAGTTTTTTGCTATCAGGAGGGCTAACTGCATATATTAATATATGTACTGACGGCTAACTGTGAGGTCTCTCATCGGCTCTCACGACATCCTAGCCTATCTATAGGCCCTACAGGCTACAGCTGAAGAACATTATCGCGGAGAATGTTGTATAATTTATGTTAACCAACTAATTTCCCTCACTTTACATACATATAAACTTACCTTACAGGTTGAATAAGCTAATGATAAAATAATCATTTGGAATTTATTTAAAGATTTGGTAGAAGAGATAATCAAATAAGTACTTCCAGGAATTTGAAACATGTCTATACAGCGATTCTCTTTTTCTTCATGTTGGTTTTTGAATATATTCTGAAAATGTAATACAGTGTGTTAGCGAAAATAGAATTATGAAATAACCACCATCATACTCTTAGAGCACCTCCTAGGTACTCAATCTTTTAAAAGATGAGAAACTTCAACAACTTGTGTAAAAGACACAGAAGTTCGGGAAAAGCCGTATGTTGTATTCCCATACACACCTACGCTATGTAGGTAGGTGCCCAACGATGCATGTCCTGTGCGACAGCTTCTAGGTCGTGGAACCATTGACTGTGGTTAAGATAATGCTAAGCCTTTTGCCTTAAACTATAATGCTCTAATCTAGACGACTTCGGTTTTATCTTCGTGCAGTTTTATATAGTGTATATCCTGTAACCCGTCGTCGGCCCATAACTTAAGTATACGCCTCCCCTAAGCATCGCTGCAATGACCGCTCTTGCGCTGTCCACATCCCCACAGCACTTCTTAAGGGCGTTCGCTACGTTAAGCGTGCGCACGCGGCGGGTGCCCGCCTCGCGTGTTTGTATTGAAAGATATTATGAGCAGCGCTCACTGGCGCGGACGCGTGCGACAGGTTCGTTTTGTACACGCAGTGGCGCCCGGTCCGGGCGCCGAACGCCCTAAGACCGGCTCGATCTACCCTGTTTGTGCTGTTCGCTTTGTATACCCTACCTACAATATTGTTATCATCATTTAGCTGTGTGATGTAACTACTAAAGGTACCTGCGGCACTGTATGACGGTACCAGTGGCATAGTTAAAAGTTATAAAAAATAGCTTATCTCAATAAATTAATTATAGTTTCAGCAGTAAATATTTTTTTTTATCACATCTATTCAAAAAGAGCTAGTGTATCCTTCGTAAACAGGGACTAAAATAGCTCTTTAATCCCTAGGGACTAAAAGTGATTTGAATTTGGAATGTGGATATTACTTATATTGTTAGTAAAAGTTCCAATCATCAAAGATTTCAAACACGAACATTGTATGAACAAGGCTGTACGCTGTCCGACAAAGTAAAATGCGCGAGAGCCAAATTAAAAAAAGTTTGTGAAAAAATAAAAAAAAACGCGCGAAAAGCATTATGTCTTCGTTTGTAATTGTTAACTCAAATTAGGATGTCACTTAGTTTTATAAATGTATTCCTCAAGTAATTGAATGTAAATAAATAAACGTACTTACTATTTATTCATAAGTTGCGCTTACTTATTTTTTCTTAGAGGGTGATAAAAAGTGGTGTCCACCTCGGGAGCAACACTATTTTAAGCTCGAGTGACGTACAGACGCCAGCACATCGACCTACTACAATCTGTCAGATTTCTGTAATAGATTTTCAACTTTATCGCTAAAGCATAGGGTTCAATGTTGATTGGGAAAATTTGACAGCTAGGTGTAGGTTGATGTGCTGGCGTCTGTACTTAACATTCTCGCCTTCAAAATATTTGTTTGCTCCCTTGGCAAACAATTTACTAGTTCAACACACTTGCTCGTAAAGTAGCTCTTAATGAACCGCTTTTATGTCCATAATGCAGTGTATTAAACACGCGTGCTTTTTACTTTATGTTACCGCACTCACAGATATTTATTTACTAGTCGGAGACGTGCGTTTTTTTTATTTCATCAAAGAGACTTCATGCCAAAAGGAATCTGCGGGCCATATTTCAATATTTTTTTAATAGTCCTTGGTCCCAAAATTAACTAATAACTGAACTAATGTATGTATATTTCTCTATGCAAATAGTAATTTCTAATTCCATACTACACACACTACGATCATTTCCCGCCTCAATACTTTCTTTACTTTGTACAAATAATGTTTCGTCATTGTATTTAGCTCATTATTCTATCCGTTTTAAATACTGATCCTATAGATTATTATCATCCCGTTATAATTAATTCGAACAATAATATTTTCGTTTCCCTAGCTAGGACTTTGTTTCTCTTTGTAATAAATAACAAAACGCGACATTGGCTGAATGCTCAACCCGTGCGAAGCCAAAAGAAAAAAAAACACTAAAAAACTATTTTGTATTTATTCTATTTTTTATATAGGCTGTTTAGCCGTTTTACCAGTGCCTTTATTTACACATGCGCGCGCGCGGAAGAACAAAACCAGCGCGCCATTTTCCATAAAAGTTAATAACAATACAAGTCAGTTTTTTTCCTCGCAAGTGTGTTGAAAAACGTCGTATGAAACGCGTGTGCATCTCGCCTACGGCTCGCGCAAAGCCTTGCATGCAATGATCAAAATAACACACATAATGTACCCCTACAACAATGTAGAACGATATCTGATTTGCCTCCTCACAACCAACGCGATCGTCGCGTTCATTTTGTTCGGTAAACACAAACGCGTCGACAGAGGGCGTCCACCGGATTCCGAACAAATGAGTGACATATGGACGCGACAATCGCGTATTCGCGCGAACGATCTATTTCGTTAGGACTCGGGGTCATACAGTGCCGCCATTGCCGCCGTAGTAGGTAAGATACACGTACATGGAGGTTCTGTCGAGGCGGTCAGTTCGGAGCGAGGGGATGCGGTGCATGCAGACGGTAGAGGGCGGGCGCGGGCGGCGCGAGGGGCAGGCGCGCTGCAGCACGCAGGGCGCCAGCCCCAGCGCCAGCGCCACCGTCGCCAGCAGCGGCATCAGCATGCCGCGTGCCAGGCTCTGGGACAGACCAACCTGGGACCACTCAAGCGACCGCTGAACTCAACGAAACTCGACAAGTACGCGGGAGTAGATTAAACCCGGTTTTCTAATTGAGAATTTGAAGTTGAGAAGTTAGCAAACTACTAGTCTTAAAATTTCTTAGGTTTTTTTACACGAGTGAATTTTGTTTTTTTTTTTGCTGCAATATTTTTACTACATAAAAATTATCTATCTTCCAATAGGACAGCAACCCGACACCACCTGAGAGATCAGGCGCAGGACTAACGTGTTGTGACGCATACTGTCGATATGAAGCCTCCAAAATTAATGATGTCGAATGTTTACGTCATCATCCTGTTGGCACCTTCAAAGCATCAGCACCAACTAAACTCGTAAGCTGTCTGTTCGGGAGTGATATGAGGATTCGAATGACGTTATTGCGACTCACGCTATTTCGAAAAAAATTAAGAGTGGTACGCCAGTTCGAAAACACATTAAGTCGAAAACCGCTATATCGAATGACATTGTCGCGAACACGCTGATTCGAAAAACTGTTTGAATGTTACGCTAGGTACGAAAATCTTGGCATTGAAATCCACTGTTGCGAATAAAATATTCCAATCTGAATTTGTCTGGGGATCGAACTCCCGACCCCGATAAAGCCTTATCTTTGTATTGGGTTTGGGAAACAAGAGCAATGAGAAGTGTTATTTTGAGTTAACTTTTTAATTTCCAGTAAGTATAGTAATCAACAAAGAAGTCAACAAATCAAAATTATAGGTGGTATAGGTACTCATTACCAAAAGTAACAACACTGTCATATTCATGACAAAATGGTAGATTCAATCAACTCAATATAGACTACTCTTATAAATTCAATAGTGCACATTGTGTTTTTCTTTGTAAAATCGGCACAATGTATTTTTGTTTAATAATAACAATAAGGGTGTACTGTGGTATACTGAACACATCTACGTACTCCTTTAGCAGCAATAGCAGCAATTGCGGTTGATTTGCTGGCATTTATTGAAGAGTTCCGTTGTCTGTCTCCGAAACTCATCATCAGATCTTTACGAAATTTAAATGGGACTATTTCGGAATAAACTTCTTTCGAACAAAAAAAGAATTTTGCAAATCCGTCTATATACGACGGAGTTATGCCCGAACATACATAAAAAAATATATATATAAACATCCGAATTGAGAACCTCCTCCTTTTTAGAAGTCGGTTAAAAATAAATTTAAGCCAACCTTCATTAATTTGTTTTAATTGTTGTGAATGTGATACGCGGACTCTAAATAGGTACCTACTGTAGTATTTGTAATGTTATTAGCTTATCAAAACGGGAAGCATACTAGGGATACATAGCTAAATCATAATAAGTACTAATATTAATCATTTATACTTAGTAGTATAGACAACTAGCTCAGTGACAGTTTTCTTATCGTAGCGTAGGTAGTTCTTGGTAATCACTGGGTCGCGAATTCTATCCCCAGACAAATTCAGATTGGAATATTTTATTCGCAACAGTGGATTTCAATGCCAAGACTTTCGTACTAGCGTACCATTCAAACAGTTTTTCGAATCAGCGTGTTCGCGACAACGTCATTCGATATAGCGGTTTTCGACTTAATGTGTTTTCGAACTGGCGTACCACTCTTAATTTTTTTCGAAATAGCGTGCGTCGCAATAACGTCATTCGAATCCTCATATCACTCCCGTCTGTTCAGCCTCTGTTCACCGCGATGAACATGAGAGATATTTACCTAACGGCGGGATGAGAACTGGAGGATGATGGAAGCTTTGCCACTTATTTCTCGAACAGGACGCTCTCGAACTGCTTGAACTCATAGTAGTTGTTGATACGGATGGGGTTGGCCAGCCACACCATGCTTTACATCGGGAATGCACACAAAGAAACAGAAAGAAGTAAATAAACCGAGGAACCCAGAACTGCCGGTGATCGCGATCTGACACTTGATTTGCTTTTTCGAACGGCTTCTGTTTTCGGTAGTGATCGGTTTTTGGCACTGACAAGAAATGGTTATATTTCCCGCCAGTGTCTTATGTTGGAAGATACTCCTTTTCATAACATAACAATAAGAAGGATTGAATCACGTTTGAATAGTTCGGTAGCGGTGTGACGCCTAGCGCGCACCACGATTTTTTATCATGCGATAATTTTGTAGCAGGAATGCAACTTATCGAAGCGGTCGGGCCGGTACTCGAGCGCTGGCTCGGGAGGAGGCACGTCTCCCTGTCGTTTCGGGTGACGTAGGTGCTCTCGGGGCATGGTTGTTTCGGAAAGTACCTGTATCGCATAAACAGGGAGCCGGACGCCCGGTGTCACCACTGCGTCGACTGCCGGGAGGACACGGCGTGGCATAAGCTGGCAGAGTATGCCGCTTGGGAGGAGCCGCGCCGTGCCCTCATCTCAGAAGTAGGAGGTGACCTAGCTGTCGCTGCCGGCCGTGGTTGAGTCGATGGTCGGCAGCGAAGAGGCCTGGGACGCGGTGGTTTCCTTCTGCGGTAACAGTCGTCTCGCAGAAGGAAGCTGCGGAAAGGGAGAGGGAGAGGGAGATCTCGTCCACTGCAGCAAGCGCACCGGGCGTCGGCGCAGGGATATAGACGAGGATCAGTGTATCTCATCATTGTTCTGATAAAAGGAAGCCTTAATAAATCTATCCGCGGCTGTACTTAAAAAGATGAGTCCAGTATCGACGATTCTTTTTTCTTCTTTCCCTCCGAAGTAGTAAATAGAGACAAGCAACTTGTACCGAATCCATGGTGAGACTGAGCAATGACCACCGATTTTTTAGGGTTCCGTACCTCAAAAGAGAGCAGTGGTGGCCAAGTAGCAACGGCCGCGACTTACGAATTGTAGGTCGTAGGTACGAATCCAGACAGGCGCGTTACTTTGTGTATATTATTTCGTCACCATTGCTCTCAAAACAGTGAAGGAAAACATCGTGAGGAAATCGGCATGTCCTAGAACCAAAAATTCGAAGACATGTGACATCTGCCAACCTGCACTGGGCCCGCGTAGTGGATTACGGCCCACTCCCTCTCACTGAGCCTGTGTCCCATGGGAACATTATGTATGTACCTCAAAAGGAAAAAACGGAACCCTTATTGGATCACTCGTATGTCTGTCTGTCCGTCCGTAAAAACTTAGTGGAATTTACTGCGTCAATTACCTACATTTAATTTAAAAAATTGGAAACTAACTCCCTTTGGATAAAATGCATTATTACCGTTTTATTTAAGTTGATATTGAGGTTATTATTCTCTAAGCATAGAATCGCTTTGTTTAAAGGTTATTATTCTCTAACCATAGAATCGCTTTATTTATATCAGTTTCATACATATGTTTATTGTCACAGGGAATGGTTATCGTGCTGTCATCTGCAAAAAGTGCCAAACTGTGTTCTATACCTACATTTAAGAAAATCGTTGATATAAAGGGTGAATAGCGGTTGACCTAATACGCTTCCTTGCGGTACGCCATAGCTGACGTTACGCACCCCAGATGTAAAAATTACCTACTTCTCGTTTAGTGCTCGCATTGATTGTCGTTATTTCCGTTGTTTGCTTCCTCTCTTGTCATTGATTGTCGTTATTTCCGTTGTTTGCTTCCTCTCTTGTCATTGATTGTCGTTATTTCCGTTGTTTGCTTCCTCTCTTGTCATTGATTGTCGTTGTTTGCTTCCTCTCTTGTCATTGATTGTCGTTGTTTGCTTCCTCTCTTGTCATTGATTGTCGTTATTTCCGTTGTTTGCTTCCTCTCTTGTCATTGATTGTCGTTGTTTGCTTCCTCTCTTGTCATTGATTGTCGTTGTTTGCTTCCTCTCTTGTCATTGATTGTCGTTGTTTCCGTTGTTTGCTTCCTCTCTTGTCATTGATTGTCGTTGTTTGCTTCCTCTCTTGTCATTGATTGTCGTTATTTCCGTTGTTTGCTTCCTCTCTTGTCATTGATTGTCGTTATTTCCGTTGTTTGCTTCCTCTCTTGTCATTGATTGTCGTTGTTTGCTTCCTCTCTTGTCATTGATTGTCGTTGTTTGCTTCCTCTCTTGTCAATGTGATTGTAAGAGCATTAACGGCATAACTACGTAAATGTCTATTAACTGCTCTCAAATTACGATTTATATATTTATTTCTTTTCACATACATCTTTTTATTATTTGACATTATTTATTTATTTATAGGAGAACCAACAGCTATAACAGGAGTATAACAATATTATATGAGACATAAAGCCAATTACAGGTTCTCACGAGTAAAAACAGAAAATGCAGTAGAAATCTTAGGATCACTAACAAGCACGATAGAAAAGAATAGAAATATAAGGTATATAAAAACTATGCACTTTTAAAAAAGTCGAATTTTTTCACCTCTTTATTAGTGGTTGTAATGGCAATCATATCACTTGGCTTTAGTAGATTTTTATATTTTAGGTATTTATCCTTTTGATAGATTCTTATTTTGTAAATGTGAGGACTTTGTAGGCCTTGTAGACTTTAGATCTGTAGACCATTTTTTATTTTATCAAGTACCTGGTACTTGTTGGCAGACCTACGCTGTCCTCCCATACCTACTGTAATTTGAAAACATTGTAAAATTTATTTTTTAAAAGAGTATCCGTGGCGTTTCTTGCCGGTTCTTCTCCATAGGAAACGACCAATTGGAACCTTGCACATAGCTTCTGACGTTTCATAAGTGACCATGTAGGTTTATGTGAAATAAAATATTTTGAGTCCTAATTGAGCAAAAAAAAAGGAAAATAATACACGAATTTAGTTGTTTCCATCATCAATTTTATTGAACTTAATAACTATCACACAGTAAGTGTCGGGATTATTCCAGTGTGCTGTAATATATTACAATCACTTTATATAGTTAAATAAATAACTTGTTACAATGGCGGCCAACGAAGTACCTACACTGGATTCTTTTAGTAAATATGAATTCATTGTTAGTTTAAAACTAATAAAATTAATTGCATGGAAATAATATCTGGAATGATCAATATAGGCTTATAACTAGAACAGGTAGACGTATTTATTAAATGGTTAAGTTTTCGGCCGCCATGGCACCTTCTAAATCACATGAATAAATACATATTTATTACATATTGTAGGGGTCTGACGATCTGTGACCAATTCAAAGATCCGCCATCTTTACGAACAGACAGTCCTCCTACTTATTGTAGTTACAGGATTGTTATTACTATTTACATCCTTCGATACATCTGTCTATACAACCTTGTGACTTAAAAGCCTCGTATTCACACAATTGTACGCAGCAGCTGGAAGAAATTGCTTATCCTCCTTTTGGTCGCAATCGGGTAAAAACAACGGACTGCTGAAAAAGTTGGATGTTAACATTTTTCAACATTTTTGGTTTTGCGGGAATCAATGTCTGTTCAACTTTTGTTTACCGTGAATACGAACATTCAAGTATAGTTCACAACAGTACAATTTCGCGTTTACCAACATATTAAGACGCGTCACAATCGTTCCGTTCCCTATTTCTCGAATTACACATAAGCCTTGCCTCTCACTTATATTTACTTGATGTCACTGCTCCCAGTATGCTACAAAGTTCATTTTGTAAAAAATTCTTACTTAGGTACTTATTTGAAAGAGCCCGCTCGGCTAGATTTGTATTTTACACTTATGTATACAGGGTGTCCAATATAAGTCCAAAGATTGTTTAACTTTTTTACACACCTATATTCTGTATCAATCAATGAGATATTGAAAACTAAGTTAAGACAAGGCCCGATCGACCTGTATGACCGCGATATTACTGATTATTTAAGATAAGTACTGGTATTTCCATTCAAAGGACTTTATTGACAAGATATACAAAACTATTGATTTAAATATAAATTGAGCACAACATACCTATATCTGATAAAACGGTACTGTTAATTAATTTGACAAAACTATGCAAGGCTTGTGGACAACTCAAACGTACACATCTATGTCCTACGTATCATTAACAAACAAACAAATAAATAATAAAATATAATAAATTGATTATGTAACGGCGGTCGACGAAAACCCACTTAAAAGCTAGTGGAAACACGTTATTTATGTGATGTGCGTTCAACAGTATTGCACACGCATGGTTACAGCATACTAGCCAGAGTAACACTGAATAGCGCATGATCGCATCATTACAACCAAAGATTCATTCCCAACGGACGAGCGGTCAAAATATCCTGTCTATTTTACAAATAATAAAGATTTACAAGAGAAAAGTGGAGTTAGTTTAATTATTTATTTATATATACTTTATTGTACACCACAAAAATACACAACAAAAAGAATTATCGATAACTAAAAATATACAATGGGCGGCCTTATCGCAGAATACTATATACTTATCACAGAATACTGTGACATCAAACATGTTCCACACGTGATTGTTAATTACCTAGTTGAGTAAGAAGTGTTTTCAGATGAACGAGTACAGCATACATCAGATATGTATAACACATTGTGTTTATTCTAGAGCAATTCAAATGATTTCAACACTTTGTAGAATGAGTATGGATTGAGTTAGTCATGTAGAGCCTCGATTACATATTCTTTAAAAATCTCTTAGTGCTGCATAGCGGCCAAAGGGCACACAAGCAAGATTGTGTAGTTGAAATCAATGGCATTTTCAGAGGGTCAAAGTACTCGCGAATACAAACAATTTTATGATAGAGCCAACTTTTAAATATCTTTTGTTTCATACATTGTGACTGGTTCATTTCATACATAAATGCAATGCATTGTAAGTATTGCACTTTGGTATGAAATGAACACTATTTCGGAATTGGTATCATAGTCAAATTCTTGTTCATATTCGTAAGTATAGTGAGCATGAAAGTATTCACCGCTAGCAGGAAGTAAATGATTTCAATTACACCCTGTATAGTCAGGTGAGCGTCAGCCTTAGTCATAATACAGGCTAAAGACAATTATAATCGTTGGTTTCATAATCAAGTTCTAATAAATAATGCGCTTGCCCTCAACTTCTAAAGGGTCACAATGATCGAGCACGCGGTAACTGAGTATAACATTAATGTAGAAATTAAATAAATTAATTAAGAGTCTAGAAGAAACATACATTCAAAGGTGTAAAAATAAATCCTTAAAACTGTAATTGTCTATCTTACTCTATATTCTTTCAGACAAAATGTTCGAGCACTGGTGAAATAGGTATGTTTCCTATTTATTGAACAATGTACAGTCGACCTCGTAGTTGCTTTACCACCCTGAATGTCACCTGCACGTCATGAAACGACAATTTGTCTGTAACGGTTAGATAGTTAAATTTTCATCCTTAGTGAGGTATTAATTTAGTGGAGTTTTTATCGGTAGTGGTAAAGCACTTACGAAAAAATTAAGTAATTTTTCAAATATTGTTAATGCTCAAATTCGAGTAAAGTTCTTAACATTATTACACACGCGAACAAATTGGTAGTGGAGAAGAATTCGACATAGTCTAGATATACAGGGTGTCCAGCGGCTGAATTCAAAGTTGGAAAAAAAAAAACTACACCTCTAATACTTTTTTTTTTAAACCACGTTCTCCAAATGTTGACCATCGAGCCTAGCACACTCGTCAAGTCTAGCACGCATGTTTTCAAAAACGCGTTTGCAGAGCGACTGAATCGTGTAAATCTTGAACGATTTCAATTTTATATGGATGGAACTTGAGTTCTTTTCGCATTATAACCTGTAAGGTTGATTTCGTAATTCCCAATATCGGTGAACTTGCACGAAGTGATAAACGGGGATTTTCCGTCACAGAAATCATAACACGTTCAATATTTTCCGTCACAGAAATCATAACACGTTCAATATTTTCCGTCACAGAAATCATAACACGTTCAATATTTTCGTCCGTGGCTACCGCTGGTATAGGGGCTATTTAATGTTGATCCTGTATCTCTAAACTTTGCTACCCAAAACTAAATAAGGTTGATCGATGGTCCATCACGTAATCGACGAATATCGTAACTATTGCTAAGTCGAGGACGTGTTTCAGTAACCGAAAATCCACTTGAAATGTACTCCACGATGACAAAAGCGCGGTGCAGTCCACAGCACCGCTCCATGGCAGCTAAACAATCCGCAGAGCTTCAGCGACACCAACGTGTTGCGTCCAGAAATTACGTTTGTTCAAACTTTGCAGCCTGCTACTGGACACCCTGTATTAACTTGTTGTCGTCTGATGTTGTACCAAATTGTATATATGCAGTTTGGGACATCATTTATTTAGATGTTATAAATGTAGACATTTCTCGTAACGCGATAACTCACTGTAAGTAAATTGCGACACGGATCATAATCAACGTAGCGAATTAAATTAAACTATGTTTATTTTAAGAAATAACGCGAAATGTTCATTTTGGAATAAGCAATTGTACTCAATTCAATATTGTCGTCTTTGTAATTGTTGAAGTAACATTTTGGGCTGATTGGAAAAAAAAATCAAGCCCGAGTATGAAGCACGCGTTCATTATGAGCGATGTCGCAGTATATTTGATACACTACGGTGTCCGGTCCCGACACGCTACGGCGCGTGCGCAGGCGCAGCAGCACGCCCAGCGCGCCGCCCGCTCCCGGCGCGCTACACGCTAGCGTGGCGGCGCGTGCGCAGGCGCAGCAGCACGCCCAGCGCGCCGCCCGCTCCCGGCGCGCTACACGCGAGCGTGGCGGCGCGTGCGCAGGCGCAGCAGCACGCCCAGCGCGCCGCCCGCTCCCGGCGCGCTACACGCTAGCGTGGCGGCGCGTGCGCAGGCGCAGCAGCACGCCCAGCGCGCCGCCCGCTCCCGGCGCGCTACACGCTAGCGTGGCGGCGCGTGCGCAGGCGCAGCAGCACGCCCAGCGCGCCGCCCGCTCCCGGCGCGCTACACGCTAGCGTGGCGGCGCGTGCGCAGGCGCAGCAGCACGCCCAGCGCGCCGCCCGCTCCCGGCGCGCTACACGCTAGCGTGGCGGCGCGTGCGCAGGCGCAGCAGCACGCCCAGCGCGCCGCCCGCTCCCGGCGCGCTACACGCTAGCGTGGCGGCGCGTGCGCAGGCGCAGCAGCACGCCCAGCGCGCCGCCCGCTCCCGGCGCGCTACACGCTAGCGTGGCGGCGCGTGCGCAGGCGCAGCAGCACGCCCAGCGCGCCGCCCGCTCCCGGCGCGCTACACGCTAGCGTGGCGGCGCGTGCGCAGGCGCAGCAGCACGCCCAGCGCGCCGCCCGCTCCCGGCGCGCTACACGCTAGCGTGGCGGCGCGTGCGCAGGCGCAGCAGCACGCCCAGCGCGCCGCCCGCTCCCGGCGCGCTACACGCTAGCGTGGCGGCGCGTGCGCAGGCGCAGCAGCACGCCCAGCGCGCCGCCCGCTCCCGGCGCGCTACACGCTAGCGTGGCGGCGCGTGCGCAGGCGCAGCAGCACGCCCAGCGCGCCGCCCGCTCCCGGCGCGCTACACGCTAGCGTGGCGGCGCGTGCGCAGGCGCAGCAGCACGCCCAGCGCGCCGCCCGCTCCCGGCGCGCTACACGCTAGCGTGGCGGCGCGTGCGCAGGCGCAGCAGCACGCCCAGCGCGCCGCCCGCTCCCGGCGCGCTACACGCTAGCGTGGCGGCGCGTGCGCAGGCGCAGCAGCACGCCCAGCGCGCCGCCCGCTCCCGGCGCGCTACACGCTAGCGTGGCGGCGCGTGCGCAGGCGCAGCAGCACGCCCAGCGCGCCGCCCGCTCCCGGCGCGCTACACGCTAGCGTGGCGGCGCGTGCGCAGGCGCAGCAGCACGCCCAGCGCGCCGCCCGCTCCCGGCGCGCTACACGCTAGCGTGGCGGCGCGTGCGCAGGCGCGCGCGGCAGTACAGTCGCAGCAACACGGCCGCGAACACCAGCAGCACGCCCAGCGCGCCGCTCGTCGACACGCGGTGACCGTACACCGCACACGACAACAGGATCGACAGTGCCTGCGGGGGGGGGGGGGGGGGGAGCTAATGGAATCATAGCTGAAATGCGGCTGGATGGAAGCTACCGCTTATTTCTCTCTCTATTTACAAGGTACCATCTTGACAAAAATACAAAAAATTGTGTTATGACGCGACACTAGCACTTTAACGGTAGCTACCGAGACATCCCGCGGCATATGCCGATGGCCAGCGCACACTGATAATGTCAGCGGCCTATTAGATGTCGCATCCCGCCGCAGCATCCTCTAGCGCGCTCTTTAATGCCGCGAAGGAAAATCCCCTTTAATGCCTTGAGGTCGATCTCTAAACATTGGAATCTGTATCTTGTTACCACTAGGTACGAATGAATTTACGTTGAGTAAAGATAAAATGCTCTGCCCTGCCGTCCCCGATGTGTGCAAGTCTTAAGAAGAAAGAAGAATTGGTGAATTCGTTAAATAATTAAGTGATGTGACGGCAGGACGAGCTGGTAAAAACAAACGACCAGTGATCCACTTTAGCCCTGGATCGAAAGAGCTGAAAGTCATGGGGAGAGGCCTTTGCCCAGCAGTGTAATGATGCTAACAGTAACAGTTAATCACTGCCCCCGTAGTGGAGTTTGGATGTCAGATGTTTTTAAGTCTCGACCACAACTATCATCAAAAAGGTAAGTAACGCACAGTTGGATTTTGTACAGATAAATTAACATACTTGCGCGCTAAATATGCAAGATTTAAAGGCGTTGCCAAATGAGCTTTTTATCAAACTCTTTTAATTAGTGCACACTCATAAGATTTGATGGCTAGCATAATAAATATTTACATAATCAATTTAGGGTGTCGTGTATCGACCAACTACCGAGCCGGCAGAGATTCGTGTGTTCGGGTACAATTGGGAGCGAATCCAAACTATACGGTTACAAAATATAGGCAGTCTTGGTGTAAAGAATGATACAGTTGCGCTCACGCGCGTACCTGCCGCAGCGTCATGATGATGGTGAACACGACGGCCCCGAAGCGCGCGATGGTGCGGTAGATGAGCAGCTGGCCCAGCGCAGAGCTCAGCGACAGCACCACGCAGTCCGCAGCGAACACCGGGTGCTGTGGTGCATTTTCAGTACAGATTATTTTTTATAACTTGTGTATAAGGAATTAAAAACCGTCTAGCTCCTAAACTATTAATCATCGCTCGATATACACGGGGGTATTGTTTGGAAAGAGAGGCTTCTAACATTTTCTTTTGGATGTCCTTTCACAGGCCACCCTGAAATTGACTGCTTGTTTAGTGATAAAAAAGACATATTGACAGATAGCAAACATATAAAGTACAGTTCTCTTCTCGTCCAGTGAACGTGATGTATCTACTCGCTCTGTGTATGTGCGTACGTACGTGCAGCAGGCGCAGCGGCGGCGCGTGGTGCGCATGCGCGGCGGCGGTGAGTGCGCAGGAGAAGGCGTTGACCGCGCACAGCATGTGCAGCGCGCCGCACTGGTAGCGCGCGAACACGGCGCCCTGCCACGACGACGTGAAGCTGTCGCACAGCATGTACAGCGCCAGCAGCGCCACGCCCGACATCGTCATCACAGTCGACACTGCGGAACAAATTTTAACCTGTCTATTTTGTTTATTTTACCCACATCTACCTCTACCTCTTTTTTACTTTTTAGATGCACTAAGGTATTACCTAATAACTGATGTCAAGACCTAAGCTCTAAATCAAATAGTTTAGGAGTTGTGACTATTTACAGTCTCCGTACCGTCGCGGGGAAAAACGGTTCATTCTGAATGGTACACGATCATTTGTTTGCCAGAAGTCTTTAAGAGGACTACATGACCTAAAGCGCGGTCTTTGTCGGTCTGCATAAAAAAGAAAGAGAAGCGCGATGCCACAACGCTGGTAATTTATTGCAAAATATGAAGCATTTATCGATTTACGAAAAATCTAGTCTTTGGACAAAAAAACTAAAACACTATAATTTTAGTATGTTGCTTGTAGAATAATCTGACAAAAAATCATAATGATTGTATGTATATTAGTATGAATTTTGTTGTAAATAAAAAGTTTTTAGAGGTATCTTCATGATTTTTTTCTATCGTACCAAATAAGTTGTATTATGTTTTCAACACACTATCATCCTAGCATTTATCCTGAAGAATATCATATATTTTTTTGTTTTTTTTTACTGTAGGCGATCATTTACTTTTATTGTTTCTAAAACTTGCGTTTTTTGCGTTTAGGTCCTGTAAGCCCCTAAATGCATTAGATTTAAATTACCGAATGTTAAAAGTAATGAATGTGACGTCATATTGAATGGCCAAAAACTAGAATTTATTCATCAGGCAGTTTTCCTAGGAATCACGCTAGACGAGAAATTACAATGGGGACCTCATATAACATCTATTGCGGGGCGGCTCAGCTCGGCCGCTTATGCTGTTAGAAAGATAAGACAGTTAACAGATGTAGAAACCGCACGTTTGGTCTATTTTAGTTACTTCCACAGTATTATGTCATATGGTATTTTACTATGGGGTCGGGCTGCTGACATTGAATCCATTTTTATTTTACAAAAGAGAGCTGTCAGAGCCATTTACAATCTACGTCGCCGCGAATCTCTTAGGGAACTATTTAAAAAGGTTAATATCATGACGGTACCTTGCCAATTCATTTATGAAAATATTATGTACGTTAGAAAAAATCAACATCTTTTTAATAAAATAAGTGATAGACATAATTTTAATACTAGAAATAAAGATAAATTAGATCAACCTTTTTTCAGATTATCTAAAGTACAGACATCTTTTATGGGGTACTGTGTTAAATGCTACAACAAAATACCTTGTGACATATTGCAATTAAATGAAAGAAAATTTAAAACTCATATTAAAAGTACACTTTGTAAACAAGGATATTACAAATTAGAAGATTACGCTGGTCCTGCTCCATAGGACAATCTAGAGTCTAGACAAAATCAAACTGGTCGCTAATTTAATTTATATATTTTTTTATGACATTAGTTTTACTTTTTGTAGCTACAGTAACTCACACACTTGTTAAAATTATATAAAAATAATCTACTTTAACAATAGTTGTAAATATGTGAGCACCATGTATCTATCACATAATTGATTTACCTGTCATTGCTTTATTTTTAATTATTTTTACCTTTTGTTGGCAGAATAATTTTTATTCTAGATGCATCGTCTTCACATAATATAATTATATAATTAATGTACCTATACAGAACTTGTAAAACATTTTAAAAGAGTAACGGTGGAGTTTCTTGCCCATTCTTCTCCATACGAAAACTACCTTTTGGAATGGGCGACTAGAATCAATTGTTTTTACTATAATTTTTGACGTTCAAAAGTGCCTTTACTGTGCCTAATTGAAATAAATGATTTGACTTTGACTTTAAAGAAATAAGAAAGAACAACCGACAACGCAGAATCCTTCTTTATCATGACAATGCTAGCTGCCACACATCGGCCGAAACAACTCGGTATTTGGAAAGTCTAAAGATCGAATTAACGAGTCATCCGTCGTACAACTCCGACTTGGCCCCCAACGACTTTTTATTTATTCCCAACCGTGAAGAATAAATTTCGTAATCCACGTTTTTCGAGCCGTGAAGAGGCCGTTTGTTAGAAAATTAAGTATAATCTATCTCATATAAGTTATTCAGGGCGTCCCACGGATATGCCACATGGAGGGAAAGTACCTTGAATATTGTAGATGGACCATTTTACTGAAAGAAGACATTATTTGAATTTAAAAAACAATTTAAACTGCATTCATAGATATTTAAATAATTACGTGGTTGAACCGGGAATCGAACACGTTACACGAGAAAAATAATCATCCTGTAGCATTATCATACCGATCGAAAGGCTTCATCATAAGGATTATTTTTTGCTAAATAACATAGTGTCAAAAATAAAAGGAAGACCACGAATTTTAACATTTTTAATACAAAATTAATCAATTTATCAAATGCTCAAAATGAGTCCCTTCCTGTTGAATACCCCTGCCACTCGGAGCTCCCCCTTTTATAGACGTGAACAACAACTTTGACATTTCTATCTACCGTCATTTTGAACCAATCACAGATCATCATATATTTTGGCTTACTATCTTCTAACACAGGTAATAATAAACAAATCTTATGTAGTGAAACCGTTTTGAAACATTAGAAGGTAATTAATGTAATAAGAGTTGATTCGTAATTCAGACATCATTAAAAAGAATATCAACATCGACTGACAGTATTGTGCCAATCGTTAGAAACAGCCTATTATATTAAAATCCAAGATAATCTACAAGTATGACCAAATATTATTATCATTTATAGAGTGATTTTGACAAGTAAAGACTTGTTTTTTTGTAAACACAATATGTAGTCAAATTAGATACTTCTGCGTTGGTCACAAGCTTCGTAAATGTGACAGATGCCATTAGCCAACAAACGATATTCTAATATTATAATATTTATATCAAAATTAATTATCTAACACGTTCAAAATGCACGGTTTGGAGATACCTCAATCCGAATGGAAAAAGTGCTACAAAAATTGGTTCCAACGAATGCAAAACTGCATCGATCATCATGGCAAATATTTTGCAAAGCAATAAAACCATAACAAATGCTATATGTTTGTTTCACTTTGTTATTCCGGATACATAAGTAGCATAGCAGCCCTCGTATCTGAAGGTCCGTGCATACCGTAGCCACGGACCTTCAAATAGCAGCCCTCGTATCTGAAGGTCCGTGCATACCGTAGCCACGGACCTTCAAATAGCAGCCCTCGTATCTGAAGGTCCGTGCATACCGTAGCCACGGACCTTCAAATAGCAGCCCTCGTATCTGAAGGTCCGTGCATACCGTAGCCACGGACCTTCAAATAGCAGCCCTCGTATCTGAAGGTCCGTGCATACCGTAGCCACGGACCTTCAAATAGCAGCCCTCGTATCTGAAGGTCCGTGCATACCGTAGCCACGGACCTTCAAATAGCAGCCCTCGTATCTGAAGGTCCGTGCATACCGTAGCCACGGACCTTCAAATAGCAGCCCTCGTATCTGAAGGTCCGTGCATACCGTAGCCACGGACCTTCAAATAGCAGCCCTCGTATCTGAAGGTCCGTGCATACCGTAACCACGGACCTTCAAATAGCAGCCCTCGTATCTGAAGGTCCGTGCATACCGTAGCCACGGACCTTCAAATAGCAGCCCTCGTATCTGAAGGTCCGTGCATACCGTAGCCACGGACCTTCAAATAGCAGCCCTCGTATCTGAAGGTCCGTGGCATACCGTAGCCACGGACCTTCAGATCACTTTGTCATTTAATATTTATTTATTAGAAAATAACTCGAATACTATCAGATTATTTTAGGTCATTTGATTTGTCAAATGTTTTTATTGAGTGACAGCTTCCTCTGCCACTTGTATAGATAATAATATTTTCTGTAACTGTGATTATTTACACAAACAAATTGTAAATAAGTTGACATCTGATCACAGTGGACAAACAATACTCGTAACAAATTCTTTGGCAAGTAAATTGTGTGTTTTCAAGTTCTACGCTGAGTTCATAATGACACTTTCCCACTAAAGACTAAAAGTATTTACACAAAGTTCTTATTTAGTGATTGGGCGACTCCAGGTACTCGTAAAGCAGGGAAAACCTTTTTGAACTTTATGGCCTGAAGTAACATATGAATAACACAAGCTTTCATCAGTATGTTGCAATATATTCTAAGACTTTTAAAAGTGTATGCAAAACAGCTAAAGCTCTTTATATTAGCAATAAAATAAAATCAGCCGATGATAAAATAAAAACTACCTGGCAAATAATAAATAATGAAACAAGTAGGAAAAAACAGCGTATTACTCGTACTGAATTTAATTTAGAGACTGCACATGGCCCCATCAATTCAGATGTAGAAATTGCTCAGGTATTTGAAAACTTTTTTGCTATATTCCCATTAAAACTACTGAAGCTTTAAATTCCTCACCCGCGCTTTCTGCTGACTTACTTAGAAATAATGTTAAGGCATGCCCTTCAGAGTTTAGGTTTCAACATACAAAACCCCAGGCTGTTATAAAAGCTTTTAAAGATCTTAATATTAAATCAACAGAAGATCTCTGAGGAATGTCTGTAAAAGTTTGTAGATCTATCATCGAAACGATTGCGCCCTATGTAGCTTTCAAATTTAACATCAGTGTAGACCAAGGAGTCTTTCTGGATCTCATGAAACACAGTAAAGTAGTTCCTTTGTTCAAATCCGGTGATAGTAAAGAACCCAACAACTATAGGCCTGTGTCAATTCTGCCAGTTCTCAGTAAGGTGTTTGAAAAGATGATGCTCAATCAAATGTTACGCCATTTTAATAAAACATCCATCTTTCAAGAACCACTGACGCCGGTGTCACCCTAATAAAGAACATTTTTAACGTGTGGGAAGAAGCACAAGATGCCATTTGTATCCTTTGCAACCTCTCTAAGGCGTTCGATTGCATAAACCATGAGACACTTCAGCTGAAACTTGAGCACTATGGGATTAGGAATTTAGCTCTTGATTTACTAAAGTCATATCTAAAAGATAGAAAGCTTAAAGTTCAAGTAAACGGCGTAAATTCATTTGGGTCTAAAATGGCAATGGGCATTCCTCAAGGTTCGACATTGGGTCCATTCCTCTTTTAGTTTACATTCATGATTTACCCTAATTACTTCAAAATCTCTCCAGTTGATCGGTTGCCGCTGGTGTAGGCACTAAATCCGACGGTATATTTACACCTGAGAGTTGCGGCTCAGCAACAGGGGAATGCATTATCTCATTCTGCTCCGAAGGTTTTCCGAGGTCAAAAACTTCTGGGACTGCCACCGCTGACCTTACATCGTATGTATTAGCGGTATCAGACCGTTCAGCCTCAGAGCTACTTTCATCCGACCTAGGGTATGGCCTGTGTGAAAGCTCTTCGGCGAACTCTGTAGGAATACGAGATAAAACAATGGTCATAATCTGGTTATGACACTTGGCCACAGGCCGTTTTTATGTGACTGCAATCTCGTTACAGTACTAATGACTGCATGTAAAATTTTCGACTATAATTTATTTATTTATTTAATACTTTAAGCACAAAAATGTACAGAGGCGGACTTAATGCCATAGACACTTTCTACCAGTGAACCTTTGGGTGATGCAGAGACAAACAGTGGTAGGTGCAATCATGAACATTGAGGAATAAATATTTTGAATATAAAGATACGCATAAACTTATAAAAACTATGAATATAATATATACCTAATTACATATAAATATAAGCATAAATAAATATACATAAATACACGAATATACTTACTAAAAAGAAATAAGACAAACAATGAGAAAATATTACCGTTGTGATGATACTGCCAGCTTCTTGCGAATGTGCTCACGAACCTTAACTTTAAAGAATAATCGGTTGGTTGCCATCCTGATTTCCTGGGAGAGCGCATTCCAGACTGAACGAAGAAGGAAGAGTGAATGAAGTCTTGGATTGCGGTGAGTGGGACATTGGAGAAGACGACTGTGTGATGAACGTAGATTTCTATTGTGGTTGGCGCAAATGTACTGAAAGTGGGGGGCTAGATAACCAGGGGAAGACGGAGAATCAAGAAAGAGAACAAGGTGGTCAGTGCCCATAGCTCTCTGCGCTGGCGTATGGGCAACCACTTTAGAAGCGACTGATGCGCAGAGACATGATCATATTTACGCAGATTGAAAACGAATCGAATGCAGTTATTGAGAAGACGGTCAAGTTTGAGGAGATCTGCATTCAGGTCATAGTAGCACACATCACCATAATCGATGATAGGGAAAATAGGGGACTGCGCAAGCATTGTCTTCGTACTTGAAGGTAATAAATTTTTCAAACGGTACAGAGCCCGCAGCGTTCCAATAACCTTCTGGCTCACCCTAGCGACTTGAGTCCGCCAGTTCAGGGTACAATCAATGTGCAAGCCCAGGTCATTCACGTCAGTACCAAAAGGAACGATCGTACCATTGAAGAGAAGTGGCGGCAAAGTTGTACCATCTACCTTGCTAACACTACGAGAACTGCCAATGATGATTGTACCATCTACCTTGCTAACACTACGAGAACTGCCAATGATGATTGCCTGACACTTCGTAGGGTTATAATCTCGTTATAGTACGCATAAACTTTGATTATGATTATTTGAATACTCGAAAGAGTGCGACTATGATCTCGTCATAATAAAGCACGCTAATTCTCGAGATATATATCTAATTATCATGTAACCGAACGTAAACAATGACAAAACATAAGAATTATCTTTTGAATACGAATGTAAACATTTAAGATATTCGTCAATAATCACGACGAAAGAGGGTATTCATATAAAAAATAACTAACAATTCTATTAACGTATTATGACTAGGTACTATTAGGCACTTCATGTTATTCTGATCAGTGTAATTATGTAATTACGATACAACGCAAAATTAAAACAAAAAAAAAATTACTGACCTTCAGAATTTGAATCACTAGAATAACGTCTGCGCAGGCGTTTCTCCAACCGACGAATTTTCTTCCGAATATTATGTTCATCGGAGTTCTTACGATGTTTTCTTTTCCCCATATTAATGTATAAACACTTTTCTCAGTTTAAATCTAATCAAAATCTCTAAATTACGATTAAAACGACTACCTACTTTAAAAAAAAAAAATAGACGCTGCGATGCCCGCACAAGAAAAATTAATGGCAGTTGGGTGGGAGTGTTGCACGGGTATGCCGAGGGTCGCTTATGGTAGGTTGTTTCTGTTTTTTTTTAGCTCTGACGTTGTGCTCGGTACCCAGTACATTGAGAAATGTACTACCTGGCGAATATAAATCTCGAGGATGTAACGGTGAAGTATAACTTCGTATGCCGAACGTGGATTCACGCGAGACAATGGTTTTTTAATAGTTTCTGTAATTAGGGCATTCAACCGATTAAAGCGCAAAGGTGGTTAAGGGTAAGTCCGCCTTTGTACGTACCTTTTTGTGCGAAAAGTTTAAATAAATAAAGAGGAGAGAATTTTGTAGGGGAAAATACAAAATCTACGCACATGAAGTCGCGTGCGAAGTGCTAGTATTTTATAAGTTGATGGCATGTATTACGAGATAAACACTATTTCATATTTAGAAGGATAAAATAAAAAGAATAGAGGATCAGCTTGAAGAGCTGGCAGCGCGCGTCTTGATATAAAAAAGAAATAGATTGCTTGATAGAAATAATTACGAATTGAACATAAAATAAGCCTTTTATTTATAAGAGCCGGCACAGTAAGCGACCGTCGCGCTTACTCGTAAGTAAGTAGCAGCAGTACTCACCCACGCTGTCATCGTGGCTGCCGAACATGAACAGCACCATGCCTGCGGAGATGAGCACGGCGGTGACGTACTCGTACAGCTCGTACTTGTTGCGCGACACCAGCTTGCCCATCAGCATCACCGGGATCACCTTGCACGACTTCGACAGCACCTGCCGCGACACAACGGTTTTATTAGAACTTACTCATATGATCTGACCAACATAATGCTGGGCGCTGGGCCTTAAAAGAGAGCGAGACCTCTGAAGTTGCTTCGGCGTTTCTCCTCAGAGTAGTCGCATATGAAACACCGAACTCATTTAATTGTAAAATATTTGATAAAAGTGTCCTTTACAACCAATAAAATGTAATTTATTATTTAGTCAAAAGAACATTATTTCAATGATAGCTGTAGAAGTTTCATAAAAACAAATTACACTAACTTAGTTCTGCAAATACAGGATGCAAGGCTTGTAGAATTACTCTATTTTATTTACCAATAAAATGGGGAACAATATTCTACGTCCTGCGGGGCAATTGCGTAACGCAATATCAAACGGAATCGGTTTCATTTTGACAGTTCAACAACATTCATTGCGTTATTTATGTGTTGAGCAGACAAATTTTTCGAACTTGTGAAGCAATGGATTAGCAATTTGCTTCAAAATGATTCTGATTCCGATTGATAGTGTGTTACGCAATTAGGGTGCTGTTTTTAAAAAACACAGTGTCTACGAAAGTAAAAAATTGAAAAAAAAAAGAACAATTAAACGGCGGACAGATTGTCCCAGTCTATTCCCAATTGTGGGGTTTATCTAGCTGTCGTCACACGCTATTTTTAACTGACTTCAAAAAAGGAGGAGGTTCTCAAATTGGATGTTTATATTTTTATATAATTTATGTTCGGGCATAACTCCGTCTTATTTAGACGGATTTGCAAAATTCTTTTTTTAAATGATAAGGTACTCGTATGCCTCAGAGTGGTCCCATATGAATTTGATTAACTTTGCTTGGGTAGTTTTTGAGTTTGTTTATTTATTTAGGGACAACAAACAGCAGTGTAATAATAAGTAAACAGGTTAAAACTTAATAATAGAGGTAACAAATACACTACTTACAACGTTATCCACATATTCCTAAACAGATCTACTAGTTGTTAGAAAGAACGATATAAAACAAACAGAATAAAGTAAACATTACTTATTATTAGGGTTCATCATCATCATCATCATTTTAGCCGAAAGACGTCCACTGCTGGACATAGGCCTCCCCCAAGCACCTCCACTTCGACCGGATTATTAGGGTTCTGATCACTTAAAATAGTAACAATTTCTTTTCTAAATATAGCCTTGCTGTGAAACATAATATCAGTTGAGCCAAACTGCCTATTGTAGGTGTCAACTAATCGATGCAGCGGTGAGCGTACGCCTGAGTTGGTTCTACATAAAGTAGTTGCAAACAAGTGTCTCGAGCGAACTTCTCGACCATGTACGGTACGATCAGGTAGCACAAACTGTTCACTAGATTAGTACAGTCGACTTTATTACGACATAATTATATTAAATAGGGTCATCATCTCAAGTAGGGTGCGTCTGGATTTTAGAGTAATAAGGTCTTATTTTTTAGTAATAATTGATAAGGAATATTCTTTTTAAAACATCTATAGTGCATTGCACGTAGGAATTTGCGTTGGACCAATTCAATAATGTCAATATACTTTTTATAGTAAGGGTTCCAAATAGGTACTACTGCATATTCCAATTGCGGTCGTATTATTGACTTATATAGGTATAAGTAGGTAGAAGGACGGTGGAATTCTCTTGATGCTCTCATTACAAAACCAAACATTTTAAATGCCTTATTGACTATATGGTCTATATGGGCATCAAGGTGAAGCTTTGAGTCTAACTGTACGCCTAGATCACGTAGAGAATTAACTATATTCAATGGAGTGTTTCCGAAAGAATAATTGAATTTCGTCACATTTTTCTTCTTTGTAAACATAATGCTATGGCATTTAGATATACTTAGGTAGAGTTTGTTAACAGAACAGTAGTCCAGAAAACGGCCAAGGTCGTTCTGAAATTCTAAACAGTCGGATAGATGGCTGATATTTTTAAAAATCTTCAAATCGTCTGCATACAGGAGGAACTTAGAATGTTTAAAGCAGTCTTTTACGTCGTTAATAAATAGAATGAACAAGAGGAGACCTAAAATTGAGCCTTGAGGAACTCTGGAAGTGACTTTAACCATGCGAGACTCATAACGATTGATAACAACTTTCTGGGTCCTATTGGTGACATATGATACAAACCAACGCAATAAATTTCCTCTAATACCATTGAATGCAATTTTGTCAAGAAGTAGTTGGTGATCGATTTTATCGAAGGCCTTTTGGAAGTCAGTGTAGGCGACATCAATTTGCTGTCTACTATCAATGCCTTCAAATAGATGTTTTGTAAAAACAAGGAGGTTACTTACACAGGACCTACCTTTAACAAACCCGTGTTGCTCTTTTATTAAGATGCTATGAAGAATAGGGTAGATCTCACGATGCACCAGTCTTTCAAAAAGTTTGGATAGCCCTGACAACAAGGAGATTGGGCGATATGTGGAAACGTCACTCTTAGAGCCACATTTAGGAACTGGAACAATGTTTGCTTGTTTCCATACATCAGGGAAAACCCCATAAGAAAGACATTTATTAAATAGTATGAAGATAGGGGAGCACAGTGAGTCACTTGTGTTTTTTAAAAAGATAGAAGGGATACCATCTGGCCCAGGTCCTTTGGAAGCATCCAGTGATTGTAGTTCTTTTCTTATTTTTTATAGTGAAAAGTGCAGGTTACAAATATTTATATCACCATCAGGATTTGCGTGTGGTGGCACCCATGAAGAATGATCAAAAGAAGATGGTTCATAAACTTATTGGAAAAAATTAGAGAATAGATTACAAGTGGTAACATGGTCATCTGAGGAGTGTTGGAGATAGTGAACTGTAGCTGGAATTCTATTAGTGGAGTTACGACTAGAAACATATGACCAAAATGCCTTAACATTTTTGACCACACTATCCTCTACACCATTCATATATTTTTTTAAACATTCGTCCGCCTCCTTTTTGAATTCTGTTCTATAAATAGAAAATACATAGTTCGTAGTCTTTAGTGTTTCCATATTTTTTCCACTTAACCCATACATAATCAGCCTATAATGTTCCCACTGCTGGGAAACAGGCCTCCTCTCTGTGAGAGGGAGTGGGCCGTAATCCACCACGTGGGCCCAGTGCGGGTTGGTAGATATCACATGTCTTAAAATTTTTGGTTCTAGGACATGCCGGTTTCCTCACGATGTTTTCCTTCACCGTTTTGCGAGCAGTGGTGATGAAATAATTTACACAAAGTACAGCGCCTGTCTGGGTTCGAACCTACGGCCTACACTTAACCCATGCGCGAGATTTATTTTTGAATATGTGCAAAAGAGATTTAGTGATCCAACATGGGAATTTCAGACTTGCTTGGCTTGTGAGCGGAGGGTATGTAATTTCATGAATTTATAGATTTTTTCATAAAAAGTTGCAACTGCTTGATCAGGAGGTAGATCCACAAGTAAATTGTTCCAATCTACAGTTTCAATGTCAGTATTAACATTAGAATAATTCGATTTAGTTTGATAAGAATTTTACGTTTAGGTATTTGTATTGGTTTTCTAAATGGTATTTGTACGTAAAAGGAAGGATGGTGAGTATCAATTGGCAAGAGTGAGATGTTAGGATTAAGAGCAACAGCATGTGTATTACAGAAGAAAAGATCTAAAATCCGCCCATTACAGTTACTATGTTAAATTGATTTAAGTATAATTGTGAGCAAAAGTTTAATAGATGTCGACTTGTATTTGAATATTTTCTATCAGAGGCACATGTCATGTACGAATTTGTACTAATCTAGTTCAGCGCAGGTAGGTTAAAATCACCGGTAAATATAATGTTTTCTGTGCAGGGATCGCCTACCAAATTCGACAACGAAATGATAAAGTTTACATATACATCATCCGTGGCGCTAGGGGGTATGTAAGCAGCACAAACAAGTAGGTATTTACAACTATGAGAGGGAATTTTTATTATTTTATGTTCTGGTAAAATTAATGGGAGTGACAAAGTGAGACTAGTTGGTTTTAGTTCTTTGGAAACCGCTATCAGCACGCCTCCGCCATCTTTTTTATTAGAAACAGCTCGACCACGATCATGTCTGAAAACTATATAACGGGAATCGATAAATTCGTTATCGGAGGAGTCAACCAGGTTTCTATTAAAATGATGATTGTCGTAAGCACGCGATAATACATTCATTAATAATATGTTCAGTTTGGTCCCGATCCCTCGACAATTTTGTTAATAAATTGACAAATTATTATCTAACATCGCAATATTTGGTAAAACTACTAGTATTAATTTTGAGTGGTATAATGGAGGGTTTATTACATAAATGAGTAAAAAATTAAGATTGACTGTTTCCAAAAAGTAGGCTCGATCAAAACTACAACAATTGTTAATAAAGAGATGAGTTACCTTCAATAATACGTTATTTTCCACTTAGTTTATATTGATGATGTTTTAATAACTTCCTGACACTAATATTTACATAGCAAGTAGTGTTAATTAAATTTGTGTGGGGTAGGTACAACTAAAAAGTGAAAAACAAAAACATTTTTACAAAAAGTAATTTAAAAAAATTAAATCGACTTTAAAAAGAAATTAACTCAAAATTATGAAATAACTTTAATTCCGGATGTCGGTGTCTTGGGATCTGTATTTTAGTTTTAGTTTTTTGCTACAGACTTCCGAAACTTTACTCTTTATTTCGTAATTTTTAATTTTAAGTATACTGGAATATTTGTTTGTAATAAGTAGGTAATAGTTTTGTTGTAAATATTAGATTTTGAGATGTTTTCTCTTTGCACTACACGCGTAGTTCGTAGCAATAAGCCAGGCCGTCACACTTAAACATATTAGTCGATATCTTGAAAATTACTGAATTGATTTTGATGAAACTTGCACTGTTCCCTAAGTTGAAGTATATGTAAGCTAATAAAAAATGGTCACGATTAGATTAATAGTTGCGGAGAAATGCGTGGACAAACATACATACATCTATAAAATTTTGTATATTTGTTTGGAAGCCCTAATAGATTGTCATATGTGAAGATATTGCAGTTCCAATAATATTACCTCCTTTTTTTGAAGTCGGTAAAAAAACAACCGACTTCAAAGAAACTACAAAGTGAAAAATAACTTTAATTTGGAAAGTCGGTGTCAAAAAACAAAAATGCGGAACCAACGACACCGACTTCAGAAATTAAAGTTAAGTAGTGTTTTTTTTTTGGAAGTCGGTTGTTTTTTTTTGTATAAAAGTGTATTTGAATTATTAGAACTTTTCTAATTTCTTTTTCAGATTAGTATCAAGAGAAGTTACCTGCGTAGGGAAGCTGACGTACTTGAGCGCCTCGTACTGGCACCAGGCGCTGACGACGTTGGTGAGCGAGCAGTACGAGAACTTGTACAGCGGCACCGGCGCTAGGCTCGCGCGCACACACAGCAGGCGAGAGCCCGCCACCAGCAGCGCCGCCAGCCGGTTCACGAACACCAGGAACTGCGAGTCGCTGAAGCGGAGCGTGCTGCCATCTGACATCACGTAGCTCTGCGTTGACAATGAGTCTGTTATTACCGACACATAGGGTGCCACAAGGATTTTTTGGCGCCTGAATGACATCGTGTCTCGTCGAAACGAATCATATGAACCCAAACTCGAGGGGTTTACTAGTAGGCACTGAAGAGTTCCACTATCCACCCCCTAGCTCAATCATTAGACACTCGTCACCAAGTGCAATTTATTGGACTCGTCAAAACAAATCATGTGAGCCCAAACTCGAAGGAAGAACAAAAAAAGGAGTAGATGATTTCCACTATACATTCCTGGCTCCATCATCAAATCAGCTCCAAGATACCAAATTATAGTTTTGTCTTCCGAACTACATACGAGTAACGAAGATGAAACGGACGGACGCTCTACAAGTCCGAACTTCTACTTTTCGATGCCATTTCTACAGCGGGTTACTGTACGTCATCGCATTTCTTGATGTACTGTTTGAAATAAAAATGTCTATAAACTAGCACAACGGTTACATATAACTAAAGCCATTGAACAACATGTTTTTGCGAGCTAAATGTCGAAAAACACAAAATACTACTAATAAACACAATCCGAAAGCCTGAACAGGGGCTAACCTGCGTCATGATCTTCTCCTGCAGCAGCCCCCACACGAGGTAGGCGGCCATGAGCCCCGTGAAGCAGAAGGCGAGCTCGGCGCCCTCGCGCGCGCTGGACTCGTCCTTGCGCAGCTTGGCCGCCTCGGGCAGGCGCTCGCCCGGCTCGCCGAAACACGCGAACAGTACGCGGAATGTGGGGCCCGAGTTGCCTGGAAATAAGACGTGGAAGTCACGCGTTATTTATATTTTGATAATGATAAATTATAATTTATTTCTGTAAATTGGTTTTAACAACTTTAAAAAAAAAACAACCGACTTCCAAAAAAACACTACAAAGTGAAAAATTACTTTAATTTCGGAAGTCGGTGGCAAAAAACTAAAATACAGATCCAAAGACACCGACTTCCGAAATTAAAGTTATTTTTCACTTTGTAGTGATTTTTTGGACGTCGGTTTTTTTTTTTTGTTGAAAAGTTTTAATGGTACCCATTGTATATGTATTTTTACATATATGTATTTTTTTTATATGGAATTATATCGAAAAACTCTTAAAATTCAAATATCTCGAAAACTATTGAATTTCGGCCATACATATCAGGGGTTCAATTTGTTGCATTTTGGCGCCCCTACTCGTATCAGCTCCTGACGGATATACCTACGTCGAATTACAAGTAACCCTGTATATGACGGAGTTATGTCCGAACATGCGTAAAAAAGAATATAGACCATATTGAGAACCTCCTCCTTTTTTGAAGTCGGTTAATTGAATCAATTCATAGACAACAAAGAACTATGCCCGAATTTACTTGCAAGACAGAAATGTGGGTGTACCGTGGTATACTGAACACATCTGCGTACCTCTTTAGAGGGTACAGGCGTGATGTTATGTTGTGTGATTGCGTAAACAATGCATAGGTACATATGCGATAGCAGCAATCGCGGTTGATTTGTTGGCATTTATTGAAGAGTTCCGTTGTCTGTCTCCGAAACTCATCATAAGATGTTTACAAAATTTAAATGGGACCATTTCGGAATAAACCCATTTCGAACAAAAAAAGAATTTAGCAAATCTCTCATATAATTATATGACGGAGTTATGCCCGAACATAAATAAAAAAAAAATCCCTTCTTTTTTGAAGTCGTTTAAAAACCCTTTTACACTTAAAATAAATAATTAGACAAAGAAATAATTTACATTAGGAAATAGTGAAGTATATGCGTTTTGAGGGCTGCACTTTATGTACCTTCTGACATTCTAAAGAACTGATTATCAGCCGAACTTGGACATTCAAATCACGGGTGTTTTAAACAAGCTTTTTTTTTCTTCTTTTAACAATTAAAAATAATATTGTTTGTTAGGAATCTTCAACTTAAACTACAACTACACACATCAAAAGTGTCTACGTTTTAGAGTATCGCCGCAATTAAGGATTATTATTTCAACTTTTATGGATAGTTATTGATTCTTTTTAGTTAATTTCAATATTTGAATAAAGAATTTTCTTTAAATTTTGAATAAAAATAGAAAATCAACTGTCAATCAGGATTCCTGTAAAAGTGTGTAATAGCGTTTTTACACAACCATTACAATTTCAGCATCGGAACTGAAAAAAATTGCATCGATATGGAAGACGACATCATTTGACACGAGAAGAGATGATGAGAGCCGTCGGGACGTTGCAAGCTGGTTCCAGGCAACGTAATATGGCTGTCACTCTTGGCACTACACAGAGCGTCATCACGACGCAGACACTTCGTATGCGTTAGTTAGTTTTTTAGTGTAATTATAATTATGTTGTAAGTATGTATTTATAGTATTTTTAAGTTATATTAATATTTTATTGTAGGTATGTGTTTTATATGGTTCTTGATGCCTGCAATAAATGGATAAATTCACCCACCACACTCACCAGACCTTGCTCCAACTAATTTCCATTTTTATTCGGAATTTGGATAACTTTTTATAGGGGAATAATTTCAAATCTAACGAGACGGTGAAAAACGGGAGTGATATGAAGATTCGAATGACGTTATTCCGACGCACGCTATTTCGAAAAACTTTACGAATGGTACGCCATCGCCAGTTCGAAAACACATTGAGTCGAAAACCGCTATATCGAATGATGTTGTCGCAGACCGGAATAAATCGTCGCGAACACGCCGATTCGAAAAACTGTTTGAATGGTACACTCACGACCCCGATAAAGTATTATCTTTGTATTGGGTAAATTACACGAGTTCGAACCCCAGACAAATTCAGATTGGAACATGCTATTCGCAACAGTGGATTTCAATACCAAGACTTTCGTACTAGCGTACCATTCAAACAGTTTTTCGAGTCAACGTGTTCGCGACAACGTCATTCGATATAGCGGTTTTCGACTCAATGTGTTTTCGAACTGGCGTACCACTCGTAAAGTTTTTCGAAATAGCGTGCGTCGCAATAACGTCATTCGAATCTTCATATCACTCCTCACGCCTCTAAAGAGTTATGCCTGTGCTCACCAAGATTCAAACCACGGGTTAGGTATTTAAACAGTTGGTTTATGTCAAATTTCCTAAGGAAATATTAAATATAGAACTGATTAAATATTTAATCAGTTGATTTAAATGTTGGTGAACACAAGGCTTAATCGATTCCTGTCCCCAGAATTTTTATAGCAGAGTCATTAGCGAACTTACACTAAAATGGCAAAATTGCATCTTCACTGCAGTGCGTTGCCAATATACTTCCGATTACCTAATGAGATAAATAATTTTCTTAGAAAACAAAAAAAAATATTTTTTAACGGCAATTTCATTGGTTATCGAATACCACGGATATCGAATATAACCAATGAAATTGCCGTTTTACATAGAAAAAATAAAATTATTTTTTTCTAAGAAAATTATTTATCTCATTAGGTAATCGAAGTATATTGGCAACGCACTGCAGTGAAGGTCTCACTTTTTCAACGTCATTTGGTTTGTAAAACAGTAAAATATCCTAACACTAAACATAAAACAACAAACCAAATGGCGTTGAAAAAGTGAGACTGGTGGCATTGCCACGCCGCGTCGCCGCGTCGCGCAATGCCTCTGGCCAAGCCCTTGGGTCTAAATGATTAATATTTAAGATTCGATATGTATTATAGATTATAGACATTATTATTTTATAGTGTTTTACACTTCAACTTATTTTTGTAACATGATATTGGTCGTCGCATGAGCACGCGCTTCGGCTCGTAATACCGCTACTTCCTGTGCATATGTATACAGGGTTATTGGAAAAACACCAACAATCTCTTAAGAGGTCATTGTACTCATCATTATGAACAACTTTTACTATGAGACCAAACCTGATATCGTGAAAAAAAAATCAGCTGTTCAATTGTCAATTCTTTATGCGTACCATAATTTGTATAATTAGTCGGTAGGGAAATAATTATATTAGACACAATAGTGTTTAATTTAGCAAGTCTATACTTACTCCATTCATAACATTATATTATTTTATTTTATTCAATCAAGTTTAATTTGTTTAATACATCAATACTAAACACCTTTTGCTGTTTGGTAGTAAACAATTTTAATCATCTTTTAAATAAATTGCAATCTATAGTTTTGTATAATTTAAGATGCATTTTTTTTCAATTTTGTAAATGTAAGAACCATGGATCCGTTTATTATGATTTTTTGATGTTGACTTGAAAGAGCATGGCAGTTGAGAATGTGTCATGCTCACTTAAATGTCTCACTGATGGTGGCGCGTGTGTTGGATCGTTCGGTTCCCTACAAAATGGTTGAGCTGGACGGTGCTGATCCACGCGTCATGTTCGTGAACGGGCGCCGTCGGTTGAGACTGGTCATCTCTTAACTGCCAAGGCTTATTTTTAATCTTATATTTTGAATTGTTTCTTCACTTGTGTTTTTTTACATTGTTCTCACATATAGAAGCATCAAGAATAATGTACACAGGATTTTGTAATATCTTGATTTAAAAGAGTGTCCATGGAGTTTCTTGCCCGTTCTTCTCCATAGAGATCTACGTTTTGGAATGGGCAACTAGCTTCAACTTTCTGACTAACTGACTGACTATTTAATTTTGACAATTCAAAAGTGCCTGTACATGGTTTAATTGAAATAAATGATTTGATTTGATTTGATACACATATTGTTCCAATGCTAGCGGTATTTCGATAAGAGCGCAAAATAAACTTCGGTTTTTCACGATAAATACAACGCAACTTTACCAATGTAGTACCTATATAAAAATACTAAAATGCAGTCATTTCAACAACATAAGGTAATAACTATTGTTATTCTGCCATTGTTTGTCTAATGTTATCCTTAACCCTGACGTGGATCCACGCAAGACACAATGGTTGTTTGTTTCTGTAATGACGGTATACAACCGGTTAAACGAGTATTGCTTAAGTTGGATGGACTGTAAGAGAGTGACAAGTGACAACACTTATCTTGTAGAGAAAGAACTTTATATCCATGCAATAAAAACGAAAAAACCTCATTCGCCTCGTTCCACCGTCCACGGCCACGCGACACCGCGTCGGGCTAAGATAAAAGCAGTCACTCCCTTACACGTAAGATTAACAACTTGTAATCAATCAAAAAATATTTACATATTTTTATAAAGAGATTTCAAAAGTAATTATATAAGTCAATGTAAAGAGCCAACAAAGTCATCCTCTGATCAAAAGCCTGGCAAGAAGAATTATTGTAAAAAATAAACATAGCAGAATTATTAAACTGTCCAATATAACGTATTCAGCATACCGGGAAATTAATTAGATAGAAAACTCACAGATAGAGCGTAACTAATGAACTCGTTAAAAAACACTTCACAGCTCTCATTAGCAGGTTTGCACAAGTTTGATACTCACTTAGCTTATCAAAGTAGTTGATTTTTTCCAAATATTTGTACAGTATGAACATGGGCAGTAACACAGTGGAGTAGCCCACGAGGTTTAGCAGCAGCCGGAAGAACCTGAAATAAAACAGTTTGTAGAAGTAGAGCTTGCTAAGTATGCTGAACAGCACCTCAGTAGCAACACTTTCAACTTCGAAAATCACGTAAACTGTTTTGAAATACAGCTGAAATGTGTTCAGTCAAATTGTTACCATGGACGGGCAGCTGCTTGACTGCACCATAGCTATGTATGTCAGCCGCCAAGTAGCAACCACATGCTCTGGATTAAATTGTATAGATGCGGACGTAAATACAGGCACATGGTACATTTTTTCTATTGTATTTTGAAATTTATCTAAAGTTTACTAAAATAATTGTAAAAAAATATACCACTCGCTATAACAATATTACCTACTTAACAGAAGATTAATTTTACATCTAAGTAATTGAAGAGGTGGTCACTTCACTTCACTACATCACAAATAATAGCTTACCATGAGTATTCAATGTCGCTGAGTGTAGCTGAGCGCTCATAGGCATCTAGGAGCAGGTGGTACAAGTGGGAGATTAGCCACATGAACCCCAGGCACATCACCCCCATGGACCTGTTCCAGGAGACATGGTAATTATCAATAAAACTAACAGTATGGATGATTGCATGTCAGTGGTAGTATTTTCTGTTCTAGGGTAAAGGATGATGCCAATGGCTTATTGTTGACATGAAAAATATGGAGATGCAGTTGACTGCTCTTAATGTTTATTTTACCAGACACCTTTGTCACATACAGATAGTGCAATCCACGAAGACGCGCCCCACTCTTTTTCCATAAAATTCCGCTATTGTTTTGTTTTTTCGATACACGCTAATTACCCACTAAGTAATAAGTAATTAGTGTGTATCGAAAAAACTAAAACACTAGCGGAATGTTGCACACTTGTAGTGTAAGATATTAGGAAGAAGAGTCGGGCGCGTCTTCGTGGATTGCACTATCTATACACCTCATTATTAGCTGCAAGCAATATGTAGCTGCCAAGGCCTCATAGTCACATGATTTGCACAGACGGTTACCTAATAAAGTTCTATGATTTATCCACACAGATGTAACTAAAAATGGACCAAGCAATACAGCCACTTTGGCTGTTATTGATAATAATATTTTTACTGTTTTGTAACTGTAGGTTTGGAAAGTAAATAGTTTATCGGATTTTCGCAAAAAAACTCAAATAATTAGGCACAAGCCACAAGCACACAGGGCAGCCCGTCCAGGTATTACTATGCAGTGAAAAGGAGTGCACTATAATTAACATTATTATTTCCTTTTACTTATCTCGGGACCATGGGGTCCCGGTCCTTTGGAAGGCGAACGATGGGCCGAAGCCAACTCGCAGAGGCCCCTTAGGAAATTTTAATGAAATGCGGCACCATCTGACGATTATCCCTGTATGCACTATGCAAGTGCACCCAAGGATAACCCCCGGTTGGTGTAGGACTATTGTAGGATATGGAAAAATTATATGAAATGTATTATTTAAATGTTTCTCTCATCTAAACTGACATTTTATTCTAGGTATTAATTCATTGTTGTAATTTATTTTTATTATTATTTATAGACTTGGACATTTTTGCTATCTTATAAAATCTATTGTATAGTGTGACGAGCATGTGTAATATATTAAGACATAATTGAATTGTAAGAAAATTAATCGTATGAGCGTTTTGGATGTTAAATCTGTTAGCTCGTAAGACCAATATTGATTTAATAAAACGATAATTAAATAACTGTGCGACCATGCCTATGTGGCAAGTTCGCTTTAAATTATAGGTAATCAGTTAGAACTGCGTATCCGACGAAACAGTGAAGAAAATCGTAAAGTATATTGCAATATGTAATAAATAAATAATTATAACGTCAAAATATAAATTCATGCATATCCAGAGAAACTTTCTGATAGTCATGCTAAACTCCAACACACGCTGACTCTGATGTCGGCCTCGCTGAGATAAGCACAACATTTTGTTTATTGTGCACTTAATATTCATGTGTGTGATAGGCGCATAGTAAATATTGAGCCAGTGTTTGTAAGTTCAGAGAGAAACTCACCATATCGCTATTCCAGAAGACATTGTACCGTTCTGTACAACAAAACTATCACAAAAATATTTTTAACACATAGAAAAATACTGACTGATATGTTATCAAATGTGTTTTATTATAGTAATGTTAATTCACTATATTAAAAAAAATAATTTCATTATTGCTGTAAACCTCCAGTACATCCCCGACCGACCCATTATTTCGAAACGTCAAACTTGACAGATACCGACCGACAGATGGATCTTATGACTTTGACAGCTATAAATGTTGCAAGCGTTACACAAAATATTACTCAAAAGTTGCCCGAAAAAAAATCTGTCAAGTTGACGTTCATGTTTCAAGTTTCCATTCCGCGTTATTCAGTTTATCAGTGAGGAATAGAATTCATTATGCTACTATGGGCAGATTTTTCAATCGACAGATAATTGTTATTCGTGGAATAAAATTGAAGTCTGAAAGTTTTTGTATGGAAGAACTGTCAAAAATTCTAAATTATTCCTCAAATCAGCCCTTAGTAATACATTTCAGCGACCTCTCTGATTGACTTTGATCATGCATGACATAGTTGTCGTTTAACGCAACGCCTGGAGGGAAAAATCACATAATTATACAACATCAGTCTCAATCCATAAATCTAAAACTTCATCTTTCGTTTAGTAACAGGCTCTTTGCTCTTTGGGTTTGAACTTCTTATTTAAAAAGAAAACCAAATAAATAATGACGTCGATAGTTTTCTAACCCATTTATTTTTGTTAGCCAAACATTATTTTCAGTGATTTTCATAAATAGTTTTTTGTGTATATCTACCTACTTAAAACTCAACAACGAATTCAAATAGTAATCAATAATGTATAGAACTTATGGAATATCAAATAAATTATCGCTTTAGAAATGTGGTCTGAGGCTGTGATGTTTGTATTGGAATTCTTAGCAGCATTGTGTGCAGTGGCTGTATGTGGACCATGCTTGCTGGCGTGTGCTCGGAGGCTCATCCTGGGCGACGAGTTGCTGCGGAGAGGCGGCGGGCTGCCAATGCGGGAGGCCGAAGTGCTCGGCTGTGACGAGCCCGCGTGTCCCTACTACAAGAAAAACGTTAGGTATCTCATGGTACCGGCCAGAAGGCCGCGGACGTACAACTCACCCACTCGACAATGTTCTTAATTCTTTGAAGATTTATATTTTTGTTAGTTTTAATATATTCCTGTTTTAAATATCTTCTAAGACAGTTTTCTTTAGAGAGTGTTTAGGTTGGACGCTATCGTTACCCTCACATAGTTTAACCCAGGGTCGCAACCGATACCGGATATGGTGAAAACTACTTATCTACTATACGAGTCTGACTGAGCGCGGCCAGTGATAACGACGACTACGAAAAACGGCTTAAAAATAAATGACTGCCAAATGTGTGTTTCCTGCAGGAATTCTGATTTTCAAAATCAAAAGTAATTTATTCAAACTGGGCTGAGAATCAGCACTTTCGAACGTCAAAATTACAAAAGACAGTCCCCCAAAACGCCCGCCCTTCGCCACTTTCTAGTGCTTTCGCTGGGGAGAAGAAATGGCGGAACATACTCCCCAGCAGCACAGCTGTCTGTTCAGTTAGAAAATAATTGATTTTATACAACACTGGTATGCAAAGTAATTAACATTACAGGACACAAGACATTAAATTAAATTATTTGCCATAGGTTAGCTAGCCACGCCAATATACCAACAAATACAATAAACACTATACGTAATTACGTACTCAAGCAAAATAATAATAAAGATGGAAACAATGTGCGCGCCTTCAACGGTTGGGTCATGCCGATTTTGATGTAGTCTTCGGCATACTCAAATGGACTCAGACCGAAATCGACGCCCTGGATAGGAGTCCGTACACTGCTGACTGCAAATCGAATGCGTCATCCACGGTCATCGGTAATGAGGCTGTATATCCCGCGAAAGTGTGGAGGTCGAGGGTTTTTAAACGCTAAGACCCTCCACAACCGCGAGATATGCAGTCTCAGGGAATATTTCCTACAAACCGACTTGGAGATGCATCGAGATGTAGTCATAGTGGTCAAGGCCCTCACCCCGCTCTCCTTGGCTAAAGAGAACTGGCGCAAACCAGTAGTGCTAGACACTAATGATCGCATGGAGGTATGGCAGAGTAAGGAGCTTCACGGACGCTTTTTCCGGGCCCTTCATGGACCCGATGTAGATTTACTAGCGTCCGTAGCCTGGCTGCGTTTCGGTGACCTCTTTGGAGAAACCGAAGGTTTTTTTTGTGCAATTATGGACGAAGTTATGATGACGAACAATTACCGGAGATTTATTGTGAAAGACGGCTCGGTTGACTTCTGTCGGGCATGCCACCGGCCTGGGGAATCAATCAGGCATATCATTTCCAGGTGTTCTCGTCTAGCTAACGGAGAGTACTTGCATAGACACAACCTTGTAGCCAGGATAATCCTTCAGCAGCTTGCTTTAATCCTTGTGGAATCGGAGGTGCCGTACTACAGGTATGTGCCGGACCCAGTTCTCGAAAATGGTAATATCATATTGTACTGGGATCGATCCATCATCACTGACAGGACTATTGTTGCCAATAAGCCTGATATAGTGGTGGTGGATCGATCAGAGCGGCGCGCAATGATTGTTGACATAACCGTCCCACATGATGAGAACCTCGTGAAACCCGAGAAAGATAAACAAATCAAGTATCTTGACTTGGCTCGCGAGGTGGTTGACATGTGGGATGTGGAGTCAGCGATCGTTGTGCCGATAGTCGTGACTGCCAATGAGTTAATAGCCAAGATCCTCGACCAACACCTAAGAAGGCTCTCGTTGGGCAGCTGGATCAAGGGCTTAATTCAGAAAGCGGTACTTGTGGACACGGCCCGCATTTTTAGGAGGTTCCTCTCTCTGGAGCCCTGACCGCCGGTAGCTTCGACCCTATCCCCGATACCGGTGGGCAACTATTTTTTATATTTTTAAATGTTTTTATATTTTTCATATCCTAATATTTAAAAATATAATTTACACACATCAACACGGTCTAGGGATATTTTTAAAAAAGCGAATTACTATCAATGTGTTAATTATTTATTGACATGTATATATTTAAAAGATACGTTATTTAATATTCTACCATTTTTTAATAATGGTTAAGGTACTTAGATTAAAATTTCAGGATTTTATGGAAAAAAAATGAAGCATAGACGGAAATCGTATATGAATGAACTTTTAATTTGTGAGTAAAAACTGAAAAAAATAGAAAAATCATTTAATTTGTGTTTATAAACTTGAAGTTAGTAGTCTGAGAAAGCGCCCATGATGTTCATAACACATCGGCAACGATTCGGCATGCTCAGAACAAGGTTGTCAATGTCTTGCTGCGGAATATTGTCCCATGTCCTTCTGAGGTGCGCAAAAAGTTGATCTTCTGTAGCCAGATTTTCAGGAACTTCCTTCAGAGCTCTTCTTTGCAGCATATCCCACGCATGCTCAATGGGATTTAGATCTGGCGATTGAGCAGGCCAGTCTAAGGCCCTAACATTATGTGTATGTAACCAAGCTGCTACCGTTCTCGCCGTGTGTGCCCGGGCATTGTCGTGCATGAGCAGGAAATCTTGCCCCATTTGTGTTCTGTGGGGCAAGATTACGGGCCCCAGCACCTGTTGGACGTATCGTTCTGCCGTCATATTGCCCCGCACCCAAACGAGATCCGTCCGTCCTCCAAGACGAATTCCTGCCCAAACCATAATTTGTTCCTCCTTGGTATGGGTGAACTTCCTGAGGGTTCTGGAGACGGCTCCATCATCCAGGAACTCGCCAAACACGCGTCCTTCGTGAATCTGGATGGAAGCCGAACCTGGATTCATCCGTGAACAGCACATTGGACCATTGCTCACGGCCCCAGTCCACGTGGTTCCGAACCCATTCTAATCGTCGTCCACGATTGCCTCTCCGTAAAGGTGGGACCCGGAGTGGTCTACGAGAGCGTAGATTGCTTTCATGCAGTCGCCTTCTTACAGTTTGGTCACTCACAAGCACTTGGTGTTCCACTCGCAGCCTTTGGACCAATTGAGTCGCCGTTGCATTTGGTTGTGCTCGCGCAGTAATTTGCAAAAATCGGTCTTGTCTGGGGGTAGTGATGCGACTTGGCCCCCGGTGCCTCTCCGCTACTTAACCTGTGGCACGATAGCGTGTCCACAATCTTGAAATTACATTTTGATGGGTCCCTATGGCCTCAGCAACATTACGCTGAACAGATCCAGCTTCCAGCATTCCCACAGCTCGTAACATCTCCGCCCTCGTCAAATGTCGGCGTTGCATGGCTACAATACCTCAATTTTAACTTTATCTTTCGTTTAAAAATGAAAAAAAACTGTAACTAAACGTAATTCGTATTGTTTTCTAAATTTCGCACAAATGAAAATTCCCTCTCCTATACATCAAGACATTTTTTGCCACCGAAACAAAAGAATTTTCAAAAATTTAAATTTGGAATTAGTCTGAGATAAATTACAAACAAATCGGTGTATAAAAGACTCCAATGCGGCCAGTACTTTTCGAGTTATTTAATTGAGTATGAAATATCCCTAGACCGTGTTGATGTGTGTATATGGAAATAATGAAATAAAGGAAATAATAATAACCCCATCGCCGCCGTATCTCTACGTTGACGTCGTGGTGGGGCTTGCGCGCTCCGAACTCTAGGCCTATGCCGGAAGAGTTTACTTTGCCGGAACAGGTCTAAGGTGAGGAGCCAGACCAAGAGAGACAAATAAACCCGCAGGGCAGCATGTGGCGAGCTGTTGGGCAGTAGCGACCGCACGGACCCTATCTCCCGGGAGAAGTCTTGTTCCTCACCTCATTCTTGCCTTTATTGGCCGGCTTGAGTGGAGATTCGCAAGAGCAAACGTGCTCGGAGGAAGGAAGTATTCCAGTAAGATGCTGGTAGGGATCTTGACCGTACTTCCGGGATTGTCCTGATAGCCGTGGAATACCTCTCCACTTCTCATTAGCACCTCAGGACATGTTGCCCCCTTGTCGCTACTTCACTATGTGCTAGCGACCGTTTCCGGGGGCCCATTATTGAGTGTGCACGTCACCCCCTGCCATTTTATCCGTGTATATATAAAATATTGGTCAGGCAGGAGTCATAGTTCTTCCATAGTTCTTGGTAACCAGTCCACTTCAGCCACCCAAACCCATAGTCCAAGTTTTTATTTTCCCATGTCCTACAAAAGTCCTACACCAACCGGGGGTTATCCTTGGGTGCACTTGCATAGTGCATACAAGGATAATCGTCGGTTGGTGCCGCATTTCATTAAAATTTCCTATGGGGCCTCTGCGAGTTGGCTTCGGCCCCTCGTACGCCTTCCAAAGAACTGGGGCCCCATGGTCCCGAGATATATAAATTCATATAAATAAATAATAATAAATCAAAATTAAAAATGTAACCAAAAAAACTTACTACCTAAATAAAAGCCTCCAGTTTCAGTCTATCAAAAAGTACTCTGTGGCCTCCAGTATAAAGGACGTGACAGCCTGACAGCTTACATATTTATAATGCAATTGAGGAGCGTCGGAACAAAAACCGATATGTCGCATTTATGCCATTATTTTTTTATATTTTTTTTCCGTTGCAAAATGTTGTATTACATACCCTTCAGGAAAGAAATCTATTCAAAAACAGACATTTCCAGCTTTAAAAAAATATCACAAAACAGTGGTCCAATCAAAACCCGACACATACATATCTAAGGAGCTGTAACATTAAAAAAGTTACAAACTTTTTTCTAATTTGTGTAAAATACGGTAACTTGGATATATCGTTCTTTGTTCCGATGCTCCTCAATTCTAAGTTCTGTTTACATAGCTGTCACTTGAAGTCACAAATGGTAAACTAGGACCATCGAAGCAAAATAAATAAACAAGTTATTACTAATAAAAACAATAAAACCATGGTCAGCAAGACGACCAGCCACCACAAGCAGCACCCGTTCACGAGCATAACGCAAAGATCAGCCATTACCCCCCCCTCGCCATATTTGAGGGAAGGATGCAGCCCGACCCCCGACGCGACGCTACCGCAAGCAGTGACATCTAAGGGAGCATGACGATTTTGCTTCTGTCATCTAGGCCGGCCACGGACAGCTTGAAGCGCCAGTATCGACTGCTTCAAACTGCGACTGCATAGCAAACTACAGTCTTCTACGTACACTGCACATACACGAAACCGCTCGAGCAGTCGCGACTGCTTTGGGCGATCAGCATTGCGGTGAAAACCCGAAATTTCATCGTGCGGTCAAGCAGTCGCCAGGCATACACTGACTGCTCGAGCTGTAAATTGCTCATGCGCAGTTACCTCCGCCCGCTCTCTTTTTTCCACGACGCGTTTGTTAAGGTCGGCAATAAAAACCGCAGAGCAGTAGACATCGACTGCTGTAGCAGCAAGCAGGCAGGTATTAATGGCAGCTTCAAGCGGTTAAGTCCGTGTATGTTGATCACTGGCTTACTGCTGGAGCAGTCGGTATATGGCCAGCCTTAGCTCCAATCCAACGACGACTTGTTCCTCATTCCTCCATCCTCCGCAATGAAGGGTTTACTTAATTAAGGCAGTCTCCAACAAATAAAATGAATCTTTACTTATCTTGCAATTTTTATTGACATTTTTAATTACAATACGCTACAATTTTTATTGAAGAATATAGATTCTCTTTCTTGATTATAGTTGCATGTACCTATAGGCAAATTAATCGTCATCGTGAGGACGGTATCCAATGAACTCGTTGTCGACGGCTATCTCGGGGTCGCGCTTGTACTTGGGCCTTCCGCGCTCTTCGTGGCGGCGGGCTGCGCGTGCGCACACGACACAGTCCGCAGCGAGCAGCGGGAGCGGGGCGAGGGGTGCGTCGCCGGACGATGGCGGCCTCGCCGGCAGGGACTGTTTGACCTGAAACAGACGGAACAGAGCATCAAGGCCCTAATCCCACTAATTTCCAAACGTTTTAGTGGCTACTCGATTGTATACATTTGCGTGACAAAAGGTTCCAAAATCACAATCGAGAAACCACCGAAACGTTTGTAAATTAGTGAAATAGGGGTCCTGGTATGTGACAATAATCCGGTTTAACATTCGTTGTTAAAATGTCTTTTAACGGATAACAATTCCTACCAAGCGATGGTACTAGCTACACTAAGCAGAAAATTATGCAGCCCCCACTGCTTATACCATACCGACCTGCCTACTGCTGCTGGACATAAGCCCCTACCAAGTTGCCACAAGCCTGGTTCACCGCCTTTCGCATGTTCTGATAAAACAGAAACGATTTCCTATACAAAGTGCATATATAAACCTACACCTTCAGTATTACTTACTGTAATACAATGTGAACACCTAAAAATAAATATAAAATCGATAATATACAAGAACATTTATTTTAAATAATGTTTGCTTTCGTCTAAATCTCCGAGCTAACTAGACGAATACAAACAATTATCCTACTAATCCTACTAATATTATAAATGCGAAAGTTTGTGAGGATGTTTGTTACTTTTTCACGCAAAAACTAATGAACGGATTTTGATGAAACTTTACAGTAATATAGCTTATACATCAGAATAACACATAGGATACTTTTTATCCCGATATTCTCACGGGATCGACATTTACGCGGGTGAAACCGCGGGACGCAGCTAGTTTAAAATAAATGTTCTTGTATATCGATTTTATTCAATTTCGAGTGGCCATTGTTGTTTACATCTTTGGCAAATTTAGCGCGGCCGGACCTTACAATAAGTTTAGCTCGAAGGTTAGTAGTGTTAGCACATGACAGAAATTCGATATTGCAGTGTCGCCAGCTCGATAACAAACGATGGACGAGTGAAAGGTCTCAACCGCTGCACTTCAAGATCCGATTACCAATTTAAGATAAGCCCTTAAACGGAGTGAGGTGCAGAGGAATGTTAGAAAAACTAAAGATTACATTGATTGAAAGTAGGTACTTATCTGGAAATACTTTAGTTGCCAATCCATGTAGGTATTGTGAACAGAATCTCGTATAGCTTTACAAATCGGGATAGGAATCAATAACAGTCGTGTCGTCCCGTTTGCCATCGAGATGAAGATTCAGCAATCTTTTGTCGTGACTTTTTGCAATTAAGTATTTAGGCTTTTTATAAAAGGTAGGTATTTGAAGTTTGTATTCACAGGGAAGAACTATCTGGAACATCACATCCCACTTTATTGGTGAGGCAAAACGTATCAAAAGCCAATCCCACATTTTATTTTCGTGGTGAATGTCATCAAGCAGTATAACTTAGCCAGTCATAGATGCACGGTGTCGTTCCTGACCTGCTGTCGCGGATAACTTGGCGGGAGTGTTTTGGCTGGTAGGACGGAAGGTTATCCTGCCATTTGCTGGTCATCAGAGCTCTTTCGCTAAGCAGTGGTACCTATGAAATGCGAGGATAATTATATGGTGGACACTTGCTCCTATATGCTATGAGGAACAGGTTCGTGTGCATAGAAATATATCTATGTTCGTGTGTGATACTGACTGGGCAGGGTCCGGCGCAGACGGAGACGTAGGCCTGTTGGATGAAGAGCAGCACGACGGTGAGCACGGCGACGATGGCGTGCACGATCCTCATTATGCCCTCGAGCCTGAGCTTACTCTCTCGTCTGCAGAATCTCTGAATATTTACATTTCTCTGCGGAACTGGAGATGAAACTTTTATAAATACGTGCGGAACGAATGTCTACATTGATCTTGATTTTTCTTGTGATTGACAGAAACGAAATGAGTTTGAATAGGTTATTTATTTTTAGTTGCAAAAAAAGGTTTTATAACTATTGTTATTTAAGCAACAAACAAACGTAATTAAGTACCTTCTTTATAAATGTTTAGATTCAGATATATATCTAAACTGAATTGGTGACAAATGATGGTAAATAGTTTTTATATTAGTAATTTACATTCTTGCACTCGCCATTCACTCATTAAATATTAGGCTTTTTTTGCATTTTCGAGAATAGATTTATAATCATTTGACATAATAATATTTACAATCATTTATATAATAACTATTTACAATCTATTGACATAATATATATGTAATATATATATGTTATTGATTATTTTTAGTGAAATTACTGTTTGAAATTCATTACTTATTATTTTTAGCTGTAATAAATGAATTAATGTACTACTAATTTCAAACACAATGCCAATAGTAACATGAATAAATAAATAAAAATTAAAATAAATAATTATTAGAAAGAAGAAAAATAGAGCAACGCAACAGGGTAGAAATCCCGTAGCACATGCGTGCTACGACGTGCTACGAGCGCTACGGCCTACGACCTACACAGAAATCACAAAAAAAAACTCGTATTTGTTTACACTCAAATTAGTAAAATCAAGGCTGCCTCTGATAATAAGAAAGACGTATTAACAAAAGTAAATACTGAGAAAAAAATATTTTAAGTTGAAAAACGGGAAAACCCATGCTGTGATTAAGTTATTGCATTTATCAACATTCTGTGAATGTACCATTTTTCGGCCCATATCTCCTCTTAATTTAGTATTAAAACATTTTAGTATTGGTATTTTTTTTTTGTTGCCTATTTTGTGTCCCACTGCTGGGCAAAGGCCTCCCCTTTTTTCTTCCAAACCTCCCTGTCTTGTCTTGTGCGATCTCTGGCCATGTTGGCCCTGCGAATGATATTAGATCGTCACGCCACCTTCGCCTTGGTCTACCTCGACGGCGATGTCCTGCCTCAGGCGTCTAGTGAGTGCCCATCTCTCCGGGTGCATTCTTGAGACCTGTCCGGCCCATTCCCACTTCAGCCTGGCTGTTTTTTCTCCAACATCCGCTACTTGAGTTATGGAGCGCAGCGTGGTGCTTCTAACTCGATCTGTACGCTTAACACCTAACATGCTGCGCTCCATTGCCCGTTGGCAAATCTTGAGTTTGGACTTCTGTTGTTCAGTAAGTGACCAACTTTGTGCACTGTAGGTTAGGACGGGCAGGATGCACATGTCGATGAGTTTCCTTTTTAAAGATATAGGAAGACTACCTTTCATGTGGTCTATTATCTGTGATGTGGTCTTTAAGGGCCCAGTAGGTCTTCCAAGCATTTTGTACTCGTCTTTCGACTTCCTTATCCTGTCTGTTTTTGAAAGACACTATCTGGCCCAAGTATGTGTACTCATCGACCGGGGTCCTCTATGCTGCCCAGGCAACATCAGCCCGATGGTAGTGCACACAACCTGAGACCTGCGGGGTACATAAATGTCAATTGTTCGCAATGGGTTTCATTTTGACAGTTTACCAACGTTTGCGTTGTTATTATTATTGAGCGGACGAATTTTTCAAACCTCTGAAGCAATAGATTGGTTAGCAATATCATTCAAAACACGGAATGTGATTGACAGTGTGTTATGCAATTAGGGTTTTGACCTGACACTTCGAGGTTCAATGAACTAACATAATTGAATTGATTAATTGAGTAGGTGCCATGTCAAGTCGCTAGTCAGTGTAGTGTCCAAGTGTCCGACGGCAGTAAATCTGCCGACAGATGGCGCCACTTACTAACCGTAGGGTAGTGAAACGTGGGATGCCTCCGCCAGCCAGGTGACCGGTAAGTAGCGAGCTCATGAAGAAAGCGATCGTGGATGCATTTGGTGTCACTTGAAGAAGTATTTATTTTTTCTGTATCTACGAGTATCATCCAGTAAAGAACTGAAACTGTCATGTTGGTGTATTGCTCGCAAGCATAAGTTATACTTAGTTGATACAGAGTTCAATCCCAGGTCGAACAAATAGGGTCATTAGGAACTTCTCAGTATTAGCCCGAAGTCTAGATTTGCGGCCGTTTCATCGCTAAAAGAGTCGGCACCTGATTTAACACAAATGGAATTTAGGTACCTACATATTATTATCATCAACTGTCTAAACTTTTCCCAACTATGTTGGGGTCGGCTTCCAATCTAACCGGATGCAGCTGAATACCAGAACTGGATTTGCTGAAACATAACTTTCAGTAATTATGTAAATTGTAAACAACAGCTTCGAGTATATGCAATATACCTACCTACATGCATAGCTTATTTCAAAACAAAATTAAATGGCATTGGCGTCATGGGAATAAAATCAACAAACACAATCTTATTTTCTCAATAATGCAGACATAATTAATATTATAATCATCGTTACAAACAATACTTAGCGACACAATGTGAAATGCAGTGAGGAAGGCACTATCTAAACCCCAGGTCACAGAGCTCGCTCGCGCACGTTGTTACTGAAAGTGTGCTGTGATTCAGAGGAATACTCATATTAGGTACCATTGCTAAAGCGACTTAACGGTTTACATATAAAAATTATAGTACGTGATTTCAACGACACAACTTTTACCTATTATGTATTTTATTGGGAACTAAGTATTCGGGAAAACCGAGCGGTTGATTAGTTGTCTATTGGTACTCCACACAATATCATAAGGTTATCTTATTATTTTAAAAGTAATAAAATCAAATTAAGAAATGATAATGATGCGTTAATATAATAAACTATGGCCTAGTTTAGGTTGTTTAGGTATAGGTATTTGAATGACTCGGTGAAATAACTTGCGTCATTCTAATTATTCAGTTCAGGTTCAGGAAAGTGGCCTCACCTCACCTCAACTACGTAGTAAGTAGTACTTGGAGGTTAACTGAAGGTACGTACCTATTTATGTGGTGGTGGTTATTTATATGGTGTACATAATAAAGAGTATTCTGTTCTATTCTATTTAATAATTTCGCCGTCTTCCTCAATTATACATTCCTCAATTATATTTTTGAAGTGAAAACTTCTTTAGCGGCGTTGTACACTTTTTTTGTAATGGGTAAAAAATGTTAAACTCGCGTCAGGACACGTGACCCTGATCGAAAATTCGTAAGACGGATTGAGAGTAGACAGCCGGCGTGGCGTAGGAGTGTCCCCCTCTCTTTCTACGGCGCGGCGAAAATGTATAACCGACACCGCTTTGGATGTGTTCGGCTGTCCTCGAGATGTACTCGGTTTTAATGTATATCCGATATGTCAGTGAATGATGGCAAAGTATTCTGTTTGTGTTTTGTTTTCACTTCTGTTGGCACTCCCGGAGTGCCACTGTTTTTTTTATCTGCGTGAGGAGAATCCACAGAATCTGTTTGTATAATCGTGAAAGGTCACGCCCTTATAATAAGGGAACTAAATCAAATCTATAAAACAATCACTCGTTACTATATTAGTTGTATAATAACAATTATTATAATACAGCGAATATGATTCGCGCCGCATGCGAATTAATAATGCATTCACGATCGTTGCATCATGCATGATGTACGGGTGCTCGTTACAGGCGCCAGCGCTCGGCTGTACAAGTAGTGAGGGTGGTAGGTGCCCATTGTTTGCGCGAACCAATCAGCATGCGAGTCGCGGCCGGAGCCACGTTTGGATGGCACGCTGGGAAGACTTGATGCGGCATGTTGATCACGACCCATTTGTAATTTATAGTATACTTTTAGAATTGTAAAAGGGATAGTTAGTTGTTCTACCTAATCATACCACAATGGGGCTCGAGCTTATCACCGATTTTAAAGGAAAAGCAGTGCAGCAGGCAGCAGCTGTATATCCTCGTTCACATTACATTACACCATACTGAGATCAGCAATCAACCTCGGATGGGACAACTCGTAATTTGAAAAAATACTACTAGATATAAAATTTTCAACGGTTTTCCTCCTTCCATCCTAACTTCCTAACTAGTCCTAACTAATATTATAAATGCGAAAGTAACTCTGTCTGTCTGTCTGTCTGTCTTTGCTTCACGCCTAAACTACTGAACCGATTTGTGTGAAATTTGGTACAGACATAGTTTGGAACTTGAGAAAGGACATAGGATAGTTTTTATTACAAAAAATAAAATAAAATTTATTCCGGACATATAGCGCCATCTATTGGTCAAGAGTCGGCATCAATTCAGTACTGAAAATTCATCGAAAAAATGTAAATAAATAGTAAAAAGGTATGAAAATATAATATAATACAACTTTTAGTACAAAGAAAATGCTCTAACGGAGTATAGATAATTCTATTAGTACTATATGTCGAGTTGGTGATCGCGCAATGGTGTCGATCGTTACACGAGTTCGGTTCATGTTATTGTTTTAATTCATCGGAAAAAAGTAAATAAATAGTAAAAAGGTATGAAAAAAATAATATCAATATAATAAAACTTTTAGTACAAAGAAAATGCCCAAACGGAGTATAGATAAATAATCCGAGTTGTCACTATGCTCGATAGATGGCGTTGGGATCGAAATAGATCGCGCTATGGTTTCGTTACACGCATTTGGTTGGGTATCGGCCGAGCGCTTCGGTACTGTCGTGGAATTGTGGATTGATCGTTTCGTAAATTTAAAATTGGCTCATTATGTTGATTTTTGAAGAGTTCCCTAGAATATCTTCCACATTTCATTTTTGAAGAGATCCCGCGAGATCGGGAACTATGTGGGTAAAACCAAAAATCTGCCGGAAGTCACTATTCCACGCGAACGAAGTCGCGGGCAAAAGCTAGTTAAAAATAAAGAAATTGTGCCGATTGTAAATTATTAACGGATTATTTCGTAGAATCAGCTATTGTTACCGAAGTACAATAGTGTTTAATCTAAAAGTTAATATGGACTCAAATCAATTAGAAACCAGTTAAGTGTCCGATTTGGTTTTGTGATAAAAATGGAAGCGTTTACTAAAAACGACTCAGTCATCATTTCCTTCTGAACATACGCCTCCTCCATAACATTATAAAAAACACTTATTTTATGTCTCTTTGTAGATTGCTGCATTATCACTATTAACTCAAAAATGACTTACTATTAAGTTTAATAAATGCGTACACATGATGATGGTGTGCACATATTCGGAATCACTCACTGGAGAATTAGTGATCCTTGTCAATAAATCCCCCACAATAGCTACTTACCTCCAAGCAGCAACGGTGGTCTACTTATGTCAGTATCTATCAGGGTAACTACATCTTAGCTAGTTTGGGTGAGGTATGTACCTAAGTTAAGGTATCCGCATGACCTTTTCCTTTAACGTCAATCTGTGTGTGGCAAACTTATAAAATGGCAATAAGTAGTAACATTAAAACTTGCCAGGTTCGACGGCACCACCTCGTACCTTAGAGCGGGTTCTGTAGCTTCCGGGTCATCACGAGCTTGCCATAGTTATAGATTAGCATATGAAACCTAATGAGTGGCTCGACGTGTTATCTCAGTACGTAGGTTGGTCGTAGGTAGACCTGCGGTTAAATTGCGGTTTTCCATTCATACTTTGTTTCTTATCGCGGTCCTCAGTCCTCCATTCCTACCTCCATTGAGCGGCATTTAATTATTATTTATTTACTCGTATTAATAATGTCTTACGATACGTACTTCGTAACACTTATTGTGTTCAATGAATCAGTTTGTTACATTGTTGTTTATTGGGAGGACCGAGAGTGAGTGTGACTGATACACGTTGAATTATTGTAATGTAGGAACGTAGTGTTGTTGGAACCCTCTGCGATCCTTACAACTCTTCCTGACTTGCATTACGTTCATCATTGATACAGCCTGGTAAAAGAAAATGCAGTTCTTTGAATTCACGTGACAGTGTAATGCCGCTTGTTTTACAGTAAATAGGGCTAGCTGCTTTTATTTTAGTAAAGTTTTACGAACGAGTACACTTTATTCAGCTCATAAAAAAAATACTAAGGTAATTAGCAGTGTCGTTAAAAACAAGTGGCAATACACCGCCCGGTGGGTTCATCACTTGCCTTATAGGGGGCGCAGGTGCCATAACGGTAAAGGAAGCGAGCGATGGAACGCACTCCCCAAAAGGGCTCGCTATTGTATTTATGCAAAGTTGTACTAATATAAAGAGACATAAGCTTGGCGAGCTGGGGGAGTGGTTGGCTGGTCGCAGTGCGCAGTGGCACGACAGATGACAATCGATAAACAATAGGTTTGGAGCTAGGTGGGGTTCTGTACATAGCGCTATACAAGGGCGGGGTAAGTAGAACACGTCTTTACACTTCACACTCAGTAAAATAACTGTAAGTAAGTAGTTTGCTCTAATTTTTTTTATTCTGAAGAATTCTGCGCGTACTGACATTTTAGTACAACTAACATCTTGACTTCGAGTTTGCATTTGACAAAACTCCAAACGATAAACAGTCTGTGCCAAGATAAGTTATAACCTGAAAGAAGCCATGGTCTACAAGTAATAGGTAAAAATTTAATCATCATCTTGAACTGTCATTCAGTCATTCACTCTGTGATGTATCATTGACACGAGGTTTTTGTGCAACTTCGCAAAAAATATGAGTCAAGGTGCGCTTTTGTGCAAGTGAGGTCACTACACTGTTACTGTTAAGTAGTTGAGTGGAGTAGGTATTTTAGCTATATTCAGAGGTATCTAGATGGAGACTGTCTAGATAGATAATATTATATTACCATTTGCCTTGATGGGTAGATCAAGGATAAAGCTTGATGATGCGGAATGGAGAGAACTGGGAGTATTTTTTAGGGTTCCGTACCCAAAGGGTAAGAACGGGACCCTATTACTAAGACTCCACTGTCCGTCTGTCTGTCTGTCACCAGGCTGTATCTCATGAACCGTGATAGTTGAAATTTTCACAGATGATGTATTTCTGTTGCCACTATAACAACAAATATTAAAAACAGAATAAAATAAATATTTAAGGGGGGCTGCCATACAACAAACGTGATATTCTTGCCGTTATTGGCTCGATATTAATAACGGCAACAGGTAGACGCTTGAAATATTCACAGAATATTTAGTTGTATATTCACTTTAAAAATAAGTGATTTTATACAACACTAGGTATGAAAAGTAATTAACGTTGCAGGACACAGAACATTAAATTAAATTATTGCCATAGGTTAGCTAGCCACGCCAATATACCAACAAATACAATAAACACTATACGTAGGTACGCAAGCAAAAAAATAATAATAAAAATTAAAAATGTAAACAAAAAGAAACTTACTTAAGGGCGTGACAGCTTACATAATGTCACTTGAAGTCACAAATGATAAACTAGGACCATCTAAGCAAAATAAATAAACAAGTTATTACTAATAACAACAATAAAACCATGGTCAGCAAGACGACCAGTCACCACAAGCAACCTCTTTCTTGGACTAAAATTGCTTTGGGGTTGATTAAAATCTGGTGCACGCTGGGTAGAGTCTTGAGGCCAATTTACTGACTAGCTAATACTTATTTTAAATGTTACCACTGCGGCGGCGACCGTGGCGGCGGCGGCGGTGGCTAGAGGTGTCTTTATAGTTTGTGCCGATACGAGAGTAGATGCCGACGGATAGGTGACGCAGACATCTATATATTTTTATCAATAGGTACCTACCTTGCACCTGCACTAGGTGCAGGATGGGTCAGTAATCTCCCACTTCGACAAACTGTGTCTGCAGCGTCCTACTTGGGTACGCAATCGGTTGAGAGCTTTCCATGTAGACCAAACGGCCGCGAGGCAAATGTTCCTGGGGTTAACGAAGTCTGAGATGGCGGAAATTTCTCTTCCCAAAATTTACTTGTCTCATTAGGTTTGTCCTGGACAACTCTCTCTTATGACTTTTAAGCTTACCTGGGGTCGTTGTGTATCGTAGAGGGGTTGTCGAAAACGAATTCTTGCTTATTTCTGTCCAGCGCGCATGCGACATCCCTTCGTCTTCGTATTACAATTCCTGCAAGCGGGTAGAGCTTATTTAGAGGAGTCGGTTTTAAGCAGCCCGATATTAACCAGATTCAGCGTCTACTTTCTTGGCGTGAGTGGATGCTAAGTGTCTATGTATAAAAGACAATTATTCTCAATATACTTATTCAACCCCTGTCGTCGACAGCGACCCATATGTTGTGCCTGTCTAGAGTAAAGCTACTCTAAAGGAATATTAACTATTTCAACAAAGGCAGCACACCCTTGTTGTTATTTTAAAGCATAAAATGATGTCAACTACGAGTATAATAGTGACAACAGTAAATTGACTTAGGAGTTGAGCTTACTGAGATCCCAATATTATACCACTACATATTATCTCGGCAAGACAAAGTTCGTATTATTCCTAAGACCAGACGCGACTCTTATCATAGTTTAAAATCACACTAAATTAAAGCACAATATTTTATTGCAGTAACCCAAAACATTACATTCATTGATGAATCACGCCGTAACTAAAACATAACTTGTATGTCATGTGTCCATCAGGTTTATCAATCGCCCAAATTGTTTGTATGCATGCTGATGTATAGTTAGCTCTGTTCTAGTTGCAATCACTCGTACACAAGTTCTGATAAGATAAGGGCATGGAACAATCATGTGCGTGTCCCGTAGAGGCAGTCATTCACCGACGTGGAGCAGACGGCCATTGGGAACATGTCCTCGTTCATACGAATGTGGAGCAAACCTCACTACAACAAACTACTACCTGACTGCTTGCTGTTGATGTCATGGTTACAAAGCAATCATTAAAATGTTACAACCAATTTAATGAGTATCAGTCTATCTGGTTAGTTTTCGACATTTTTAAGCTAGTAAAATTGTCTCTGAAAAATGACAAATAGTTCAATAAAAAATTAAAAAATCGTTTTTTAATGTGCAAGAGAGGAAAGGAGTGAATTTGTTTGTATGTACTTATGCCATTTAAATTGTATTTTTTTTATTGTGAAATAAAGATTCTTTTTCTTTTTTTACATATTCATTCCTGGAATGTATGTAGGGAGATAATAGCTAGGCTGTGGTAAATATGACGCCATTCTGAAAACACAATAAGCACGCGTAGTAGGAACATACGTCATAGTACTTATAGGAACTCTTCTAGCATTCAAGTTTCTCTGTGTCGCAGGTACACTACCCACAGTTAACAAACAATACAACGATAACCTCTGGGAAATAACACCGCCACACACAATCAGGGTTTGAAGTTAGTAGGGTGCCGCCGAGGAATGGTTTGACAACAACTACAACAACAACTGGGCTACGGCCAGTCGCGAATAAGTATATAACTTTGAATCTGCAGAGATAGTGTTCAAAAGAGCGCACAGAAAGTATAAAAGACTCACAAAATACCCTATTACAAGACCAGTGCCAGTATGGTATCAATAGGATATTAATTATCCTGTATATTTATTTCTGTAAATTAAAATAATAAGCAAGCAAATAACAACTAAACAAAGCCGGGTTAGTTACACCATTTATAACTGAAGAACGGCTGGACCGATTTTAATTATCTTTGTTTTTTTTTTGTTTTATCTCCGCCCCGAATAGCAGAATAACTATATGGTAAAAATTCACGAAAAAAATAATAATGAAGATAATTAATTTTCTCGTACATTTTGTATGGAATGGCTTATTGATTGTGAGGCGATATGAAGTTCGCCGGTCAGCTAGTTATTTCAAAACTAGCTTTTGCCTGCGACTTCGTCCGCGTGGAATAATGACTTCCGGAAAAAAACAATTTATCCCTCTTTTCTCCCCGTTGGGAGGGAATTTCCAAAAATCCTCTCTTAGTGGTAGCCTAATTCTCCCAACAAACACATGCCAAATTTCAGCTCTCTACTGCCAGTAGTTTCGGCGTTGTCTGTCAGTCACTCAGTAACGGAAGAGTTTTATATATATAGATATTATAGATAGCTGTGCCCGCAACTCCGTCAGTGTGTAATTCCTTGTGTGTTATTAAGTTAATGTATTGGTAATATTGTTTAGATCACGTTCACATGAGGCTTAAGTACCTATACAAAGAAATTACTACTTCACCTAAAAAGAAATAAAATGTAAACTATTAATAATTTGTAATTTGAACGAATACAAAATAACTAATACCTATTTTATAAAATAACAACAAAAGAAAACTAAATAAACTAAATTAATTTAAAGACTAAAAGTCGCGCTGATAAACAATATTGTCTGTCAATAAGGTCGAATGCTCGGAACGTCTACTCGCATCAACAGCCAAATATTGTATGAAGTTCGCGTTTTTTTTTTTTTTTTGGGAATGGCATCTCGCAGTTCAACCTATGAGGTTGTCGTCTGCTTAACCGGGCTTGCCTGTGGATGCCTCAAAATTAAGGCCTCCAGCCAGGGCTTAAAAAAAACTTAAAAACTAAGCGACTACACGCTAAGGGCACCCCCTGTGGGGTACGGACCTCGGCTTAGGGCGTCGCTGGGGGGGGCAGCAAGGGACAGGCTGGATCGGAATTATTTAGGGGCGAATTTAATACTACAGGCTCAGCGGCGCGGGCTGGCTCGAGCAAGGGTCGGGGAGGAGAATTTACGGGGCGTCGCGACGGGCGTCCTCGACGGCGAGGGCGGAAGGACGGTTGTCGGGTCGTGTTTTTGTGTCTCTTAATGGTGCTGGTGGCTTTCCTGCTCTCCTGTAAGAGGGTAGTGGCGTCGTCGGGGATGGTGAGGGTATGCCTTGGTCGGCGAATCCTACTTATGCGGGAGGGAGTATATCGGGAGGCCGCCGCAATCAGGACAATTGGGGTGCTTTATAGCAGAGTCGAAGAAAGGCTTGGCGAGGCGCTTCATGAACTGCTGGACGGTGTGAAGTTCGCGTTTGGATCCCCCGCCCTTTTATACCTCCCGCCGCGAGCCGCGTCGAGCGCGGCGACCGTTACTCAAAAATAATCCTTATAGCATGATTCAGTATTCACGCGCGATGGCTTATTAGCGTATTTCATGTATAACTTTGGTGTTTCTGTACCGATTTCTATGATTATTTTTTTATTAAATAGGTAATAATGATAACATTTTTTAATTAGGGATGAGTGAGAGTGTTATAAACGTAAGAGTAGACAAATATAATCAGAAAGCTCCGAACTGCTAAGCTATCGGGAGTTACACGTATTATCGTGAGTCAACCATAAAAGATAGACCCCATTTTATGTCCAGGCAAATCACTGTCCATTCCAAGGTTGCCTGGAAGAGATCGCAGAAAGCGATAAGGCCGCCCATTGTATAGTTTTAGTTATCGATAATTCTTTTTGTTGTGTATTTTTGTGGTGTACAATAAAGTATATAATTATAAATAAATAAATAAATAAATAAACATTTGCTGTCGTGAAATATTTTTTATATAATTTTAAGGAGAACATTTCCGTCATACATGATTTCTGTGTAGCTTTAACCATTAAGGCTGCACACGCGACGGAAGCTTCAAAAATGGAGTAAGTTCTCCTGTTTTCCCAACATTTCCCTTCACTGCTCTGCTCCTATTGATCGTAGCGTGATGAAAAGTATACTATAACCTGCCCAGGAGTATGAAGAACAATTGTACCAAGTTTCGTTGAAATCCGTCGAGTGGTTTTTGTTTCTATAAAGAACATACAGACAGACAGACAAAAAATGTACTGATTGCATTTTTGGCGTCAGTATCGATCACTAATCACCCGCTGATAGTTATTTTGGAAATATATTTCATGTACAGAATTGACCTCTCTACAGATTTATTATAAGTATAGAAGATAACAAAATTAAATCCTAACTTAAGAGCGTTTATGACGTATGGCATGTCATACAAACTTTCAAGCCCTTGTTTTTCGAAATTAATGAACTGATTTTAATGAAACTTCGTACGCATAAGCAGGATACAAATAAGGTCTAAAAAGTTAGTTAAGAACATTTTCGAAAAATAGTGTTACAGCCAAATTAGACCGATTTTAAATTGTCCATAGAAACAGAGATTTTCAGTTATCTGTTTTTAAATAAGACATTTCGAAAATGTTCTTTACGAACTTTTTAGACCTTTGTATCCTGCTTATGCGTATGCAGTTTCATTAAAATCGGTTCATTAATTTCGAAGAACAAGGGCTTGAAAGTTTGTATGGAATGCCGTAAGTCGAAAACGCTCTTAACTAAAAATATACTCAGCCTATAATGTCCCCACTGCTGGGACACAGGCCTCCTGTCTTCGAGAGGGAGTGGGCTAATCTACCACACGGGCCCAGCGCGGATTGGTAGATGTCACATGTCCTTGAATTTTTGGTTCTAGGACATGCCGGTTTCCTCACGATGTTTTCCTTCACCGTTTTGAGAGCAGTGGTGATAATATAATTTACACAAAGTAAAGCGCCTGACTGGATTCGAACCTACGACCTACAACTCGTAAGTCGCGGCCGTGACCACTGGGCCACCACTGCTCACTACTAACTAAAACTATACACAAACTAAGATATAGCGTCAAAAAATCAGAACATAGTGCCTATGTTCGACGAAGGTAGTGCATGGAGCCAAAGATCCCACTCCCACCTACCCACAGCCAGCAGGCGCGCACGCTCCGCAGTAGTAGCAGACGATGAGACGAGTCAAGTAAATTGTTCTGTACTACTCTGCAGAGCGGGTCATCCCACCGTCTCTGGGAAGATAGATTGTCGGGTGGATCTGTATTCGGGCAAGCGCATCCATAGCCTCGGTGAAACACGGCACATTTTTTTTTTTTGGGTGAGATATTATCAAATAACTTCTCCCGCTCTGGGTGGAGTGAGAGGGCGTGTCAGACTTTTACTGACTAAAACCCACCCGTGTTCCTTTAGTTGCCTGTGTCAGGGGCCACGGTATCCCTTTCGAACGACCCATGAACCTGGCAGGCATCGGCCCTAGCGGACCCCGTCAGTTAGTGCTGACATATCTTTGAGGCGCGCGTGGAGCACAACGCGCCGTCGACCCGGCGGGCGGTCCTTACCGGCGCGAGGGCGCAAGGATTGCCTCTCCCTCACGCACTCCGCCTCCTCCTTCGCGAGCATTACTGCTTCGCAGAAAGAGGCGACGGCTTCCCATGCACTCTCGCTCCGTACCTACCATGTGAGGACGCGGCAGTGCTCTGCCCAAGCAGGGTAGACCTCTACCGTATGCTGCACCGTGTCCTCCGGGCGATCCACACAATGGTGACACCGGGGCGTTTCCTCCCGCCTTATCCAGAACAGGAACCTCCCGAAGTAGCCGTGTCCGGTGAGGACCTGCGTTAGGTGAAAGGTGAGGATGCCGTGGCGCCTCTCCAGAAACATGGCACATCAGAATTATTCAGTGTGGAGGCTAGGATTTTCCTGATTAATTTATCAGTGCCATGAACCGAGGATATGAAAGCCGGTAAACTAATACTAGAAATTTTGCGGAAATTATCCTGTTAAACTTTTCTATTTGTATTAAACTACATAAATACAAATAGTAAAACTTATGTTATTAAGTAACATACATTTTCACAGATGACATAATACATACATAAGCACTTGTGTACATAAATTATAAGGCACTGTGCACATTGAGGGCTGCATTAGAGCGTAGCTACAATTCTACCGTCCCGCACAAATCTATGAATGTTTTAGTAAGAACAGTTCTTTGCAGGACGTTCAGAACACAAACATCAAAGAATTAATTCGTTTTTTTTTATTAAATATTTATAATGCCTCATGTTATGACGTAATTCAAATATTAAATCAACAGTATTTACCTGAATGCAATCGCTAATCAATCGAATTATTAGTACTATAACTGGGAGTAGCCACATTCGTCACACAACCTATGTCACTAATTACAATCAGCAATGATACTTTTTCCTACCATTGTGTCGTTATCCTTATGAACAATTTCGGATGGTCGGAAGCTCAAGCACGCGCTAGTTACTGGCGCTTGTAAACATAGCCAGTAGCCAGTAGCTGGTGCTGCTGGTGGCCGTGGCTCGTGTATCGCCAGTACTGGTCTAGTGTCTGCGGAGTTCGCTCGTGTGCGCCCGCCGCGTAGCACTCGTAACGCTCGTAGCAGTGGCGTAGCGATCGCGTAGCCGCAACACTTTGGAATAAAAACTTTTTGAATACGTTCAGTGACACGTTGAATTGTTGTAAGTGTTGTTTAAATTATTTCAGAAGATTTTGAGAAAATTAATCTTGAATTGACTGATAACCTAGGTCAGTTTATATTGTGTCTAAAGTATACATCGTGTTACAGTCTAAAGTTTATAATATTGTGTTACAAAACGAAATAGATTTTAAACCAATCATTATTTAATAATAATTTTATTTTCTTATTTAATATACCTATTAATTTAAACGTAGTAAATGTTTGTCTCACCGACAGTTTGTTTTTTTGTGTTTTTGTGGAGACGAAAGTTAAAAACTTTTCACTGTGACTAAAACGAGCCTCGATAGATTAAACAAATCTATTTTGTCATAATACAAATATGCGTTTCATTAAAAGGAAACCTTTTGAAATCAGAAGTTTCCCAAAATAAAGGCTTCACCGCAAGGCATTTACGTCAACCCTTCCACTTTATAATACTAGTTAGTAATACACCCACACACCACACTCTAATATTACCTACTCATGATTGCCTTCTACCATGACGTAAGTACATAACAATAACCATTATGTTATTTCAAGAAATATTTTATTTTATTCGCAACTTCATGAAACCGAAAAATTAAGTTTACTACTGAATGTTTGTGTTGTGAGAGGAGTGGCTACTACCTGCCTATTGAACTCACGCCTCTTGGGAAGTTTCCTGCGTACACACGCGCCAGACAGTCAGGTGTGAATAAAAGGTAAAACTGTCACGCCTGTCAGTGTTGAACACATTTCACAGTCATGTATCAGCGTCGGTACTACCACCCATGTAGGGAAAATATATTATTTATAATAATATAGAATATCTAGTTGTTATTCATCGAATTACTATCCTCTACCTAATAAATCAGTCAATGTTGTCCCTATTGCTACAAATTCCCGAACCCGTCCGAATAACAATATATGTGTGTAGTAGGTAGCTCTAGCTCCTATCTACTGGATACAAACACAAGTACAGCCCCAACACAAGTATTATCAATTACTTGCTGGGGATGTCTCGTTTATAATCCATGTAACTGTTTTGAGACAAATAAACATTTTTCATTTTCATTTGCACTGGATACAAAGGTATGCCCGTTTAGTTATCAATATTAGACCCGAGATCTAATGCAACCTCCTACAACTCGTACTGATAGCGTATCATAATGAACATCGCATCGCATCAGCTATCAGCTGGTGACTAACGATTGGAATAATCGTTAAAGTCAGACAAACAAACAAACAAACAAGAATAATTAAATAATGACTTTGTTACGTTTAAAATAAACGTAACCATAATTGGTTACGTTTATTTTAAACGTAACAAAGTCACAAAAAAGTCACAAAGTCAAAAAATCACATTGAAAACAATAAATAATAACTTGGTAATCCAAGTTATTATTTATTGTTTTCAATGTGATTTTTTCGAAACTATAATAATAATTTAGATAATTAATGCAGAACAAACAGCCGTGGATAAACTTAATGTCTAAATTAACCACTAGTCATATTTTAAATTAAATCCATGTAAATACATTAAATACTCAATACCTACTTATTTTTTTCTGAGCGCGCAAACTTCTGTTGATCCTAAGTAATAACAGCCGCACGGGTCGATCGATCAGGTTAAGTTACGCTTGCCGTGGTTGGTCTGTCTGTATTTGGGCGACAAATATCACGGAAACAACATTTCTTTAATTTGAATGTCAGCATTATCATGGTCCAGCACCCTAATTGCGTAACATACTATCAATTTCAATCTGAAACGTTTTGAAGGATATTGCTAATCCATTGCTTCATAAGTCCGAAAAATATGTTTGCACAACAACGTAGACAACGCAATGAATGTTGTTGAACTGTCAAAATGAATCCCATTGCTACTCTGATAGTGTGTTACGCAATAACCTCGGAGGGCTACACACGCTTCTGTGAAAATAACATTAACCGAAAGAGAACACACGATAGGAATTAAAAACAAGTACATCAAACACACGAATACCTACTTGCCGTTATGATTTTTTTTCTCAGGCTATTTGCCACAAAACTTCTAACGACTTCGCCAGACTTCAATTTGGTTAATGACCCTCGTTTCTATGTCCGAGAAAAAACCTAAAAGCCGGAAAACTCGGTCTGGCCGGAAACTATCTTACTTGGTAAGTACTTCAGGTAAAACCGACATTAAGCAATGTCACAACCACAGAACAGATTCTGTGGTCACAACGCATTCTGCTCAAAATGTTACCTCATCACAAAGAAGTCATCATTTTTTATGTCGCCGAATTATTTGACTCTGCGTCAAATAATTCGACGAATTTGATTATTATTTTTTATTTAGATGTATTATGTAAACGAAATGTAAATTAATTTTCTGCAATTGAAAAGCTTGTTCAGATGCATCCATAGAAATATAGCTGTACAAAACATCCATAAGCTTGGCGAGGGAGGCTCTTAATCATTTTTTCACCTTTTCATTGGAAGCCTTATAACAGCTCCGATGTCGCGAAATCTCCCAAAGTTGGTAACAATAGAAAAAGTAATGGTGTCTCATTAGTGACAGTTGAGCTCATAGACTTATAATGTAGGATAATATCCAGTCGCATTCGAAATTAATATTCTCTTTAGGGAAAACTGCGGGGTTACTTACTCATATACTTAGATAATTATGTTGAATGAATTTTATTTCACGTCATTAGTACCTACCCAGGTACCTACATAATATGCATACTGCTCTCAGAGGCAGAGTGTAAGGTTACAATCAAATTATCGTAAAATATGTGGTTAGCAGTGGTGGCCCAGTGGTAATGGCCGCGATACGAATTGTTGCTCATAGACTCGAACCCTGACAAGCGCTTTACTTTGTGTTATTTATTTCATCACCATATGCTGTCAAAACGAGGAAGAAAAACATCGTCAGGAAACCTAAAACCAAAAATTCGAAGGCATGCGACATCCTACCAACCCGCACTGGGCCCACGTGGTTTATAACGGCCCACTCTCCCCTCACAGAGAGAAGCTGCTGTGCCGCGCCGTGTCCAGCGGATTAATTGCGTAACACGCGTGATGCCCTATCTCCCCAAGTTACCCAAAGTTTTATTATTAACTAAAAGTTGTACGACTCTGTCTTGACCGAGATTTAATGTTATTTGTTATTACTTGAGAGAACGAATGGGGTAAAAACGTAATCTTTTCATTGAAATTTATTGTCAAAGATAAATAGTTTAGATTTAAGGTGGATTACTATGATATTACTGAGCATACAAGCTGCGATTGTCAAAGATAGTTTAGTTTCAAAATGTGTTACAAATGCTGATTGTTATCATATGAGCCCTGTCATATTATTTTTCTTTTTTTTTATGGTGTAACGAACGAGCATAGTATTTTCGAAACCATATTACTATGACATTGGTATTTTCTCGAAGTTGCAATCGTTATTTCACGAGAAAATCACTTTTGAATTTTGCGAATAAGATATTTATGCTTGCGACTGTACCTGCCAAAGTTATTTTAGTTTAACTTACCTACTCATGAGACACGCATAGAACTCGGACTTGTGATAAATATGTAAGAATTTGCGAACCCTACATGGGTTTAGTTTATGTGAAATGAAATGAGTACTTAAGCTTAATAATGATTATAATTACACAACACCACGCTCCATAGAGCGTGGTGGTGTGTAATTATAATCATTATTATTACGCACAATAATAGTTTGGCAGCCGTATTTAAATATTGTTTCCGCATGAAACAAATCGCCATGGCGGTGGCGGTCTGTCTGTTCGCTGACTATTTATCATCCCATTTCGATACACATTCAAGTTGTAATTTAACTGGTTTTATACTTGAGAGTATTACTTGAAAGTTTATGAATGTCCTTGGAGTTTCTTGCCCGTTCTTCGCCGTAGAGATCTACGTTTTGGAAACTATAGCTTCAACTTTCTAACTGATCGACTATTTGACAATTCAAAAGTGCCTGTAAATGGTTTAATTGAAATAAATGGTTTGAGTTTGACTTACCTAGTTGAGACTTAATAATCAAGCTTTCAGAGGATCAGAATTGTGTTATTATATACAAACATTATTCTAACTTGACCGCTTTCCACGCGAACAATACCTACAATAACATAATTGTAAATAATGCCATGCACCGTCACGACACCCGAGCGTCCACAAACATCATCAATCAAATGCACTCGTCGCGACTCGAAGTCACCACCCACACACACACACACACACACCCACACACCCTCACATGCGGCACGATGTAAACGTAATAACATGCAAACCTTACATCATCATCATCTTACAAAAGTACTGTTGATCACTCAACTGCTGAATTTCATAATCATAGTGGTCTAAATGTGCAAAAAACAATACCTAATAAAAAACAACACAGTTTTGTAAAAAACATCGTAAACGGAGTTCGACTACCATTATAGTTTATTGTGCCATTAAACCCAATTTCTATTCTCGCCGAATTTATCAATACTTATGTAAGTAGTTCATCTTCATTCACTAACACCTCTTTCAAAAACAACATTAGAAAACTTAATTTATGAATCAATTAATGAAATCAAAGTTGGAGTGGAGCTTTGATGCCGGTTGAGCCAAGGGACATTTGAATAATATTCAAATACAGAGATGGCTTGTTCTCGTTACATTCATTTCATTCAATCAATGATCGTAAATAGTTACTTATGACTGGACTAAACCTATCCGAAAATAAACATCTAAATTGGCTACTGGACGACATTGTACTGTCTAACTTTAACATGTAACGAGTTGAAAGTTTTGTCCTTTTTCTATTAATGACCAGAATAAGTGTCAGTCGTTATCAAATTATCACGTAATGGTGTGTACAGCGGCGGTAGTGAGGCGCCACTGATTAGGGCCCAGTCTGCGCCCGCGCATCACGCACCTCAATATACCAAAAAGTTGCTCAGAAGGCTTACGTACGAATGTTATAACAGGAGCTATATACTTTCTCTGAACACTATTGTTAGCAGGCGAGGGCGACAGCATTACATTTAGCAACTTTATAATTGCTGTCAATAATATTGGGATATCGCTACTGCTACTTCCTGCTTATAAATGTATATTCTAATCTACTTAGATTGCGCACGATTCGGGTTTACGTTTATATTTTATACTGCTTGTTTTTAATTGATAGTGCAGAAAAAATCTCCTGGAGGACTTGCTTACGCCGCGCAGCGCTGCGCCGCCTATTATCGTAATTAACTGAATACCGCGACGGTGTAACGATTATAATAATGGCGCCCTTTTACGCCCACGAGATAAATATCTCACACCTTATGTGAAAATACTTAGCATATAAATATAAAATATTATAAGATAAAAATGCTTTAAAAGGACCCAATTTGTTTGTGTCAAATTTTTTAACAGCGCTCTTGAAGAAGTGTTTAAAAGGTTATCGGCAAATTGGGAGAGATGCGGCATTGAAGTCGGCGGGGTGCGGTTAACAAACTTCCGCTTTGCTGACGACATTGTCGTATTTTCCTTCACGGCGCGGCGGTGCCAGAACTGGAGGAGCTTATGTCAAACCAACTCAGTGATGCAAGCCTTGAGGTTGGACTGGCGATGAACATGTCGAAGACCAAGCTGATGTCAAACAGCACTAAATACAGGATCAGAGTGAATGGTGAGGAATTGTAATATGTCCATGAATACATCTACTTGGGCCAGTTAGTCTCTTTGCAGTCCAGACAAGACAAGGAAGTCTTAAGACGAACCGAAAATGCCTGGAAGAGCTACTAGTCTATGAAAGACCTTATGAAAGGAAATCTGAAAGCGAAAAATTATGGAGATGGAGATGTGCATCCTTCCCATTCTGACCTAAGAATCTCAGACTTGGTCTTTGACAAACATTCAAAAGTCCAAACACAAGATTAGCCAACGTGCAATGGAGCGCAGTATTCTAGTCATCAAACTGACAGACCATATTCGCAACACAACACTGCGCTCCAAAACACAGATTACTGACGTTGCTCAAAAAGCCACTAAGCTGAAGTGGGACTGGGCTGGCCACGTCTGCCGTATGCCCAATAAGGTCTGGGCCAAAATAACCACCACGTGGAGCCCTGCTACAGCTAGAAGCCGTCGCGGCAGACCCCGTAGAAGAAGGCGGACGAGCTGGACAAAACAAATGACCACTGGTCCACTTTAGCGCTGGATCGAAAAGCTGGAAGTCATGGGGAGAGGCCTTTGCCCAGCAGCTTCTATAACCCTTTTATTTATAGCTGTATCCTTTATCCGTGGAAACAGAAGATGAACTAGCAGGGGATCGAGGGGGGTGGAGGGGGGGGGGGGGTTCAGGGGATCAGATCGGAATAAATCGGAATAAAGTTGACGTCTGACAGTTCTAGTATGGAAAAACTGCCAAAAATTCAAAAAATATTCTCAGGATAAGACTTATTCTAGGTATACAAGTTTGGTGAAATTCGCCCTTATGCGTACAAATAGGCATAATTAAGAGGCATTAAATAATATAAAGACGATTTGCACATTGTTCCAAGCAAGTGAAAGCAACACTTTTTGAGGCCTACTGCCCGGCATTCTACGCCAGCCAACTTTGGTACCAGTACACGAGGAGGGCTTACAACTCACTTCGTGTACAGTGCAACAACGCGTTCCGAGCCATGTTTAACCTTCGTTGGCGGTGTAGCGCGTCTGGTATGTTCTTTGAAAACCGAGTGGGTGACTTCTTTTCCGTCCTGAGAAGGACGAGAGCTTCATTTCGAACACGATTGTTGAATTGTAAATATAATATTGTAACTACTGTATTCTGCGCAATTTTCGTGACTAGAACCGAATTGTTCAATCTCAGCATTGACTATGATGTAATCAAATGATAATGACGACGAATTAATATAATTACTTAATAATAATTTTGTAATATTATGTGTAAGCATGCATAATTTACGTATTAATTATCCGTAAAACGGTTTACTTGAATTTAATTTATAATTTGTAATAGTAACTAACTCGCCCTATAAAAAGTAATTTTTAGAAATCATTCAGAACACCAAAATACGGACGATGGTAAAAAATATACAAGAAAAACTTATTTATGATATGACATGTAGTCACTATGGGTCAAATGTATAATGTGTATGTACAATGCCTGAAATAAAATGATTTATTATTATTTATTATAAATGAATATGGCAATGACTGACTAATGGCACTGGACTTCACATAGCCAAATAAAACTCCACATTTTCCTAAATTAATATATTTTTACTTTTAGTCGCGAAGAGGAAATATACCAGAACTGTAGCTCGTGCCATGATTACCTACATAACGAATTTAAATATGTTTCACGTTTACTTATAACGTGGCAAACCTCTCCTAGCACATCCCATCCTGCGAAGCAGTCTAGCAGTGGACGGTCGACTATAATAGAGCTTCACTTTGTCGGAAACCACTTATAGGGCTATCTTAGGACCCTATTCGCTGCATATTGTCATTAATAGTGATGACTTATTTACATGCAAACTTGCTCGAGATATCGACCAGTAATTATAACTTTGTAAGCGTGTATTAGTCATTGCCAGGGCTGGCGCTGTTCAGATTATACAAAAGTAAATGTATCTACTACCTGTGGCAGGACACGGTGCAAGTCCCTGTCCTTTTTTTGTTATTTTTTCTAGACTTCTTTATGAAGTATATAAAGGTTTGGGACCGCTGTAGAGTACGGACGTCATAGTCTAGGCTAGTAGTTAGGAGACTGGTGAATGCCAAGAGGATAATTATGTCCAAGTGGGGTTCTTTCTTTTCTTTCTTCTTTCTTTTTGTCATTGAAAGTAGATGTTAAAAATGTATGCAAGTATATAGATATTGGATAATACATAGATTACCTTATAAAACTTTACAAAGTACCTGTTATTAATTTAATTTACATATTTATTTGAATTATTCGTATGAAATAAACTTAGGTATATATCAAATACAGAAATCAAATCAAAATTTCGAGTTGTTACTAAAAATATATATTCTCTCTAAATTCTCCTGAAATTAAAGGTCGCATGAAAACAAGTCCAAATCTGAAATCCGTGAACAATCCTATCTGTAATTCCATCTAAATTATGAGCGTTTGCAACCCTACGCACTAGCATCATAAAAGTTAATAAAAGCATGATGCCTGGAATATTGAAATGAGTCTCGATTGATATGTAGTGAGGCATCATATTCATAACATAACATAATATAACCAGCATCAGGAATGAGGCCCGCTTGTCGGTGAGCTAATAAATCACTTACTAACAATCTAATTAAAACGCTGGTCATTACATATTTAATATTTTTGAGAAGGATCTGAGCGACATCGCGAGGACTTGGGTTTGATTCCCCAACCGGTTATTTTTTCATTCAAGCATGTTATGTATACATATAGTAGCTTCTGCCCGCGACTTCGTCCGCGTGGAATGTCTTGTTCCCCCGACCCACCCGCATCACCTGCCCGTGCTTATACCTCGTTTTCGCTTTCTGACTTTTTTTCTTTTTACTTGGCTCCTAAGGGTCATAGCGTGAAATTAAATAGCCTATAGCCTTCCACAAGAATTGGGCTAACAAATGCAAAAAGATTTTTCCGGATAATCCGACCGGTAGCTCCAGAGACTAGCGCGTTCAAACAAAGTCTTCCGTTTTATTATTAGTATACATAGTAAGTGACTAATAAGAAAAAAATAAGGGATTTCCCCCTTTTCTTTCAACAATATTGCAGTTCAAACTTCTGGTGAAAATGTTACAGAGTAGTTTGGGGATTGTTCCAATATTAGCTTACTTTATGCTGGCCCTTATTACTTCGGACTGAATATCGAAAAACAGGACATACACACCTACAGTCATTATCTGCATCAAACATGTTTTTCTTTCTTGCTGTCATCAAGAGGGTACTTCCTCTTTGCTAGGGCAGGCTTACCTGCTAACGTTACAAGATTATTTCAATTAAAAAAAAACTGTCTTGTTCACAGAGAGAACTTGGACACGAGAGTGCGATGTATCGTAAAACATTCGCGAGCATACCGACTTCTAACTACGAAACAGTCCCGACGACCGAAACGATACAGAACAATATTACAATATTCTAATCGTCCGTGAAACAGAAGACAGAAATGGCAGGGTCTTCCGAGTATTATAATATGTACAATATGACGGCCAACGCGTCAGATATGTTCACCACGACGGACGATATGGCGGACATGTTCAACGAGAGCATTGCGAGCAACTTGAGCGGTATGAGCAACACCACGGCCCCTGTGTTGCCAGCTCGGCCGATGGGCAAGATGTTCGTGCTGCTGGTGAAGGTGGTGTACACCATCGGCATAGTCGGCAACGCTTGCGCCATCATCGCGCTGCGGAGGGGGGAGCGGAGGGTGCGGAACAGGAAGCATCTGCTGCTACTGACGTCATTGGCCGCTAACGATCTTGTGGCGTTGGTGAGTGACACTGCACTACTATTTTTTATTAAATAAGTTCAAGAGACCTTGTTCTTTCCTGGAAGAAAGCGATATATGAGTTCTACGATAATAATAATATCCTCCCGACCGATTAGCTAAGTACGCAGAAGCTATTATTGTGCACAAGTGTGTGCGCAAACACAGGGGCACTCCCTCTTCCCTTCCTCTCATACTGCGATGGGGGAGGCGCATGCCCAATGATTGTACGTTCTTTCTGAAGTGTCACAGTCACACACTAACTTACAAACTAATTCTACGAGCTTCCCCAGAAGATGGCCTGATCAGTCTTACTTTGAAGGTTGGCGGGTAGAAACATTGACACTGGCAAGGACATCGACTTTGGTTGCGTGCACCCGGGCGTATATAAGACACAGCCAGGTTTGGAGAAAGACTGTCAGACAAGTATTCATGAGTGAGTAAGCCAAACTTCTAAAGTTGACTTTGCCGCCATAATATTACCTTTCGAGCCTTTCGAGGTACCTTTGAAAATACGCCAGGTGGCCAATTACAAAATAAAAGTTTTGGTTGGATTAAATTGCCCTAAGACTCTTTAATTAGCCCTAAGAATTAGATTTATTTCACCATGGCGAACTTTTGAAGCGAAAATCTCTGAGAAAGTCCCAGACGTGCCAATTATTTGTAATCGATAAACCATTGAGGTTGTTTACCATCTTTTTATACCATGTTTTTAAGCAAATAAATATTATTCTATTCTATGTTCGAGCTCCTGGCGCCTATAGATGGAACACAAAACAAAATCGTAAAAGACTCCAACATTAATGTGCGTTATTTTATTTACTCCCTGTTTGGCTATATGTTTTTTATACCGCTGCTGTACGCTGCAAGCTGGTAGAAAAAGATAAATTAATCGTCAGTTGTAATTTTAGATCATTTTACTTATTCAAAATCTTCCATTGATGATGACATAAGTACGACCATAAACAAAGATGAATTAAATGATTAAAACGGTGTTGGAATTGTAGTTAAGGCATTATATAAGTAATGCGAACCAGTAAAGATCTCATGTCACTCTCTCGGCATGTAACGGCAGACAGCATTGTTGAGGTGGTCGTGTCCATGTTAGCCGTCGGCCATCTTTCCTGTCTGTGCGTCTGTGTTCCATTCCTGCGGAAACATGACAGCTGTCAGTTGTGCTTGTGAGGCACTTAATTGTTCCTCCACTTGATGTCTTGCATTCCGTTCGCGCTCTAGTACGTTTCATAATAATATTATTTAAATTCCACACAGGTGCCTGCGATTAGAACGATCCAATTTAAAAAAAAAAAACAAGCTTTGTTGTACTTGGCTTTTAAGTGTTGGTTATATTGCTGACCTGTAACTACTCTTTGTAATTTCGGTTACAATATTCTTAAATGCGTCTGCTTCATTAATTTGCATTTGATTACTAAATCTATTCGCAAAACTAGTAACCGCGGGAACTGTCGGAGTTAACTATTAACAGTAAAGTAATTACCTACACAAGGAGCATTTTATCACTATAGCCGTAACTATTTGTGCTGAAGCAACCAGTTAGCTAACCGTATCGAACCTGCGACATATAAGGTGCTATAAAAATATCTGCCACGGCTTCAATGGGAGACAGCATTCTGTATATAGATTACAATAGTAAAGATACATTATTGATCCTATGTCATAAATTTTTTCATACAAAAAATGTGCGTATAAATTTGAATTGATTTAGTTGCATGAAACCGTCCCATAGTAATTAGCTGTTGCCGCACCGTCATTTCATTTCGCAAAATGTGACGATGCGACACATCGCGCGTAGTTGTGAACCACGTTATGCAGAATAGAGTAAATGTTTATTTAATTGCTTTATTTTCTCAAATTGATTTAACTATTCCGGGGTACAAAATTTCTTCACTACTGTAATCTATATACAAAATACTGTCTCCCACTGAAGCCGTGGCAGATATTGTTATAGCATCTTGTATATTGTTACGACGACTCTCCTCCAACCGAAGCACCGTATACCGGTATACGTGCTCCCAGAGTCCAGTCGCACTCGTTGTACACTGGCTAACATTATTTTCTAGATTATCTCTATTTATGGAACGAATATGTATATAAATGTTAGTTTTACTTGCTGCGCTGCGTCATTAATAGGAATGTGGTGGCACATGGTAGTAGTGAGTCTAGTGAGCTTCTTAGCTACTGGCAGTGATAGATTGTAACTGATAACTATTTTTTGGCCAAAGAATCTTTATCGCCATACAACATGGCAATGCTGCTAGCCAATCCTTTTAGAGTTATTCCGGTCTGATCCCCTGAACCCCCTCCACCCCATAGGCACCCCCCCCCCCCCCCTAGGCACTTATCCCGCTGACAGTGATGCGGAAAAGTTTTTAGATGCCGTATGATTCTTACCCTTATTTTGTTGTTTCTTGTACATGTACATATTATTATTTTAAGTCTGTTAGCTTAAATGTGAATATAGAGCTACTAACTTGCACAGCTGTAATTAAATAGATAGAATACAGCTAGTATTTATAAGCACGTATTATGCTTGTCTTGTCATGCTATCCCCGAATCGTTAAGTAAGTAGTAGACCATACTATACTTTCGTAATGGCTTCAGGCATCACGATGAGCCGAGTTTATGAGAGCGTTGGTTTGAGTTTATTAAGTGCCCATCACTTATTACTACACAAATTGACCTCACCATACAGAATCAGCGGCAGGCTGCTTGAACAGAAACCTGTTGGTTCTTTAGGCTTTCCTATTCCTTGCGAAAGATCTACTCTTATAACACTCTAAAAGTAATATGAATGTATTTGTAAGGGGGACAACAATATCGTTTTGCTCATCTGCCTAGCTTAATCGGTCATTTTGTCCGGAGGTTAAATGAGAAAGGGTGTCCTTTTATATCACTGAGGAGGATGTCACCCTTATTATTGTGCAAGCAACCACAAGGGAGAAGTCCTTGACTCAGCAGTGGGGCAGGCCGGAGCTGCCAGAGATGATGATGGTCTGACTTGTCTGTGGCAGGTGGGCATGATGTGCGCGATGCTGGTGGGCGAGCACGTGGCGGGCGTGGGCACGACGCGCGCGTACTGCGCAACGCGCGTCGTGCTGCGCGTGTTCGGCATCGGCTCGGTGTGCATCGCCGTCACCATGGCGCTGGAGCGGTACCTCGCGCTCACGCGGCCCTTCCTCTACCAAAAGGTAACATTCAACTTTCATTGTTTTGTTCTTTCTCACAGCACGTGGCGCATCGAGGCTTAGAAAGAGACAGGTAGGAAGGCAGCCACAGTGACTCGCAGAGAGGACGCCTTCAGCTGCAACAGAGAGACATAAACAGGGTTTATGTATGTGACAGCCTACATTGGCATCGTCTGATCAAGGATTATAGGTCATTTTATCGAAACAAAATATCTCTGGTGAATACCTACTGTAACGCTAGTGATACACCGCACTGACAGGAATACCTAATGATCACAATATGTATATTATTGAGCGCAGGTATCCATCCAATATGAAATTTTAATAGATTTTTTCCTATTTAAGTACCTAAGGAGCTAGTTTTTCTTTGGGAATACATAATATATACTTAACATAGGTACCTACACCTACATGTTCAATTTTGGACGATAGATGCGGTATATTTACGTAGAATAGAATAGAATAGAATAGAATAGAATACTCTTTATTATGTACACCATATAAATTACAGACATAAATATAGAAATTTTACAATGGGTGACACAATGGGCGGTCTTATCGCTAAAAGCGATCTTTTAAAGACAACCTTTGGATGGATTAAAAAGAGGAAGGACAGACAAGTACTGTAGGTAGTCTGTGGTGTACCATTTACACAATACCATAAATACATACATAAAGTATATTGTGTGTTGTGTGTGTTGTAGATTGTACAGTATTTACAAAGGTTTTCCCATTACTTCGAGAACCTACTCGAGTACTTGCCATTACCATTGTAAAATTTCTATATTTATGTCTGTAATTTATATGGTGTACATAATAAAGAGTATTCTATTCTACTTGAATATCACCGAGCGTGTCCTTGAAAAGCTACTACAAAAAACTAGATGCTATTACGGAAACTGTATTTCTAGCAATTACTTTAGATTCAAAATTGCAATGGGGCGCACACATTAGAGCTCTTTCAGGTAGATTAAGTTCAGCTGCATATGCAGTAAGAAAAATAAGGTAGTTGACAGATATAGAGCCAGCCACAGCTAGGTTAGTATACTTTGCTTATTTCCACAGTATTATGTCTTATGGTGTTCTGCTGTGGGGATCGGCAGCTGACGTAGATTCAATTTTCATTTCATAAAAGAGGGCAATCCGCGCAATCTATAAAATGGGTCCTCGAGAGTCTCTTAGAAACAAATTCAAAGAAATTGATATACTAACACTGCCTTCTCTTTATATTTTAGTAAATATTTTGTATGTTCGCAAAAACTTAGGACTTTTCAAAATAAGAAGCGATTTCCATAATATAAACACATGTAGTAAAAATGAAATTGTGATACCTAAATTTAGATTAACTGGCAAGTCCAAGTCATTTCTTGTAAACAGCATCCGTTTTTACAACAAGTTGCTAAAGCCGGTTACAGAACTTAGCGATGGAAAGTTCAAAACCCTCATCAAACGTGTCCTTATCAAAAAAGCATATTATAAAATTAAAGACTACGTTGAAGACAAGGTATTTGGCAATAATTCCTTCTGCACATGTGACTTCCCTGGCACCCCATTAACGGCATAACTACATAAACATTTACGTAAAAAAAACATCGTAACTTGGGAGCAGTTAATAGACATCTATTGACTGCTCCCAAGTTACGATGTTTTTTTTTACATACTTCTTTGACATAATCTTTTTATTATTTGACATTGGTGCCGATTCTCTTGTACACCGAACTAAACTAACTAAACTATCACTATGTACTTTTTGCTATGAGACTCTTACAGCTATTCTGCATAAAGAATTCTCTAAATTTAAAAATAATTTTGACACAACTAAAATCGAATTTGACAATCGCGACTCGTCGACACGTGGTACTTGTTTGACCTACCCCGTGAATTTTTTTTAGAATCGCAGGCGCGCAGGGGCAGCCTTGGCGTGTTTATTAAGGAATTTTTCACTTTTTGTATGGAAAATATGAAAAATTATTACCTACATGTTGAGTTTTAGGGGTTTATGGGTGTTATATAGGGGGGTCGAAATTTTCATTATTTTTGCGATAGGACACACCATTTTCGAGATATAAGCAAATGAAAAAAAAAAAAGATACAGTACTGTTTTTGCACTTGAAGTCGAGGTATTGGTGTGAATTTCTATTCATGACAATTACTAATTTTATTCCAAACCTTTTTAATCGCGATTAAAAATAGTCAAATTTAGTTCGATTTAGTTAAACATCTAAATTTTAGGAGAAAAACATGAAATACAGAATAGCAAAATTGCCATTTTCAATAGAATTAATAACTCAGTACCATCTTAGTGCTGTCAAACTAAAGTATAGTTAAGTTGTGTCACTTTAGTCAATTTCAGAATGGGAAATCGTCGTTTGACAGGAATAACTAAATTTTAGTGATTTTTAGTTTAGTTTAGAGGCATTTGTGACAAGAGAATCGGCACCATTGTATACAGACAATTCTATTTTTTCACTTCTTTATTAGTGGTTCGCAATCAAATAATCAAATCACTTGGTTTTAATGGTTTTTTTTTTATTTATCCTTTTGATAGATTCTTATTTTGTAAATGTGAGGACTTTGTAAGCTTTGTAGACTTTAGATCTGTAGACCATTTTTTATTTTATCAAGTACCTGGGGTACTTGTTGACAGGCCTACGCTGTCCTCCCATACCTACTGTAATTTGAAAACATTGTAAAAGCCAATTATTTTTAAAAGAGTAACCGTGGAGTTTATTGCCGGTTCTTCTCCATAGGAAACGACCAATTGGAACCGTGCACCTAGCTTCTGACGTTTCATAAGTGCCCATGTCAGTTTATGTGAAATTAAATATTTTGATTTTGAAAGAGTGCTAATGAAATTATGTTCAAAAGTAAAATATGACACACCTAAGAAAAGAACTACCTTACTTTAACTAGTACGTAAATAATAATAACACTATGGTTCAACGGACATTTGTACATGGTTTGTTTATAATAATTTAAGTCAAGCAAGCCCACAAACTACTCCGCCCCTTGACTTGGAGCATGCACGACATTGCATACACATCAAAACATCATGTAAATAAAACATAGGTACAACAATCATCCACAATAGGTAGTAGCTAGGTGTCATAAAAAAATAGCATACTGGTAGGTACACACCACAACGATATTCTTGAATTTTTATTATTTTATGTTCCAATAGTCGGGCGTCACGCTACAGTAATAATAAACGAATTGATCGGGGCATAGTGTTGATTTAGTTTTACGGCTAGATGCTAGATAAAGTCGAGGCTGCCCTGAATCTGAGCAGACGTAGCTGCGCAGACGCACATCGGGATGGTGCACGTCACGAAGAAGAGCTACTACTAACTATTGAAAATGATAAATGTAGGTATTGATAAATAATTTTATTGTTTTGCTTTGTTAATCATTTTTTTAATTTAAAATCAACCAAACTTGTATATTTACAAAAATTTACATCATGTTTCGAATACAGGAAGCAGAGCGTTATAAAGAGCACTTGTAGTCGTTCCTAATCGATGATCTCGCTACCGAAGTGAACTTACATTCAATAGTGTTATCGATTTTGCAAACTATTTTCGTCACTAGGTAATACTCGATCAGCAAAATCTGTGATTAGGTAGATAACACAACTACGTACATTGTACGCACTATGAGTAGCGCATGAATCAGTCATCATCTTAATTAGTATACCTACAAGTTGTAGCGGTGTGCCTGCACGATCACGATAACTTGTGTTGAGTGTGAATGTGGATGGCAATACGAAATACGAGTATGGGAAGACCAAAGAAGCGATGATTGGATTGTGTGAAAGATGATATGGCTAGAATTGGAGTGACTACCAAGATGACGACTAATGGATAAATATGGAAGAAAAAGACATGTTGCGCCGACACCAAATAAATTGGGATAAGGGCAAGAGAATGATGATGCAGTGCCGACAACATCCACGAGTTAACTGCGACACCAACATCGTTGTCATCGTATTGAGTGATGTGGCTTAAGTAGGGAAATAACTAGGCAAGACATACAATTACGGGTGATATTGCCTAAAAAACTGAAGCAATTTTTCGAAATTAAACTTGATTACGTATTTCACTATCTCTGGCAACTATCCCGGGCAACTACTGCCCGTGTAGCACAGCTTTACGTTCACATCGTCATGACGACTTAGGATCAGAAGACACTATGGTGTGCTCCTATCGATGGTTATCGGACCAACCGGACGAGTCAATATATCGTGCAACTATGCAATAAGTGCGTGTATAGTAGCCGCTATCAGCAATCTATCACCGGAGGACATGAATGAATATAGTCATGTTTTATGAAGATCGTTTCTGATCATAATAGTAGTGCTACGAGAGCTGCGGGCTCTCACAAAGATGGCTAGAGAGCAAATATCCTGATTCCTGCTGCTTGTAGGTACCTACTCTGCAAACAGTAAATTCCGCTGTCTTCCTTCATTATTTAAAATTTTAGAAATACTTAAAACTTTACAAAGGTAGGTACTTTAATTTGTTATTTTAACATTCCAAATAAGTAACATGAGCTCACTCCGATAACAAATACAAATGACTTGTTGATCATACAAATGGTAGTATTAGACAGCGTCGTGTCGATATTATCTTAGCATACCTACATTTATTTGATCACTGTCTATGTCTCACCGATTCTGAATTATTGTAAAACTTCCGTAGGTACATAACACAATCAGACTTTTGTCGTTTTGTCTGTGAGAGGTGCGAGTGCGGGCCCATGCTGTGTGCGGGCCCAGAGCGGGGTGGTGAGCATCACATGTGACATGTCTTTGAATGTTTGTTGCGGGTTTCCCCATGATTTCTTCCATCAACGTAAATTCTATAAAATAGCGAGAAGTTATTAAATTACTAGCTGACCCGGCGAACTTTGTACCGCGGTACCGCCTCAGTATATTTTTCGGCGACGAAAATTGTATCCCATTGAGCAGATTTTTTATTTTCGGGAATAAAAAGAAGTCACATGGTGCTAGGTCAGGGCTGTAAGGAGGGTAACCCAGGAGTTTGTCCGACGTGCTGTCCAGGAAGTCCCTCGTTTTGAGTCCGGTATGCGAAGGCGCGTTGTCGTTGTGGAGCAGTAGCCCGCGGAGCCCTATGTTTAGTCGCTTGTTGCTCACAACAGAGAAAACTTCTGCCAAGCATTTGGTAGTATACCATTCAGCGTTGATGCTTCTTTGGTTCCGTAAAGGAATTGACACCAAGTAGCCAGTCAAATTGAAAAAGTTCGCGATCAAAATCTTCCTCCCGCTTCTAGATCGCTTTAGTTTGGTAGGCGTTGATTCGTTTTGAAACATCCAAACTGTCGACTGGCGCTTCGTTTCTAGATCGTATTGATAAATCGAAAACTCATCACCTGTAATGATGTCGTAAACACGCCGAGACGAGCCTGCTTCAAATTTGTTTATCATACCACGGCACCATCCACCCGGGCCTGCTTCTGAGCAGAGCAGAGGTTGTGCGGCACCCAGCGAGAAACTATCCTCCTCACGCGAAGATGCACGTGTTGAATTTCGTGAAGACTTCCCGATCCAACCTGCAGTATGTGCTGAATCTCAAATCAAATCAAATCAAATCAAAATATTTTTATTTCACATAAACCAACATGGGCACTTATGAAACGTCAGATGCTAGGTGCACGGTTCCAATTGGTCGTTTCCTATGGAGAAGAACCGGCAAGAAACTCCATGGTTACTCTTTTAAAAAATAATTAATAATAATAATATTCCACAACTATCACACAACGCCATCTAGTCCCAAGCTAAGCAGAGTTTGTGTTATGGGTACTAGACAACTGATAAACATACTTATATATTTCTAAATACATACATATTATAGATAAATTACAACCAGACACAGAACAAATGATCGTGCTCATCACACAAACATTTGTCCTGGGTGGGAATCGAACCCACGACCTCCGGCATAGCAGTCAGGGTCACTAACCACTAGACCATCAGGCCTGTCAATTATTTGCTTTTACAATGTTTTCAAGTTACAGTAGGTATGGGAGGACAACGTAGGCCTGTCAACAAGTACAGGTAAGTACTTGATACAATAAAAAATGGTCTACAGATCTAAAGTCTAGGTACAAGGCTTACAAAGTCCTCACATTTACAAAATAAGAATGTATCAAAAGGATAAATAAAATATAAAAAACTACTAAAACCAAGAGATATGATTGCCATTTCAACTAATAAATAGGTGAAAAATTAAAATTGTCTGTATATAATGTCAAATAATAAAAAGATTATGTCAAAGAAGTATGTACAAATAAAAAATAAACATCGTAATTTGAGAACAGTTAATAGACATTTACGTAGTTATGCCGTTAATGAGGTGCCAGGGAAGCCACATGTGCAGAAGGAATTATTGCCAAACTACCTTGTCTTCAACGTAGTCTTTAATCTTATAATATGCTTTATTGATAAGGACACGTTTGACGAGGGTTTTGAACTTTCCGCCACTAAGGTCTGTAACCGATTTTGGCAACTTGTTATAAAAACGGATGCTGTTTACAAGAAATGACTTACTAGTCTTAGTTAATCTAAATTTAGGTATCACAATTTCATTTTTACTACGTGTATTTATATTATGGAAATCGCTTCTTATTTTGAAAAGTCCTAAGTTTTTGCGAACATACAAAATACTTTCTAAGATATAAAGAGAAGGCAGAGTTAGTATATCAATTTCTTTGAATTTGTTTCTAAGAGACTCTCGAGGACCCATTTTATAGATTGCGCGGATTGCCCTCTTTTGTAAAATAAAAATTGAATCTACGTCAGCTGCCGATCCCCACAGCAGAACACCATAAGACATAATACTGTGGAAATAAGCAAAGTATACTAACCTAGCTGTGGCTATATCTGTCAACTGCCTTATTTTTCTTACTGCATATGCAGCTGAGCTTAATCTACCTGAAAGAGCTCTAATGTGTGCGCCCCATTGTAATTTTGAATCTAAAGTAATTCCCAGAAATACAGTTTCCGTAACAGCATCTAGTTTTTTACCATCAAGTTTTAAATTCAGACCAACCTGAGGTACATTTGGTAATGAGAACTTAAGACATTTAGTTTTGTTCGCATTAAGTAAAAGATTATTAGCTGCAAACCATTTCGAAAGAACAGCCAGACTATCGTTGACATGTAAGACATCCGTATCTTTTCTATGTACTTTAAAAATAAGGGAAGTGTCATCAGCGAATAAAATGATGTCCGATAAGTTAGCCATCATGTAAGGAAGGTCATTAATATATACTAGAAATAGGAAAGGGCCAAGAATTGAGCCTTGAGGCACGCCCATCTTAACTAGAGACCCCGATGACGTCGCCCCGTTAACGTTTACTTTTTGCTGCCGGTTTGATAGATAAGAAAGAACAAGATCAGCAGCTTGTCCACGAATTCCGTAATGGTATAATTTACAGAGCAGTGTATTATGGTCAACGCAGTCAAACGCTTTTGAGAGGTCACAGAATATGCCAATTGCATCCTGGGACTTCTCCCAGGATTCCAAAATGTGACTGATGAGTTTTACTCCCGCGTCCGTCGTCGACCTACCTTTCGTGAAACCAAACTGGCGATTATGTAAAATCCCATTTGAGTTAAAATGTGACAACATCTGGTCCAGCATGATTTTTTCATAGATTTTGCTCAATGCTGGTAGCACAGATATAGGTCTATAATTGGAGGGATCATACTTACTACCCGATTTAAAAATTGGTACAACTTTACTATGTTTCATTAAGTCAGGAAACGTACCGCTGTCTACACATTGATTAAATATGCCTGTTAGGGCAGGGGCAATTGTGTCAATAATATCTCCAAGAACCTTAACAGAAATCCCCCATAAGTCTTCAGTGTTTTTTATGTTAAGACTTTTAAATGCTTTTTTAATTGTGGCAACAGAAATAGGCTTGAATTCAAAGCTTGGAATATCCTTATTGTTGAAGTTTTCTTTAAGAAGAGCTTCAGCTAATATAGGTGATGAGGGGAGATATTTTGTAACCTCTCTTGATGTGTAACTCGCCTATTGTCTTGGATTAAATTTTTCACTGCTAGCACGTTTTCTTCCGTAACAGTCAAAGGGCGACCACTTCTTTCTTCATCCCCCAAAGTTATTCGACCGTGTATCAATGATACACGGTGGCCTTAGAAGGGCCTTCATCCATGAATGCCATTTGAAGTCTATCGTACGATTCGTCCTGTTTCAGGCGACACTTGAAATCGTAAAAAAAAAAATTTAATGAGACACGATAATTTAAATTAGCTCGCAAACAATGTGGAGAGAAATTTTCAAATTGGAACGTACCTATTTTTACTTACAAATAATCATATTTTCAAAATAGATTATAACTGGCCAGTCTCTCATACATAAAAACGTTTTTTCGCAATACTTTCTGAGTGGCCTGGTATTTGATGTTTGATCGCTGTCAAGTTTTAAGGGCTTTTGGTTTTTCCTTTTCCTCTAAGCTCACTCGTCCGTTGTCCGTGCAATATCTCAGCCGGCTGCTCTCGTCCGTCCCGCTGAGCTCCGCTGACAGCTCGAAACAGCTCATCTCATCGACGCTCCATCAAATCAATACAATTATTTTTAGCCGCGGCTACACGCGGCAGAATTCCCCAGCGATGCGGTTCACATGTTTGTTTTCGTAACATTTCATGTTATGATCATTCAATTCATCACACAAACTGTTATTAGCTATCTATGAGTGAAATAACAATTTAATCTATCTGCCCTGTGTGGAAAGTAAAAGGTGTGTCGGATATTAATCAATTAGAGGTTGTTGTTGTTATCTTTGAGTTTTGTAAATGAATGGTCAACTGGTCTCCCCTTGCTATACCTCATGATAGCCTCACTAGCGTTTGTGTTCTGGGAACAATTACTATTATGAGGTATCCAGTAATAGAAAATAAGTGAAAACACTCGCTTTAGTGACATTCTAGATAATATCATCGAGTAAAAACATGAAGTGAAGGCAGTTCATTTGTGTTAATGGTTCGCCCACTACTCATGAGGGATCAGCGCGCGTTTGTCCTATTGTTATCAACTGTGCCAAATAGGGTACGTGGACATATCTAAAAGTTATGAGAAGTGTGAAGTGTTACTAGCTGTCGTAAGCACCAGGCCATCAGAACGATCAGAAGGCAGAAATGGCACATTGTTTGCGACCACCTGCGGCGCGCTGCTCTCCTGACGTCAACAACTCAACTCGACCACAAAGAGAGACAAGAAAGATTAGCAATCGTAATTTGAATTGAATTTGAACGTGTGTTTTTAACTGTATTAGGTACTAGAAACTAGAATGATGATTTGTCTTCTTCATTACTTCCATTTTCCTTATCAGACTACACACAAGATGCGGAACAAGATCGACCTTGACATTTAAGAAATGTAAACAACTAACGTATTCTATTCATTAATTTTTTTTTCTTGATGCCCATTTTATTAGACACCTTTGCCGTTTCGAGATATTTTTGGCATTTCATTACAAATCTGTTTCATCAGTTAGTTTTTCCTCAACCAAATATGTAAGCTGGACTGAACGTATATATTCAAAGTTTGTAAACAAACCTAGAAATCTACAATTAACTGACTAAGAAACAAGAATCGAGTAAACTAGTCTGCATACCTACTTAGATACCTACCTTACAAATGTTGACATCATAATCTGCCTAGCCTTTTCCCAACTATGGGGTCGACTTTCAGTCTAACCGGTTACAGCTGAATGCAAGTATTTTACATGGAGTGACTGCCCGTCTGACCTCCACAACCCAGTTACTGGGTAATACCCTGGGTATACATACCCTTTGATAAGACTGGTTGTCACACTTTTGGACTTCTGACTAGCCGTAACGACGTTAAAAGATCTACAACGGCGAGGCACGGTGGAGATCGATATGTAATAGATGGTCACAATCCACGAAACCTTTGCTTGACCCGTGCGGCTGTTATTATTTAGCCATGAGCCCGTTATATTTTAATTGACCCGTGCGGCTGTTATTATTTAGCCACGAGCCCCTCATATTTTGCCAGTGATTAGGTACCTATTATTTAGGATCCCCTACAAATTAAACAATGGCACATGCAATTATTATTATTCGTATTCTGTAGCAATCGTATCGTTACCTATCGTAATTGTTATAAAGAGCTTTATTAACCTGAATCTGAAACGACCTCTTATGACCCGCAATAATAGGTAGGCAGGTACGACGCACGTGCTCGATGCCAATAACCACCTAAAACTTTCCTAAAATAAAGTATTTAAATTCAAACAACGCCATTTTTTCTTTTGCAAAATAATCGTTTTCTGAAAGTGTTGCAATAACTCAGCAGCTAATATCAACACACGCTGGTCTCCTGAGCCCAGCTCCACCGCAGAGCTGTCTGTACGTCAGGCTGTCTGAACCAGATTGTAATCATTTCCGATCTAATGCTGGGAGGAGTGGGAGGGGAGCTTTTAGTTGCTACACTTGTTACAATCTACGCTTTTCTAATAGTTGCAAATAGTTCTAATGTACGTGAGCATAGACATCTTGCTGAACTACAATAATAAAATAAATAGGTACTTTATACGACAGTTTGTTCGTGGCTACTTTATTAACTGTAGTCCGTTCGTGGTTTTAAAACATCACTAGCTGCTGCCCGCGACTTCGTCGATGTGTGATTTCTAATTTCTCAATTTTCCCAGACCCAGCCCGTCGCATCGCATCATCTGCCCGCTTTTACTTCGTTTTTTCTTAGCGGTTTTTCTTTCTGCTCGGCTCCGAAGAGTCGTAGCGTGATGTTATATATAATAGCCTTCCTCAAGAATTAGACTATCAAATATAATTGTTAAAATCCGACCGGTAGTTCCAAAGATTAGTGCGTTCAAACAAACAAACAAACAAACTAAATGTTCAGAACATCACTGTGTATTAGTAGATATAGACACATACAGTACATACAGTATTAGTATAGACGTCTATAAAACATAGAACGCTCTATGAAAGATAGCACTTTCCTCCGACATTATAAAGAGTTATTTTTAAATCTTCCTGGAAGAGATTTATTTGTTTTCGAATTCAAATCGATATTTTTAGGTCACAGACTTGATACTGGAATGTTAGGAGGAAAACAAACACAGAAATTACATAACAGGCGAAAATTTCCTAACAGCTGTTGATCTTTTCTTTTTTGGTTTATGCTATGGAACCGGCACAAACTGAGAAATCATAATTTTGATAAAAGTTTGTTTAGATACTTGATGATTTGGACAGAGTAATGAGTATTCCAAGTACTATAAATATGGCCGTGATCTACGGATGTCCTGAAGTGATTATGACTACTTACTTAATTCCAGTTCCCACCGTCACGGAAGGACACCCATCTTTGATCTGGACATAAGTAGGTAAGTCAAAGCCGGTATGAGCAGAGCAGCGTCTTCCTCACATGACTCACATCACGCCGCGACTACCAGACATCATGGATTTTGTACTTTTTCTTATAGACAAAAGATATTTTCATATAAATTATTGGTCCTTAAAATAGAATAGAATAGAACACTTTTTATTATGTACAACATAAATATATACAGATGTAAACGTAGAAAACACTTAGAGTTCCGCAGACAGATGTACTACTTCGTAGCGCCCGTACCCGTAGCTATTTATAACACTGCATCAACCTAATTCATTTATTTAAATGACACTCTGTAAAATTAACTAATTACTTAATACTAAAAATAACAAAATTAAATTCTAACTTAACTAAAACTATACAGAAACTAAAATATTGCGTCGAAAAATTCGTCCGCATCGCTGTCGACTGGTAATGTACCCAAGAGACTGGCGGCATTACCACGTTGTGTGGCAATGCTTAGCCTTTGGCCCAGGAAAAAGCCAGCCCTTGGGTCACGGGAAGTGTCAACCAGCCGTTTCGAAATTTCTTACTTAGTTCCTAATGAAGTAGTCCATGAATGTAAACAATTGGCTCTGCGCTAGTATGCATGTCGCGTCGCCTACGCAATGTTTGGGCATTGTACGGCGCGCGCATGCGCCGGGCCTTCCGCCAAATAATTACACAGCGTGTGTCACTTCCGATTCCGAGCACGAGCCCACTGCTAAGGAACGCCACAGAAATTGAACATACAATATTTTGATCGGAAGGACTTTAGTGAACCGTACAGATGCACAAGTGACCATGACCATACAGAACATTTTATGCGGAAGTGATAGATAGTACCTACACGGTGCAGATTTTGTGAGTTATGTTTAATTGCCATGTACCTAATAAGGGGCTGCTACTGCGTAATTATTTATAGGCAGAGAAACCCAATAACTCTTTGTCCTCCCTGGGTGACGACTGTTTAGCAGCCGCGCTTACAACTACTTCATGGATCAAACGTGGCAGTGACATGAATGAGTTCATCTTGAGAAGCATAGACCGAGCAATTTGGCGCTTAATCTTGCTTGCTTTTGGTACTTATAGGTTGATGGACGAAACGTAGGTAGGATTCTTATAGCAGCGGCAACCTTCTTACTATAAACTTAGCGGGGTCGCCCCTATGTGCTGATAGTGATCACCGGGGTGGTTTTAGTGAGGTAAATAGTAGGTCCCCGGAGGTCGAGTGCCTTTTGAAGGTTTCCCCCCAAAAACAAAAAAAAATAAGGTCCCAAAGTGCTGCCTTGGGGTACACTATAGGAAAAACTTCTGGGAAGGCATTTAAAAGGTAATAGAAGTACTGTAGATGAAATATCTGTATTAAAAATAAAACGACTGAAAACAAAAAAATTAATCAGCACAGAGGGGCCTTATAAGACGCCGCACCTGAACATTAGCATAGCTAACCTGGTTACATTCTACTGAATAGATTGGCAGCTCTCATTTCATCGACTCACGCGCACGTAATGACATCGGCATCTTACTTGCTAATCATTGAGTGATCGATGTAAATGGTAATAAAAATCTGGTTTATATATAAAATTACAATTTTGACGATATATTTATGCATAACAAAGATATGTACAGACCATAAAATAAGCGAATTTACTAGGTTAATAATAATTACATTAGGTAGGTATCTAAGCTTTTATTTTGAAAAATCGTTAAAGTTACATACCTACCTAACTCACAAACTGCAGCCCAACACAACCACGTCTTATAAACGAGTACGAGTACGATCAGATAGTCTTTTTGAAAACAAAGATGGAAAGTGAAAAATGGGTCACAATCTATTACAGCATATTGTGTTTGTTAGCACAGAAAATGTTATACACTTTTATTGATAACGTAAATAAGAATATTGTGCAACTACGAAATAGGTCGATGAAGCGTGTATCATTGTCATTATAATTTCCAATTCAGAGATAGGTGAGGCAGGCATCGGTTCGTCCTGTTTTGTAAACGTTGCGTAATTTTTTTAGAAACCGAAGTTCTTTGGGGTAACCGAATCACGAATGAGATAGTCAAAATGCACATTAACATTTATTTTTTGTACACCATGACACCATGTAAAATGATCACAAATGTAATCTTTTCTATTCTTATAGAAAATAAAAACTTGGGGATTTTTGGTTTATTTTTGTGTTTGGTTCAATTACGAAAACCTTAACAGATTTAGGAAATTAAACTTTTACATATAATATGAAGTATATTAACAAAATATCTGTACATTTAATAACACCTTACGAAGTGGTTAATCCATAGATGACACTATAATGGTCGTGACGTATGGCTTAATAACTAAGCGCCGCGCCGTCAAGCAGGCTAGCGCTGACCGCGATTGTTGTTAGGAACGAGTTTGAGAGGAATTCCCACCATGCGGTGAAAGGCTGCACAGGAAAACTTTACTCATATATTATAGTCATATAATATGTGGTATTATTGTCACAGCTGATGGAACCTTAACGTTAGTTTACACGATATGAACTAAGTTATAACATCGACGATATTCTTTGATTGATGGAATACTCAATATGTATTTCCTTTATTGAAACAAAAGTTTTTGAATATATCAGAAACTATGAATTTAGGTCATTTAGGTACTTACTATTGAATTATAGAGGTATGAGGAACAGGGAGGAAGGTAAGAGGAACAGGTTCACTCATCCTCCATAGAAAAGGGAGGAGCCTCCGACCAGACGGGTGTTGTGTCTGGCGAGCAACTGCCCGATGATTCATGTCTCTTAATGAGTCCCCTCCTCGTTCCAGCAAGTGACGTACTACGTGATCCGCATGGCGCTGCTTGTGTCGTGGTTCTGGGCAGCCTTGCTGACGTGCGCGCCCATCATCGGGCTGGGCCTGTACTACGACGAGGCGCAGCACAAGTGCATCCGCTACAGGAACGCCGAGAAACCCACCGACCTCGCCTACGCTGTCTTCTACGTTGCTTTTGGTGAGTTATAAACACAAACCTGTCTGTTAGTTTATAACTCAGTGAAATTTTAACAAAAATGTCAGAAACAGACATAACCGTTCACTGTTCATTGTGTAGGTATATCCAACAGTAGGTACCTATTTCACTAACTAAAACTTTCATGAATAATTTAGCTCACCTCATTAACTCGTGAATAGTGCAATGTTTAATTTGCGGTTTACCCAATTAGGTGAGATAATTGCATTTACTTGAATTTGCGCATTTTACCTTTTTGTACATAGGTAGGCGGCACTCACGTGTCTATTGTGCCTTACTACGTACTCTCTGGCAGTGTGCCTGCTGGCGCTCTCCTAGCATAATGATCTGTATCGTCAGTCTAATCGAGCTCGTCTGTACTTAGGTATGGCTCAGACGCTCTCAATGGGCTTATTGACACAAAGCACATGAAGGACCAATAAAAGAAGGCACGGCCGCACGGCTACATTCGTTTATTGCATGTATAAGTAGTGAATGTTTGAGCCAGACATACCTACTAAAGTTATGGTGTAGTGTAGGTAGTTAGTATATACTTGCTTTTGGGTTTGCTGATGAATTAATGATACTTACTCAATGGTACTTTCTACGAATATAGCAAGCAGTCGACAAACTAACCACATAACCTGCTAGGTCAAAGGTAAAGCGATAAACAAGAGAAGCATTTTACTAAGACTGTTCTACCTTTTTTTATCTTGTGGATATGCTCATGGATGTCCCACCATCCTGGGGTGGGTAGAGCATTCGCATGGCGCATTTCGTCACGCACTGTCCTACCTACTAAAGTATTTTCAAATGAAGCACAATGGAACAAACACGCACACTTACACATACCCTCACCAGACGCACACACACCACTCACACATCACACACACACACACCACACAAACATCACATATACACACGTAAGTACACCTGATAATATAGTACCTACACTTGGTTGACCTGGTAATATACCTGAAATCACCTCTCTAGTGGAGACTAGAGACTAGAGTGGAGACTCTGGAATTCGTACTCCGAGCCCCAAGATACAGACTAACTGTCTAGTTTGGGGCTCACTAGTTAATAATATATTGTAACCTAGCTGTAGGTAATATTTTAAGGTAATGATATTGTCTTAACTTGCTGTTAACCTTTAAACCTGCTTACTGTATTACCTGGACAATAAATATTTTCTATTTCTATTTCTTTTGTGGTTGCCCATACTGTTAACTTAACTTTATGTAAAGAATCAATAATATGTAAGGTGTGATGTTGTTGCTGTGCAGGCACGGTGCTGTGCATGATCCTGGTGTACTGCAACCTGGCCGTAATTCGCGCGCTATACGCTATAAGCGCGCCGCGCGGCTCCGCGCCCGTCGTGCGTCGCGTGAGCAAGTCCAGCTGCCGCCAGCGCGCGCGCGCCGACGGGCCCGCCCCGCTCGCGCATCACAACGCCGCCACGGCCGAGGAGGTCGCCTTCAGCCGCCTCATGGCCACGCTCTCCGTGCTCTTCATGATCTGCTGGCTGCCGCAAATGGTGAGTTAACTTATTGTCATCATTGTGCCACACTGGACATAGGCCGCTTCATGCCGACGACATTCACCAGGATATGGGTCTACCTTGCGGGGTGGTACCCAGGGTTCCAGTACCACTTTGCTCTCCATGGGCGCAGCCACAACTCTCGCAATGCACACGCGAGTCGCGACCACCTCCACTGGAAGGGAGGCCTTTAGCAAGCTAGTTCTCGAAATGTTACAAAAAGTGACGGAACATTACTCTACAATATCTCGCGAAGACAAACATTAGTAACCAGTGCATCGCCCGGAAATACATAGTCCAAGCTACCTACCGCTAATTTTGGCAGAGGTCTTTGTCCTCTAGAGAAGCGGACAGCAGACGACAACTCTTGTTAAAGGCACTGTCGTGTATAGCCTCGTGCTGTAGACATTCCTTGATGGGTGACACTAAGCATTCAAACAAGTCTTATTTACTGACATCAGAATAGGCGCACCCTGACAGCTACAATTAAGAACATTTGGCGACTGTCGCCCGTCTGAGTTAGCATACATGTCACGTCCTGACATCGGTATCGGCGGCCACACTGATCGTACATACCATTTGTATGCAACATATGTCCTCGAGGTGGTACTATAGAATGCGAAACGACAGCTCCTGGTGACCTTGGAGTACCTTCGGAGATGAGGTACCTCGAATGACTCAGAAGCGCGTCAAAGGAGCATACAATTTTATTTGCAACTTTGTATGATTCTTATTTGGCATGCGATCGGTTTCATAACAGCCACAGGAAATAATGAGCGATTTGTTTAGTTAGATACGTTCGAAATAAACTTCATAATAGTGCTATTGCTAAGAATTTCAAGGCTTCTTCATGATCAAAAAAGCAAATGTTGTGCATATCTGTTATGGTTGCAAACACTAGCCTTCATCCATACCACACTCACTCACTCATTGGTACATATCAATATTTTCGTGTTGGTGTTTATGTTGACGTGTCCTCTACATAACAAAAAAAAAACAATAATAAATAAAAAAGTTTATTGCATCAACTTAAAATATCTTATTCTACTTAGTTACAATGGGGAGAATCCTTTTAAGCATATAGTTTGCTTGTGTTAGGATTCAACAAATAACGATGAATTTCATGAATCTCCAACGTTACAAAAAGGAGTAGTTTCAGTAAGTTATTGATCGATCGCTCGTAGTTCTGCAATACGTACCTACTTAGGTACTACGGAAAATTGCAATCAATGAGAAAAGCGGATCTTTTGGAAAGTTTGTACAAAAACAAGGATTGCATTATATGTTTATTTTAACAAGGAAATTGATATTCGGTTCCTCATAAACAAATAAATGATGGGAAGGATATTATTAGCTCTGATCTGTCATCGACGCATCAATATTCTGCAGGAGCTGCTCAATTGAGCATTGTAACCAACTCGCGCTATTTATATGTATGTGAGACAAACGAACTGCATGCAGCGGCGCATAAGGATGTGTTCTACTGCAAAATACTTAGCACGTGGGGCTAATTTAACAGTCACGCGGAACAAAACAACCTGAATAAAATGGTATCTTTATCTGAATCTAAATTAGAATTTGGCGTAGGTGGTGTTTGTTATTCTATGAAATTGTACACTCTCTCTACGTTATTCTTTGCACAAAGATAAGTACAAGAATAATAATATGCTTACCAATTAAAATCAACATTAGTATTCTTCTCTCGGGTCGGAAAAGAAATAAAGAACAAATAGAATCAAAATAAATGTGATGTTGTTCAATGTACACGCAGCTAGTAGGCGAACCGCAAGTCATGGAGTAATAGCCGCTGGAGCCACAATGCCCACACGACACAATAATAATAACTGAAATTAATGATACGGAGGAATGAGGATCCTAAGAAAGTTTTGAGTATGAATGTGGATCGCAATAAGAAGACCAAAGAAAAGAAAAGTTGGATGGATTGTGTGAAAGAGTACAGAAGGAGAGACGTAACGGAGTAGAAGATAATTATGCTGCGCAGCTAAGCCAGTTCCAAATTGCGAGGAATGGGTCGCTGGTTGAACAAAGTATTTTGTTTGTATTGCAACTTGAGATACGAGAATGCAAGCAATAGATCTATACGATAGACTACATTGATTGATGTGTTACTATAGCCATCCATTTGTGTCGATCTCTATGCGATAAGTCAAGCCGTGTCAGTCACGTCGTGGCTTTACAATATTTATTGTTGATCAGTACATCGACATCGTCATCAGTATGCCGCGCGCGTAGGTACCGAACATTGGCGAAAATATTTCATTGTTTCTCAAATGGCAAGCGAATCAAACTAGAATTTAATTCATATGAACCTACATCGATGTCCGCATATAGCGCTTCGTACATTGGACAATTATATTCCAGACAGCCACACGTGATGAATAGATAATAATTAATCAAATCTTTATGTAAATTAGTTAATAATATTGTCTTAGTAAAGATTTAGACGCCATTTTTGTCTTTCCCTAGTTGAACAGTTAAAAGCTTGACATTTCTCCAAGTATCACTAAAATCACTAACAAATTATCATGGAACGTCAATAAAGTCAAAGTCAAAAGTCAAAGCATTTATTTCAAATGGGCACATAAAAGGCACTTTTGAACGTCAAAAATTACAATAACATAGAATTGATCAAATACAATAAGGTCATAAACGGACGCTACGCGTAGCGGACGTCGTGCGACTTCGTCGATTCTAGTCCAAGTTCCAAAAGGTAGTTTTCGTAGGTATGGAGAAGAATGGGCAAGAATCTCCACCGTTACATACTCTTTTAAAATGTTTTACAATAATATTTAATGCATACATAATTAGACGATGCACCTAAAATAAAATTACTATACCACAATGGTCAAAGAATTAAAAATGAAACCATGACATATAAATTAATTATGTGATAGATACACGGTGCTCATATATTTACAAATATTATAAAAGTAGACGATTTTCATAAAAAAAATTAACAAGTAAACGAAAATTAAAAGTTTGTGAAGTTAGGGCTTGTAGAGTTAGGGCGTGTAGAGTTAGAAGCTTGGCTCTACATGAGATCTGAAGGCCAATTCTCGTAATTTAAAACGTTCAAAATCCAGTCGCAGTCTCATCTCAGCGACAAACAAATGTCAAAATGTAGGGAAATTAGAGGTATTTTTGACAGATTGAGACTGAGATCAGACTGTGAACATTCTTAAAATTACGAGAATTGCCCCTCTAATAACTTTTTGACAGTGCGAGCCATATATGTATGGTGTCGTCTTGGCAACATTTTACGTGAAAATGTTTTGATGGGATTTCACATCTTTTTGATAGTTGCTTATATTATTTATAACAAGGAGTCTTTATATCAATTTTCAGACCTCTAGCACCAAAATTTGCGGAAGTCTCATACAAACATCAATCCCCTAGTTTAAGGGGTTGGGGGATAAAAGTTCCAAGTTTTTTAAATTTTTTTAGATGCTTGTGTACTAATACTAGCTCACATACCAAATTTCAGCTTTCTAGGACTTCAGGAAGTATATAGTATAATCCAAACCCAAGTTATGAGGGCTCAAAAAAACGACGAAGCGCTTCGAGAAAAGGTATAGGTAGTGCCCTTGCGCTTCGCTTGGCTCGTCTTGGCGGGGCACTCTCGTGCCCCCAGATGTAAATCAATGTCAAAAAGAATAAATTTTACAATTAAATTAGCGACCAGTTTGATTTTGTCTATATAGAGAATATAAAACAAGCAAATATGTAGGTAAATATTAATAAATAGATATATTCTTTTAAACATTAGTTCTTGCTTAAGAGGTCCGTTCTGTAAAAGAAAATATTATTGTACAATTAAACGTTAAGTTAGAATTAAAAAAAAAAAATAAAGCAAATAAGCAGTTAAAGCAGATATTAGTTCTGTAGGTCGCTACACACGTCGCCTCAGTGGATCACCAGTCGACATGTTCTGTACTGGTACTGGGCGCTGGCAATTGATCAATTAAACCGATTGCCTTCATTGATGTCGTGTCGGGATCCGCACTCAATAATAACAAATTGTCTGCACTTTCTATATTTCATATTAATAGTCCACAGAATGGAATGAGTAGGAAATAAACCAATAATTTTCAATTTGCTTAAGTACATAATTATCTTGGCACTTGTGTCAAACTCAAAGCATTTATTTCAATTAAACCATGTACAGGCACTTTTGAATATTGTCAAAATTAAATAGTCGATCAGTTAGTCAGAAAGTTGAAGCTAGTTGCCCATTCCAAAACGTAGATATCTATGGAGAAGAACGGACAAGAAACTCCATGGACACTCATTTAAATCAAGATATTACAAAATCCTGGGTACATTATTCTTGTTGCTTCTATATGTGAGAACAATGTGAAAAAAACACACAAATGAAGAAACAATTCAAAATATAAGATTAAAAATAAGCCTTGGCAGTTAAGAGGTGACCAGTCTCAACCGACGGCGCCCGTTCAGGAACATGACGCGTGGATCAGCACCGTCCATAAGTGTGATGCTCTGATGAGTACGTACCTACATGGTAGTAGGTACTAGTGGCTTGGATGAGGCTTCATTAACAATATGTGGCAGTTTACAAGGAAAGTGCACATCGAGCCTCTGCAAACCCGATTTATATCTTAAACTCAATGTGACATAATAATAATACCCCACCGTTGTATCTCTACGATGACGTCGTGGTGGGGCTTGCGCGCTCCGAACTCTAGGCATGTGCCGGAAGAGTTTACTTTTCCGGAAGTCTAGGGTGAGGAGCCAGACCGAGAGAGATACAGAAACCCGCAGGGCAGCATGTGGCGAACTCTTGGGTAGGAGCGACCCCACGGTCCCTATCTCCCGGGAGAACTCTTTATCCTCACCTCTGGCTTGCCTTTATTGGCCGGCTGCTGGAGTGAACAATAACGGGGAACAGAGCTCCCACCTCATTCTTACCTTTATTGGCCGGCTTGAGTGGAGATTCGCAAGAGCAAACGTGCTCGGAGGAAGGAAGTATTCCAGTATGATGCTGGTAGGGATCTTGGCCGTACTTCCGGGATTGTCCTGATAGCCGTGGAATACCTCTCCACTCCTCATAAGCACCTCAGGACATGTTGCCCCCATGTTGCTATGACACTATGTGTTAGCGACCGTTTTCCGGGGCCCATTATTGAGTGTGCACGTCACCCCCTGCCATTTTATCTGTATAATTTATATAAAACATTGGTCAGGCAGGGGCTATAGACATTCCCTAGTCCTAAATAACCAGTTCACTTTAGCCACCCAAACCCATAATGCAATATCTTTGTTTCCATATCCTGCAATAGTCCTACACCAACCGGGGGTTGTCCTTGGGTGCACTTGCATAGTGCGAACAGGGATAATCGTCGGTCGGTGCCTCATTTCATTAAAAACATCTAACGGACCTCTGCGAGTTGGCTTCGGCCCCTCGTACGTCTTCCAAAGGTCCGGATCCCAAGGGTTCCGAGATATGTAAAAGACAAAAATAATAATAAACCATTTATTTTCAGGTAACAAAGACCCATAGATACATACCTTAACCTAAGTATACATAATAATATACTTAGTAACAATTTTGTTAGGAAATAAAACTTAATGCCATAATATTGTATTATAAAACCCGGGTTCTGTACAAAGATTTACCTAAAACATGAGGTTGTATATAACGTGTATGCTACTGTTCATCACGATCGCACTGTTGATCCACAGCTGACGTCGGCGCTGTACCTCGGGCTGGGCTCGAAGGCGTGGCCGCGGCTGAACCCGCTGTCCACGCTATCGGACATCCTCATGCTGCTCAACTACGTGCTCAACCCCATCCTCTACGTGCTCATGCGCCAGCGCCGGCGGCTCTCGCTCACCAACCTCTGCCACTCCATCGCGCATTGCTTCAAGCGAGTAAGGCCTCCTTATGTTTTCCAATCCCCTTGATGCCAGTGTTATTGGGTTTTCCTACCTGGACTATCTCAGTTGCAGCCAGAATGATAATGATGTCTGGATTTTGCCCATGCAGTATTTATTGGCAATAGGCTCAACCATCCATCCATCCATTTTTAACCGACTTCAAAAAATGAGGAGGTTCTCAATCGACTGTATTTTTTATGTATCTATGTTACGCGATATCTCCGGCAATTGTAAATCGATTTCAAAAAATATTTTTTAATGGATAGGGTCAGGGGCGGTCCTGTATAAATTTTATTAACTTTTATTAACTTTGCTTGGATAGTTTTTGACTTAGCTTCAATAATACGTATTTTTCCCGACTACGGCCCTGCGGCTATGATTTTGACCGGTATGTATGTATCTGTTCCCTCATATTACTTCTGAACTACATGCCATAATTGGACAAATGAGGTATTGCTGGAACCGTCTTTATCGCCCGCTGGTTATAGGCTATGTGACGTCACATTAAATTGAATACGGCGCCCTCTAGCGGAAATAAAGTCATGAACTAAAAAAAAAATTTTTTTAATCATGCCGTGCTGGTATCAAATGAAAGGGCTTAATTAACACATTTCAAAAATATAAATATTACTGAAATAAGCCCCAGAACAATTAAATAAAAAATAACTAAATAAGCTGTAAATCATATTATAAGATATGGTAGCATGCGACCACGGGAAGGTACTTTCTTGTTTCATCCTTTTCAGTAGTCGGGTTTTAGTTTTTAAACTTATTTTTAGGTAATTATTTTGGGGCTCATTTCAGTAATATTTATATTTTTGAAATATGCTAATTAAGTCCTTTCATTTGATGCCCAACACGGCAAGATAAAAAATAATATTTTTTAGATCATTACTTTTTGTCCGCTAGAGAGCGCCATATTCAATTTAATGTGACGTCACATAGCCTATAACCCGCGGACGATCAAGACGCTTCCAACGATACTTCATTTGTCCAATTATGACAAGGATTTTAGAAGTTATGAGGGAACAGATGAACATACATACCGGTCAAAATCGTAACCCTTATTTTTACTTCGCCGTAGTCGGGTAAAAATAACTTTAATTTCGGAAGTCGGAGGCAAACAACGAAAATGCGAACCTAACGACACCGACTTCCGAAATTAAAGTTATTTTTCACTTTGTAGTCTTTTTTGTTTGGAAGTCGGTTGGTTTTTTTTTTTGTAAAAAAGTTTTTTCTCATTGTAATGTCTTTTTGGAAATCGTTGCTTTTTTTAACCGACGAAAAAACGGAGGAGGTTATCAATTCGACGCGTATATTTTTTTTTTTTTATGTATTATCACGCATAACTTCTTACTGAGCAGTCTGATTTTGATAATTCTTTTTATATTGGAAAGAGTATACCTACCCCTAGGGTGGTCCCATATAAATTTGGAAAAATATTCCAATCCTAAGGGTAGGAAAACAGGGGATGATTGATTTTACACTCACTGATTGTAATGTATGACGACGCATAACTTTTTACAGAGTAGTTCGATTTTGATAATTATTTTTTTATTGGATAGGGCATACCTCGAAGTTGGTCCCATATAAATTTGGAAAAAAAATCCTACCCTAAGAGTGGGAAAATAGGGATGATTTATTGTTCATACACAGATTTTAATGCTGAGTTGTGTTAAAAAATAAAAAGGCCCCACCCATGTTGGTCTCAGACCAACAAAAATTTGTTGGTCTGAGCATGTTGGTATATAAAGCCTGTTTTTTTGTTAAGTACTTTATTATACAACAAATAATAGTTGAAGTAGGATTATATAACAGTTAATAGCTAAAGTAAGGTAAGTAGCTATTTTAAAAGTAATAAAAAATGAAGCATGTAGTAATTAGTAAATTATAGCCTCAAAAAATTATGAAATAAAAACTTTTTAACAAAAAAATTAAACCTCCGAAAAAACTGAAAAGCAAAAAATAATAAACCTTTTTTATTTAACCTTAATAAATAGTTCTTAAACTAATGTAAGTACACCTAAGTAATTTTGAGTCGGCGCCAAACAATCAATGAACAAAGATCACTAAATTATCTTGAATTTAAAGAAATAACCAAATCAAATTAACTACAATGCAATGTGAAGTCTCCAGCGATAAACATTCCAAACAAAAAATGCGCAACGACATTAATTTGCTTGTTTGGCGCCGACCCAAATGTAAGTACTTACTTAATAATAAACTTTTGTCCAAAGAAATCGTTGCTTTTTTTTTGTACAAAAGTTTATTATTAAGTACTTACAGTACTTATAGGACTTGCACACAACGACGATATTCGAATGACCGGTGGTTAAACCTTTGCCAGGGAATACAGGCTTGATGTTAGAGGAAGCTGCTTGTGCACCTCATTGTGCAAATAGATTTACTAATTCATCACGTCATTGTTCAAACCGTAAAACAGCAACCCTGTTCGGCGACAGGTCGTATGGTGGTAGCACTTCCCCGGACGAGCTCCTTCACAAAGAGCTCTACTACCACTCGGTGTTGAAGTTGAGTGTTGTTCATGGTTCGTTGTGTCCCCACAGAGTCACAAAACATCGACGGAGTCAGTGTCGATGAAGACGTCGTGCTGCCCGCAGGAGACGCTCGTGGTGAGCAGCGGAGGGGACAGCTCGGCCGCTGAGATGCGACCGCTGCGCTCGCCCGCCACGCACGCGCAGTACGGGCCCGAGCACACGCTGCGCATGCTCGACTGACCAACCCGCCGCCCGCGCCCTGCGCGCCCTCCACCCCACGCACACACGCACATGTAGGGGCCACACACCGGCCGAGCTGAGAACAAGAGCCGCCAATAACTTTCGTTCTTTGTCGAAAATGAAGGATTCACTTTTGATGAGCACACGTTTGTTGATCTGCGTTGGATTGATCTATATCCAGCAGCGGAATAGCGGTGAAATCGTCACATAATGAACTCCTACGACGAAGTGGAGTGTGCCCAGAAGGTGCTGTATTATCGTCACATAATGAACTCCTACGACGAAGTGGAGTGTGCCCAGAAGGTGCTGTATTATCGAGCAAGCTCAGTGTTTGGTGTACTTTTCAAAATGTGGTCGATTTCGAACCAAGGCAGTGTGTTTTACGCATTTTCATGACCAAAGACAGACAGTTCTATGTGATTTAGCCTGTAGGCTGTCAATATAAGCTCTAGTGATCGATTAGATTAACATTTTAAGTCGGAGTATTATCTTTTGGGGTTAACGATAACCCTTGGAAGTCACTGGATTTCAGCGTGCTTAAGTATAGAAACATATGAGTACCCGTCGCACCCTCGAGGTGCCCGGGCGGCCCGGGCGGCCCGGGCCTGACAACTGCTTACAATAGGAACGATAGATATGATGTTATATGAAGTACCTACCTATAATACTAACAAGGTACGTGAACTGCACATGAACATAAGTAGGTACATACTATGTGAATGTACCTAGGTCCTGTCTGTATCTACATACTTACTATGTGAATGTACCTAGGTCCTGTCTGTATCTACATACTATGTGAATGTACCTAGGTCCTGTCTGTATCTACATACTATGTGAATGTACCTAGGTCCTGTCTGTATCTCCGAAGTAGTTAGGTGGTGCTGCGCCCCAATTGCGTAACACACTATGAATCTCAATCTGAATCATTTTGAAGGATATAGCTAATCCATTGCTTCATAATGTTCGATAAATGTGTCCGCTCAAAAACGTAATTATAACGCAATGAATGTTTTGAACTGTCAAAATGAAACCCATTGCTACGCACGCGCATTTGTACGGTGTGTTACGCAATTATACTCCGCTGACTCTAGTGTTGATATTGCTCGTACATTCACTTTAGGTATAAATACCGTATAGATAATTAAACATTTGTAAGTACTTATCATTAAAATAGAAAAGGTAAACGACTTATATTTTTGTATCGTGTTATTTGTAAGTAGGTACATCTGACGAGCTAATAAACTCGCAATCGGATAAGATGTGAAAGACTAGTCTCAAATAGTTACCCGTTGTGTTTAGTATATTTCTATGGTTCGTTTGTATGTTTTACTGAAAAATCTATCACATTCAAACCCAACGAATTAATTATAGGAGTGATTAAAGAAAATAATGCTAGGTGGCGCTGACGATGACGCGGCGGTGCGGAACTTTTGTCCCACGGCCACGCTTTCTACGTGTGCACATCCAACATCAATAAAATTATCAATAGCAGGTAATATATTGTAGTCACAGAGCTTTTCTTAAAAGAAAACTAAATGAAAATGAGGACAGTAAGTCTGCAACACCCAACATTGTTTTCGTCATCCGCCTAGAGAAATACCTAAGTACCTGTAACCAATGATATATAAGTATATATTGCCTGTAACATTGAAAATATATACATGCGAAGGAAACAGACTAAATATTTAGCTTCAGATTTTCAGTTTTAGTCGGCCGTAGGAGGTACAGACGCCAGCACATCAACCTACTACAATCTGTCAGATTTCTGTAATAGATTTTCAACTTTATCGCTAAAGCATACGGTTCAATGTTGATTGGGAAAATTTGACAGTTAGGTGTAGGTTGATGTGCTGGCGTCTGTACCTATTATAGAAAAGCGCCACCACCAAGGTTCTTAATTCATATTTGACTATGGTCAGCAAAACAGCATATTATTATTGTCTATACTTCTATTTATTTTTTAAACTTAGCTTATTATATAATTTCGCATCCAACTGGTTTAATTAGCCGTTTAGTTAGTAAACGGCGGCCGTTCAAATAACGGCCTGAATGATATTCAATTATAGTTTAGGTTGGAACTGTAACCAATCACGCGCGAGCCGAATTGGTCGCAGTAACTAAGCCACGGCATGGATGACACGGGGCACCCCGCCAAATGGGTTAGGTTAGAACTGTGATCAACCGCGTGCGAGCCGAGAGAGCGAAGCGAGGAGAGCACTACTTCCAAAGGCCAGGCGATTCGGGTTAACTAAACGGCTCATTTAACCAGTTGGCTGCGCCATATTATTATATACGTTATATTATGTTATCATAACTACTATAAGAGCCTGTAACATGGTTCTGAGAGCGCCCATGATAAGGTAATTCATTATAATAAATAGGTTGTTACATTTGTGAATAAATAGAATATTATTAAGTTAAGAGCCAGTTTCACCATACGTATAGTGCATACGTATGGTTACTTGGCGACGTATCTTTGTAGGCACGTGACATGATCCTGTACACACATCGCTCATTTGGAAATGTATTTTTTTTCAAAAATGAGTTAAATATGACAAATCACTTATAAAGCGTACCTATTTACGTTAGGAAAGCAAAGACTCAAAAAAAAAGTGGCATTTACGTCGATGTTCCTCCAAATGAGCGACATGTAGAACGTGCAGACGTGGCGGTAAGCAGTCCCTGCGAGTCACAGTGACTGCTTAGGTACTACATTTTAAATAGGAAATGAAAGAGTATGTATGGCGAAATTGGTTCTAGCGTAAGTAGGTACCTATTACCTATCTATAGTACATAATACTGTAATTATAGAAATTCGATAGTAGATATACATACATAAGTAATACTCAGAGTATCAAATACTACCTTATAATGATCAGTTCTCCATACATTACCTAGTTTAAGATTATTATTCTTATACACACATCATATTGACCTTTTTATAGACTGTTGTATAATGTTGACCAATGAACACAAGTACAGTGGGTTATATGAGTTATCTGACCCACCCTATAAACGAAGGAATTTGAACCCTCTGCCTGTAACATTAAGAGTTATTTCATTTGTATGAGTTTATCAGACTAGCGCTACTCGGTAATATTTTCGCCTAACTTGTAATAAGTGGGTAGTTGAAAGACAAATATGCGTATTCATTATAAAACTAGTATTCAAATGTTACTAAAAATACGGGTAGGAAAATAAAAATGAACCGTCACAATAATAAAGCTAAAAGCCAGTCTACGCACAATTGCAGTGACTACGCGTGAATATGTTTTACCTTGCCTTACTAAATTGTGAAAACAACGTCTTTTTCCAAGTTTTTAATTTATTTTTTATAGTTTTATTATCATGTCTCAATTGAGTGATTATTTAAAATACAAAATAATCTATTTGCACGAGGAGAATGTTGGCATCAGAAAGATTGCTAGAAGACATAATATTATAGCAGTAAGTGTATTTTTCTAATTTTATACTTTGTTTTTATACCTAACTATTCCTTATGCCGTGACGTAAGCAAACATATTTTTTATAACGTATAGTGACACCTGTTTCATTTCTTTGTTTCACAGAAATACAGTCAGATTGTGGTTAAAACGTAAACCCAATAGAAAACTTGTGGGGTCAAATGATTTTAAATTGGGATTCATCAGAAGTCAGGAGAATTTGGCGCAACTTGTGATTTCAACGTTCTCATGAAGAGTAAGTGATGCTTGCTGGAACATGGTGTGCGGCATGCGAAGCCGCTTGCAACAAATTGTGGAAAGACATGGTGCTCCATTTCGCTATTATGATATCACCACCGCCCGCAGTCAACAATACTTACTTACGTGTCAGTGTGTGTGTTAAATAAACTGTTGTCATCATAATTTCTATGGAAGTGTTTCATACAATGAATAAGCAGGTCCTTTTTACGATCATAACCATATTTAAAACTAAAAATACTTAAGTAGAAAAAAATTATAAAGTAGGTAAAACATCAAAGTATTTAGTGCTATTTTTTCACTTATATTTTAGTAATTACTATTTTCTAAAAAAATATTTTCACTTATAGTTTAGAAGTAGGTAAGTATGATAGTTAATGTGGTGATGTTATTGTTATAAAATAGAAATACCTATATATATTTCTAAACATATAACATGTTGATTCACTACATGTAACTGATTACTTACCTACTTAAAAATAAAAATGGGTATTTTATAGACATTGTTGAAACGAAGAAACAAAAATTCAAGCTTATCATAGAATACCTTATATTTAAAACAAGTAATTAATTTTGTAAGTGATTATTTTGTATTTATTTTGAATAAAATCGTTATCATAATCATTATTGTTTTTTATTTCTCATGTTAGGTATTTGTTTTTAAATAGTTCATTTAAATTAACTATTTTAATTTAATATAAATAATGTTTTGGATTCAAAAAACATAATTGAATATTGTAAACATAAAGCTACAAGAAGTGGAAAGTTTGTTTTGAACTCGCAACCATGTTGCTATAGGTTCACTGTTGCAACCACTAGACCAAATCGACTTAACAAGTATCGTTGAAATTAACAACTCCATCATGTGACAAAACAGTATTCAAAAGCTTACCTACCCTAAGGTTACGTGTTAAAGATCAAATTGGCATAACTGTATTCTATAATATTTACCTACCTTGAACAAGTCGTTCTATATAGTTCGTGAAGCTCGAAATCGAATAACACATTTATCTAGGTACTGCTAATTGCAGAAGGTTCAAATTCGTCTAACTTTTAGGTGGGTCAGCTAACACATATAACCCACTGTACATAGCTTTAATAGAATTTATTATTTATAGTCAGTCCGATTTATTTATAAATTAAAACAACTACCTATAAATGATGCATTTAGGACTGTTTTATTTTCGGAAAGTACTTAATGCAATTTTCCTTTTTTCATTCCTTCCTTTTATTATGTAGGTCTTTATTTACTTCCTTGACATTTCTGAGGGGCCGAAACCAACTCGCAGAGGCCCGTTGGACGTTTTTATTGAAATGAGGCACCAATCGACGATTATACCTGTTCGCACTAAGCAAGTGCACGCAAGGACAACCCCCGGTTGGTTTAGGATATTGCAGGATATGGAAACAATGATATTGGATTATGGGTTTGGGTGGCTAAAGTGAACTGGTTATTTAGGACTATAGAAAAACTATAGATGACTATAGCCCCTGCCTGACCAATGTTTTATATAAATTACACAGATAAAATGGCAGGTGACTTGCACACTTAAAAGACATCGAACATCGTTTCACCTCTTAACATACTTCGGTTCACACCGCGAGCTACCGACTAACCTAACGAGCTAAGCTAACGAAATATCCGACAATTCCAGCGAAGCTACTCGTTCACCTCGTTGGCGCGCCCGCCGCGCTTCGCTAGCTTAGCTCGCCCGCCAGCCCGCTCGCCCGGTTCGTTCGCCGACAATGGACAGATAGAACGCTAACCTCTCGCTCTCCCATCCGCGCCCCCCGCTTCGCCCGCTTAGCCCGCTTCGCCCGCTCCGCCCGTCGCTCGTCTGTCCGTAGTTTTCGGTGTGAACCCTATAGTTTAGCTCGCCAATATTTCGCGTAGTTTGTATAGTTTCCTTCGTTCGCTTCGCCCACCCGCCTAGCCCGCCCGCCCGCTAGCTGGCGGTGTGGCCTGCGCTTGAGAGTGAGTTGCATGAACTAACTTTAACGGTAACCATTGCCTTTTATCTAAACAGACAGCTGTACAGCTGTCTGTTCAGATAAAAGGCAATGCACAGCAGTACTGCTGTGGGGAGTTTGTTGCTCTACTTCTTCCCAGCGAAAGTACCTACTAGAAAGTGTTGAAGGGCGGGCGTTTTAGGGGACTGACTTATGTAATTTTGACGTTCGAAAAGTTCTCAGCCTGATTTTATATTAGGTACTTTTGATTTTGATTTTACAACTCCCATTTTCTGCAAACCATCCTCATGATTGGAGGTGTCCGAATCAGATGTATGTACCTACACGTTGATGGAGTAATTTGGCACTTAGGGCCAGTCAGACTCGTATCAAGCAGCAAACTGTATAGTTATAGGCCCAGCAATTCAGATCAGTCTACTACACCTTGGATTCATGGCACCTTCATTGTAGGTCGTTTAGTTTGTGTCGATGTCACAGATGGATTAATCGAATTTGCTGTTATACAAAATCGCTAGTTGTTTTACAAAACAACTCCGTTATGTAAAACAACTAACTAACGTTCAGCTGGATTCATAGAAATGTAAAATATATATCTACCTATGGCTGCATGGATTGCTATTGCGATTTGCGTAAGGTAGGTACCTACGTTTAACAAAACTGCTACCAACGCGCCAACGTTTAGGGTCGGTTCACATCTGACGGAAGATGCGTCGGGCGTCACTTCAATTGCGTCTATTTATTCGCTCGACGCACTAACGCATCATCAGTTAAGTGTGAACGGTCAAGTGTTTTTCTATACATTTGTCTTGTTCTGGCGTTACGCGACCGATGATACGCGACGCATGTTCCGTCAGATATGAACCGACCCCTAGACGTAACGAACGTAGGTACCTACCTAATGCAGAGCAGAATGGCTTAGATAAGTATTTGCAGTCACAAGCGCAAGGCACAAGCGTTCGGTGTGGCTTCTAATATCGAAATGTGGTGGCAGTAACTGAGCTAGGGCACCCTGACTGGGAGGCAGCGTTACTGGGAGGCAGCGTTGCTGGCGACGGCTGCGGTCTCACAGGTGGTGGGCCGCATACGTCGCCTGGGACTGGAAGTGGCCCTCAACAAGTCGGAGGCCATGGTGTTTCATGGCCCCCGGCGGGCGCCGCCACCCGGCTCACACATCGTGGTCGGGGGGGCCCGGATCGCTGTCGAGTCTACCATGAAGTACCTGGGATTGGTGCTCGACAGCCGGTGGGATTTCGGCCCTCACTTCCGGCGGCTGGCGCCTAAGCTGTTGGGCGCCGCTGGGGCTCTGTCAACGCTGCTTCCCAATCTGGGGGGCCCGAGCGCCGCCTGTAGGCGGCTCTACATGGGGGTCGTGCGATCGATGGCCCTGTATGGGGCCCCGATCTGGGCGACTGACCTGACGGCCGGTAGCATCGCAGTACTGCGAAAGCCGCAGAGGGCGATGGCCGTCAGAGTCGCCCGGGGCTATCGCACGATCTCCTGCGAGGCGGCCTGCGTACTGGCTGGATCCCCGCCCTGGGACCTAGAGGCGAAAGTACTCGCGTCGCTGTATCGGTGGCGCGAGGAAGCGCGGGCGCGAGGCGAGTGGCTGATGCAGCGCCATATGGAGCTGCGTCGGTCACAGCTTCGCGAGGTCCTGGTGGCGGAATGGCGGGACAGGCTTTCCCGCCCTACCGCCGGCCTCGTCACTATCGAGGCGGTCCGGCCGGTACTCGAGCGCTGGCTCGGGAGGAAGCACGGCTCCCTGTCGTTTCGGGTGACGCAGGTGCTCTCGGGGCATGGTTGCTTCGGGAAGTACCTGTGTCGCATAAACAGGGAGCCGGACGCCCGGTGTCACCACTGCGTCGACTGCCGGGAGGACACGGCGTGGCATACGCTGGCAGAGAGTGCCGCTTGGGAGGAGCCGCGCCGTGCCCTCATCTCAGAAGTAGGCAGTGACCTGTCGCTGCCGGCCGTGGTCGAGTCGATGGTCGGCAGCGAAGAGTCCTGGGACGCGGTGGTTTCCTTCTGCGAAACAGTCGTCTCGCAGAAGGAGGCTGCGGAAAGGGAGAGGGAGATCTCGTCCACTCACCCGGCCCGCAGCAGGCGCACCGGGCGTCGGCGGACGGCAGACAATGCCCTCTTCCAGCCCCCCTAAATGGGTCCAGGGGCGACGGACTCGGGGACGTCCGTCGTCCCCCACACACTAGGACCCGAGGTGGCGGCGCGTAGTGTTCCACGCGCGCCCCTGTTAGACGTCACGGGGGGAGTCAAACACCTCACTCCCCCCCCTGACCCGAGGAGGCCCGCTGTTGCGGGGGCACCAGCCGGGGGTTGCGGAAGGATCGTACGTTCCCGCGACCCCCGGCGTAGGTGTGAGATGGAACACCGGGGTGGTTTTTAGTCAGTAAGAGTCTGACAGACCCCGTCGCCCGCCCCAGGGCGGCGGACATCTATGAGGATTTTCCACCCCGGAAACAAAAAAAAAAAAAAAAAAGGGCACCCTGACTAATTGATTTAGGCTGTATGTTAGGTTAGAGCTGTAACCAACAGCAGCCACAGAGCATGTAACAGCGGCCGGCACGCGCTACTTTCAAGTTGGTCGCAGTTTGGTACAGACGCCAGCACATCAACCTACTACAATCTGTCAAATTTCTTTAATCAAATTTCACCTTTATTTCTAAAGCATAAGGTTCAAAATTGATTGGGAAAATTTGACAGTTTCGGGTAGGTTGATGTGCTGGCGTCTGTACCTATGGAACAAAAATGGCGGCCGGCGGGATACGACGTGAATAAAATTCGAATATCCTATAGGTACTTAGGTAAGTTCTTTTTTAAATTACGGCGCTGTGGTAGTGAAACGCGCGTGCATGACAATGTTTTGTTTTTATAAGGAGTTGCATAATGTTTAGTACAACATTATAACACTCGTTTGGACAATGAGTCAATGACTAATAAATAAAACTCAACTCAGTCCGCAATAAAACTCAACAATCTATCCGCGATAAAGCATAATAAAATTATACTTTTTGGTTGTCGTGCATGAACAAGACCCCAAGGAGAATATTTATTCTCTTGATCCATCCAAACGGTAAAAAATGTTCAGCATGTATCCAAAATTTATTGTTGCTATAGCAATAAATAAATAAAACTTCCGATTATTAAACGTCAAAATGGATGCTAAAACAACAGTTGCCTTCTCTTTCAAACTTATAGTAAATGTGGCTATCTATCCTGCTGTCACAGGTTGTCAAATTTACAACTAAAAGAAAAGGCAACTTCTTGTAAATAATTGTCATAAGTCATTGTCAAAGAGTAGTTAGCGTCGATTGATAAAATTCATATAATATTTTCCGGCACTTCCTTGAAAAATGCTAAGTTTGTCGTCTAATTGAAGAAGTTCTGGGTGTTTATCGCGATCGACTTGTCTAGTCGCTGAAAGAAGACATCATATAAACGCCAAGATGTCTAAATGGTGTGTCATGTGTTAGGGAAATATTGTCTAAATTTTATACAATAATACCGGACTGTTATCTGTTTAATTTACCAGCTTCTGTAGTGGCTTATGTGTGGACTATGAGTGTGGGTGTAACGCGTTGTTATCGTGCAGGCAATCGGAGCGCAGCATCCACGAGATGCTGAAGGACACTCCGCCGCTGCGCGAGTCCAGCGACTCCATCACGTCGGGCACGGAGCCCAAGTTCCCCACGTCGCGCTCTATGCCCTTCCCGCCCGCGTACGGTAAGCACCACCTGTAGGTGAGCATTACAATGTGTTCTCTAAGACACACTCAGAACCCAACGCAAACCCTCATTCTATCGCTGTCGACACGGGCCTGGCCCAGGATTTGTGTGATGTACAAGATCAGTTTTCTATATCTATTTCAGACATCTTGTTAAGTAGTGAGGCATGTCATTGCCAATAAAACTGAATTGGATGTTTGTGCTGTGCTATATCACATATTATCCTATTGAATCAATCAGGAGCAATGTATTTGTACAATATTACGCCCACTAGCAATCCAGTGCTAACTATACTCCATTTATTATAACATTAGAAAAAAGAGGCTCGCAGAAGCAGGAGTACGAAACCTTTTATTTTCAAGTTCAAACAATTTTAATAAATAATGTATGTGCTTTTTTGTAAGTAACAATGTATGGCATACAATAACGCATATTCTATCTATCTACTTGTCACGATGCTTGGATGAAATGAAACAATTAACAACTAAACCATGAAAATTCAGCAATAACAATGAGAAAAGGTGTAGCATTCACAAGTATCCACAAGTGAATGACAAATTGGCAAGTGACAACTGCAGATTATTTATGTAATTTGATGGATGGGGTGATATCATAAACCGACAAAATAAAAAAAACATGTGCTACCACAACTTATGAAGGGAATAGGTAACATTTTAGATTTGGTAAAATTATAGTGATATGAAAAATGTTCCTGGTACTTTCCGCCCCTGCTACTTATAGATTTTAAACATTGACACAACAATATTTTATGTAAAAACCAAATAATATTCAATGAAAGCTAATTTCAGAAGGTAGATAGGTTAAATAAGTACTTACAATTATTAAGTGTGACTGCTGTTATTTAAATTGATTATATTAAACTACACATCAATCTTGACTGTAATAATGTTTGTTGTACTTTTATTACAAAGTGTGTGCCTTTTTTAACTTCTGTCTAATGCTATAGTAAATGGAGTATAGGCCAGTCTCATTATACTTGTACTATGATTGTCCAGACAATAGAAATAAAGTCGGACTGCGGCAGATTTGCCAAAGATGTAAACAACAATGGCCGCTCGAAATTGAATAAAATTGATAAACAAGTTTTTATTTTAAGTAATGTTAGTTTTCGTCTAAATCTCCGAGCTAACTAGATGAAAACAAATATTACTTTATGTTTCGACTGGAACTTTTTCTTGTGCCACATTGTGTCCCTAGCCACAACACCAGGAAGTTGTGAAGTGCTGTTTCTCAGCCTGATTTTTGAATAAACAGTTTATAATTTTTGATTGGCGTTGTTTTATAATGAAAAATATTATTATAAGCCAAGGAACCAAACAAACAAGAACACAACAACAACAAGGAAATAATATTATATTTTTTATTGTTTGTTCATTTTATTTATCAAACCTCCATACTTGAAGAAAGGAATAGAATAGAATAATTTCATTTGTCAAGAATGTAGGTGGTACATACGAAATGATTACCTCTCCGGGACCTAAAAGTTGAGTTCATTGAAAAAGTGATCCAGAAACTTGCAGAAGCTCATGAAAAGAGACTTCATCAGCATGTGAACTTCGAGGCAATCCAGCTACTCAACCACACAAACATAGTTAGAAGACTAAAAAGATCAGAACCGTTCAAGCTAGTGTTTAGTGTAAAGTACAAAAGTGCCAAACAAACACAAGAACGAAGTGTATTTGCTTTTAATAGAGACGATAAGAAAAGTGCAATTGGACACTTTCTTACTAAAGACAATTTAATAGTTTAGGTTATAATTAAATTACTTATTAGTCTATTTATAAGGCTAGATTGTAATAAGATTAGAGTACATCCTATTGTTCAACCCTAGGACAAGCGAAAAAAAAAATGTAGGCACTTATAAATGTAAGCTTTTATGAAACATTTTCTTTGTAGAAGATTTTATGATTTGGTATGCAAAAATTTATTAAAGTTGTATTTTGTCAGCTCCCCCAGATGTGTCACAAAATGGTGCAGGCTCCAGTACCTTGCTACGAGCTGGCTCATCCAAGCTCGACGCCATCCGCAACTGGGGTGTCTCAACTTACAAGTGCACCAAACAGATACTGTACGAGAAGCTCGGCAAGAGCTCGCGCACTGTGGATACTGGTAAGACTTTATTTCATATTATTTTGAAATGTATGCTTTGTGGCAATTTTATAATGACAGACCACTTTCAGTACATGATTTATCAAAACAAATTGTGCGCATTCATTCATTAACTTATTTGCACTATTTTACTGGTACTGTCAAATGCACATCCATGCTAACAGTTTGGACATTAGCAGCACCCTTATTTATTTTATTCTAACTAATTACAATGTTCTTAAAAAAATATGAAATTGAAAGCCATAAATTACATTTCCTAGCAGTTAGGGCGGTTTTAGTAGTTCCTCTGATGTGTGATTGACGTAATATGTACATCTGAATGGGGTGTGTCTGCAGAGTTGGAGGCCCAGATCGAGATGCTGCGCGAGACGCAGCGCAAGTACGCCGGCGTGCTGCGCCTGTCCGGCGCGCTCACCGCGCAGCTCGGCGCCGCCGCCGCCACGCAGCGCGCGCTGGGCGAGGCCTTCGCCGAGCTCGCGCAGAAGTCGCCCGAGCTGCAGAACCAGTCAGTACACATTTACGCACGCACGCACACAGATCGAAACCCACTGCAAGTTAACCGACGGCGCTTGAATCAGAATCTTCGGAAGTGAATCAGATTATTATATCACTACCCGAATCTCATGGCATAAAAAAAAATTAAAAATTGTAATTTTCATATTCAAATCAAATTACAAGATTTGTCTACCGCTGCTGAGATTTTGTGATATCTTCTTGACAATTTATTGTTTTTGTGAAAATGTCAAAAAAGCCACTTCGATCTCAATCGAGAAATATTGAAATGATGATTCAGAGAATGTGTACTCGATAATGTATAAGCTGTGGTTACCTGTAATTGAGAGTGCATTACAGGATAATGTATATTATAAAAGTTCTATAATGGTAAAAGTTAATTGTAATCTCGATGGTGATACATAAATAAATTATAGTCTATAATAATTTCTCCTGTGTAGTTGGCCAGTTTCTTTCCGTTCCGCCGCACAGTGGGCCCATACTGAAAATTAGTGGACTTAGGCAACAAAGTTCCAATATCGATGCGATTTTTTTTTATATGACGTGTTATGATATTCCTGACAACTTTTATTCTTATAACATTTCTTCTAAAGTTGATAGTTTGTCTTGAAAAAAATTAATTAGATTATTTTGTATGGAGCGAATCACGTTTAATTTTTTTTCTTCAATTGTACTAATATGTTGGGTGTGTGGCGTGAGTATATGATAGCTAGGGTCATTCTCTATCCACGAAAAAAAAAACAGCGCCGGCCATCTGCGGCAGCGCGAGTAATCATTCGGTAAAAAAAAAATGTTATGTAAGATTTTTTTTTGCCATTTAAAATAAATTCAAAGTAATTTTTTTGTGTCATTAGGCTAATTCACCTTCTCTTTATTAAATATATAGTTTTAACAGCGCATAGGTACTTATAACTAATTATTCTGGTAGAAATTTAGTAATTATTGCTATGTTATCGGTAGCACCTGCATTGTGATTGATGACTCATTTGTTATTGCGCTCGGCTAAGCGCATAACTAATGAGTCATCGAAAAATGCTCGTCTCTGATTGGCTGAATAATTTTCACTCACTGATAACAGTGTCCACTACTTGAGTAATTAACACTGTCTATAAATATAAAGACATTCATTAAGTCCATCTAGTTTCGCTCTTGTCGCTTATTTGTGAACACAGTGAAATACTTTTATTTTTATATTTACATTAGAACTATGGCTGGATTTTGTACCAACCTAGATTTTTTTGTGAAATTAAGAAGTGGCGGTGATCTGAAAAATCATATGTTTCTATATGAAAGTATCATTTCTGTCTTGACTACCGAAGTTTCTGAAGAAGACAAGAACCGAATCAAGGAGTTCTGTCGACTTTTTTGTGTAAATCTAAATAAAAAGTGGATAGAGTCAAGTAGAAACCAAAAAACTTTTATGAATCGTGTAAGTAATCGCAAGTGGTTGGAAAAAAACATCAACTGGCCTGTTTGTGACAGTGTTGACCTGAGAAGTGAGATGGGCTTTTCGGACGCAGTCTTATCTGAACCTGTGGATATAGATTCCCATGTTCCTACTCTTGCAGTATGTACTGCGGAAGCGGGAACATCTACAGAAAAGGAGCACAGAAAACCATTCGAAGAGTTAAGTAAGAAGCAAAAAAAAAGACGTTCTACTTCCATAGTAGAAGAAAATTCCGAAGAAGAGTTGCAGACCTGGTACATAACAAAATTGAAAGACAACGGCAAAACGAATCTGGCAAAAGTGATCGAATACCTTTCCAGTAATCCAGATGCCCTATCCGAAATAGACGAGCGACTATTCAAAAAGCAGAGCTTAAGTACTGTCTCTGAAGATAACTGTTTAGCTCTTTATACATCACTTGCGCTCTCGAAATGGAAGTACTTAGCTCTTCGACAATTTCTGAAAGAAGAAAACTGTGCTGCCTTTCCATCTTATCCAAAGCTTGTAAATGCCAAGAAAAGATGTTACCCACCACAAGAGAGTATGGAGATTACCGAAAAAGGAGCTCAAATTAAATTGCAAGCGCTATTGGACCACACTGTGGAAAGGATTTTACTAGGTATTAGTAATTCTGTTGATAGGTCTCAAAATAAAGAACTCAAGTTGACCTGGAAATGGGGACTTGATGGTTCTTCGTCGCAGAGCAATTATAAACAGAAAACGTCTACAGAGTTCGATGATTCATCAGTAGTCATGATAAGCATCGTCCCTCTTCGGCTAGTGTCTACTAGCCCATCTTCTGGGAATGAAAATATAGTTTGGGAGAACCCCACACCTTGCTCAACTCTGTACTGTCGACCGGTGAAGTTCACTTTCACTTCGGAGACAGCAGATTTTATAATGTCTGAAGAGTCTGAGATGAAAAAACAAATTGATGAACGAATATCTACACAGTGTGGAAATATTATTGTATCACATGAATTGCATATGACCATGATTGATGGAAAAGTGGCCAATATTATTGCTGAAGTACCATCATATGCAACGTGTCCTATTTGCTTGGCAAAACCGAGCGAGATGAATAATTTAGACGCTTTGACTTCCAAACCACTTCGTGAAGAAATTTACAAACAAGGAATTTCTTCGCTGCATATGAAGATTCGGTGTATGGAATGTCTTCTCCATATATCTTATAATCTGGATTTTCAACGATGGACTGCTCGAGGCGAACATAAGGCTTTGAAACAAGCTAAAAAAAATACCACGCAACAAGAGTTTCGTGAGCAAACTGGAATGCTGATTGATATAGTCAAACAGGTATGTATTTAATTTTGGCTCTTTTTATGTTGTTTGTGTATTATATCTCTATGTATTGTATATTACAGTATTGTTTTCCCATTTTAGGGTTTTGGAACTACAAATGACGGGAATACTGCGAGGCGCTTTTTCCAAGATTACAAAAGATCATCCAGAATAACGGGAATTGACGAAAATCTGATTTTCAGATTTTCCGTTATTCTACAAGCCATATCATCAGGCAAAAACATTGACTGTGAAAAATTTAGAAGATACTGCAGAGAAACAGCTGATGTGTACGTGCAACACTATTCGTGGTACTACATGCCAGTTAGTGTACATAAACTTCTAATGCACGGTGCAGACATCTGTAACCACTTTGGTGTTTTGCCAATCGGTAAGTAAAAAATAAATATAGTTTGATGTATTATTTGACTCAATTGCGTTTTGAAATTAAAATGTATGTACTTATTCGTTTTAGGTATCTTATCTGAAGAAGCTTCGGAAGCCCGTAATAAGGACTTCAGAAACGTCAGGGAGTGGCACACTCGGAAAACGGGGAGAATAGCAACAAACGAAGACATCCTCCATGGACTTCTAATAAGCTCTGATCCCCACATATCCTACATAAGGCCTAAAATATTGAAACAGGGTCATAATGAGTTGTTGCCTGAAGCAATTCAGTTGTTACAGACTACTGAGCCTCCCTGTGACAGTGAGATTATGGAGGAAGAAGAATGCCTCATAGCAGAGTCCGAAAATTTGCCGGACCCACTAGCACTTCTGGAACAAGAAATAATGTGATCCGGCTCTAGATTATCCTCACAAAAGCCCATCAGGGCTAGGTATATGACAAACAGCCCTTTTCAGGGCTACAATTACTTCACAGTTTCATACGCTTGATTATGTAGATAATTATCAACGACTTGCCCGTACAAATTTAAATTATTTCACCTATCATTAACAAAATTAGTATAACCTGAAACTTATTACGATATTTATTCAACAATAGATAACGTGCAGTTAAAAAAATAACACAGCCAATCAGAGACAAGCATTTTTCGACGACTCATTAGTTATACGCTTAGACGAGCGCAATAACAAATGAGTCATCAATCACAATGCAGGTGCTACCGATAACATAGCAATAATTACTAAATTTCTACCAGAATAATTAGTTATAAGTACCTATGCGCTGTTAAAACTATATATTTAATAAAGAAAAGGTGAATTAGCCTAATGACACAAAAAAATTACTTTGAATTTATTTTAAATGGCAAAAAAAAATCTTACAAAACATTTTTTTTTACCGAATGATTACTCGCGCTGCCGCAGATGGCCGGCGCTGTTTTTTTTTTCGTGGATAGAGAATGACCCTAGCTATCATATACTCACGCCACACACCCAACATATTAGTACAATTGAAGAAAAAAAATTAAACGTGATTCGCTCCATACAAAATAATCTAATTGATTTTTTTCAAGACAAACTATCAACTTTAGAAGAAATGTTATAAGAATAAAAGTTGTCAGGAATATCATAACACGTCATATAAAAAAAAATCGCATCGATATTGGAACTTTGTTGCCTAAGTCCACTAATTTTCAGTATGGGCCCACTGTGCGCCGTCGTGACACCGAAATTCGTTGAAAAGAATATTATTTTAACGTTCGCATTCTAAAGCTTAACTGCCGTTTTGACATTGATTTTCGCTGAGGTGAGATTGCGATTTATATTTGAACGGTTTTTTAAGTACAAGAATTGGCCTTCAGGTTCCTGTACAACGCGGATACGCAGCGCACGCTAACGCGCAACGGCGAGACCCTGCTGGCGGCGCTGCACTTCTTCAACAATTCGCTCAACACGCTCACCAACAAGACCATCGAGGACACGCTGCTCACCATCCGGCAGTACGAGGCGGCCAGGTACTATTATTTATCCATTTTATTACAGGATGTTCAACAACAACATCATAATTCACAACCTGACCTCACCCACTGCTGGGTATAGTCCTATCCCTGCTAGTGCCAATCTCCCTGCTCCTGTGCTAGTCAAAGGCAGGTTCTACGATCTAGCCGCGATGACAATAATGTCGTTCGCGCCATCAACATAATACAAATATGTTGGATCAGTAAACTACAAAGAAAACAAAATGTGTTCCTGATGTGGTCTCAAATTGTCATAACATAAATGTACACTGCTATAAAGATGTTTTGACGTTCGAATGACGTTGACACGGGAGCTGTTGGCAAGGCAGAGACCCAGGGCCCCTAAGCACTTGACATTTTAGGCCCCTCCCCTCCCGAAATCATTTTGGTAGAATAAAATCCACTAATACAGAAAATATAATTTTTAACCGACTATAAATAAACATCAGAAATAATTTTTAATAGACGGCGGACATATAAGCTTCAGGTATGTTTGTGGAGGGTCGGGTTGATGGCTTCCATGCTATAATGCGCAAGCGAACCGCCTCCCTACTAAGCAGAGTGCGGGGCAGCACTAACAGTATCCTTCGAGTAATTGCTGAGAAGTATGAATCGGCAGTCATGAGGGCTTTCGTTCGGATTCTGGTCAGATAGCGTGGCAATCTATCCTAACCCGAGGGAGAGATTTCATGACTACACACCCTTTTTTCTTTTTTTTAGTACGTACCTTATTGTAATTTGTCTGATTAAATAAATAAATTATTATTAAGCTCCTTCCAACTACGTGGAGTTTATTGAAAATTTTAGGGGCCATATAGAAAACACTTTTGTGCATTAGTGTTGTTTTCGATCTATGTAGATAGAGAACACTCATCGCTTCTGCTATGATTGCGATCGACTACTTCTGATTGACGTGGAAATAAATGTCGATTAGATTTTATATTGCTTCTTATTTTCGTATGTAGCGCCTGCCCTCACATAGTATTCGTACGTAAGCACGTCGGTGTTAACAGTACCATGGTATGAGCGCGGGGCTTGTAGCATTTACTGTCCAACCTTGTCCATCTGCCGTGAGGCAGGCAAGCTACTTCGGTCGGGGTAGCTTTGGGGCACCTAGGCTGGCTGGGCTCCTAAGCCGGAGCCTTGTAGGCCTAGGTGTAAATCCGGGGCTGGCTGTTGGTAATTATTTCGTGCAATATACCGATGGCGGCGTTACTTCCGATTTTAGCCACGCGCCGAAAGATCCTAGTACAAACAACTGCATGTGGGGTATGCGCTCGGCTCAGTGTGTGTGTGTGTGTGTGGCAGGGTGGAGTACGACGCGTACCGCAGCGAGCTGGAGGCCAGCGGAGGGAACCCGCCCGAGCTGCTGCTCGCCAGCATCGAGCGCCATCGCCGGCACTACGAGCGCCTGCGCGACGACTCCGCCGTCAAGCTCAAGCTGCTGCACGAGAACAGGGTACGCAGCCATCGCACGTTACACATTCTAAACATTAACTTGTCAACGGTCTTTCGAAATTTTAGGTTCTGACGGCATCGATCATCGTGCCTATCGGTGGCCCTAAAGTCCACTAATCAAGAATGGTAACCGAAGGGCGCGTCCCGGTTTCAGGTGAAGGTGATGAACAAGCAGCTGCTGCTGTTCCACAACGCGGTGTCGGCGTACTTCAGCGGCAACAACGTGGCGCTGGAGGCGGCCGTGCGGCACTTCAACATCCACCCGCCGCCCGCCGCGCCCCCCGCGCCCCCCGCGCCCTCGCCCGCGCTGGCGGCCGCGCTCACTGCGGCCGTGACGTCAGTGGCACCCGCGCCGCCCGCGCCCCCGCGCCCCGCGTAGGCGAGAGGTGTCGGTGACACGCCCGCGCTGGCGGCGGCGCTGAGCGCGGCCGTGACGTCAGTGGCACCCGCGCCCCCGCGCCCTCGCCCGCGCTGGCGGCGGCGCTGAGCGCGGCCGTGACGTCAGTGACACCCGCGCCCCCGCGCCCTCGCCCGCGCTGGCGGCGGCGCTGAGCGCGGCCGTGACGTCAGTGGCACCCGCGCCCCCGCGCCCTCGCCCGCGCTGGCGGCGGCGCTGAGCGCGGCCGTGACGTCAGTGGCACCCGCGCCCCCGCGCCCTCGCCCGCGCTGGCGGCGGCGCTGAGCGCGGCCGTGACGTCAGTGACACCCGCGCCCCCGCGCCCTCGCCCGCGCTGGCGGCGGCGCTGAGCGCGGCCGTGACGTCAGTGGCACCCGCGCCCCCGCGCCCTCGCCCGCGCTGGCGGCGGCGCTGAGCGCGGCCGTGACGTCAGTGGCACCCGCGCCCCCGCGCCCTCGCCCGCGCTGGCGGCGGCGCTGAGCGCGGCCGTGACGTCAGTGGCACCCGCGCCCCCGCGCCCTCGCCCGCGCTGGCGGCGGCGCTGAGCGCGGCCGTGACGTCAGTGACACCCGCGCCCCCGCGCCCTCGCCCGCGCTGGCGGCGGCGCTGAGCGCGGCCGTGACGTCAGTGGCACCCGCGCCCCCGCGCCCTCGCCCGCGCTGGCGGCGGCGCTGAGCGCGGCCGTGACGTCAGTGGCACCCGCGCCCCCGCGCCCTCGCCCGCGCTGGCGGCGGCGCTGAGCGCGGCCGTGACGTCAGTGGCACCCGCGCCCCCGCGCCCTCGCCCGCGCTGGCGGCGGCGCTGAGCGCGGCCGTGACGTCAGTGACACCCGCGCCCCCGCGCCCTCGCCCGCGCTGGCGGCGGCGCTGAGCGCGGCCGTGACGTCAGTGGCACCCGCGCCCCCGCGCCCTCGCCCGCGCTGGCGGCGGCGCTGAGCGCGGCCGTGACGTCAGTGACACCCGCGCCCCCGCGCCCTCGCCCGCGCTGGCGGCGGCGCTGAGCGCGGCCGTGACGTCAGTGGCACCCGCGCCCCCCGCGCCCTCGCCCGCGCTGGCGGCGGCGCTGAGCGCGGCCGTGACGTCAGTGGCACCCGCGCCCCCGCGCCCTCGCCCGCGCTGGCGGCGGCGCTGAGCGCGGCCGTGACGTCAGTGACACCCGCGCCCCCGCGCCCTCGCCCGCGCTGGCGGCGGCGCTGAGCGCGGCCGTGACGTCAGTGGCACCCGCGCCCCCGCGCCCTCGCCCGCGCTGGCGGCGGCGCTGAGCGCGGCCGTGACGTCAGTGACACCCGCGCCCCCGCGCCCTCGCCCGCGCTGGCGGCGGCGCTGAGCGCGGCCGTGACGTCAGTGGCACCCGCGCCCCCGCGCCCTCGCCCGCGCTGGCGGCGGCGCTGAGCGCGGCCGTGACGTCAGTGGCACCCGCGCCCCCGCGCCCTCGCCCGCGCTGGCGGCGGCGCTGAGCGCGGCCGTGACGTCAGTGACACCCGCGCCCCCGCGCCCTCGCCCGCGCTGGCGGCGGCGCTGAGCGCGGCCGTGACGTCATTAGCACCCGCGCCCCCGCGCCCCTGCGCCCCGCGTAGGCGCGCGGTCCCGGTGACACGACCGCGCAGTGTTTGGTTTCGTCATTTAATTAAACATCTCGCGAGCCCCCCTGGCCCGGTCGTAATCACTAAAAAGGCTTCTATCGTCCCTCATTGAATAAATTTTGTACTCTCTCCCATGTTTTCATAATGCGTTATGGTAAAAGTTCATAAGATCCTATTATGTTATAGTACAGAAGTGTGCTATGCCGTACGTCATTCCGTTTCATGTGGACGCGGGAACTGTCATTATGTAAAAAATCCATCTGAAAATCGTAAAATCAAAAATTCCCAAACAATCGTACTTCCATCTCCAATATTTTTTTAAATCAATAAATTTCCAAAGCTACGATATGAATCGTTTGAAAAGGTGATAATAATTCTTGCGCATTATGTGGGTCGTAGGAATATCTCGACGTGAGAGAAGACCGGTGATTAGATATAGGTTGTGTGTGATATGAACATAGCAAAGCTTTATTTTTATTTCGTGTAATATACAGACGCGCTTGTGACCAAATTGAAATGACTCTTTCGACTCTCCGACTTTAATGATAGAACCATGCTTGGAGCGTTACTTATGACTACTTCAAATCACTACATTGTGTTTACTAAAGTCAAATGTTAGCTCACAGTAAGCTCTAATGTAGTGAGCCTATTAGCTCGTAAGTATATTTTTGCATGTAACGCATTCTGAGCATATATTTTACTATGACGAATATAAATATCCTTTACATAAGTAGGAACTGAATAAATTATTTTTGTAGTATATTACTTAAGTTTGAAGACTTGTTCAGCACAGTTTGTAGTTATGTATGCTTAACTTCTATTCATTCCAGTATTTATTATTGCTTTACGCTTGCCTAGTTGTGTAGTTTTCAAAGTCCATTTTATATAAATTACATTTATTACAATAATTTGGTTTGTTAAATAGGCCCAATTTTAGTCTAATTTATTAGCTCAACATTATCCTTCCAATGTACTCGCAATCTATAGCTGTGTTCAATAATATAGTTGATAAAAAATGTTCTCCACGTTAGAGCTAGCAGGTGTAATGTGACTGCCACGCGGACGGCGGCGGCGTGTTCCCATGGTATTGTGACTCATTTATTATTTATGAAAAAAAAAATTAATGTAAAATAAGCTAATGTATATATTTCCCGTCTGTAATATGTCCTGGGAACATACAATGAAGAGGTTAGATGTTGAAGCATTTAAAATAAAGTTGTTATAAGTAATACTAATAATATCATCAATAGCCAACATTATCACAGTAATAATCTATGAACTTTCACACAATGTACTTATAGAATATACTGTATTATTGTAACTTATTGTTATAAGTTACAATTAAGTCTTTAGTGGGTATATTATGTATTTTAATCTCGTTGATTATTACACCCCCAGTTATTAGCAGTTTAAGTGAACATCAAGTTTGCCGTAATGGAAACTTTCTCATAGTTTAGTACTAATTGTGATCTCAAATTATTGTTAGTCGCTTGGTGCACTTGCACTGCCAATGAATGGGCATCTTAACAAATGACAATATTGCACAGAAGTAGCTCGAGTATCATAGGTATGTGGAGCATAGGAAAAGTTTTCAACTAGCTAGTCAAGTTCTTGTTTTAGTTAATTGTACTATCATGTGACTTATTTAAATATTATTATTTTAGAGATCAAATTATACACTATTATTGTAAATGTAAGAATGTGTTTATCATATTTTTTAAGGAGTGTAAAATAAATCACTTACCACTTTATGCTGTTTCATTTACTTACATCTTGACTAATTAGTCAGTATTTCAAAGTTTTAAATGATAGAAATGAAGTTTGGATTAGTGGGCATATGGACACACTAATCTATTGTTGCATGCTTCACAGGAACAATAATTATCTTTTATGGAAAACATGTTTGAGTGAGACCTGATACAAAAATAAAAGATGAGTAAAGTTAGTGATCAATAAAACCAACAGGAGATAGTTCATAGATCAATCTGTATTACATCTCACAAACAATCTGTACGTGGGCCACACATATCCACAACAGGGATCACTCTTAGTGCTCAATGGGCATGGCTTGCCGCTTCAATGTCGATCGCCAACAGTAACTGGCGTGCTTTATGCCCTCACAGCTTCTCTGTTATTTTCTGCCTTGTGTATTTCCTCATTTTCGGCCTTTAACTTTTCCTGAAAACACAATTCACAAAATGTGTTAGGAGGCAGTAACAAACTTGGTCCGTAGTAGTAAAATATAATGTCACTTTATATTGTAAACATTTAAGGCGGCGTCGACCGCACAGAGGCGCCCTCGTCGTTTTTTGGTTATTTCTTTTATTTTAGAATGAAAATGCAGAAAATAAGCATGTTAAGTTGTGTTCCACAAGAAATCCAGTTCTGGTATTGCCTCAAACTACTGATTATACATATAATTTTAACTTCAACTTATAAAACATATTTACCAAATCATAGATAACTCTAACCACAAGTGAGCAGCTTGGACAAGTTGCTAGTTCTTCACCATCCAGTAACTCTTCCTGGAACAAATGGTAAATAAACTTTTAACAGTTTTACTGATGGAACTGACTAACTGACATAATGTAATGCTGTTTTCATCCACCACGACGACATGACGCCGCCATCTTAGGGTGCCTAACATTAGGCTGGGCCCGGGCATACTTGTTAAGCCTGCCTAGAATGAATGGGATTCAATGCTTAACCTTTTGACCGCTTGTGTCGCATTATGCGACACATATTTCCATGCCGCTGCCGCTCGAGTCGTATTTCTGCGACAGAGAACATGCATGATTTTTTGTTAATTTTAAGGCTGATTTAAAATAAAAAAATAATAAACTTTTTGACTATTTTTTAATCGATACAACGATTGCTCCTTATTTATTGCAGGTATTATTTTATCGATTTGTAGCCGCGCGCCAGAGGCACGGCAATATTGATAAATGCCGAAACGATCATGTTCGCAGACGACACTGTTATTTTATTTCATGGCCGTACTTGGGAGCAAGTACGGAAGATAGCTGAAAACGGTCTTGCAATAGTCACGCGGTGGCTTGAGGATAACCTGTTAACACTGAACGCGTCCAAGACAAAGTACATATGCTTCACAAAAACTAGTACCTCTCGTCCTAAAGATGATGAGCTTATTATTAAAATACATACTTTCCCATGTAACCAAAAACCAGAAGCATGTTTGCAATGTACATGTGATGTTCTCACTAGGTCTAACTATATAAAATACTTGGGCATTATAGTTGATGAGAACTTAAACTGGAATCGGCATATCTCTGGTCTTAGTTCCCGACTTCGTAAGATGATCTACATTTTTAAGCAACTAAGAACCATTGCTCCCTCTAAACTCCTGATCTCAACCTACAAGGCATTATGCGAGTGTATGCTTAGTTATGGCATCTGTTGTTGGGGTGCTGCAGCGAAAACAACTATGATTGAACTGGAACGTGCACAGCGCGCAATTATTAAAGTTTTTATGTTTCTACCATACCGCCACCCCACAACGGACGTATATAATCGCACTGGTGTTCTATCAGTTCGTAAACTGTACGTAAGTCGGGTACTTCGTAGATATCACCGAATTACAATTCCACAGCTACTGCCGACCAGCAAGAGACGCTTTATTTGTCCAACACCCCGTGTAAAATCCTTTTTTGCAAAACGACACTATAACTCAATCGCACCGCGTATTTATAACAAACTCACAGCAAAGGATAGTCATAACTTAAATAACCACGAGTTCGGAAAAAGCATTCTCGATTGGCTGACCAAGCTAGATTATGAGCAAGTAGAAAGCCTACTGTTAACCAATATCTAAACTGACTGTATAATCGCAAACCTACGCATATTTAAATACATACTAAACACATATATACATACATACACAACACACACAACTACATACATACATACAAACATTACAATATCACTAATCCTAACACACATATTAACCGTGCCAATACACAAGCACCCTTTCACACTCCCTCACACACACCTACATCATTTATCACAATGAATACCACACTACGTGCGCACTCAGTTAAATTAACCTTGCACTGTATAATTTTTAGTTTATTTTTTATTTTATTTAAAAATTCACTTTTTTTGTGTGTAGTTTCAACTACTTGAGAACGCTGTAAGGGTCTAGTAATTATATTAACTGGAAGGGAACTGTCTTCTGAGATACAGGCTAACAACCTAGTTCAGGAGGCAGGGCGCTTATGTAACTGTGTACTTACTTTGTTTTCAATAAAGCATTATTATTATTATTATTATTATTTAGCCAAGCGCTTAAAAGGTTAAGACTTGCTTAGAGAATAATAAATGAATCCGCCCCTAAGACGACCCACTGACTCATTGTTTCACATGAGATGGGATCTTTACAGTGAGGTGCAGTACCAATTTAGGCATTAGCCCAAAACAAATTTATAAGGACAAGCATGTAGTTAATAAGTTATTCAAATTCTAACCTTACTTATTTGAAACCTATCGCCGCACGGACAGGGATAATAATACATGTCCTCATCCTCCTCATATTCGAAGTCTTCAATTTCTATTTCATCGTGAAATGTCGTCATTATAATATTGTTTTAATCTTTTTGATGGTGATAACATATAAATAACCAATATCGTGCGCAGCGCATAAAATATGACATCCATCTGAATTCTGACTGATCCATCCATATATCTATGGATCCATCATTCATTCGCCTACACATGATCTACCACTATGTCTACCACAGAGTACTTTTTGATTGATAGACTGTAGCTGTGCTGTAGTCATTGCTGTGATCTACCTACTTATGATGAGTATAATTTAATTAACTCCTTTAATATGGGTAGGTATCAATAAAACCGTCTAAAAAATATAATTAAGCCAAAGTATTTGGACTAGTATCATTATTCAGGGAGAAAACAGAGGAATACGTTAATATGGAATGAACGCCAACGACCACGAGTACCTAACTAGCTTCACTGTGGTAAAAATACGTACAGCTTCGCAGATTTCGGCGAGTCACGTGTCGATCGTATAGCAGGTTTACTAGTTATAAATATTATAAGGTTTAAAAAGCAAGAAATAAAAGTTAAATTAAAAATTTAAAAAATCCCCGACTGAAACAAAAACCTCTAAAAACTAAAAAATAATATATATTGGACCCTCAGACCAACAAAAAAAGATAGACAGCGCGCCGCAAACATCAAAAGTGAAGCCATAAAACCGTGCTCCTGCAAGTAAACATACACGCTCACGCACACACCTACACTAAAACCATGCTCATTGCTCTTAGTTTGTCACAAGTCGTCGTCAAGATAACATAGATTTAAAAAATATAATTATGCCTTCCTGTGTAGTGAAAAGTTGCAAAATCACACAAAAAGTCTCACGGAATCGCTTTTCACTTATAAGTACTTGAAATAACATCGTTTCTTTATTATTTATCTATGAATTTTAGGTTACTTGGAACAAAAAACCTCAACGAACGAAAGCAGTGACATAAAGTGCGGAAGTTGCCATAAGACGATTTAAAATATCCCCATTCGATTAATCTAAGTATACATATAAATATGATTTCTTACTTCGAGTTATATTCCCATTTTCTTTTTATATGTATTTAATATTTTAGGTTTCCAATTAATAATGAAATTAAAAATAAATAATATAATAATATGTAATAAAGTTGATTGAAAATATGAGTTGTTTTTTTTTAATAGAAGTCCTTCTAAAATCTAAACAATTGAGGTACTATACCATACTCAACAATACTCGTACAATATTATACTAGTTCCTACCCACACAAATATCCCCAAATTATAGGGAAAAAATTTAACAAATGGCAACCCTTCAATACACACATAGATAAAAAGGTGGCTTCACTTTTAATGTTCGCGGCGCGCTGTCTATCTTTTTTTGTTGGTCTGAGATTGGACCTTTAAGTTTAATATAAGTTGCAGGAAATATTTTGATCCAAGCGTCCTCACGTCGGGGGACGGCAATTCGGAACACGGGGTCATAATGGGTCATTCGCCTACACACTACACATCATGATCTACCACAGAGTACTTTTTGATAGACTGTAGCTGTGCTGTAGTCATTGCTGTGATCTACCTACTTATGATGAGCTGACAAAGATAAAAAACATCTGTATTCAGTTGAATCACCATAAAATTGAATTATTTTATAATGAAGCTAATAAAAGTGTGTTAAAAACCAGTGATGAGAATAAAATGCAATTTCGTTGTCATTTTGAATTCTGTATTATTATTTGTAATAGTAACATTCAGGCACGTCATATCGTGCGTCACGTCACACACGTCATTTGACATTTGATTTCATTTTTGTGGGGGAGGATGATCGTGGTGGTCTCACTGTATTTGTTGTAAAAATATTTTGAAGTGTTGCAGTGAGTGAACTAGTGCCCGTGCTGTCATATTTATTATAATTACAAAGCGAACCAATTTACAGACACAATGTTTAGTTGGCTAAAGAAAGAAGGTGAAAAAACCGAGAGTATCGAAAATGTCGTGGAAGGTCTCAAAAGGATTTATAAAACAAAACTTTTACCCCTGGAGCTGCACTACCAGTTCCACGACTTCCACTCGCCGCAGCTTGAGGAGCCGGACTTCGATGCGAAGCCCATGATCCTGCTCGTAGGACAGTACTCCACCGGTAAAACCACATTCATCAAATACCTGCTGGAGCGAGACTTCCCAGGCATCAGGATAGGTCCGGAGCCCACAACCGACAGATTCATCGCCGTCATGTACGACGAAAAGGAGGGCGTGATCCCCGGCAACGCGCTTGTCGTGGATCCCAAGAAACAGTTCCGGCCACTCAGCAAATTCGGCAACGCCTTCCTCAACCGCTTCCAGTGCTCCACGGTGAGCTCGCCCGTGCTCAAGGGCATCTCCATTGTGGACACGCCCGGCATCCTGTCGGGCGAGAAGCAGCGCGTGGACCGCGGCTACGACTTCACAGGTGTGCTGGAGTGGTTCGCCGAGCGCGTCGACCGCATCATCCTGTTATTCGACGCGCACAAGCTCGACATATCAGATGAGTTCAGGCGCAGTATTGAGGCTCTCAGGGGGCATGACGACAAAATTCGTATTGTACTGAACAAGGCTGATATGATCGATCACCAGCAACTGATGCGTGTGTACGGTGCGTTGATGTGGTCGCTAGGCAAAGTGCTGCAGACACCAGAGGTGGCCCGAGTATATATTGGGTCATTCTGGGACCAGCCTTTACGCTATGATGTCAACCGAAGATTATTTGAGGATGAAGAGCAAGATCTCTTCAGAGATATGCAGTCTCTACCACGAAATGCTGCTTTGCGAAAACTCAATGATTTGATAAAGAGGGCTCGGCTCGCGAAGGTTCATGCATACATTGTCAGTGAGTTAAGGAAAGAGATGCCTTCTATGTTTGGTAAGGATGGCAAAAAGAAAGACTTGATAAAAAATTTGGGTCAGGTATATGACCGCATCCAGAGGGAGCAGCAGATATCTCCCGGTGACTTCCCAGACATTAAGAAGATGCAGGAGACACTGGCCAACCACGACTTCACAAAGTTCCATCCGCTGAAGCCTAAGCTGCTGGAGGTGGTGGACCACATGCTAGCCACTGACATCGCGCGGCTCATGGACATGATCCCACAGGAAGATGTCAACATTGTTGCGGAACCACTAATAAAGGGTGAGTGACATACACTATTTTATTCTTTAATAAGATTTTGTTCCAGGACTAGCGCTGGAGTGGAATATGCAGTAGGATGTGAAATTGGTTAATTTTGTTCTTGGAAATCTAATCTCCTTTCTCAGAATAGGTGTGGATTTCTCAGAATAGGTGTGGCTTATTATTTTATGAACAAGTCTTCATCAAATTACTTAATGGTGCATTAATGCTAGATGAATTTTCTGAATCATTTTTCCAATGAAAAATAAGGTATTGAAGTGGCTAAAATAAAATTTAGCAAAACACTATCTTAGTGCTACAATCAACGTACTTGTAATAATATGGGAGCGGCACTTATCACTTGGTTGACAAGGCTACAAGTGCACAACGGCGGCGCCGGCGGCGGCTAGGGCACATGGCGTACATACTCCATGTTTTCAAGAGGCATTTTTATAAGCATTTAACATCACAAATAGCAGAATATTAGGGCCAATGATACTAGCACTCGTATTTACGTAAGGTGTAAACGGCCTATAAGAGCAAGGTACACATCTACTATCACGAGATATTGACCTGAATATATTCTTATCAGAGTGATAACGCATCGCCGGGAATTCGCTAACGTTAGTGTAATGCGTTAGGCAAGTGCTATAATTAGAAATGATTAAGTTATGATGTATGACCTCATGATTGGGAATTGACAATACACTCTTGATGAAGCAACTCCCCACTGGTTCCTTGGGGCTGTTGTTGTGATGTTGATGAAGTAACTCCCCACTGGTTCCCTGGGGCCGTTGTTGTAATGTTGATGAAGTAACTCCCCACTGGTTCCCTGGGGCCATTGTTGTGATGTTGATGTAGTAACTCCCCACTGGTTCCCTGGGGCCGTTGTTGTGATGTTGATGAAGTAACTCCCAACTGGTTCCCTGGGGCCATTGTTGTGATGTTGATGAAGTAACTCCCCACTGGTTCCCTGGGGCCGTTGTTGTGATGTTGATGAAGTAACTCCCCACTGGTTCCCTGGGGCCATTGTTGTGATGTTGATGTAGTAACTCCCCACTGGTTCCCTGGGGCCGTTGTTGTGATGTTGATGAAGTAACTCCCAACTGGTTCCCTGGGGCCATTGTTGTGATGTTGATGAAGTAACTCCCCACTGGTTCCCTGGGGCCGTTGTTGTGATGTTGATGAAGTAACTCCCCACTGGTTCCCTGGGGCCATTGTTGTGATGTTGATGTAGTAACTCCCCACTGGTTCCCTGGGGCCGTTGTTGTGATGTTGATGAAGTAACTCCCAACTGGTTCCCTGGGGCCATTGTTGTGATGTTGATGAAGCAACTCCCCACTGGTTCCCTGGGGCCATTGTTGTGATGTTGATGAAGTAACTCCCCACTGGTTCCTTGGAGCTGTTGTTGTGATGTTGATGAAGTAACTCCCCACTGGTTCCCTGGGGCCATTGTTGTGATGTTGATGATGGTGACTTACGCCATACGCCATGTCTAAATCAAGAAAATTATTGTCAAATAAACAATATTTATTTACGTTCAATTAGTCACAGTGGTGTTTATATAATGTATTAAATATTTTTCAATTTAATTTGTTTGATGGCACTGTTGGTGAAATCAGTGTTCAGTCAGTAGAACTTCTATACTCCATGTCGCGGGTTCGATACCCGCGCGGTAGGGACCTGCAAAATGTGAACACGGAACCTGCAACAATATTTCCTTGTGGGGAGCAACGTTTTATTGATAAATAAAATAAAATTTTAATTTTAACTTAAATCATTATAAAATCGACTTGTCATAAAATAAGTGAATTAGGCGCTGACACTACCTACAAAAATATAAGTACTTAGTTATTATAATACGAGCATCAAATTAATATTATTCGGTAAAATTATCTAGCACTTCTAGACAAAAAATACAGTTATTACCTATATTATTGATACTTCTCGATTTAGACTAAACTACTTTCGCGTTAAATCGTGCACAAATAATAGCAGTTCATACTGATGACAATGGCAAACTCGGTCGCTGCTCGTCAGCGGGTGTCGCGGGTGAGCTCGGCGAAAGTGCCGACACGCGGTTTGCAAACGATCCTCCATCACGTTCTCGTTGTCCACTCCAAATTATAATTAGCTGCTCACACAATCTTCTAAATGTTAGTTTAATTCCCCACACGTGTGTAAGTAGTAAGTTTGTCTTCGGCCGTGTTCGGTAGATCCTAGCTCACGATTATCACTTAACTCACTGATAGATGAGATACCTATATCGTGATGTTTGATATTCAAAAACTAGCGGCTCGGCGTCCGTAACTCCATAAGTCCATAACACCACCAGATCGCCAACCATAATGAATGATCAAATGGACCCAGAATGCCAATATCTACCTATCTAATATATCTTAAATCACAAAATATCACCAGCACTCTCACAAATCACAAAATATTTCATGATTTTTGCATTCATGGTTGCACCTGACCATTTATGTTTATTTTAATTATCAGGAAATATTTCGGATTTAGACACAGGTTCCGGATAGGTAATGTTTTCTATGTCCGTCAATGACACTGGCTGCTCTCTCGAAAAAGTCTGTAACGTTACTACAATTTTTGTTCTAATTTTGAAGTATTCGTGGTACAGTTACCATTTCAGTTGTTCCTACGCTCTTCACGTATAATATAATTTTTATCATGCTGACAGAAGCTGACAGACTGATTTAATTCATTGATGGAAAATTCCAAAAATATTGAAGTCAAATTAATGTCATGGAAAAACGATTGTAGTAGCTACTACCTACATGTTGTTTGTCACATTGATAACAAACTGATTGTAGTATGTTTATGAGACATGCATCGATCGATCAAGGCGATGGAACACCTTCCTAATTTATGTTTGCTCTAAACTTGCGCTGATATTCGAAGTCACTACAATTAAATGATTATTAGTGACGGTGAATGTCGGAGCACGAGGTCTAGGCATTACATAACTGGACATCTTAATGTACCGTGGTATTAAGCGCTGAGCCACTGATCCGGTAAATACTAGGAAGTGTTGCGCAATTCACTAAATGTTTCTTAATCGACCAGTTATTTCATACAGCAGCCGTCTCTACCGGCCGGGCATGAAGCTGCTGTTCACAACAAAGCATCGATATGTCACACGTGTAACATGTGTCGCCTTGTCCTCTTCCTCGGTGCACTACCTGACCTTGTCCTCTTCCTCGGTGCACTACCTGACCTTCGCTTCGACAGGCGATGTTATTGTTGTTAGTTATTTGTCTCTTGCAATTACGAGTTACGGGTAATGAACAATTCATTTATTTTATAGGATTCAGTTAATAATTAGTCATTTGTCACCATGGAATGGAGCGCGAGATAACAAACTTTATTATTCTAAAAATAAAAACATAAATTTAATTTGCCATGTAATTAATGAACGATAAACTCAGAAACGATATTGGACTACGCTATGAGTGCTATGACTATGAGTGTGAGTAAGCCTTTGAGCCCAATTTCTTTTCCTGTCGTGTCGATTGGATTCCCGCGTCTGATTTTACGATGAATTGGTTAGTGTGTTAGGTATAATTATGTGGGCCTGACGCGGTGGGGTCACTGACGACGCGAATGTTTCCTTGTTATGAATTATCGCAAAGCCTCACACACACTGTGCACACGCAAGCAACTCATTTCGTTTGCTCTATACTCATACACTAGCGCCAGAGATTATCGCAAAACGAGTCATTTTAATTATCCTCATAAATCAATTACAAAATTATTCATTTAATTGTACATGTAAGAGGGACACCGACAACGAGGACTGCGGTAGATCAGTCGAAATTGATCGCCTCAAAATAGGTCTCCTCATATACAATCACATGCCACACTGTGATTGCACCATAACGATAACGAAGGATCTCTGTAGAGCTAGACAACACAAGATTCTCAGCGGCGATTGAATAACTTAATAAAAAACTTTTTACAAAAAAACAAACGTCATAAAAAAAAACACTACATACAGATAATCAATCAGCCTATAATGTTCCCACTGCTGGGACACAGGCCTCCTCTCGGTGAGAGGGAGTGGGCTGTAATCCACCACGCGGGCCCAGTGCGGGTTGGCAGATGTCACAATGTCTTCGAATATTTGGTTCTAGGACATGCCGGTTTTCTCACGATGTTTTCCTTCACCGTTTTGAGAGCAATGGTGATGAAATAATTTACACAAAGTAAAGCGCCGTTACCACTTGGCTACCACTGCTCTTCTGCTTCTCAAAGAGATTTATAACTTAAATTTCGGAAGTCGGTGTCGTTAGTTCCGCATTTTCGTTTTTGACACCGACTTCCGAAATTAAAGTTATTTATCTATTTGTAGTATTTTGTTTTTTGAAGTCGGTTGTTTTTTTTTTGTAAAAATGTTTTTATTTTTCACTGTTTAGTTGTACTTACCCCACACAAATTCAGTTAACACTAGTGCATTGATGAATTGAAGACACCGAATAGAAGAATCATCAAAATTCGTATAGAAATGCCGGAGATGCAGTACATTTATGCATATAACTTCGTACATAAGAATAATTACCTAATGTATTATATATACTAAAACCTTTCTGAAAGTATGGAGATTACATGAGTGAAGAATTATCAAAATTGGTTAATTCGTTTTTGAGAAAATCGCAGACATACAAACATACATACATACGGGTCGAATACAGAACCTCCTTTTTTCAAGTCGGTTAAAAATGTATGCGCAATGCCTTTTGAATTGACAGCTGCATGGCCGACGTCTGTGATATTACTGATATTGTGCACTTAAACACTTGGCGCTACTTGCTACGTTAGGTACTCATGTCTGCTTTAAGTAATGCCTATGTCAGAATCTGAATGCATTATAACCGACTTCAAAAAAGGAGGTTCTGTATTCGACCCGCATGTATGTATGTTTGTATGTCCGCGATTTTCTAATAAACTAATTAACCAATTTTGATAATTCTTTCATTAATGTGATCTACATACTTTCAAAAATTAAATGAAGAATATTCATTATTACTATACCATACAATTACATACTTAGTCCTTTTGCATATATTTTATATACTAGCTGCGCCCCGCGGTTTCCCGCATAAGTTTCGATCCCGTGGGAATATCGGGATAAAAACTAACCTATGTCCTTTCCCGGGACTCAAACTATCTCTATACCAAATTTCATATAAATCGGTTCAGTGGATTCGGCGTGAAAAGGTAACATACAGACAGACAGACAGAGTTACTTTCGAATTTATAATATTAGTATGGATATCCAAGGACTCGATATGTAATGGCAGCCGCTATATTGGTACAGTAGGTATATAAAAACCTATGAAATACGGAGAATCATTAACTCTTCAGGCTCGTCTGACGAACTGTGCCGAACCTCGCCAGCACTTGACCCTTGGCTCTATATTGGGCAGCCGATCATTCGATCGCGTTCAATTGACTTATTCATTAACTATGTGTTTACTCCCGCACCGTTTGAATGTCGTAAAATATTTCATTACATCGATACTGTTAGCATTGGTAGCATTCCGTCCGATGTTGGAGCACGTAACCTTCACCGTATTACACTTAGGTGGCAGTTTTGCGATCTGTTACAACTTCGCGTTACAATCACTGCAGTGTGCGGCCAAAACATACTGAGCAGTTTCGTTCCCAGAAAATCAAAGCAGAGCTCCAATAGTCCAAATTACACGTCCTACCGTGCTTAGTAGTTTACATCTGGACGTAATCCCGATTCACCTTAGATGATCTTAAAAAGAAAGTCAAGTAGTAACTCATGAAACGAATGTTGTGCGCGATGAGAAAACACCATGATCAGAGACCGTTCCTGAATCCGATCAGAAAAACTAGACCTGCAACTAAAAGGTGGTCAATACGTCCTACAAACAAAACACGCATAATATGCGATTGTAGCGTTATTATAGCTTAGTTGCATCGTTCAATGCTCCGCTCTATGTATAAGTAAGGGAAATTCCTTCACATCATCGGCACCGTGAGCACGTGAGCACTAAGAATTTTTCATAGTTCCGTCATTCTTGTACAATGTCAGAACAAGGTACTTAGCGAGTGAACCCCGGGCGGTCGCGGGCGCACCTGTCCTAGTGCGCCTGCGCGAACGGCCTTGCCGATCCTATAGCCCGCCGAACGCCATGCCCTTCCGAACACTAGCGCCTGCACCGCTCTAATCAATACATGAATGAAATGTTTATTTCGTGCCCGTGTTTACTTCATTTAACTCAAAAGCGTTCCCAATGTTTTCTAACGTAAGGGTGTGCATTATTACCAATAAGAGGCAAAGCTGAGAGCCAACCCTTAGTGCAAGCCACGCAACAGGGAAGCTGCGACGTGTGCCCACCATAAATTGATTGGCTTGGGTACTGAGTCGTCTGCAGCACATACTTCCCAGGCTCACTTCATTTTCCAATAATGAATCATCTGCTGGGGCCAACTCTGTCATTTACCGATATTGACACATTGAGCAACAAATATGAATGTAACAAACACGTTATGCAATTCCAATGTTATTGCTATCTGCAGAGCCGTGTTATCGCACAGCTAATCTATTCGCTAATAGCGATGGTCGGCGACAGCTATCTTTGCTATCTAGTGTGTCTGTGTAGGTATCGCTCGCTAACTGCTTGTGCTCACAGTTGCACACTCAAACTTTTTCTTGCTTCATTTTCTTTGTACTGTGATGCGTCATCAGTTCATCACTCAGTTAGTCATCGCTAATGAAGCTAAGTAGGTTTAGGTATATTTTTGCGATACACCGTTACTGAATCAGCATTGCACTCACGTACTACGTGATCATGTGGAATCGACATTATAATACCGAGTATATTGATTGTTTTTGCTGCCTCATCTTGTGAGTCTATAGTCCCAAGAATAATTAATATCGCTAACGTGTATTACAAATTAGCAATAAACTATTTCCTCGTTGTGGTTATGTAAGGGTCACTTATGATGTCCTATTGGAAAAAGTGTAGCTTGGTCTCCCAGTCCCAAACTGCACTTTTTGTCAGTAAGTCTGCTTGTCGGTAACTGGGTGACATTGACTGCGATGGCACAATCTTCAAGTACATGAAATAAATTGACAATGCTTGAAACTAGAGTAAAATACAGTATCAGGGACTCGGAGCCTTCGTGATTGGTACCAATCCAAGCTTACATACCTACAATAAATAATAAAAAATAATCAGGCAGTTGTTATTATCCGGTTAGACTAGGGAAAAGGCTAGGCAGATGATGAATCAGGCAGTTGTTAAAACGTCAAGTTAGTGCTGTTCCTTACGGGCGGCGCACGCGCATGCCTGATGACTCGCTGCGTTAATACGGAAACGTAATTAAGGGCACACCGAGTCGACAGCTTGAATGAACTGCCGTCGTCCTCACTGTCAAACTGGCCACGTACCCGCTCGTGAAATATTTGCCTCTAATCTTATCGAGTTATACCAAGTGTTATCGAAAATATCATGACTAGAATTCTTCCGTCTGATTTCACGGTAGTAAGTTGAAGTAGGCGTGGAATTGAATGCGAATGTCAAGGCCCCCCAATAAGGGAGTAGCATGTATTGGTGCCGGTGACTCGGGCGACGCGGTGTCCAGTCTGCAGGCGCAATGGGAGCGCGACCGGCACTGCCAGCACTTTCGCCGGCCGCGCTCGTTAGCGCTACATTAATCATGATTACAATGGAAAACGGGCATGAGCCGTGTTCACTAGTCACCGGAGGTGGTTGTACTCGCGAGTCGCGACCTACACGCGAGGTGCTAGCAAGCGTCCACAGGTACATTACAACTACCTCCCATGTTTGTTTTAATCAATACTTTATATTTGTGCCTAATTATAATTTGTACCTTGATGAGGCTGACTTTAGGTTACGAATATGTATATTGTATAACATGCGACATGCATTGCAGACACCGTGATCCGGAATTAAAAGTATTAGTTTGCATTTGCGTGTTTCAAGTGTAAGCAATTCATCGTCCGTATTTCGCTTGTGTAACTATGTAGATCAATTTTTATTATAGTTCATTAAACTCCAATAAATGCTAGATTAGCGCCCGATAAGTGCATCGTGGACACATCGCGTGTGTTCGCGGGGAGGTGTCGCAAATCGAAGCCGGCGCAGGAGCAACACCGCCGCTTCCTCGCAAGTCTGCCGGCCACGTTATGTAACGTTCACGCAGTTATCGGTTGCCACATTAATGCCCCATTAAAACCGTCCTTCGCGATTGGAATTTACACGTTATTAAAATCATATTTGAACGTTAGGCAAATAAAAGTTGAGCAAACGATTAAAGCTCTCACACATCAGTAAATTCTTCAGAGATTTTGCTTTGACGTTGAATGTTACAAAACAGTCTTCTCTCATAGCTGTTAGAATCGAAATTAAAATGTTGAGGCTTTTGTAGAATTAGGCGATACTGCGGGACAAGACAGTTTGCAGTCAGTATAGATAGTGACTTTGGCAACGAAAAGTATAAACACCATAATCAACGAACGCTGCGTAATACTTGATAAGAACTTCGGCTTATCGGTAAATAATGAGCACCCTAACAGGATGGCTCACTCAGTGAGATCACTGATCGCTTCGATTCAGTGAATTTGACGGATCCACGAATTTGTATACGCATGGCGCACGCTCAATGTTTACGTCCGATGCGCTGGCGGCCTGGCGCGCACACGCGACGCTAATTGTAACGGCCATTGTTCCGCATCCGCTGTGACATCACCCGATGTGGCCGCCCATTGAGACGCTTCTGAGCAGCATCCATTGTACCAGCAGCGACCCACTTGTCGCTCAATGGCGGCTCATTGTGCTCACATCACGACACAACACACCAACTAAAGCACTCACAGACAACAATATTGGGTCGCTCGTTTGTTCTTTTTGCCTTTGTCAACCAATCCCGATGAAATCGATTACATTGGATGTCCTGTACGTATTTGCGAGAGTCCCGTTGTACTACTTATGTGTTTTGACATTTGTATGGATGCAAATTCAAGTTCGCTCTGTCACACTTTCGTTCTGAAGGTAAAAGTTTATGGCGTTGTGGGGCACAAAAACAAAACAAATGAAATCGATGCTCGTGTTGGTGTTTGATGATAAGGTTCGGAAGCGGACGATGTGTGCCGCGCGTGCGCAGAATGTAAATGAGCACGCATGGCACGCTGCCACCAGCTGCGCACTTGATTGAGAGTTTGAGAGGCTGCGAAGTGCAGTAGTAGATGTACAGGATACATGTGGCTCATGGCTGTTTTCTGAACTATTCTTAATAATAATAATTCTTAATTTACTTATTCAATAAGGTCTTTGATCTTTTAATCATGACGCAATGGGTTAAAAAGAAAAGCAGTTTTATTTGACGCTTCGATTCGACAACAAGTTCCGGTTTCCTCGGTCGCAAACTCGCGAACAGATTCTTGGTTCTGTGTTCAAAGTCTTCGCTGTTTTGAAACGGCGACTTTTTATCAAGTGTTGCAAATAAACTGTAATAACGGTTATGATGATGCGCTGGCGCGATGGTTTATGATAATCGTAATAATGGATTCGAAGCGGCGCATATGCGCGACGTGCCTCGCATGTGCGCGTGACTGTATGTAGCCATTGTCCTTACAACCCTCGACTATAATCCAACTCCTCATTATTTTATGCTCTGCTTGACAATGCATCTGAACAGCCGACAGTTAGAACAACGGTACGGTACGTTCTCGTCAAATGTAGATCGGCTTTTAAAACGTGATGTGACGATGTGTATTCGATGGTAATATTAGTTGTTGCAACTTCTTGGGTTATACTTGAAGATACCATAATGTTATTATCTATTTATATCGAATATACTTGTGGTCTTGGTAAAGTTAAAAAACCATGGTTTTAACTAGTGTCCTGTTGTCACAAAACTGTCCAGTAAAACCCTTTTCGTGATCGACTTCCCGAGTATTAAATGAAGTCAGGATAATAAAATATAAAATTAGTTTAAAAACTAAAACCCGACTACTGAAAAGGATGAAACAAGAAAGTACCTTCCCGTGGTCGCATGACGCTGCGGCTGTACACTAGGCTATCGTAACTTAGAGAAATTATAAGCAGACCCACTAAATAGCGAGAAATAATTCTTTAACATAAAAAAACCGAGTCGGTTTTTTTTTGTTAAAAAGTTTTTAATTTGACGTTTCTATTTTTTTATGTAAGTAACTCAATTTAAAATTTATTCTGTATATTTAATGTTGCTATTAGTACCTAATATGTATGAATTTGCACACCTCAGTAGGTTATGATACAATGTACCTTTTATACCTATAACACCTTTTTAACATGTATATGCAAATAAATTATTTGATTTGATAAATATTAAGCAAGCCATGCAAAATCAAATTAATAAGTTTCCTGTCAAAAGCCCAGTTCCCATCAAATAAGGAAGATTTGGAACTCGGTAATTAGTTCATTATACAATTAATCGTCCTTCAGTGGGCAACCTAGGTCGTGGTGCGTTATGAGGCCAAGTGCCGTGAGGCAGCGGTCAGTCGCTGTCAACGGGCAGGCGTGGGCAGAGGCGACGGATGCACATCCTCCTTACGGCGAGGATACAGGTATCCTGCGCTGGACAGACCTTGAGCCACCGGGGAACACCCAAATTACTTCGTTTCGTATTTAGGAAAGACATATATCCCCCTGCAACGACGGCCGACCGAATTGGAATTGGATATATACAAGCGGTTGCCCTCTACTCTTTTTGAGTTTATTGTTTCGCAGTAGGTACCCACCTGTTCTTTTGTTGTACATGTGTGCTCTAACGATACACAAGATTTGGAGCCCCATAACCGTGTGATTCCGATCTTGTTTTCTGTTAAGTCTTCGTGAAGAACCCTATGATTATCTTAGCAGAAAGAAAAGGTCTTCACATATTCTTTTCCCTTGAAACGTTTGCATATTCATAACCTGAGATAGTGGCATCAAGGTCGCTCCCTAGTGTCCTCGTTCGTGACGACTACGCCTTACTATAGGACACTAAATATTAGTTGTTTGTCCAACGGCTCCAAAAGCAGTGTTAACTCGTGATAACTAAGTTTGCTTTGACTATGACATCGCAGTTATCTTGGCCGAACAGACAGAATTATGCTTAGATACACATTTTATTAGATCATATTCAAGAGTTTGTAAAAAAGCGTCGGGTTGCTATTGTTACCAACAGGGTATATCCGGAATCAAATGCCTTCGTTGTTTTATACATAAATATGCTGATTGTACTTACCAGAAAGTGTAGTAAGGGGCAGCAACCTTTGCAATAAAACTATCAAATGGCTGTCATCAACTTGAGTGGCAGACGTGGTAATTACGGCAGTCCCACCACCAGCACTCGTTGCGGATCGCGGCAATCTGTGGCTAGGTGGTGGCTACTGCTTCATTGCAGCAACGGGTTCTTTATATTGTCTGCACATGAGTGTATTGTTCTATGTTGCAATCAAGTTTTCATTCAGTTATGAGTTGTGTGGCGCTTTCTAATCATAATGGTCATCCTCGGCTGATTTTTAAACTTCTTCCTTTTCTTATGATAGCTTTTCCAAGTTTACAGCCCTAACTTCAACAGCCCATCACCCTAATGAGTAACACATTATCAATCTCAATCTGAATCATTTTCAAAGATATATATTGCTAAACATTGCATCAATTTTCGTAAAAGTTGTCTGTTCAACAACGTAAATAACGCAATGTATGTTGTTGAACTGTCAAAATGAAACCCATTGCTACTGATAGTGTGTTACGCAATTACCCCGCCGGTCCATTTGGAGCACTGAAGAAGTTGGTGGCAAAAACTACAAAAAACAGATCCAGACACGGCTTGCGAAATTATAGTAGATTGTACAACTAGTGCATAAAAGAAGCCATGTTAGCCCGCGAGGAAATGGTTCGTTTATGCCCGAGTTAAACACTGCTTTTCACTTCGATTGCGAGAAAATGAAACAGGCATAAAGTATATAACAGTATTTTCACTCTTCAAAAATGTTGCAAAATTAAAGAAGAGAATAGCTAATTCCCGCCACAAAACTTTATAGAAGTTTTTTTTTTTAATTTTCAACGTGATTGTGTCATTCGACTTGAGTACCTACTTCATACTGCCAAGTCATAAAAATGTTTCTTTGCGTTTTTAAATAATAAATGACAACTACTTATTTTATCTGGTTTTATTAAATTAACGATAGAAAACACGGAAGTGGTATAAATTAAAGAAAATGAAATAAATCACGACTTTAATCTGCGAAGTTTTATTGTGCGTGTGGCTGTTGGGCCTGATTATCTTAGTCTTAGAAAAAAAAATACTTTATGCACTAGAACATAAAAAGCGATTTTATGTCGCCTAAACACAACATAAAGACGAACTTTTAGAGCATGAGAAGTGAAAATACGTATTATTGAAGCTAACTCAAAAACTACTCTACCAAAGTCAATAAAATTCATATGGGATCACCGCGCAAGCTTCCTCTACAAAATTAAATAATAATTTTCAAAATCGGTCCATGAAAATATCGATAAACATATATAAAAAAAGTATTCATAGGTACAAATTGAGAACCTCCTCCTTTTGAAGTCGGATAAAAACAAGAACATACTACATAGTATAAACAAGGGGCCGCACTGGGCAGCGGAACTGATGTGAACTACAGAAGTGTGGACAGTGTATTGTTGCAGTGTCCATTCGGCACCGCCGGTGGTCGCAATTGGTCGTAATCATCGATTCGTTGCTACCCGCGGCCGTCTGCGGCCATCCACCGGCGTGTGCCGCACTTCCTGCACTTTCACTCGCATGAAACGCGATCTAGATTACTGCGCCATTAACTATTACATGAGTTGTGATACACTCCGCATTCACAACTCCGCCGCCGGTTTCACATCGACATACAATTGTGAAGGCTGATGTCACTTGTCGCCGTGAGAACGGCCCACTTGCGCCGGTTGCCATCACGATATCGTCTGCAAAACATAAAAATATAATGGCACGTGCATTACTGCATGAAGGGTGGGCACTGTGGGCAGTACTACCGGGCAGGGACTGGGGTACACTGCTGTCAGTTGGTCGATATTGTATATTACAACCTAGTCCCCATGTTTGGGTGGGTCTCACAGCGGCCACGCCAGCCCCGCAGCAACGCCACAAAGAACCCCAGTTTTCCTGAACACCTTGTTTCATTTGAACGTGAAGATGCGGGCTTTGATATTTTGTAGCAGTTTCGAAAAGGGAAGTTTTCCCATTCTAGACAGTTTTTGGCTCTCCTATAGCAAAATTATAAAGAACAATAATTATTACAATTGTTATTGTTTTGCTGCTCGCTGTGTGGCGGGCGACATTTGATATCGCGGCAATTCTTTACATTCGCACTTATTAGTTGTGCTGGTGAGTGTGCCGCTAGCTACTGCTTGCCTACTCCGTGTAAATATAGACCGCTCGTATGCCATGCCATTTGTTGTAATACCTCTCGGGCACATTATGAATTACGCGTTGTTTCTTTCACATAATGTACGTACAGTACATATTATTCATATTTTCTTACCAGGTGAACATGATTGGTATTGTTTGAAGTAACCGAATTGTTTAATAAATATTAGCAAATCGTTTCCTGAAGAAAACTTAAACTGTAATGTTTTGGAGGATAAGCAACTAAATACAAGTCTCAAGTTATTGTTTTAATACTGATTCTTGGCACGGGAACTGGTTTCTCTCTGCTGGGATTAGGTACATCCTGATACACACTTTGTAGATTTCTTTGACTCTGTTCCTCATTCACATCATTCCTTCTTCAGTTTTAAATAGTGTCTCTCTTACCTGATTGTCGACGGCGTTGCTTCAGCAAATAACCAGTCGCTGTTCAAAATGATGGAAGCGCTTCTGGAATAACAATGAGTGATGAAAGTTGTTTAGTGGCATATTGATTCATTTGTGAGTTATCGCTTTATTAGGAGTCAGCACCGCGGTGCGTCATTAGTCAGTACTTCGTGACGCTCTGATGGCGCCCATGCAGTGAACAAACACAGACCGATGACATGACAATCACCAGTAACGGTTTTTACTAAATAAACGAAATACTGACCTACATTTACATAATTGTAGTATTAAATCCTTGAGTTAACTATTGTGGACATTCGCAAGTAAGTGTAGAACAATGCCACCGTTTCTTTGGCTCATATAAAAACACGCGGTGCGCTCCGCTGAGCGCTGACACAGCAATCAATAAATCTTGTCCTCGCCTTTCATTTAAAGTTATTGAGCCGATTGTTGCTTTTTTATGAACACAATATTGTTTGTTTGACAATTATTTTTGCAGCATCAACTTTTTATACAAGTCTCGTTATGCCCTCTGCTTATTGTAATTTATAAAAAGCTCATTTATAATCAATATTAAAGCATAATAGTCATAAGACTCTTCTTCTCCATAAGTACCTATGCTTTGTTGGAATGGACAACTAGCTTCATATTTTCTGACTGACCGACTTCTTGACAATTCAAAAGTGCCTGTAAATGGTTTAATTGAAATAGAAGCTTTGAGTTTGAAGAAAAAGTAGTTAGAGTGTACTGCAAACTGGCGTACCGGCTATGTCTCTTCTTCCTATTCTACGTCATCCTTGTGTACCTAACTACTTAAGTTTGAAGAACGGGCTCGGCGTGTAGATGATGATAGATTTCATACCTAGTGTTGTATAAAATCAATTATTTTCTAACTGAACAGACAGCTGTGCTGCTGGGGAGTTTGTTCCACCATTTCTTCTTCCCAGCGAAAGCACTATGAAGTGGCGAAGGACGGGCGTTTTGGGGGACTGTCTTATGTAACTTTGACGTTCGAAAAGTGCTGATTCTCAGCCTAGTTTGAATAAATGACTTTTGATTTGATTTGATAGACAACAGGGAAGTGTGTGAAATAAACTTCTAATTCTGTCTGGTGTTTTAAAAATTATTTGCTTTAATGCAACTTGTGCCAGATTCGCCTTCCAGTCCTTCTAGGGTTCCTGTGGAAAAGTAATTATAAACTCAAATAGATAGTTTAACAACGTTTATTGCACGGTAAGTCATAGAACAGTGACATGACAGGTTTTAACTAAGACAACCTTAATTTGTTCGTAAACTATAAGAAGTACTTATATTCCAACAGTTCTCAATTGCTTGGTAATCTGGACAGGAACGGCCTGCGCCTGGTGACGGCGACCATCACGGGACACTGCTGACTAAACAAACACATCCACACAATAGGCATAACGGACAGTCCTCTATTATGTGGCAGGGCTTTAATGGAGGCTAAGGAAACCGTTGCGCATATGCTCTTTGAATGCACACAGCACAAGCGTCACCCAGATTAGGGTAGAAATCCTCGGGGCACCCAGATCTTACACAGATGTTCTTAACAGACTAGGAGATGTAATCAACTTCTGGAGGGAGGTGGGCTGGTTGGAACACTTAACGCGCAATGGTCCATCTGTAGGACTAACTTCGGAAACCTAACCCTCTAACGTAGAACATAGATGCACCGATTCATAATAACCCAAGATGGTTTCCGAATGTCAGTGTTATCAGTGATGTGGGCCGTATTGTCCTGCTGTGAGAGAACACGGCCTGCCTCACAACTTCACAAGACGAGCTATGCAAACGATAGGTTCCGTGACAATTAAGGACGACCCTCACAGTAACTATGATTTACTACAGACGCTCGATGCTCGTGTGTCGTACCAGCCACTGCAATAAGTTTATTTGAATATCGTCCTCTATTTGATATTGTAGGTCATTTAAAAAAAAAAAAAAAATCCGTAGTCCTTAAACGGGTTCGTGACTACCTACCCGTTCCTGATTTGAAAAAAAAACTCCGTGGGGTGGTAAATCCTGGTCAAATGGAGAACAAGCACCTCAAACAGGTGTGAAGATTCAGTGTCCGGTCGATCTGCGAAAACCATTATAGCCAAGCATGCTGATCGTAGCAGCTACAGGCAAACAACCGGTGCAATAGTTACTGATGACTCATACTTAGTCAAGCCGCAGTTACTTGTGGTTGCGGCCCATTGAGGCAGCAGTGAAATGAACAATTGACCTTGTCGTAACTCGTGAGTGTCGCCCGACCGACGCGCGACGCCCGCGGCCCGACACGCCCGACTGGCCGACACCGAGATAAGCTATCGATGCTCTCTTGACTTGCTGGATGAAGTGCAAGGTGAACTCGAAGCGATTGTCATTAATATTCATATAGAAGCGCCGCTGTAGGAGATTATTGTGTTTACAATAAGCCGTTTATCTGCCTAGTGCCTACTGTATGTTAGCTTAGCGATAAGTCGGATAGTTATACCTACTTTTAAGATGGCGTGCAAATGCAAATATGAGCAAAAGCAAAAATATGGCAATACAGAGAAGTTTTTATTTTGTACTTACTTACCTATATCATTCGATGCAAACTATACAAGAACTGAATGTTATTGTTTTTTATTTAATAAATCAACATAATTTACTGATTAAATAATCAGTAATTTTGTGACTATTTTGTGACATTGTAGAGTGAATCACTGGTTGATAAGGCAGTACGCCCCTCACATTGGTTTAATTTCGCTCAATAGGTATCATTGTAAATTCGGCCATGAGTCTGAACAATACCGTCTGTACATAGTATAATATTGATAAATTAATTTTAAATAAAACCTTGACGTAGTACACAGCTGGCCTATAATAAAATTGTTATGTGATTGACAATGTGTTTGGTTCGGACCCCTTCCTATATGCTGACATCTCTTTGAGGCGCGCATGGAACACATACGCGCCGTCCGGCACGGGCCTGCCATGCTATTCTGTAGAAATCTCACCGTGAAAACTTAGGTGAAGTGAGCTGTCAAAAGTGTCAATCCCTAGCATTAGTTGGAATGACAGCTCACTTTAAGCTCACTTCACCGAAGTTATCACGGTGATCTTTTTACAGAATAGCACCGCTGGTCCTGATCCGACGGTGAGCTACCCATTACTCTCCGTCCACAGGCCCGAAATTCGATACCCTTCACTTAGAGTACGATAGAATTTTTTTTTTTTTTTAAGGCAGAGTATATATTTATTTTATTAAGCATTTTAAAGTAAACTTTTACCTAATAGTTACGTTCTAAGGCAGCTGCAAAAAACGAATAACCTCGTGCACCGAGTGTAATGTGAATATACAATTCGCAGCCGGTGTCAACACTGGCGAGCATGTCACCACGTGTTTATATTAAATTCACATTATTTAATAGGTACATCTGGTACATATAATAATTAACAAGACTGCACTTCCGTGCGTGCTACAAACATCGTGTACCTACTACAGCGCCAGGCGACCTCCAAGCTCCGGCTGTGACGCGGCCTAGGCTCCCAGCTTACCTCATTGATAACTATGAGGATTCGGCGTCTTACTTGATTACTCACGTAATTCCCACATCGTGTACGTTAATCATATTCAAACACATTAAGCTATAAAAACATATTACAATGTAAGCAACGCAAGTCAAGAAAGTCTATCTCAGATATTATATCTTCATTTATTTTGACTTGAGCTCTGCTGCAGGTATGAGTAGGTGTAACTTATACTTGATCAAACCCATTAATGTTTTGACCGTGCCATTTCCAGGTGGTGCATTCGAAGGCGTAGAGGACCAGGTGTCGCCGTTCGGCTACGGGCGCGGCGAGGGCGTGGACGCGGGCCACGGCGACCCCGAGTGGATCTGCAGCAAGGAAAAGCCGCGATACGACCAGCTGTTCCAGTCGCTCAACCCCATCGACGGCAAGGTCACCGGCGCCGGTACGCAGCTCTCTCGCTCTGATATACGCACTCTCTCACTCCTACTCAACACACACCCGCACCTGCGCGGCCACCTCGTCGTGGACAAGGCCCTCGAGGCGCTGCTCTCGACCACACAAAACTGCTCCCTCATTACCGACCTGTGCATGCGACTGAAAGATAGCGAGAAAGACAAGGATGACGATAGCTTCGCGAAACTCGTAGATTCTCTCTCTAGTGCTACAGAAAACTGTAAATTGATCACACAGTTCATTATGAATGCTTGCGAGACACAAATCGCGAGCATCAGTGGGCGCATGTCGCCTGCTGTCTCGATACATAGTCTGAACGATACTTTAGCTATCGACGGAGCTGGCGATAGGTGCGAATCCAGGCAATCTAGGTTCCAAAGTAGAACAAATGACGGATCGGTTCATTCCGATTGGCACGCTGGTAATGTCGAGGAAAGTGACGACAGCGACGATAAGAGTAGTTCTGAGTCACAATCCGCACCACTGCACGACTCGACTGCTTCAGATAGGAACACAGGTTACTTGGCATCGTTGTTCAGTACGGTCAAGTTCATCGTACTCCTCTCACTGAACATAGTGACGTTGTTGATAACGGCCGAGTTCGTGTTCGTGTCGATGGTGTACGTGCTGACGGGCGAGAGGTACATCGAGTTCTACGTGGATAGGTCGCCGACCACTTGGCTGGACAAGGCGAAGCTCGTGACCTTCGGGCCGGACCAGCAGGCCGTCAGGATAACGTCGTTCGCCGAGCTGTTCTACCGCGACAATGTCGTCAATATACTCAAATACTTCACAGAGAAGCTGATAAGCTCAATGCCACTGTAATGTAGAAAGTCAAATTACGACTAATATTTAACATCGAATCGCAATGCTCGCAATTAGTTAAGTAGGACTTAGGTTACGATAGAGATATAGGTATGCAAGGAGTATTAGCCCAGTTATAAACTATGGTATTAGGTTATTGCTCAATTCTGATTTCGTTCTCGTCTTCATCGTGACCAGTTTGATGTTTGTGTTGTCTTCTTATTATACCGGCTTAGTCGTGAGTGATATGTTCCTGTCATAGTATTAGCCATGTAAGCTTAAGCTCAAGTGTAGTGTAGTATTACAAGAACGTTACTCGTCTGAATATTTTGCCATCAGTTTCGACATGAGTGTTATCCAACTCGCTATCGTTTCCCAATACCGTGTTATCTCGCCTCTTTATCGTCACGCTTCTACTCACGATATAATCTTTCTCGTTGCATGATCATTTTCAAATACTAACTAAACTGTTTAACAACTGTATGTACTGTGCTTTCCTTGTTTATTTTATTGGCTCTATTCGTGTGTTTGCTCATTTTTGATTCCTGAACTCTGTTGGCAACGAAAGTGGTTATGAGAAACTAGCTAACTTAATAGGTACTTAAATGGTTCCGAGTATTTTACAACAGGCGGTTACGTTTTCTGGTTACTTTAGTGTAGCTGTATGTTGTCCCACACTGCCACGTTCGTTGCCGACGCAGTTCGCAGCACATACACGTGTTGACCTGGCGGTTTGTCGACAGCCGCCAAGACGGAGATGGTGAAGTCAAAGCTGCCGAACTCGGTGCTCGGCAAGATCTGGAAGTTGTCGGACATCGACAAGGACGGTTTCCTGGACGAGGACGAGTTCGCGCTCGCCATGCACCTCATCCACGTCAAGATCGACGGACACGACCTGCCCTCCGAGCTGCCCAACCACCTCGTGCCGCCCTCCAAGAGGAACTGAGTCAGATCATGTACTGGATAGCGATTCATTACGACACCACACTAAACGATACAGGTGAAACATGCTCACTTTAGGACATTTCCGTACTTTATCTTCGAGTGTTGTTCTGGCATGTACGCAAAGTAGGAACTTATCGAACTTCGATTATTTGTTAATTACGAACGATTTCTAATAATCAATACATCTTGTTGTTTTAATGTAATCCGCACATTCGAGCACTGTTTTTTCTCAAAAATGAGAAAAAAAATATTGTGAATGTTTTAGAAACAATTGTATGTTTGTAGATGCAAGTTAAAGAGCCTATTCAATCGCAGAGCGATTAATTTATAAGTCAGATGTTTTTATTATTTATAATGAATGATCGAAGATTATATTGGTAGCGAATTTGATGCTTTAGCTAATCAGTTTGATGTTACATTGAATGTTATGTTAACGCTGTGTAGTTCTGTCGGTCGCGTAGTGTAGGTGTCACTAGTGTCACTAGAGGCTCTGTCAGGTGTGCCGTGTGTGCAACACATTCAACTCTAAACTCTCGTACATAGCAGTCGCGCGCTTGAGGAGATCGCATGCCATCGTATGTTTGTGCAATGTTCATGTATCCGCTATCCCTGTAACAAATAGTTTTGTGTGCGAGGGGGCTGCGCCAGCGCGACTGTCGTGCGACTCGGATTCTAGTGACCAAATGGCGGCGCCACGTGTCAAGGGAAGGTGTCACGTTAGTTCCCCGTTTCGCCACGTTCAACATGATCCGTGTCGCACGTTACACCCGTGTCTTATGACGTCACACACATTGTCGTTCAAGACAACAGACGCAATATTGTGATGCTGTTACTTACAGCTACAACATATTATTATATTCCAAACAATTATTTTCTTTATTCATTTATAGCAATATATTATAAAGTATGGAAGATCTATTTACTAAAAATATTAAAACATTATTTATTAGCTTACATACAATCTGTAAGTTTTTATTTATAATTGAAATTAGTTCCAAATTAATGATTGATCAAATAGCTGCATCCAATGTATTAGCTTTATTTACTTAATTTACTGTTAGTAGATCACTCGTCGGCGGCGGCCGGCTTAAATTATTGTTTGTTAATTATAAACGTTCTATTTTAAGTACATCTTTATTTGATAAATGTTCATAAAATTATTTAGTAGTCGATTGTGATTGTTATTGCGATAGCTAATTCTTTACTTCTTCTTCCATCTCTAGAATTGCATATCAGCATGTAAAGCCCGGTAATCGTCTATTTGAATGAGTGACTTCCTTTGAGAAAGTCGATAGAATTGATTCGAAGCGCACTGACACATCTCTATTCATGTCGTTGTACTCGAACGTTTGTTCTGTAGTTAAGTTGTTCCTACTAGAGGCTGGGTTTACATTATCATAGTGATCGTCGTTATTATATTCACAATAGTTGTATGCGTTCTTAACCGCGTGGCATTGTAAACATATTTATATTCTTCCTTCCTTATAAAGTTGAATTCTTCACGCTACTTTTATACTAAATGTGCTGCATTTATATAATATGGACTATCGATGATCCACGGTGCCTTCGCTTTAATATAATTAGATGTAAAGCTTCGTACGACGGTCGGGTCGCTTCGCTAGTGGACGGGTAGATGGGAGGGGGAGGGGGGATGGGGAAGGGGCACTACAACTATGTGTAGTCGAATACTAACTTACGTCGGGCACTCCGTGTGGTGTTTGTGTAAATACAGAATTTTATATCGGTTAGATGTTTTGGAATGTATTTAGCTAGTCGCTGGCGCCGCTCGCTCGCTCGACAGTCGTCAGTGCCCGTGACGTCACACGTCGCCGGTATGTACAGACGCCAGCACATCAAGCTACTACATTCTGTCAAATTTCTTTAATATATTTTCAACTTTATCGCTAAAGCATAAAGTTCAAAGTTGATTGGGAAAATTTTACAGTTTCGGGTAGCTTGATGTGCTGGCGTCTGTACATTGTACTGCGAGGGGCTGCGCTGCGCCGGCGACTCGCACGCTGTGTTTTTACATTTTGCTACTGTATGTACATAAAGATATGTAAATTGATTACAATTATCATAAATTATACATAGAGTGTAATAAATAGTTAAGAAAGCATTCGGTGGATTTTATTTCAGTGTCAGTTCCTCCTACCTACCTAAGTTTCCTGTTAAGAATTGTGTTACTTACTGAATAAATTAAATGGAAGCTAATTATTAGAAAAAATAAGCTTGTATTGTGGTTTTTTAATTTTATGCCATGCTTGTTTGTGTGAAAGCCAGATAATCGTTACGTAGTGCCTACCTTACCTTGCATGTGAGTTACGTAGTGCCTACCTTACCTTACATGTGAGTTACATAGTGCCTACCTTACCTTACGAGTGAGTTACGTAGTGCCTACCTTACCTTACGTGTGAGTTACGTAGTGCCTACCTTACCTTACATGTGAGTTACATAGTGCCTACCTTACCTTGCGTGTGAGTGACGTAGCGCCTACCTTACCTTACGTGTGAGTGACGTAGTGCCTACCTTACCTTACGTGTGAGTTACGTAGTGCCTACCTTACCTTGCGTGTGAGTTACATAGTGCCTACCTTACCACCTTACATGTGAGTTACATAGTGCCTACCTTACCTTGAATGTGAGTTACGTAGTGCCTATCTTACATGTGAGTTACATAGTGCCTACCTTACCTTGCGTGTGAGTGACGTAGTGCCTACCTTACCTTACGTGTGAGTTACGTAGTGCCTACCTTACCTTACGTGTGAGTTACGTAGTGCCTACCTTACCTTACGTGTGAGTTACGTAAAAAATCTCAATCAAAGTAAGCTTTGCATCATAAGGAATTCAGTGAGCCTCAAAATCCCAGTACCGAGCAAATACAATAGAGATGGTAGTATCAGAAAACGAAAGAAATACTGCAGCAAGTAGCATAAAAGTTAAAGATGTCGTCTCATATCGACCGTAAATTTGCTTAGAACTGAAAAATATCACATCCGGTGAAAGGTTGCTTTATAAGAAGTGCAATGAGCCTTCTTTTGTCGTGGGGAAATCCTCATGGATACCCTCCGTCTGGAAAAAACGGAGGGTTATGTCGGACTCTTACCGACTAAAAGGCGTTCTACACGATCCAGACCGACCGCCGACAGAGGTGACCTTGGTCCAGTTGGTGTGAAAATCTACCGTGTAGACGTTGGTCGGTCGACCAAATATGGGCGGGGTCAAACGACCTTTGGACAACCTTGGTCGGAAGCGCATCCATCGCGACAGGCTGCGTCCGTGGTCGGCCCCAACCGTCTGGAACGCTGTCGGCCGACGGGAGAGCTTCAGTGTGCGTTTGTCGGTCAATGTGGGCGCACGTCATCGCGTGTCACAGCGATGGATTAGAATAGAATATATTTATTTGCTTTAAAACATGGTACATTAAGGTCTTATAAATAAAGTGATGATCTTACATGTTGCGCCATGGACTGGCATGCAAATATTTACTATACTATACTAAATGCGACTTTAACGCATTAATTTGTTAAAATTAACATATTTTTAATACATTGGTTATTAGGGTTTCGTATCGATTTGAACACATAAGAATAATAGGTATTATAAAGTAATATAATTAAAACTCAGCATCATATCTTATATTTATAGTCAATTTTTTTATCAAAAAATTATTTTACACTATAAAAACAATTATCAATAAGCCATTTGTGTAGTTTTGATTTAAAGCGTTTTAGAGGGAGTTCCCTTATTTCTTTTGGAATATTGTTGGATATTTTTATTGCTGTGATAAAGCTATTCTTATGACATAATGTGCTTTGATGTGAAGGAATTCTTAGCCGTGTTGGGTCTCGACGAGTAGGTATATTTTGAATGTAAGTCGCACGTTATAAAAAATGTAGAGTGCTCTTTATTGATTCACAAAACGAACCCCGCGAACGAGAGGTTCTGACCGAATTTATATCTTTATACACTGATTTATCATGTCTTTGGTACATTGGATCTAATTTATATAAAGATAAGAATAAGAAAATGTTTAATTAATCTTTTTTTACTTTTTTAATAATTAATTTTTCTTCTTCACTCAAGCATACAAAAGTTATTGCCAAACCGACCTTCCGTTGCTTTGAAAGGCAAGGAGCCATTTTGATACGTCTTTACGCTGTGAACACCGGATGGAATTGACAAGTTGGTGTCAACCACCGACCGTGTAGAACGAATACAAAAGTTGGTTGACGCGACCAAGGTCACCTCTGTCGGCGGTCGGTCTGGATCGTGTAGAACGCCTTTAAAACCCCACTGTTCCTTCTAGTACCATAGTCCGGGGCCCCCGGGATATACTTGTACATTCGCCGCACCCCCGACTAGTATCAGCCCGCCATGCCTAGCGGGCCCCATCACCAGGTGCGGCGGATCCTACGACCGCACGTCCTTCGATTAAACTCCCTCTCCATCGCCTCCTTTGCATGCACCACCTCCTCGCAAAAAGAGGTCACAGCATCCCACGCGTTTTCGCTTTCGACCATGGACTGAACCACGGCCGGGAATGGGAGTGAGAGATCACCCGCACTAAGTGTCGCGACGAGGGCACAGCGCTGTTGGGCCCAAGCTGAGCACTCCTCCAGCGTATGTGGCGCCGTGTCCTCGTGGCAGTCCACATAATGATGACAAGCGGGCGTCCGCTCCCGAAATGCAATGAGCCTACTAAGTCCAGTGTCGGGCAAATACATTGCTTATGGCTGTATCGGAAACCATAACATTTTTTTTTACAAAAGCCTATAATGTAAAAAAGATTTCACCTTATAATGACTGTAAATCTGATCGAAATTATAAAAAAGCCAACCAAAGAAAGTTTTAAATCAGAAGAAACACAATGAGCCTACAAAATCTACTTATACTTAAGCGAATTCACAAGCTAGGGTAATACCTGAAAACTCAATAAAATCATCGCCAATCATTATGTTATTAATTGACGGCGCCCTGTCATCGTGCAAGTATGCGTGAAGATTACGAGAACATTAGGAAGTTTCAACGGCAGAAGACACCTTATATGTGAGGATTTGATTGGAATTGTAGTCACCGCGCTCGATCTGAGTGACCTCACTCAGATTGAGCGCAGTTACTGTTGAAAAACTAGCATCAATTAACCAGGGCGTATTACAGCTCATAATTATACCTTTCTCAGTAAAGCAGTTTAGGTTAGAACTGAGAATACCTTTTACGGGCCGAGCGAGCGGAGCGCGCTTACGATACAGCGTGGTGCGAAGCGAGAACTTCCTAGATCCAAATAAGCAAAGCACGCTTAATCAGAAGATGCACTTTCTTCTCTTGGTAGTCTTAACAGCTTCTTAAACCAGCAAGCGAAGCGAGCCCATCTTCGACACGAGTGAGCCGAACGTACTTACCATAGATATATGTTTTTTACATTTCTATGGTACTAACACATGACAAGAACGAGCGAAGCGAGCTTTATCACGAGTGAAGCGCGAGCACAGTTTCGTGCCGAGCGAGCCCAATGACGCGACCACCAAGCAGAGCACGCTTACTCAAGCAATGAGTGAGCGAAGCGAAAACAGCTTAAGAGAAACCCAGTTTTATCGTCAAATGTAGCCCAAACCTATTATATGTTTGTACAGACGCCAGCACATCAAGCTACCCGAAACTGTAAAATTTTCCCAATCAACTTTGAACCTTATGCTTTAGTGATAAAGTTGAAAATCTGTTAATGAAATTTGACAGATTGTAGTAGCTTGATGTGCTGGCGTTTGTACAAGAGAGTTCACACAACTATGTAACAGTCCTGATAATCGTTATTATTATAGTAGGTAGGTATAGGTACTTTATTGCACACCACAAAAATACATAACAAAAAAAATTATCGATCACTAAAAATATGCAATGAAAAAAAAAAACTTTTATGATTAAACCTAAAAATATGTTGCCATAAAAGTCGGCCTGTAAAATGTTTAGTAGAAAAAGATATTGATGTTTTTAGACAATTTGACGACTTTTACTGGGTCACTGTCGACTTCACCCGCGTTTACCTTAGCTGTAGCTGATCAACAAATTAACATTTTCCTGTTTTCTTTTTTTTAGACTAAGAGTAAGTGATACAAGGAAAGAACGAAAATTGGCAACTCTTAAAAATTATAATTTCAGTTAAAAAAAAATTAATTAAGTAAGTAGGTAGGTACTTAATTATGAAAAAAAAAATATCCATAGGTACTTAATCAAAAAATAAACTTTCAATTTTCGAATTTTCATATACCTACATATTATGTACTCCCATAGGCAGATAGAGAGATATACAGTCGCTCCATATAAAATACTGGTATTCAGCTGCATCCGGTTAGACTGGAAGCCGACCCCAACATAGTTGAGAAAAGGCTAGGCAGATAATGATGATTATTTACTCCCATATAAACCTAAACTACGATAAATAATTACTTACAAAAACAGAAAAAAATACAGAAACAGATGAAAAATCGAACGGCGCGCGACTGTTGTGCGAAACCTGTTTCCCACTTTGCCCCACCGGCCGCCCCACAGGTGGGGCAAAGTGGTAAAAGCAGTTATTTTGCTATTGTTCATCTGCGCTTATGGATAAACAATCATTATTAATAATTTCTTGATACTTAATTATTAATCGTAATTTAGGTCCACACAGAACTACCTATATTAGTCATCAGAAGCCCGAAAGTCTGACAAGCAGTCGCTCCATGTAAAATACTGGTACTCAGCTGCATCCGGTTAGACGGGAAGCCGACCCCAACATACCTAGTTGGGAAAAGGCTAGACAGATGATGACTGAATACTTAGGTACAATAATTACTATGTTAATCGAAAAATAAAAAAAATATTTTTCTGTTGAATGTGTATGAAAAACCCATTTTATACAATTGTTTTTTTTTATTCATAAAGATTTTCAACTTTATCGCTAAAACATAAGGTTCAAAGTTGATTTGCTGTTTCGGGTAGCTTGATGTGCTGGCGTCTGTACATCTCCTCGTTGGTCTAGTGGTCGCAAGCGTTACTGCTGAACATGACGTACTAGCTGGGTTCGATTTCTAGGTCGCGTTTTTTCATCAGAAATTTCTCAGAAGTAGTCTGGAGTCTGGATTTGTGCCCGGTTGGCGGCAGTAGGCTCGCCCCCTATGACACTTAATAACTGGCGAAACGTGAGCGTAAGTATTATATGAAGGTACACCCCTGCCTAACACCAGGGGAATAATAAAGGAGTGATGATATGTTAACGTTCATGTACCTAGGTACAGATGCCTGCACACCAACTCATCAAGCTACCCGAAACTGTGAAATTTTCCCAACAGGACAGGACCAGCATTGAGCCAGGCATTTTTATCAGTGATGTAATTCCCGGTAACGTATAATAGCCTGCCTGCGTAGTGTGCGTTTTATACAAGATTAGAATTTCGTCTATTTAATAAAGCCTTTGCCCAGCAGTGGGACACAAAATAGGCTAACAAAAAAAAAAATAAGTATGAGATACAGATCGGCTCACAAATATTGTCAGCCGTAGCCTTAAAAAGGCCGCCGGAACACCGTCAGGTCCTGCCCCCTTAGAGGGGTCCAACCGTTTCAGTAACTTGTTTAAAAGTAAGTAACTTAATAAGTCACGTGAATTAGGTCACTGAACACCTTGTCTATTTAACTTATGAATGCTACATAAATTTGAGCTTTCTTATGATAAATGTTTCAATTGAGGGACCACCTTAAATAGATTGTAACTTTTGAATGGCTTGTTTTATAAACTAGAGGTTGAATTTACAATCGTTCAAGTACTTTTACTAACGCTAGACCCATATGTAAATTTCAAATCCCATTGTGGTCTCCACTCAAGGTGAACTTATGGTGATCGGTTGAGGGGCCACTTTCCGCATGGCAGTTATTTTTATTCTGTGAACAGAATCGGTTGATATTCAATAAATTAGTTTTACAAATCTTTTACTAAAAGTAGTCATTTATAGCAGTTGTAAATTTTAACTAGGTTTTGAAATAGGGATGCCAGTCAGTCACGACTGAGGGACCACCTTTAACCGATTGTAACTTTTTAGTGGCTACTTTTACAAATTAAAGGCTGAATTTACAATTGTTTGAGAACTTTTACTAAAGGCTGACACATTCAAAAGCTCAAAATACAAATGTGGTCCCATTTTTTTTTTTTTTTTTTGTGGATGGGAAATCATCTAATGACTCCTCCCGCTCTGGGTGGAGCGGAAGGGAGTGTCAGACTCTTACTGACTAAAACCCACCCGTGTTCCTTCCTTAGCCCTTTATGTTCCGGGGCAGCGGTAACCCTTTCGGACGATCCCGCTACCCCGGCAGGCTTCGGCCCTCGCGGGCCCCTTCCTTATTGCTGACATCTCTTTGAGGCGCGCGTGGAACACATACGCGCCGTCCGGCACGGGCCTGGTCCTGATCGGACGGAGAGCTACCCATTACTCTCCGTCCGCAGGCCCGCGCCTACGGTGGCCGGGAGTCGTCACGCGGCTCCCGACGCCCGTAGCGTCTCCCGCGGCGGCTGAGGCGTGCGGCTCTCTCCCTGAGCCGTCCCGCCACCTCCTTCGCTAGCATGACTGCTTCGCAGAAGGAGGTGACCGCCTCCCACTCCCTCTCGCCCCGGACCATGGCTTGAACCAGGGCCGGACGCGGGAGGTCGCCGCCGTTGCCGAAATGTGGTCCCTCAATGGGAACTCAAGTGAGGTTACGTTATGTTATGAATTAGTATAATTATAACGTTCACTCCAACCTCTCCAGACACCTTGTGACCCTGCTGTTACCAACATGCTGTACTAACATCACACTCTGGTCCACAGACCAAATATAGTCCTCTCTGGTCTCTGCCTCTGCAGCCAGTGTGTGTGATGCGATTAGAAATAAATAAATGAAACTGCTTGCAATCATTTTCTATCAGACAATAAAACCTACCTTTCAAAACTGCAAAAAAATCACACAATATTATTTAAATAAATTTATTAACAATACCAATAATTGAAACCTTAGCTTTTAATAATTTGGGTTAAACAGAGAAAAAGTTCTCTTGAAGTTTGTCTCTCATTTAACATTCCGCACATAGTTTAAATATTTTACATCACATGTGGCACCTGAGCATGGCCTCCATGCATCACTCCGTACAGGAGTTCACTTTATACAATTTAAGCCTAACTAGTGATTAAGATGGAGTCCTGTGTGGGGAAATAATATCTGCTGACAAGTAAATGCATACAATGCTACCGACTACCTCCATTGCTATTAAATAATTCTATCAAATATAAAAAATAACATAAGTATTTCGAAACCAGTGCATCATGGCAAAGGCTTATTTTATCATAATATATACATTTCTGACCAGGAGGCAGCCGGTGCTATAGAAGACTATCAATTTGACAAATGAGCCGTCGGCCAAGTGTCACAATAGCAGGCACAAGTAGTGTCTTATAAAACAATATAAGTAAAAGTCAGTATAATCATTCCCACTATCGGTTGGAAAATCAGCAGGTGTGAATAAAATAAAATTATATTACATCTTAAAAGATTAAACAATCTTCCCCGAGGAACAACATGCTACCAGCGGCAGGCTTGGCTCACTGCGGCGGGTTGGGGCCAGGCGGGCGCACCTGGCGCCGCAGCTGCTCCACCAACTCGGGGTTGGCTGCTTGCATGTGCTGCGCCAGCGCCTGCCCCGCCTCTAGCAGCGCGGACATGCCGCCCGCGCCGTTGGGCCCGCCGCCGCCCGGGGCCGCGCCGCCGCCGCCGCTCATGAGTCCCGAGATGAGGTTCTGCATGTTGGGGTCGGCCAGCATCTCAGTGGCCATGTTGAGCAGTGCCGGGTTCTGTAGCAGGCCGCCCAGGTCCAATGGTGCGCGCTCGCCGTGAGCGGCCAGCTGCTCGTCGGCCAGGAGCAAGTTCTGGCGGTATGACTCGTTCTCAGGCTCCAGCTGAGCTGCGCGCGCGTATGCCTGGCGCGCCTCGCGGTGTCGCTCTAGCGCCGTGAGCGCCAGGCCCAGGCGCGAGTGCGCCTTGCCGTAGTCGGGCTGCAGGGCCAGCGCCGCCATGCAGTCCGCCACGGCCGTCTCGTTCTCGCCCAGCTTGAAGTGCGCGGCGGCGCGGTTGCAGAAGTACACGGGGTTGGAGGGGTCGAGCTCGATGGCGCGCGTGTACTTCTCCAGCGCCTCCCGGTGTTGGTCGCTCTTCATGAACTCGTTGCCCTCGTTCTTGAGCTTCTCGGCCTCGGAGCGCGTCGGCGGCGCGCTGAGCGGCGCGCCGCTGCGCGTCTGGGCGCGCACGAGCTGCAGCAGGTCCACGCCGCGCGCCGCGTCCTCGGGGCCCAGCTCGAACGCGGTTTCGATGCATTGCACGCCGACCTCGACGCTCTCGCGAGAGTCCACGCTGAGCGAGTCGCCTTCTAGCTGCCGCTTTAAGAAGTTTACAATGCTCGCTGCTACCATTTTGATATCCGACATGGTGCTAGAATTTCGTTTAGGTCGGTAAAACTACTAAATCTCCGAAACTTGCAGTAATTTCTATTATTTTTAGATTTTTCGACCGACGATGACACAATTTGACACAATGACAGATGACAAAATGAAAATGACAATTGACAACATTCACAGATTACTAATAGTTGGCTCTAATTCAATGGTTACATGAATTTATTGTTAACAAATAAAAAAATGAAATCCTAAATAATATATTTTATATTTATATTTTTATATTATTAATTCCTTTATTCATCTAAATACATATCAATTATATTTTAAATATTAGAATATTAAAAAAAAAATATATAATAACATTTAAAAATATAAAAAATAGTAGCCCACCGGTATCGGGAACATTGTCCAAGCTACCGGCGGTCAGGGCTCCAGAGAGAGGAACCTCCTGACAATGCGAGCCGTGTCCAGAAGTACTGCTTTCTGAATCAAGCCCTTGATCCAGCTGCCCAACGAGAGCCTCCTCAGATGTTGGTCGAGGCTCTTGGCTATCAATCCGTTGGCTGTAACGACTACCGACACAATGATTGCTGAGTCAACATCCCACATGTCGACAAACTCGCGAGCCAAGTCAAGATACTTGATTTGTTTATCTTTCTCGGCTTTCACGAGGTTCTCATCATGCGGGACGGTTATGTCAACAATCATTGCGCGCCGCTCTAATCGATCCATCACCACTATATCAGGCTTATTGGCAACAATAGTCCTGTCATTGATGATGGATCAATCCCAGTACAATGTGATATTTCCATTTTCGAGAACTGGGTCGGGCACATACCTATAGTACGGCACCTCCGATGCCACAAGGCCGTATTTCAGAGCAAGTTGCTGATGGATTATCCTGGCTACAAGGTTGTGTCTATGCAAGTATTCCCCGTTAGCTAGACGAGAACACCCGGAGATAATATGCCTGATTGATTCTCCCGGCCGGTGGCATGCCCGACAGATGTCAACCGTGCCGTCTTTCACAATAAATCTCCGGTAATTGTTCGTCATCATAACTTCATCCATAATTGCACAGACAAAACTTTCGGTTTCTCCAAAGAGGTCACCGAAACGCAGCCAGGCTACGGACGCTAGTAAATCTACATCGGGTCCATGTAGGGCCCGAAAAAAGCGTCCGTGAAGCTCCTTACTCTGCCATACCTCCATGCGATCATTAGTGTCAAGCAATACTGGCTTGCGCCAGTTCTCTTTACCTAAGGAGAGCGGGGTGAGGCCATTGTCCACCACGACTACATCCCGGTGCATCCCCACGTCGGTTTCAAGGAAATATTCCCTGAGACTGCATAATTATCTCGCGATTGTGGAGAGTCTTAGCGTTTAAAATGCCTCGACCTCCACACTTTCGCGGGATATACAGCCTCATTACCGATGACCGTGGGTGATGCATTCGATTTGCTGTCAGCAGCGTACAGACCTTCCTATCCAGGGCGTCGAGTTCGGTCTGAGTCCATTTGAGAATGCCAAAAGAGTACCTACATCAAAACCGGCATGACCTAATCGTTGAAGGCGCGCACCTTATTTCCACCTGAAAGAAGACTATTAAATACTTTTTTTAGGCGACCAAAGAAGCGCTCCTTCATCCATTGCTTCATGTCAGTAAGATTGATGCCCAACGCTTCCGACATACTTACCCAAATACTTATAGGTTTCGGATGCGGAGAGGGCCCTAAGGTTTGTGGAATCCGAGAGTTGGGTTCCTACGGATTCCACAATCTCCCCTCGCTTAAAATGCATGACCACACATTATTTGTCCACACCAAATTCCATCCTGATGGCGCTACTGAGTTTCAGTAATTTTCAGTAGCTCCATCAGTTGCAAATTGTTGGGGGCAAAGAGTTTTAGGTCATCCATGTAAAGGAGGTGAGATATAACCTGACCACCTCTCCTCAGCCGATAGCCTAGACCTGAATCCTCCAGTAGTGTGCTTAGAGGATTCAAGGCTAAGCAGAACCAAAGCGGACTCAAACTGTCGCCCTGGAATATGCCTCGCTCGATCCTTATCGGCTCGCTATTCCTCTGGATATTTCGACATCCTGGATAGCGAAGGACCGTCCTCCATTGCCCCATACACGACATCAGGAAGGTGCGCATAGTTGTATCTACTTTATACAACTCCAATACCCTCATGAGCCATGTATGTGGCACCGAGTCATAGGCCTTCTTATAATCTATCCAACATGTCGACAGATCCTTTCGGACACGACGAACCTGTTGGTTAATGGTCATGGTTAATATTATTAATGCGAAAGTAAGTTTGTTTGTTATTTCTCGTGTCTTTCGAATCATGATTGAATTATATTAGAAAAAACTTTAGAGTTTAGTTTCTTTTACATTTTATGAGTTTAGGGTATCGATAGACCGGTTTTTCATCCTCCTAAATATAATATAATAGTTGCGAAAGTAAGTTTGTTTGCTTGATACTTTTTCAAACCCTAAATCGCAGAATCGATCATCATGACATTTTGTTAATATATTATACGTTGTCCAAGAAGCTTATAGATAAAAGTGGAGGCAACACTCTGAATACCTAAGTGAAGACGACTGTGGTCGGACACTCTCTTTCTAAATACACACATAAGAACGAGAAAGTGATATGTGTTTTCTTTGTCATATGTATGTATTTAGAAAGAGAGCGTCCGACCACAGTCGGTTTCACTTAGGTATTTAGAGTGTTGTCCCATTTTTACCTACAGGCTTCTTGACGTTGTCAGAGATACAGAATAAAAAAAAAACTAGAAAAAAAGTACTGTTTCCGAGGGATAAAATAATAAAACAAATTTTCGCATTTATAATATTAGTTAGGATAAGTAATACATTTTTCACTTCTCATGCTCTAAAAGTTCGTGTTTATGTTGTGCGTAGGCGACATAAAATCGCTTTTTATGTTCTAGTGGATAAAGTATTTTTTTTTCTAAGACTAAGGTAATCAGGCCCAACCCGCCAGGCCTTAGTTCGCAATAAACATTTTGACTTTGACTTTGACAGCCACACACGCACAATAAAACGTCGCAGATAAATTATAGTTGTCATTTATTATTTAAAATCGCAAAGAAACATTTTTATGACTTGGCAGTATGAACTTATGAAGTAGGTATCCAAGTCGAATGACACAATCATGTTCAAAATTTAAAAAAAAAACTTAAAAAGTTTTGTGATTACATGTACTCTATGGTTTTGTGGCGGGAATTAGCTTCGTCAATTTTGCAACATTTTTGAAATTTTGAACAGTGTTACCGTTATATACTTTATGCCTGTTTCATTTTCTCGCAATCGAAGTGAAAAGCAGTGTATAACTCGGGCATAAACAAGCCATTTTACCCCTCGACTTAACTATCCACCCTCGCCTGCGGCTCGGGTGGATATAAACGTCTCGGGGTAAAATGGCTTCTTTCATGGCACTAGTTGTACAATCTATTATTGTGAGTCGAGTGTCAACACAGCGTTTTGTAGCATAATTTCAACAGTTTCACAATTTGTTCGATGGCGTTGTACTGATGACGCCGTTTTCTGAATCGCGGTGTTTAGATTTTGTGTGGAAGAATGACGATCGAAGGTTTTTTTTGTCAACAATTAAGAACTACAACACGGCTAATAGATAGAACACACGTCGCTAAACCCAATTAATATATCATTGGCTAAACCACAATAAACAAACAACCAACAACGTTCGATTTAATCGCAGTGATGACTCGTTACTTAACTGTGTCTACCAATGATATTTTACTAAAATATCATTGGTGTCTACCTTATAATTTATTTATTTAGATTTCTGTGGGTATAATCATAGTTTTACGAATTAAGCGCACGAGACAAACATGACAAGGAACTATATAGTCAAAAGCGTGATTATACGAGGTAATCATTAAAAAAATTATCACCGCGCGTGAGATTCGAACCCACGGCTCGCTACGCAGGACGCGCTTACCCACATATGATAACCGCTAAGCTATAATAATATCATGCCATAAATACCGTAGTGGTTGAATTTATGAAATACAACGAATGTGAGTGTGTGTCTGTAGTAGAGAAATGACTAATTAAACCAAAGTGTCAATCTATTGCTTGTGAAATTGCTACTCCACTTATGCATGACCGCGACCGTATCTATTTTCACTTACAAATAATTGTATTTTCAAAATAGGTTATAACTGGCCAGTCTCTCATACATAAAAACTTTCAAAGTGGCCTGGTATATCGGAATTTATGCAACAGTTTTCCAAAGCTATGTTTTGGCATGTCGCCATTGCACCCGTATGAAGCAGGGGCGGGTTGGTACTGAAGCCTGAAATGTTGCCAAACGCCAGTATTAAGCGGCAAGTAGATAGTAGTAGTAGTGGCAGAAGCGGTGTGAATTATTCGGAACATTGAATTTTTTATAAAAGATGCTGAATAAATAAATAACTTGAAACTTTGCTTACAGGGGTTCGCAATACAGAGTGGCATCCCATCGATGCGCAAACTGTAACCATGGTTTCAGTACACGAATTTACAAGATTCTGAATGCTCGAGAGAGTGACGTGGTTATTTACTGTTAGTAGGAGGTTATAAAATAAGTGACAAATTAACGTAAAAATAAGTTATATATTAAAGTTACAAAACTAAATCATATTATACATAGTTCAGGCATTAGTATTTTATAGTGCCGAGTCTTTTTCTTGTACACGATTATAATATGTACATCATCGAGTTAAGCGATGTATCGCTCGGTCGTAGTGCAGGTAAGGAAAGCCCGGAACAGACTGGTAAACCACGGCGTGCTCGTGTGAGCTGTGCCTACATGTCCCTGAGGTCACGGTGCGGGTGCGTGGGCGGCGTGTTGTCGAGCAGACACACCCAGTCGCGCAGGCGCGGCTCGCGCGCGTAGTGCTCGCGAGGCAGCGCGCGCGCGGCACCTGCCTCGCCCGCGCCCAGCACGGCGCCGCCCACCCACGCGCACGCGTTCTCGTGCGCCGGCGCACTGTGGAACTTGAACTCGTTGATGTGCAGGCTGGAGCTGGAACATTCATTTTATAAGGTTGAACATGAGTTAAGATTAAATTGCTCGACAGCTATGTGTACTAGCCTATTTTACGTCAAAATTCTTAATTTCTTGAGCGAGGATGGTAATTTCTTTGCTGAGAACGAGAACTGCTTTCGAGCGATAGAGAAGCAAATCTACAGGGTTTTGTTTTTAACCAGGAAGCACATTTTTTTTTTGGTGTTTCTGTAAGTATCAGTAATAAAACACATTTCCATTTATTTGTTATTTTATTATTTTTTGTCTGAATTGAAATCAGCAAAATACGGCGACAGCTGGCGCCGCACGTCGCGCGGGCACGTGCCACATAGAGTACATATCTGTACCTGTAGGGCGGCTGCGTGACGAGGTAGCGCAGCTCGGCGGCGAGGCGCGCGCGCAGCCCCGGCAGCGCGGCCCCGCCGCCCACCAGCAGTACGTTGCGCGCCAGCTGGCGCCGCACGTCGCGCGGACACGCCGCCACGCACGCCAGCACGGCGTCGGGCAGCGAGGCCAGCTCCGCGTCGCGCGCGAACAGCGGCTCGGCGCACAGCTCGCGCGCCGCGCCCGGCACGGTCACGCGCCCGTAGCGCACGGAGCGGGCCGGGCAAGGCGGCGAGTCCGAGGCCCATTGAAGCGCGCGGGAGCGGGGACTCACGAAACACGTCTTCACTGAAATAAGTCGAGTGAAAACGTTATCGTATTTAATTCAAACATTAAAATATTTTATTTCACATAAACCTACATGGGCACTTATGAAACGTCAGAAGCTAGGTGCACGGTTCCAATTGGTTGTTTCCTATGGAGAAGAGCTGGCAAGAAACTCCAAGAGAATAATTAGCTTGTACAATGTTTTGAAATGATATGGGAGCTGGTTTTGTGCTCCGTGAGGTCTGTCGTCAACAAGTACCAGGTACTTAATAAAAATAGAAAATTTAATAGAAATCTACAGTCTACAAGGCCTACAACGTACTCCACATACACAAAATATAAAAGAATCTATACATATAAAAGATAAATAAAACCCATCTAAACCAAATTACGTAATTGCCATCTGACTGAACCACTAATAAAGAGTTAAAATTAGAATAATTGTAGGTATATACTTAGTATAATTTAAAAAAGAAATATTTTACATACTTCTTTTGTACATTATATACCTAATTATAAAAGATAAACATCGTAATTTGGGAACAATTAATAGACATTTACATAGTCACGCCGTTAATGAGATGCCAGGGAAGCCACATGTACAGACGCCAGCACATCAAGCTACTACAATCTGTCAATTTTCTTTAATAGATTTTCAACTTTATCGCTAAAGCGTAAGGTTCAAAGTTGATTGGGAAAATTTGACAGTTTCGGGTAGCTTGATGTGCTGGCGTCTGTACCTAAGTAAAAAAAAAATGTGCAGAAATAATTATTGCCAAACCTTGCTTGTCTTCAACGCAGTATTTAGCCTTTTCACCGCCAAGCACTTCTATAGAAGTTCGGGATTTTCGTGCCACCAGCGCCACAACTTCTATAGAAGTTGTTAATTTTAACTATCTTATTAAAATAAATTTACTGTGATTAAAAGCTTTGTTCCATTTTATTATTTAAGATAGCACTGTCTACTACCCTGTTTTTTATTTTTCTACACAAAATAAGCCCTAGTTTGTCCTAAAATCGGCAAAAACAGAAAATCCGAATTTTGTTACTTTCCTCAGAACGCCAATCACTTCATATCAAGTTGGCCAGTGATGTGCCGTGAAAGGTTGATTTCACCATTGAAATATTTATAAATACAGAAAGTTACGAATATCGAAAACAATTTGAGGTCAATAAAATATGAACTTTGTTATCTACTTCATTACAAAGGATAGTAGATGAATTTCGACCTTCAGGTAGATGCCGATACGTAAATTATAAAGTTGTTACCAATTCTTGTCGATAGTTATTTTCCCATCTCTACAAAACAATTGGTCGTCTATGCCCCTGTGCGCCACCGAGTGCCACGAACTACTATAGAAGTTGGTCAGTGACGTCATAGGCGTGCGGCTGTCAAGGTCACTTTGGCATAGTGCAGCACAAAATCGGATTCGCGCGCACGCATCTTTCTTTCTTTCACTTGATAACAAATAGAAAAATGAGTGAAGAACTTGATTCGGACGAACTTCTTAAAATTTTGCAAGGTGTGGAATCGGACTCGGAGTATTTTGTGGAGAACATTGAACCAGAAGATAATTCTGAGGTATGTCTAACTGGATGATAATAATAATGTTTATTCATCAAAGAGTAGGAATTCAATAAGTATGTAAAATGTTCGGTGAGCCCAGTATCTCCAGATGCACTGTAATTACAGTAGATTTAGGTACTGTTTTTGTACTCCATACACTATTATGGTAAATACAATACATGAGTTAAGAAAAGAACAGAAACAACACTTAAAAAACAATGCTTTGATAAGTACACGGCTACAAGCGTGATAGAATTTAAATATATAGTTACTTTCCATTTCAAAAAACACTTTAAAAAAAATTAAAAATTCTGCCACTTAGATACCTACGGTAAAAAACGTTAACTGAAGTTATTAAAAAAACACAGGAATAAACAAAAATAGAAGAAAGAAAGACCATAGACCCCATCCCTGATCAGAATCGAATTCAACGTGCCCTCAGTGCCAATAACTTGATATGAAGTTAAAGAATGAGATCATGAAACAAATAGAGATGTACCCCATTCCTTACAGTTCTAATTGAGTTATGTATTAGTTTCTTTGATACTCATAATTTATACTGTTTTTTCTTATTAAGGATACTGTGAAACAAAACAAATCTGGAAATATTTAATCAGTTTTTATTTATATTCGTAAAATCAACTTTAAATCTTAACTTTACGCGTACAAATCTTATTCATCGATATGACGATATCCCCATCACTACTGTTTACTATATATTTAGTTATACATTTATAGCTTGGCGCTCGGCGAGGCATTGCGTTTTGTGTACGTTGGCGGCGAAAAGGTTAGAGTTTAGACTTACAGTGGGTTTTGAACTTTCCATCGTTAAGTTCAGTAACCGACTTTGGCAACTTGTTCTAAAAGCGGATAAATGACTTGCTAGTTTTAGGAAACCTGAATTTAGGTACCACACTTTAATTTTTGCTACAAGTACGGACATCGCTTCTTAGTTTTTGAGAACATATGAAATAGTTTCTAAGATATAAAGAGACGACAGAGTTAGTACTTATATCTTTGAATTTATTTCTAAGAGACTCGCAAGGACCCATTTTATAGACGGCGCGGATTGATCCCTTCTGTAAAATGAAAATTGAATCTACGATACCGATCCCCTCATCAGAACGCCATAAGGCATTATAATGTGGGAATAATCAAAGTATACTAACCTAGATGTGGCTGTGGCCTAAATAAGGCAGTTGACTTATCAGTCAACTGCCTTATTTTTCTTACTGCATATGTAGCTGAACTTACCTGAAAGAGCTCTAATGTGAGCGCCCCATTGCAATTTTGAATATAAAGTAATTCCTAGAAATATAGTTTCTGTAACAGCATCTAGTTTCTTGCCATCAAGTTTTAAAGGAGACGTTTCATACAAAGTTGGGCCCAAGACCCAAAGAGCCGGCCATCGAAAAAAAATGTATTACCCTGGTCGGGGAAGTCCTTCTTATCATTTTTAGGGTTCCGTACCCAAAGGGTAAAAACGGAACCCTATTACTAAGACTTCGCTGTCTGTCCGTCCGTCTGTCCATCCGTCTGTCTGTCACCAGGCTGTATCTCAAGAACCGCGATAGCTAGACAGTTGAAATTTTCACAAATTATGTATTTCTGTTGCCGCTATAACAATAAATACTAAAAACAAGATAAAATAAATATTTAAGGGAGCTCCCATACAACGAACGAGATTTTTTCCCCTTTTTTGCTCGATATCAATAATGGCAACAGGTACTTAGGCACTTGAAATATTCACAAAATACTCAGTTGTATTTTTACTTTAATAATAAATAATTAAATTAAAATAAAATAAATATTTAAGGGGGGTTCCCATACAACAAACGTCACCCCGTTAACGTTTACTTTTTGCTGCCTCTTTGATAGATAGGAAAGAACAAGATCAGCAGCTTGTCCACGAATTCCGTAGTCGTGTAATTTACAGATCAGTGTATTGTGGTTAAAAGACAGTCAAAAGCTTTTGAGAGGTCACAGAAAATGCCAATTGCATCCTGGGATTTCTCCCAGGATTCCAAAATGTGACTAATTAATTTTACTCCCGCATCAGGCGTCGACCTACCATTCGTGAAACCTAACTATTAATTATACAGGATGGAAAAATCAATGGGCCCTGAAGGGTCAGGGCCCATTTAAAGTGAGTCCCTATCCACTTCAAATCCTTTTAAGATAGATTATTTTAATTAAGAGGACTACATGACCTAAAGCGCGGTCACTGTCGGACTGCATAGAAAAGGAAGAGAAGCGCGATGACACAACGCTGGTAATTTACTGCAAAATATGAAACAATTATCTATTTACGGAAAATCTATTGTTTCGACTAAAAAATTAAAACACTAAGAGGTTTAGTATGTTGCTTGTAGATATAATCTGACAAAAAATGATAATGATTGTATGTATATTAGTATGGTTTTTATTGTAAAAAGAAAGTTTTTAGAGGTGAGGTATCTTCGTGATTTTTTTTTATCGTACCAAATAAGTTGTATTATGTTTTAAACACACTATCTACCTAGCACATATCCTGAAGAATATCATATATTTTTTTATTTTGTTTACTGTAGTCGATCATATACTTTTATTGTTTCTAAAACTTGCGTCCTGTAAGCCCCTTAAAGGAAACATTCCTTTATTTTTAAAAAGAAACAAAACTGCATTCACATATTTCTCGACGAGCTTACCTAAACCGGGAATCGAACCCGCTAAAAATTCAAAAAATGAACATTCGTTATTTTTTATTTACTAATCGATAGGATTATTGTTCAGGATAAAATCTCTTTAATAAACATATTATGGTCTTAGAAATAAAAAAGATCATGAAATCTAACATTAATTTTATTTTATCATCAGGACACGTAAACATGAAAGAAAATTATTACCTAGCAAGATATTGATGCTTGAACTAGGTACTTATTTAAAATTACAATTTTGTTACACTTTAATAATTTAACTGATAAGTTGTTCGAAATGAGGCCCCTCGTTACGTAGACACAACTTATTGAAATTCACTTCGTGTAGCCTTCTGCAAAGTGTAGTGGTGTATCATAAATGCTCCTTATAACATTTTCTACCTCAACCCCACTTCTACAGTCTCATAAGACTTTTTGTAAATAACATTTTTTACATGGTCCTCTCACCATACCACTGGTAGAACTAAATTGCAATTCTTGTTGTTTGAAAAGTAAGCTTCTAATAAATCGAATTGTTCTTGATATGTCATTATTAAACAATTACGAAATGGAAGCAAAACAAAAAAATAAATCGATAAAAATGTCCAAAATGTTCGTTCGATTTCCAAAATTGCAGTTTCGCAACGCAACGCAAAACATTTCTAAACTTTTCGTCAGAACGCCTAAGAAGTCCGTCCGCTGCATAAGAAGGAAATGTGCATGGAATTATTATCACCAATTAAACGATTTTCTTATCTAAGTCTTTAACAAGGTACTTAGAGATAAATTAGCAAGCTTGTACTGTACTTCATAAAATGCCTCTGGATGTTAGAGTTATAAGAAAATTATAACGTGTCTTTTACTTGTTGAAAGTGAACAGTTGAAATGGTAATGTTGATTCTTTAATCCATTTGAACTGTGAACACAAGGCTTTCCCTTGTATACTAAATATTAGATTTCATGGTTATCTTGTACGACAGACGAGTGTAAGACCTAATGTTTCTTGGAGAAATTTTATCTTTAACATTGACTGTATCGACTAGTGAAATAAAATAGCGAGTGTTTATTTTTTTAATTTTTTGCTGGTTTGATTCCCGGTTTAGGTAAGTTTGTCGAGAAATCTGTGAATACAGTTTTGTTTCTTTTTAAAAATAAAGGAATGTTTCCTTTAAGTAAAATAATCTATCATAACGATTTAAAGTGGTTTCCCTTCAGGGCCATTGATTGTTTCCAGCCTGTATAATATAACAGCTGACTGTTGTGCTTTGATACTACCATAGTCAATGAACACTCAAATATAATGTGAATGTTCACAAAGTTCGGGAAGAGCCCATAGGTTTTATTTTGTATACAGATTTGCACCTTCTTTACGGGGATGGGAGGGTGAAAGTGACAGATTTCTTTTTTTTTAGTTATTTGTCGGGCAGGCCGAGCGGCGCGCCTTGGTGCAGCTCCAGCAGGCGCGCCAGCTCGGCGTGCATGGCGCGTACAATTACCTTTGATGTCCTCGAGCACGTGGTCGGGCAGGCCGAGCGGCGCGCCGTGGTGCAGCTCCAGCAGGCGCGCCAGCTCGGCGTGCACGGCGCGTACAATTACCTTTGATGTCCTCGAGCACGTGGTCGGGCAGGCCGAGCGGCTCGCCGTGGTGCAGCTCCAGCAGGCGCGCCAGCTCGGCGTGCACGGCGCGTACAATTACCTTTGATGTCCTCGAGCACGTGGTCGGGCAGTCCGAGCGGCTCGCCGTGGTGCAGCTCCAGCAGGCGCGCCAGCTCGGCGTGCACGGCGCGTACAATTACCTTTGATGTCCTCGAGCACGTGGTCGGGCAGTCCGAGCGGCTCGCCGTGGTGCAGCTCCAGCAGGCGCGCCAGCTCGGCGTGCACGGCGCGCGCGCCCAGCGGCTGCGCCTGCAGCGCGTGCAGCACCACGCACGAGTGGACCACTGCGGAGGCACTCAACAGACTACACTCGACGAACGGTACATATCATTGACTGTCTTCCAATCTTCTACACAGACTGTTACCTAGGTCAGTCTCTAACTATTAATAAGGTTGGTATAGTCTGTTCCAATAGTATCTGATGAATATTTACCCAATCAATCTGCCTAGCCTTTTCCCAACTATGCTGCAACTATGTTGGGGTTGCCTTCCAGTGAACCTGATGCAGCTGAGTACCAGTATTTAGAACGCATAAGAATTTCACCTGAACAGAGTTTGTTTACAAATTCATGAGATACTTTTGGAACAGAGTATTTATATATTTTCAGTAACTATCTTTAAGTCAAAAGTGTCACAGTGAAAAAAACTTTTTAACAAAAAAATTAAACCTCCGAAAAAACTGAAAAGCAAAAAATAATAAACCTTTTTTTATTTAACCTTAATGAATAGTTCTTAAACTAATGTAAGTAGGTACACCTAAGCAATTTTGAGTCGGCGCCAAACATGCAAATTACTTGCGAGCGAGTGGTCGCGCAGAGAGCGCATTTTTTGTTGGTTGCATTGTAATTTGATTTGGTTATTTCTTTAAATTTAAGATGGTTTAGTGATCTTTGTTCATTGGTTGTTTGGCGCCGATTCAAAATTACTTAGGTGTACCTACTTACATTAGTTTAAGAACTATTTATTAAGGTTAAATAAAAAAGGTTTATTATTTTTTGCTTTTCAGTTTTTTCGGAGGTTTAATTTTTTTGTTAAAAAGTTTTTATTTCATATTTTTTGAGGCTATAATTTACTAATTACTACATGCTTCATTTTTGATTACTTTTAAAATAGCTACCTACCTTACTTTAGCTTTTAACTGTTATATAATCCTACTTTAACTATTATTTGTTGTATAATAAAGTACTTAACAAAAAAACAGGCTTTATATACCAACATGGGTATGCCTTTTTATTTAACACAACTCAGCATTAAAATCTGTGTATGAACAATAAATCATCCCTATTTTCCCACTCTTAGGGTAAGATTTTTTTTCCAAATTTATATGGGACCAACTTCGAGGTATGCCCTATCCAATAAAAAAAGAATTATCAAAATCGAACTACTCCGTAAAAAGATATGCGTCGTCATACATTACAATCAGTGAGTGAAAAATCAATCATTCCCTGTTTTCCTACTCTTAGGGTTGGAATATTCTTTCCAAATTTAAATGGGACCACTCTCGGGGTATACCCTTTCCAATAAAAAAAGATTTATCAAAATCGGACTGCTCTGTAAGAAGTTATGCGTGATCATCATACATAAAAAATAAAAAAATATACGCGTCGAATTGATAACCTCCTTCGTTTTTTCGTCGGTTAAAAATACATAAATTGCGCCCACCCCAAATAAATTGGAGCATGGTCAAGGGTGACGTCTTACTACTTAGTAGTGAGTGGTAGTACCTGCGCACACCTCGGCCTCCTTGGCGCCGATGGACACGACGAGCGCGACGGGCGTGCCCAGCGTCAGCGCGCACAGGCGCCCGCTGTCCGCCCAGATCACGCCCGACACCTTTCATATTGTTTTAAAAGATTCTATTTGAATTTAAAATATACAAGTATAATAATCGGATTCCTCCTGAACTAGGAGCAAACGTGCCGGAATCGAGGGAGTGTTAACACCTTACTGGCTTCATTAATGAACTTATAAAAAAAAAACTCAATTATTATGTGTGTAAATGCTGTTGGTCTTCTAATTTGAATATAAATGCCACCAGCAACCATAATTGTATTATGGAATTTATAAATTACTGTCGCGGCACAAAGCACAGGCTCTTTGCTGTGCATCCGTGTCGCAGTTTCGCGTGCCAAGTCCCCAGTACCTCGTACTCTGGCCGACTTAGGTAATGAACTCTAGCACGAAGATTTCATTGGCATGTCAGAAGTATTGTGAGACGTATTTATGACAGTTGTTAACTTTCACCTCAACTGCATAATTATCACACTAATATTATAAAGGCGAAAGTTTGTGAGTGTGTGTTTATATGTTTGTTACTTCTTCACGCTTAAACGGCTGCTGGACCAATTTAGATAAAATTTTGTATCTAGGCTATTTTTTATCCCGATATTCCCACGGGATCGACACTTATGCGGGTGAAACCGCGGGGCGCAGCTAGTATCTTATAAAGATTAAAAAACTCTACCGGATCAACTGAGGTTTGAGCTAGACAAATCAGACACTGCAAAAAAACTTTTCCTATATTATAATAATTTATCAAAGATGGAATATCACGACTTTGCTCTCCTTATGAACTGGAACATCCATGAGCGAAACAATAAGCAAAACATTTTCCATCTGCAGATACTATGGTACCTATCCAAAACAAAGGTTTATGTGTGCTTACGGTACGATTGCAGCAAAATGTTTACCTCATAGTGCGTGAACAGCACCTTGGCGAGCGTCTCGCGGAACAGAGTGGGCGTGAGCAGCGACTCCACCACCACCACCTTGCGCTCCTTCGGGTTCACCAGCACGTGTCTGCAAACATGTGCACGCGTTTACAATTGTCACGAGTCCACAGTTCGGACTCAAAACAGACAAGTATAGACGGCCGGCTCCATACCAACATTCTGTCCTACTAAAATCTATAGGTCTCCACCTATAGATTTCAGCAAGCACCTCCGTGCTTACCGGAAGTAGAGCAGATGCAGCATGTGCACGAGGTTGTCGTAGAGCTCGTCAGGCGAGGCATAGTCGTGCACGCGCCGGTAGCGCCGCGTAGCCGCGCACCAGAACTGCGAGCGCACGATGCAGCGCGGCGCCGCCTCGCCCGTGAACCCGAACCTGACACATTACATCACTCCTTGAAGCAGAACAAACTAGAACTTAACATTCAAATTACCGAAGATCTGTGCTGTGGGGCAAGTCTACTACAGTTTCTCAATCCATTATTGAGACAATTGCACCCTATTTAATGAACAAGTAACGTTAGAACGTATAGTAAGTTATTCCACTTTTCAAATCTGGGGACAGCAAAGACACTAATAATTATAGACCCGTATCGGTTTTGCTGGTCTTCAGCAAGATGTTTGAAAAAGTAATGTTAAATCAAATGCTCAATCATTTTAATCGTAATAACATCCTACACGATCAACAGTATGGTTTCATCAAAAGACGTACAACCAACGCGGATATCACCTTATTAAAACACATCTCTAACGCATGGGAAGAGGCACAAGATGCATTAGGCATCTTTTGCGGCCTATTCAAAGGACCTCTACATCAGTAGATATAGCAAAATAAATGAACCCAACCATACTAAGTAAAAAAAAAATTTTATGGCCGCCATTTCAAAACACTAGGGGCAATATGCCTTATTATGGTGGATTTGTCGATAAAATTGATCATATAGCTTCGCCTTAACCACAGAGCATGTATCCTTTGCCTTAACGGGTCGGACACCGGTGACCAGACACACTGTATATGTATACATGATTATAATTATTAAATTATTCATTAATCGAATAATAACATCTTTCTATTAGGAAGGCCACTAATTTCTTTTTAGTTTTTAATTGTATCATTTTTCATTACATCTGGCAATTTATTGTATATGGTAGGACCCATACAAATAACACTTTTTCTCAATAACGCTGTGTTACAGGACTCGATTTGTAATACTTTTTTGTATTGATTTCTGACAGGTAGTTTTCTAGTTTCTGACATCATGGGAAAGATGTTTTTATTGGTCTTTACAAACATGGCCATTTCCAGAATATACAATGACGGAAATGTAAGCACTTTTAGGGACTTAAACTTTGGTTCACAACTATCTGTGGTCTTCAAATCACACATTGCTAAAGTCAAAGTCAAATCATTTATTTCAATTAGGCACACAAATATGTGTAGCTCCACGTAAATACTAGTCAACAACTAGTATATACTAGTAGATACGTTACACAAAAGGATTTTGATGGTATACTAAGCCACAATGTATTTATTTATTTTTTATTTCACAAAACATGTACCTATCAGCATAGTCTGAACCACTCAGCTTTATTTATACCTAGGACACCTTCAAAAGCAGAGTGAAGTTCTTGTTCACTATTTACACATGATTTTTAAAGGTGAGTAATTGAAAGGTTCGAAAACTAAACACTGTCTGTAAAATAACTAACTTGGTGTAGTCAGTGCCGAGGTCCAACACGACAGCCTGCTTCTCTTGTATTAACGCTATTCCTTCGTACAGCGCCATATTCTCTCATTTATTTTGTACTTTCTGTTATTTCATTTAGTTTATTTATTTCGGTCAGTAAAAAAATACTTTTTGGGATAGATTGGACAGATGACCAATAGACCTTTGCTGTCATCCATCATCCATCTGTCTGTCATCATGATCGTCACAAAGGCTGCATTCCGAATTATGCCATAATCGCTCACGATTAATACAGCTGAGAGCTGTCAACAATTTGGAACGCTCATGAACGCGCTCACAGTGCATGCTCAATGTCAAAACTATATTCATTTGAATAATCATGGTTGGATTACAGTATTTCTTTGTGTATACACCACATTTCCTTCTTTGGTCAGGTGGCGACTGTCAGGTCAGCCAGAAGCACAATTTCGAAAAACGACCGACCTAAAAAAGACACCAAAGTGATAAATTGCTTTTCGGAAGTCGGTGTCGTTGATTCCTCATTTTCGTTTTTTGACACCGACTTCCGAAATTAAAGTTATTTGTCACTTTGTAGTGTTTTTTTAAGTAGGTTGTTTTTTTCGTAAAAAATTAATATTTTTCACTTTTTAGTTGTATCTACCCACCACATATTCAATTAATAATAATCCCTGTTCCCGATACCGGTGGGCTACTATTTTTTATATTTTTAAATGTTTTTATATAAGTATTTTATATGCTTATATTTAAAAATATAATTTATATGTAAGTAACTTGGTTGTGGAGGTCAGACAGGCAATCGCTCCATGTAAAAATACTGGTATTCAGCTGCATCCGGTTAGACTGGAAGCCGACCCCAACATAGTTGGGAAAAGGCTAGGCAGATGATGATATGTAAATAATGAAATAAAGGATAATAATCCTAAACCCATAGCCCAACTTTTTATTTTTCCATATCCTACAATAGTCCTACACCAACCGGGGGTTATCCTTGGGTGCACTTGCATAGTGCATACACGGATAATCGTTGGTTGGTGCGGTGGTGCCGCATTTCATTAAAATTCCCTAAGGGGCCTCTGCGAGTTGGCTTCGGCCCCTCGTACGCCTTCCAAAGAATCGGGACCACATGGTCCCGAGATATATAAATTCAAAATAATAATAATAATATATTTATTTGCATAAAAACATGGTATAAAAGATGGTAAAAGTATGTACAATTTAGAGCAAAACATGTTTTGCCAATATAATATTAGCATGCAAAATTTTCAATAATTATGTAACTGAGATTAACATTTTTTCTCAATGAAATCCTTAACACTATAAAAACTATGAATAGATAGCCACTCGTACATTTTATTTTTAAATAGCTTAGTATTTAAAATTTTGAGATCATTTGGTAACTTATTATATAATCGAACACACATTGCAAGGCAGCTTTTGTTATATTTAGTTAGCCTTGGAATCTCACTTAATACGAGCCTGTTGGGGTCTCGTCGGTTTCGGACATTAATATCATCTGCTTTGACAAATAAATTGTGATACTTTCGGACAAATATACAAATCTCATAGATATAAAGACACGGTAACGGTAACAAACCAAGGTTTTTGAATACAGGTCTACATGATTCGTCTGGTTGGAGCCCGTAAATTGCTCTAATGCATTTTTTCTGAGCAACGAATGCTCTATTATGATCGGTGCTATTACCCCATATTATTAAACCATATCGCAACAACGACTCGACATATGCGTGATACGATGTTATCGCCGTTTTAATGTTAGTTACGCTTCTAACCCCTTTGAGTGCATATACAAACTTGTTTACTCTTTTAGAGACATTATCAACATGTGTTTTCCAATTGACATCTTGGTCTATAGATACACCTAGAAATTTTGTTTGTGTTACTTCTTCAATTCTAGGTATATTTAGATTTATATTGTATTTAGGATTATTTGATTTATTAAACTGTATATAGACGGATTTATTTAAATTTATTGATAAGTTATTTTTGTTTAGCCATTCAATTAGTTTTTCAATTGTGTTGTTTATGTCCGTCTCATGATCATTAACTGTGTTATTCTTTCTATCGGATGTAACAATAATGGAGATGTCATCGGCAAATAGTATACATTTATGATTGGTTATGTCAGTAATAGAATTGATATAGAGTAGAAATAGGATTGGCCCCAAGACACTTCCTTGGTGGACGCCGAATTTGTTATATTTATATTCAGATGAGTATGATATCATGTCCTTATTTTTATCCATTTTGGTAAATGGTTACACGCTGTTGTCTGTTAGCCAGGTACGATGATATCCATTGATGTGCAGGTCCCCTAATCCCAATCTTTTCTAGTTTCTGTAGTAATAGATCATGAGACACTAGGACAAAGGCTTTTAATAAGTCAAAAAATAACCCTGTCGTTAGATGGTTTTGGTTAATATTCGTTAAAATTATATTGATAAGAGAGAAGATAGCTAAAGTAGTGGATTTTTGTTTTTGAAAACCATACTGTTCGTTCTTAATAATATGGAATTTATTGCAGAAATCAATCAATCTCTTATACATGCACTTTTCAAATATCTTCGACAGAATGGGTATTAATGTTATTGGGCGATAATTATTGACGTCTGACTTTTCTCCCTTTTTAAAAAGTGGCTTTACTATGGATAGTTTTAATGCTTCAGGAAAAGTGCCAAGTGAGAACGATAAATTGATTAGATATGTAAAGATCACAATAAAATTATTTCATATGTATATGCTTTTATAATTTTTGTGTTATATATTAATTAACACTAGTGCATTGAAGAATTGAAGACACCGACTAGAAGAATAATGAAAATTCGCATAGAAATGACGGAGATGGCAGTACATTTACGCATATAACTTCGTACATAAGAATAATTACCTAATGTATTACATACTAAAACCTTCCTGAAAGTATGTAGATCACATTAATGAAAGAATCATCAAAATTGGTTCATTAGTTTTTGTGAAAATCGCAAACATACAAACATACATACATACGGGTCGAATACAGAACTTCCTTTTTTGAAGTCGGTAAAAATTAACGGATCCATATTTTAATAACTGTGGGCGTACTATGGGTATAGTGTTGGTTATTGCGCAATAGAAAAACGGTTTGCAGTTCAAATCAGATTATAATTTCACGAATAATTGAATTACGCTAGCAAATCACACACTATAGGTACACGATACAACCAGATACACAGTAAAATAATTATGTAAGTACAGTAACAAAGTAATTGCGAACAATACGTAGGATCGATTACTGTTCGTATAGTGACAGAGTCACCCAAATAAACTTTAGTAAACCGACAGGTTTGTCGGGAGCTAGTGTTCTGTCAGGAGTCGAGTCCGAAGACCGACCGACTGACTGACTGAACTGAACTGCCAGCACAAACGAGTGCGCTCAGATAAACTGTGGTTATAAAGGGTTAGCACCCACCACGCACTCGCCCCACAACAACTCTGTCCGATGGCGTAGGTACGGAAATACGACATCGTGTTTACTTGATACAAAACACTAAAATGTGCTAAATCTAATAAAACTTACATTCAATCAATCAACTCAGCCTATCGCAGTCCACTGCTGGACATAGGCCTCTCCCAGAAGTCCCAGACTGCGCCACAGCACCCTGTCCTCCGCCTTCCGCATCTAGTTTACCCCAGCCACCTTTTTTAGGTCGTCCGTCCATCTAGCTGGGGGGCGTCCCACATTACGCTTGCCGATACGCGGTCTCCTCTCCAAGACTCGTCTGCTCCACCAGCCATCGGTCCTTCCACAGACATGACCAGCCCACTGCTACTTCAGTTTGCTTACTCTGCAAGCTATGTCGGTAACTCCGGTTCTTTTCCGGATAATTTCGTTCCTGATGTTATCCTTCAAAGGGACTCAAAGCATAGCTCGCTCCATAGCGCGCTGAGCGACCTTGAATTTGTGGACCAGCCCGAGAAACTGTAACGGTTAACCAACAGTCGATTGGCCCATGAACCATTGGTCAACATTATCTGTAAACCTTTAACTTTTCATCCAAAGGATTTTACACCCATGAACGTTTCGCCAACATAACTCTATGTTAGTGAACGATTAACCAACATGATGTTCTGACCAATAACTTTTCACCCAAAGAATAAGGCCAACAGACAGCGGGAAAGGTGAAAGTAAATAAAAGCTTGTAAAAATAATAAAAAATATGATAGTTTTTAAATACTATTGCTCCGCCCCGTGGGGAAGATCACGTGGCGGGTCTAAGTTGGTTTACAAGCAATAATAAATAAGACATAGTCGACGGAGCATCATCTACCGGCCATTTAAGACAACTAAACTAGTTGTCTTTAGTGGTCGGTAGATGGCGGTAGTTACTAAGAATCGTATGATGCAAACTATAACTTGTTAACAGCGCCATCTAAGGTTGAATAGCGACATGATTTGATGTAAGGACATGGCTACATAGTAATTCACATTTAGGCCCGCTAACAACACGAAAAACGAATTTAAAACATCGATCGTTCTGTTTCTATCAATATTTTGAAGATGACGATCTAGTCAATAATAGTTTATAAATATTATGTAGCTTTCATTCTTATGATCATTAGTGAGAGAGAACATTCTTTACGTTATGGTTATTAAAGACTACCCACCACTCCGACAGGAAGAATGTTGTTTGCGGAACGCCGACGCAGAAAGAAACTTTGGAATTTTTCAGACAAGGTTTTCTGCTTTTATCCGTTTAAGGACGCATTCCACCAAACTTTTATACCTACCTAGAATAAGTCTTATCCTGAGAATAAATTTGGAATTTTTGACAGTTTATCCATACTAAAACTGTCAGACGTCAATTTTATTCCAAGACTAAAATATATCTGATTTTGGTAGAATCAGCCCTTAGTAATTATAATAAAACTTAACAATGTAAAACTACAGTTTGTAATATAATAACGTATAATATTGTGGAGCACAACGTAACGTGCTTATTTTCTGCATTTTCATTCAAAAAACTTTGCTTCGCGGGGCCCCTATTTCTGTGAAAAGGGTTTAAAGTAACCTAACCAAACCTAACCTCGGGGTGCCCTTCGCTCGCTTTGCTCGCTCACTTGAGCCGCTATCATCCACTTCGAACCTAACCTGTCCGAGTCGGGGTGCCCCAAGTCCCTAGCTCGCTTGGCTCGCTCTAGAATCCTAAGTTCTATTTGACATGGGTCAATTGTTCTTTGGGTGAAAAGTCATTGGTCAAAACATTATGTTGGTTAAGCATTCACTGACGTAGAGTTATGTTGGCGAAACGTTCGTGGGTGAAAAGTTCTTTGGATGAAAAGTTAATGGTTTAAGGATAATGTTGACCAACGGTTCATGGACCAATCGACTGTTGGTAAACCGTTTCAGTGCCCCAGCCCGACCGTCAGTGTCCACGTTTCAGCACCGTATGTCAACTTACATTACTTATAAGTAATCAAATAATACAAGAATAATTGTCGTAAGTAAACAATGGTGATTTCACAAAGCATTATAAAATCAAAGTAACATTTTTTGTCATCAATTGTTTTGAACAAAGCCATCGGTTACAATAATAGAAATAAGTCACCAAAATCAATTAGTGCGTACACCGAGTGCTCAATAAATTATGTTCCGATTTATTTGATAATAAACTGATAGTAAAATCTCCTAAATTAATAATAAGAAAACAAATCATAACAAATTTTAACTACCCACAATTATTGTTATTGACAACCGTCTCCTACAAATATATGTATGTTTGTATGTCCGCGATTTTCTCAAAAACTAATGAACCAATTTTGACAATTCTCTTTCATTACCTACATACTTTTTTTTTTGGTTTTTGTGGCGGGAATTAGCTATTCCCTTCAATTTTGCAACATTTTTGAACAGTGAAATTAGTGTTATACAGGGTGTTCGGCAGAACGTTGAACACACGAAAATGGCAGATATATGGGGTCGTCTGCTACCTACCCAGCCCAAAAAAAATTACTCAGGCCCCATAGTTTTTTTTTTATTTTTTTTTTAGTAACGAAATTCATGAGTTTTAAAGGCGTATAACTTTATGTAGGATAGACGAAACTGGCAACACTTCGTTTTTGTTTTTGTCTCGACTATTGGTAGATTCATCTAAAATTGTTGTTTGGTGAACTAGACACAAAGTTATAAGCCATCATACTTTACAAAAAGGGTTAAAACGTGATTTTGAGCTTTTCTTTGCATTGCATTAAAATAAAACTAAAAGTGATTGAAGACTTAGGATTTCATCGAAACATCCTTGGTGTATGGCCTTTCGAACGGTATGTAATTTGTCGAATTAAAAAAAAAAAAATAAAAAAAAAAAAAAAAAAAAAAAACTATGGGCCTAGGTATTTTTTTTTTGTGCTGGGTAGGTAGCAGACGACCCCACCTATCTGCCATTTTCGTGTGTTCAACGTTCTGCCGAACACCCTGTATTATACTTTATGCCTGTTTCATTTTCTCGCAATCGAAGTGAAAAGCAGAGTATTTATATCGGGCATAAACGAGCCATTTTACCCCTCGACTTAAGTATCCACCCTCGCCTACGGCTCGGGTGGATATAAACGTCTCGGGCTAACATGGCTTCTTTTATGTACAGACGCCAGCACATCAACCTACTACAATCTGTCATATTTCTGTAATAGATTTTCAACTTTATCGCTAAAGCATAAGGTTCAATGTTGATTGGGAAAATTTGACAGTTAGGTGTAGGTTGATGTGCTGGCGTCTGTACTAGTTGTACAATCTACCTACTATTTTTACAAAAAAAAACAATCGACTTAAAAAAAAAACGAAAATGCGGAACCAACGCCACCGACTTCCGAAATGAAAGTTATTTATCACTTTGTAGTGTTTTTTTTGAAGTGGGTTGTTTTTTTGTAAAAAAGTTTTTGACCACCATTTTGAACCGTTTTGGTGTTATGATGCACAGACTATAACATAATGCAGTTATGATGGCTTTGCAGCAGTGACATGTCATAATAAGAAAATTTTCAGTCTATCAAAAAGTACTCTGTGAAGAAAATGCTTCATTTGATCATGTTTTGATCTATCAAAAATAAATATATTTTGTACCTACTTTTATTTTTTTGGTAATTTTTTCGGTATGAGTATTTACCTTGTACAAAGGATATCAGGTGGCGCTTGGCGGTAGGTACCTATTGTTTTCATTTCTGTTTATAGGTAGACACTAGACACTAATATTATCTATGTATAATCTTAGGTACAGCTGTCGTCACGTAAAAAGAACGCTGAGCGACAGTGGAGGGGGACAGGCAGGGGGTGTGTAACCGTGTGTAGGGAACCCGTCTGCGCACGGGTACAGTCTTGTCCCAAAGTACCTACTCGGCTATTGTTTCATATATAGGCTGACTGGTAATTAGTGACCGATACCTAAACACGTGATTGTACTCATGATAACAAACAACTTTTACTATGGGACTAAACCAGCACCCTAATAATTGCGTAACACACTATTAATCGGAATTTGAATCATTTTGAAGCAAATTGCTAATCCATTGCTTCACAAGTTCGAAAAATTTGTCTGCTCAACACGTAAATAATGCAATGAATGTTGTTGAACTGTCAAAATGAAACCGATTTCGATTGATAATTTGTGTTACGCAATTGCGCCGCTGATCTCGCGAAAAAAAAATCTGCTGTTCAATACATTTTGACCAGTTAGGCGAACATAAACGACTAAACATCAGATTTTTTTTTCGCAATTTTAGGTTTGGTAAAAGTTGTTTGTTGTCATGAGTACAATCATGTGTTTAAGTATCGGTCACTAATTACCAGTCACCCTATTATATACGTGTAATTGTTTTATTGTAGAATCATAATAGTTACTTTACTACTAACGTGGCGCTCCCTTCATACCACCAATTTGATCGTTAAATCGCTCAGCAGGCCTACCATCCATTTTAGGACCTAAACTGAATTGTTCTTCTAATTCGTACCATGACGTCAGTTTAACGATTCAGTCAGTTTAGGCCGTGCCATCTGCTGACAGCGATTGTCCCAAACTGAGTCGCAAGTTTTGGTTTCATTCATACTCGTTTAGTACCTACCATGACGTCCATAGAGCAGCTCAAGCGATGTAGTTTAGGAACCTAAACTGAAATGTCTTGTTTTTGAATCGTTTTTAATTAGATCATGGTAGGCCACCTGTGCGCAGTTAAACGCCAGCGTTCTTTTTACGTGACGGGATCAATACATCAGATTAAATTCAAATTGCAGTGAGTTCAGTCATGTTATCCAGTATAAAGGGGCGGCTCAGCACATGTTGGACAGGCGCGTGACGTATCCGATGACGCTGCGGGCGCGGCAGCCGTGCTTGCTGCCCGCAGCCGACACACGGCGTGCCCGCGACGTACCGCGGCTGCCCCGCTACGCTACCGCCCCTGCGCGCCGGCGCGTCTTTGTCGGATGCGTAGCTAAAATGCTGGACTCATTCTTTAACAGCTACTCATAACTCTATGATGTGGCTGGTGACTAAACAATAAGAGCTAACTTGTTTTTATTATATTGTTACACCTTATTTCGAGATGTTTCTTTATCTAGGAATGCTTCTTAGTTTGCTATGTTGTGGCGATGTGGCATGCCATGTTGTTCGTGTTTCGTACACAACTTGGTCAGTTTGCGGGTAGTATCGCTGGCAGTGTGGAATTCTATGTGTTGGTTGTGACGTTAACTTGCTTGGTGTCCTTCACCACACAACCCTCACCTTTGAAAAATTCATGAAAATTAATTTTGAGAACGCCAAAAAATTGTCATAAATGGTCACCAAGGTCAAGAAAATAAGTTATAGCTATAAGTTGATGAGGATTGTGTAGTGAATGTCTCCACATAATAAGTTATAGCTATAAGTTGATGAGGATTGTGTAGTGAACGTCTCCACATAATAAGTTATAGCTATAAGTTGATGAGGATTGTGCAGTGAATGTCTCCACATAATAAGTTATAGCTATAAGTTGATGAGGATTGTGCAGTGAATGTCTCCACATAATAAGTTATAGCTATAAGTTGATGAGGATTGTGTAGTGAATGTCTCCACATAATCTTCACCATTAGTGCAACCAAAATGGCTGCGAGTATCGACTAGGTTTCAATTCCAAAAAAAATTAGTCAAGAAACGCGCGGACGCTTACCTACGTTTTTGAATTTGAATTTGGTGTCAAAAATAGCCAAGAAATAGTTGTCTCCAAGGAACCTTTGTATCTTTGGAATCAATGACTATTTTCGAGATTTGGCATAGCGTTCCGAGTTCCGACTATTTCTTGACTATTTTTTGTTTGGAATTGAAACCAAGTTGAGACCTGTTGAGGTGAGGATTGTGTGGAGACGTTCACTACATAATCCTCATCAACTTATAGCTATAACTTCGGAATCATAATGCGACTATTTTTTAACCGACTTCAAAAAAGGAGGTTCTGTATTCGACCCGTATGTATGTATGTATTTTTGTATGTCCGCGATTTTCTCAAAAACTAATGAACCAATTTTGATAATTATTTCACTAATGTGATCTACCTACATACCTACTTTCAGGAAGGTTTTAGTATATAATAGATTACCTATGTAATTATTCTTATGTATCTACTGTACTTCTGTGTGTGTCAAAAAACGAAAATGCGGAACCAACGACACCGACTTCCGAAATTGAAGTTATTTAACACTTTGTACTTAGTTTTTTTTTTGAAGTCGGTTGTTTCTTTTTTTGTAAAAAAGTTTTTATTTATATATGTAGTGTTAAATATGGTACGGTGGTACGGAACCCTTCGTGTGCGAGTCCGACTCGCACTTGGTCAGTTTTTTTAAAGCAGCATATTAATTTTGACCAAAAAAATGATATTTTCAAGTCTAATTTTAATACAGTGATGGAACTCAAATCATAATTGAACATATTATGTACATTAATGCATCAAAAAAATCTTCAAATAGGTACACCTCAAGGAGTTTATCCCTTCATTCAATTGTAATTAGGTATAATAAAAAATATACAGTTACATTTCTAATGCCAAAATGCATTCAGTGATGGATTATTTATTATTAAATAGTTTTTGTAAATAGATAATTGCTTCATATTTGCAATAAATTACCAGCAAACCCTTTCATTTGATACCCATTATCATGGGAGTGAAAAAAAAACTATTAGTCCATCTTTAGGAGTTTGCACCGATGAAAAGTCTACACTTTTCATCCACTAGTAGTAGTGTGGTAGTAGTAGTTCCACTTATAGGAAAAATAAGATATACCTACGTATATCTTATTTTTCCTATAAGTGGAACTACTGAATTCTTCTCACTAGTTCCATACACGGAACTAGTGAGTTGCAGTAGTTCCATGTGGAACTAGCTACATGGAACTACTGGGAATAAAGGGTGTCATCGCGCTTCTCTTTCTTTTCTATGCAGTCCGAGCATAGAGTCCGACAGTGACCGCGCTTTAGGTCACGTAGTCGCCGTCACAGAACACTATTACTTTAGGTCACGTAGTCGCCGTCACAGAACACTATTACTTTAGGTCACGTAGTCGCCGTCACAGAACACTATTACTTTAGGTCACGTAGTCGCCGTCACAGAACACTATTACTTTAGGTCACGTAGTCGCCGTCACAGAACACTATTACTTTAGGTCACGTAGTCGCCGTCACAGAACACTATTACTTTAGGTCACGTAGTCGCCGTCACAGAACACTATTACTTTAGGTCACGTAGTCGCCGTCACAGAACACTATTACTTTAGGTCACGTAGTCGCCGTCACAGAACACTATTACTCCTAAAACATCCTATTCTATTCTATAAGTATTTATTTATATTACTACCTCGTCCCGTTTCAGACCCAGTGCGAATACACGCCGTTCATGGTCGGCGTTTCAGCTTCTTTGTTGGCATCTCATTGACATTCACTTCATATTCAAGTAGGAATTCAATTGACGAAGGTTCATTACTTATATTAGGCTTTGAGTCTTTGAGAGTAAAAGTAAAAGATGATAATAATTTAACTATTTATTTATTTTATACAAATTCCGCTATAATACATATTTACAAACGTAAAAACGAATCGAGAATATCGCGGTATAAAAAAGCTTGAGCAGGAACGGCGGCGGCGCCGGGCGGTCCGCGGGCCGCGCCACGCCGCCGCCCCGTGCGCGCCGGCGCGACGTGCCGTGACGTCACGCGGCGACCGTGCCACGCCGCCGCCCCGCGCGCGCCCCGCCCGTGACGTCACGCGGCGACTCGCGCCACTAGCGCGCACGCGGCGCGGGCCCTCAGCCGCTCTGGGCCCGCGCCGCTGGCCTCTACACTACTACCTACACTAGGATATTGTTCTACATGCTGGCGCATTAAATGATGGAGGTGATCAGTCGCGCCTTGAAGTTGACTATTCTCTCGGAGGTCTGCGCGATACGCAGGATGAGGTCCTGGATGAGGTTGGCGATACCGCGGTTGGCGATGATGAACAGCCTCGTGATGGGGCCGGGCACACCTTCAGTGAGGTTGTCGCCCTTAGCGGCGCCGGCGTCGTCGCCGTCAGCCGCGCCCGCGTCGCCGCTGGACGAGCCTGACGAGGAGCCGGCTACCAGCTGCAACACAACACGACACGTTAGTACGGCGATCATTCTCGTGGCTGCCACAGATTACATTCATCCCGATGGTCGTCCTCCTTCATTGGCTACAATTGACTCGACGAGAGCACGCGCAATGATAATTATATTACTTCGGAATTTGATCTTTTAGTTAAGCGTAGTAGATTAGGTCCGATCAAATATTTTCTTTTAAGGTGTTATAATTGTGGTTAAATAAATAAATAAATAAATAAATTTTCTTACGACAAACATTGTTCACCATTGCGTGTGCACTGATAGGTATGTTATCTGTGGCGCCGCCAAGCGGAGGTAGTAAGCGTATCTGTCGCTGCCAACTAATTAGCCTTTCAGTTAGCAGCCTGGTCTTTTAACTAAACAATGCCGTTCTACTAGCGGCCTGAATTATATGCAGCCGATGCGTCTAATACAACATTTAGTGAACTGGCTGACTGAGGCGTACGTTATTTATACACCATTGCGGACCCACCATACCACTGGCCATACCCTGGTGGTATGACACTAGGTTGACCAAGTGACGGACAAAAAAAAATAAATTTTAAAAACTGTTATTCAAAAATTAGGGAGATCATTATGATCAGTGAGATAAATAAAGGGCAGTTATTTTATTTTTCGGCGGTTGTTAAATTAGTGTGACAATAAACCAGTAATAAAAAGAAAATTGGTCAGTTATTTCATTCTACAATGTCAGTACAAAAAATGCTCAATTAATGTAATAAATTAATGGCCAGTAAACATATTGGAATGGGAAGTTAGGCAGGTAAATAGTTCGGCCGTTCGTAGGGTAGGTTAGAACCGTGAGTCCGTGACCAACCGCGCGCGAGTCGAACGAGCGCGAGTCGCGACCCAATCGAGCGCTACTTCCAAGTTACATTTCTCACCGGCTAATTCCGATTTCTTTACTGTCCGTTAAGCAATTTTACTGCCAAATATTTATTTAATTAAGTACATTTTAAAAATATTTTTATGACTCATTTTTATTTAGTTTACTGCTGAACTTGTAACGCAAACATGCATTTTGCAATTTTCAATTTACCAAAACTGCAATAAACACTTGCCACTTTAAATCAGTGGCAATTTAAATGTCTGAGCTAGGCAAGTAGTTAAACTATATCGATCCAAGTCATTTGCCTAGCTGTTTGATTGAATGGCTGAATATCATTCAGGCCGCTGTCGCTAGTCCAACGGCGCCGTTTAGTAAAAATGCCAGCTGATCAGTGGGCTGCGACATATCTACTGTTCTCACACACTTATTTTATCTCTGATGCTGCATCACAGTATGCACAGTGTCACAGTGACCTTTGTTCACGGTACTTAAGGTTCATCAGAGGTAAGATAACTGCAGAGGGACTGATCAGCATGTGGCTTGTCGGCAACTAGCCGAATCTCCTGCACGTTCTGCAAAAAACCTCTGAAAGCAAGTGACAATACATCAACCTTCCCCAATATTCCGTTCGAGCTGACAACGATGTTAATCTACTGGACTAACTACAACAACGACGTGACGGACGACACGCGGTGACGTCCACATGACGTACGACGACACCCGTCTTATCAGCGCTACGTACGTGTTAGTAATACCTACGTTATCTTATGTGCACACTAACTTAATGGCGACTGGGAAGGGAATACGAGGGATGGATAGCATGGATGTGGGTAGTTTGGGGTTGCGTGAGTCAACGGTAACTACGGTCACTACTGTGTTCTATGTGGACGGATGATCGTCTGGCTATGTTCTACGAGCTGTGTCTGTCGCACTACGACAGCCCAGTCCGACACTTAGTGACACCCCCAGGGACCAAGCGGAACAACTGCTCGTTGATGCGCTTCATCACTAGGGTGTAAGCAGAGCCCCGGTTTGGTCTGGCGTGTGTTGTCTATGTAGTGGTGCAGAATGTTGTGTGTGTGTATACTTGAGGGTCGTTAGGGTCCAGGGTGGCGGTGTGCGAGGCGGTCAGGCCCACGTTTAGCGAGTCCGTGCCCGCGAACAGACGGAACGCCGTGCCAGCCGCGCGGGCCATCGCCTCCGGAGCGCTCTGCAAAACAAACCTTCTCACTCGCAACTATCGCGCAACTATCGCGCAATCCTCGCGCGCACTTTTCGTGCATTGCAGTGCGGTTGTTCACGGCGAATATGACATACCTACTCGAGTTGTAGTTATGCTAACGCTGTTTAAATAAATGTGTAAACAGTGAATGTAATGAAAGTAAAGTTATGAAGTAAAATGATAATGTGGTGTGACGAGACGCGGGAGTCTTACCCGGACGATGTCGAAGAGGAAGTTGCCCGAGCCGCCGCCGGAGCCGCCGCCGGCGCCGCCACCGAAGCTCAGGAATCTGGAACATTCGACTCGTTAGCATCGCCGCGACGCGCGCATGTGAGCCGCTCGTAACAGTTACATGATCGCACGCCTCGCCGCGAAACTAAATCGAAACGTGCGAACATGATCGCAAAAACCTACAATAGCAGCTCTCACTGGCCAGTATTGTTCGAAGTAACGCAACTGCGGCACAATACCACCACGTCTGCGTTAAGTAAGCCGCTAAACAATATAAATCGATTTTCACGGTAATTTATTCATATTACCATTGTCAGGCATTGTCAGATTTCAGAATCTTTAGAATCTGAATCGAAAGATTGTGAAATCTCTTAACTTTGGGGTCCGGCACATGTCGGTTACGTAGTACTAACGCATTTCACAGTGTTCGCTTCTGGACTGCCTGCTGACTCACCTCTTATTTCTGTTTTCTTCGCTGTTGTCAGCGTCGTCCAGCGTGATCTCGTCGATGCTGGCGGCGTTCGTCTGCGCGGCCGTCTGCTGGTCGTCGCTGGCGGCCGCTTGCTGGTCGCCGGGCGGGCTCTCGCCGAACGCAACGCGCACCTCCGCCTGCTGCGACTCAGCTCCGGACAGCAGCTGGTTCTCCTCCGCGATGGCGTTCTGCAAGAGAGGTACGCGTGAGAGGTGGCGGTGGTGACGTGGAGGTGATGGTTAGTGTGACGTGACGTGGCCATGCGTGAGTGACGATGACGATGCGATGACGATGACGATGAAGGCGCGCGGTCTGCGCGCGCCCGCACTGCCGTCTCCGGGCAGGCTGAGAGTGCGCATAGTCCGTGACGTCATACCGGCAGGATGTACAGCGCGCGCCGGCGCCGCGAGCCGGCGCTGGGCGTGCTCAGCGGGCGCGGCGTGGCGGTGGTACTGCTGGGCTCGTCGTCATCGTCATCATCGTCGTCGTCGTCGAGCTCGATGGTGCCGCCGCCGGTGTTGCCGCCGTTGTTCCGGCCGCCCAGGAACAGGCGCAGCACCACGGGCCCGAGCGTGGACAGCACCATGCTCGTTAGTTGCTGTACCTTCTGTTCGATTATCTAGAACATACACCGCCCTTAGCGTCGCCGACAGCGACCACACACAACACACGACAGTCCGCACCTGGTGGTGACCGGCACTCGCCGCCACCTGCTCGATTGGCTCGGAATGGCTCCGAAGGGCTATACAAGTTCCTGTGTTAGTAAAGGGGGTCTAACTACTGGTTGTTAGTTCCACTAAGTGCGTCCGGTTCAGAAGGCGCGGACCGGAGCCTGCGTGTCATACCTGCGTGAGAGAAGGGAACAGTTGGCGCAGGATGCCGATGGTTCTCTTGTTCCTCTCGCTGAGCTCGGACCCGGGCGCTCCCAGGTTCAACGTCGCCAGCGTTTCCTGCAACACGAATCATTGTTACATTAGAAGACATTTTGTTTGTATAAGAAGACTAATTATGTTTGCGATAGGAGGACACGAGGACGTTTTCAGTTGCACAAGAATCGCGTGCTTTTGATGCGTCGCCGTGGCCTCCTAATCGGTGTCGAAGAGTCGCAGCCTCGACGTGGGCAGAGATAGACGAATCGTTCATTATTATTAATGTTAGGGGTATTGTCATAAACAAAGCGATGCAATTACGCAATTATATTATTGATGGATCGAAGCGATTAGGGTCACGCGAGGCGCTGACCCGTCCCCTCACCCCTCACCCGTCTCTCGCGTTACACTGAGTTAAGATTGAACTTTGCGGGTAAAGGTACTCCGAGCTATAGAGGCGATCGCTTCTGTTCGGGCACGGGCGCGCGGCGCGCAATGAGGACGTCTGTTCGCCTTGCGATGAGACGCGGCTCTCTGATGTTTGGGAATGATAGCGTATTATAACATTATAGACTACGTTGAAGACAAGGTAGTTGGCAATCATTCACATATGGCTTCCCTGGTATACGTAAATGTCTATTAACGGCTCCCAAATTACGATGTTTATTTTTTACACTGACCTCTAATAAGCAAGTACAGGATTTTTTACATACTTCTTTGACATAATCTTATTACTGTTTGACTATATAATACTCGTACAGACAATTCTAATTTCAACTCTTTGTAATGGCAATCATATTACTTGGTTTTAATAGGTTTTTTTATATTTTATTTTGTACTTATTTATCCTTTTGATAGATTCTTTTATTTTTTGTAAATGTGAGGACTTTGTAGACTTTAGATCTGTAGACCATTTTTTATTTTATTAAGTACCTGGTACTTGTGTTGACAGGCCTACTCTGTTCTCCCATACCTACCTACATACCTACTGTTATTTGAAAACATTGTGAAAGCTAATTATTTTTTAAGAGTAACTGTGGAGTTTCTTGCCGGCTCTTCTCCATAGGAAACGACCTGCACCTAGCTTCTGACGTTTCATTAGTGCTCATGTAGGTTTAGAGGTATGTGAAATAAAATATTTTGATTTTGAATGTTTTTACCTGTGCGCTGGCGGCGGGGGCGATGATCTCGATGATCTCGGGTCTGTCGTCGGCGCTGGGGTCAGGGAGCGCGGCGGGCGCCGGCGCGGGCTCGGGTGCCGGTTCGGGCGCCGGCGCCGCGTGCGCGGCTACCAGCGCGCACAGCGCTACTATGTACACGGACGTCCTCATGCTTGTTGTTTACGTTGTTCTGGACTAGCACCACACTTCCTTTTTGTTCTCACCGTTGCAAACTGTCTGTTGGGACCTGCGAGACATACGGCCGGTTAGTTCACAGTTCCACTGGGGTGGCGCTGGCGTCGCCGTTCGTCCTACTAACTGAGAAGTTTTGAAACGATGACAATGAGTTGTTCATAATAATATAAATCGCTTCTTCGTGAACATCGTTTGCTGGCTTCCGTGTTTGTAGAACGAAAACGAGCTGGCACCATGGGACCCCAAGATAATTATAGTATTTATATAATGAACTAGAACAAGCAACAGTCGCAGCTCGGTGGACCCGCATGATGGTGTGTGTGTGTGTGTGTCTCACTTATGTGTGTGCTACTTGTGTATGCCGGCCGCGTTGGGTTGCGCCGGCGCACCGCGACCTCTACTCTGCCCGCGATCTTAAGAGCTCACTTCATTCAGTACAAATTTATATAAACAGTCATATTATGTGAATAATCTTTATTAAAACAAATTCTAATTATCACTTGATTTACGAATAGAAAAACGCCGTGAGAGAATTGTTAGGCAATCGATTCTGTGAGAATAGCAATCGATCGCGGCGGCGCACCGCGGCGGCTGTCTGACGGCCGCTTGTCTACTGCTACAATATTATGTGTACGATAGGTCACTCGTTGTTAATGATAATGCATAATCAAAAGCCGCTCATCAGTTCAACAAAATACATTGTATTTGACAAAGGTTGGTGCAAAACGTAACTAGATGGCGTTGGCGTCGAATTAGAACTCGCAAGCGTTGTGTTACAACGATTTGATAGGTGTCTTGTGAATTTTAACAAATATTAATATATTCCTAATACTGTTGAACAGTATACAGTTTGGTTGTTTTATTCAGACCTTCAACCATCAACCCTACTAGTATACACATAAGGTCAACTTTTAAGTATTGAGTACCATTCTTGGTGCTCGTACTCACTCACCACACATAGTATTCAAAGTTTGCTATTTAACTTTAAGTAATTAAAAGTAAAGTGATGTTACCACTTTAGTTTTAGTTCCAATATTTTAAGAACATAGAAATATTCGCTATATGAATAAAAAAATGAACACTATTAGTATCTATCGTTGATATAAAATTGGCTTGAGTTGGGAAACGAGTACGGCGCGAGAATTCCCCCCAGTTTTAATAACCGTGTAACACGACAGGTTGTCTTAAGTTAAGGGGCTTACAGGACCTAAACACAAAAAACGCAAGTTTTAGAAACAATAAAAGTATATGATAAACTACAGTAAAAAACTCAAAAAAATATATGATATTCTTCAGGATAAATGGGACGTAGTTATGCAAAATGGATCCAGCCACAAAAACTTACTTTTGAGAAAATAGGAGTCTTAGTAAAATTTATATAGCAAAATAATAAGACAGTAGTTTGTTTTCGAATTACTCTTAAATATTGGGTATTGTTATCTACTTCCTGTATAGTATTGTTTAATAAGTTTCATGTTAATAAATATACTTTTTTTTCAGTTAAATTGTCCTTGGATCTTTTTTAAAATATTAAAATTGTGGGATGGATCTTTTTGTTTTAAGTTTAGGAAATAAAACACTTAGAAGAATATTAAAGGTATTTAATTAAAAGTAATAAAAACATAGTTACATAAAAATTTGGTTAAATTAGGTGAAATCCGACCACAACATAGTTGGGAAAAGGCTAAACAGATGATGATGAGTTACATAAAAAATAAATCAGTTTTCTTCATGATCAGACACGATAGTATCTGTTTCAACTTCGAAATCAACTTCACCCGAAAATCCATCTACGTCATCTAATAGATCGTCATCTGCCGTTAAGTTCTGGTAAAATCCTTTTGCATCTTGTGGAATAAGGTGAAGCAGACTTTTCAGGTCCTTTAATTTAGGACCTGGTATTGCTTTGCCAGTAGGCCACATAGGTTTCAATAACAACTTTGTGATATTTCTTTGCCTGCCACGAGCGCTTTTTTTTATATTCACTTCTTTAAATTCGTCTTCGTAGCTTGACCTCATATATATGGTAAACATCTCATTTTTCTTTAAAACAATCTCTTTCGTCTTTAACCATGAGACCTTCGTTCCGTCAACTGCTTTTTTTCTATTTGTGATAATACTTTCCAGCTCAGATGATGTAACAAAATCTGTTTTATCCATTCTATGCACTTGCAATGGCTTATTTTTTTTGCAGTGTTTCATTATATGTATGTAATCTTCGGGTAGGTAAATCCTTTGGTGCAGCTTTAAAGCGCATTCTATTTTTGCAAAATCGTTATCATTTGGAAGGAAGCTATGTCCTGACTCCAAAAATCTGAAACTTATTTCTTCCAGAGATGGATGATCATTTAATAGAGCTTTAAGAATTAGAACTAATTTAATATTTCGATTCTGGCCTCCACATGAATCGCTCCATAATATTAATTTTTTTACATTTGGCTTCAGATTTTGAAATGTATGCCTAAGAAGGCAAGAACCTACTTCTTGCGATCCCCGGCCCGCTTCTCCTTCCACCCACACGTAACAATAGGCTTGGTCGTTAGTTCCTGTGTGTACTCCCAAGTTGTACACCCATAACTGGCGTTTATAAAAAACGACATTCGTAGGTATACGTGGCAATGGGAGAGTTTTTTGTAAGTCAAATGTAATTGTTTCTATGAATGGGTCGTTTTTCGCTAGATTTAAGTCACTCTTCATTAGATTTTGTAAAGATTTGGCTAGTTGAAGGTGTGTATCATGATCTAATGCTACTTGATGTTTGTCTTCCTCGGAAACTTCTTTAATTTTATTATTAAATGAATCGCACCTGTTGCATGTATCTTTCTTTAATTTCTTTGTCCTTAAATTAAACTTTGTTAAAAAAACTTGCTTTGCTTTTTCGTATGAGACATTAGGTACTCCGGCCGCCTGTGCTTCTTCAGTATATAGTTTATATACTTTAGGAAAAGTCATATCCGGTTTTAAGAATTTTGTATCACCACATTCATTGCGGCGATAATGTGAGACGTATGTAGGCAGTTTCTTTATTATATTAATCAAAAATAATTCTACATCAGTAGAGATTTTATTAAGGCCTCCTTGGGTTCCACGTCTGTCTACTAAACCAACATCGGATCTCATTTTACACAGTGACGTATTCACACGCTTAGGAGTTGTCTGAAGAGTTTTAACAAACATGTCTCTACAAACTTGTAAGCCTTGCAAAAAGTACAGTCGTGAATAATTTTTCTTTTTGGATATGTTCGAAGTATTGGTTGAGACATAAGAACGTTTTACTGGTTGCTCTTTTACACAAGCAGCTAGGTACATACTTTGGGCATTATAGGAACCCAATTCATAAAATTTCTGAAACTCTATCAACCTCTTTTCAACTGGGACCAATTCCTTACATTTTCTTATGCAACCACAGTCATAATCAAGAAATATTTTAGGTTCAATAAGCATATTCTTATTATTTACATAAGGAAGATTTTTATACTTCTTTTCTGTTCGTTCCTTTCTTGAAAGCCCTCCATATTTTCTTTTTCTACCCTTTCGTTGTCTTCCTCCTAAGTTTTCATTTGTTTGTCCATCTATGTGATTATAGGTACTAGTAGAAGCAATGTCATTAATAGTCGCCACTTCAGCGATGGGTGTTTCGGTATTTATTTGTTCCCTATTCAGGTTATTTGTTGACTCACGTGAGCTGGACCTAGAACTATCAATAGCCGTGTAATTTGGGTCAGCAACCGAATCATCACTGTCATAGCCAGGACCGTTTAGGGTTTTAAATAATTCAGCAGTTTCAGGTGACATAGGCGGAAGAGGTGATGAAGCTGCAGAAGCTGAACCATTATTACAGGCAAGTATAGCATCATTAATTTTAATACCATCACCAGGAGAAGTAGCTATAGAATAATTAATTTCAAGACCATCACCGGGGGAAGTAGCTATAGCGGGAATCGTGCAAGGACCAGCAACAAAACGTTTTTTAGTTAGTAGAGGCGTTAAAGGAGAAAAAGGCGGAGCTTCCATGCTTTTCTCTCCAGTTTCAATATTTGTTCGATTTTTAGTTAGTAGAGGCGTTAAAGGAGAAAAAGGCGGAGCTTCTATACTTTTCTCTCCGGCTTCAACATTCTTCGATTCATGCAGTAACTCTATGACCGAACATGTTTTGAGATGAGAACATTCTGGGAATTCAGTGCATTCCTTTTCCAAGTAGTTAGCTGAGCTGGCAACAACAGGTGAGGTTGAAAAGCATAAAAGTGAGCTCTGCTCTTGTTGCATAATAGATACTAACGGTTCTGAAGTTCTGCTTGATTGAGGTGGGGATTCGACTACAACGATTGAAGGAAGCTGTCTGGGTGGAGCTATTTTGCTTGGGCTGCATTCTGGGGTATTATCAATAATATCTGAAACTAAAAAAAAAACAAGTTTTTATATCACAACTAACGTGACAATTAAAATTTCTACAAAACGTCAATATATTATTATTAACAAACGAGTTTAATCCATACTCATTAATTTTATTGTATATAACCTATTACTTGTACCTATCCGCAATCAGTCATTGAAACCGTCACAAGTAGTACCTAGTATAAAAAAGAATTTCGTAAATAACACGTAATGGCATAATATTACAAGACTTATCACGATAAACTATTACAATATAGCTTCGACGATGTTGCGATCAACTTCCATTAATCAAACAAACTAAGTTTACCGACTGACTAGTACTACTATAAGTATTCTTATTCTTTTGAATTATTTAAAGGATAGGCATGTATATATTTATCCTCCCGACCGATTTCGGTCACGTACGCAGGAGATATTATAGTGCACAAGTGTGTGCGCAAACACAGGTGCACTCTCTGTTCCTTTACTCACATAATCAACGGACTATCGTGCATCGGCACGGGACGGCAATCTGACACGACCGGGGAGAGATGAGGCGCAGGACCAACGGCTTTACGTGCTTTCCGAGGTACAGGGGTATTAAACCGTCAACTTCCAAACTCCGGGCCGTTACTAAGAAATTTCTAATGGAAAACCCAATAACACTTTGCCCGATCCGGGAATCGAACCCAGGACCCCACACTCAGCAGTCGCGCTTGCAACCACGAGACCAACGGGGCAGTCCAGGCAGGCATGTAACCTTAAAACGAAATACTTCTCTTATTCACTAAACTTTGCAAGTCGTTTTTTTAGGTTAGGTTTTAATAACTTTTATTCCACTCACCTGACGAGTCTTCATCATCTTCGTCGTAACCTAAATTTGCACTTTTTAAAATATTATTTATTTTGTCCATCTTGCAAACACATCAAGCACTTTTCACACGTAGGTACTCTCTTCACGTATTGACTTCAAAATAGCAATAAAGAATGAGAGAATGACAGTGAAATTGGCGGGAATTATTTCACACAAACTAGTGATGGAAATATAAAGATCTATCGTAACAATAATAATCGATAAGATGATTTCACTTGCACTTTTATTGATCAATTTACTTTTTAAATAATTAATAGTTTAAATAACATTATTAGTTCTGTTAGTTTTTATTTTGTCCATCTACACTAAATCAATTTTTAGCATTAGTCAAAAACAATCCAAACATCGTGGTTCTTTATTTTGAATAAATTTTTAGGAATCATGCAACATGGTTAACTCAAGTAAAATAATGTATTTGTACAAAAAGCAACCATACTGCATGAATCTAATTTACAAAACACTTTTCAAAATTATTTCGGAACCATGCGCTGTGGTTCCATTTTGCATTTTATAATTCTTACCGCAATACTAATTTGCAAAATAGATCCAAATGGCATGGTTCCTGTTTTATAGTAAAAAATCCATTTAACATACAGATCCAATGTAGTTTGGATCTTTTTTTCCTGTCTTTTAACCAGTTATCTAGGTTACCATGACACATGGTTCTATTTTAACTCTGCAATATTTCACAATATTCTATTGGTATCATTAATGTCTGTGTTTTTTATCAGAAAAACGATACTTTGCGGCTTGGATATTTTTTGCATATTCAAAGGTTGTTGTGTAGATGCCATTTATGACAGTAACATAAAAAATGCTTTTTGTGGGTTGGATCCATTTTGCATAACTACGTCCTGCTAGGAACATAGTGTGTTGAAAACATAATACAACTTATTTGGTACGATAGAATAAAATCATGAAGATACCTCTAAAAACTTTTTTTTTACAACAAAATTCATACTAATATACATACAATCATTATGATTTTTTGTCAGATTATTCTACAAGCAACATACTAAAACTATAGTGTTTTAGTTTTTTTGTCCAAACACTAGATTTTTCGTAAATCGATAATTGCTTCATATTTTGCAATAAATTACCAGCGTTGTGGCATCGCGCTTCTCTTTCTTTTCTATGCAGTCCGACAAAGACCGCGCTTTAGGTCATGTAGTCCTCTTAAGTGACCATTGAGGATTGTTGGCACTCCGGCGCACTCATTACTGCAGCGCATAATGCTGTGCGTACACGGCATGTGTGGCGTGCGTGCGTGTTCGTGTGCGTGTACGACTTAACTATTGCCTCACGTGATACTGAAATTCTTAAAAATGTAATTAAATTCTGCAGGTTCTTATTAACCATGTTTATGATTAGGTTCACGAATGCTTGGAATTTTTAATATTTATTTTCGTTATATCATAATTTCGACACAGGAAGTAGGTACGCGTGCAGTGCGCGGACGCGGCAAGGGCGCGTCCTTAGCGATACTAAACTCACGGAGCATTACATTACAGCCGACAGTCATTAACTGTTGCAACACTTTGCTCAGGCGGCCACCGACAACGACCGACTCACTTTAATTAGTCGAGGTTAAGGCGAAATTGTTCCTTTTACAAATAATATGCGCATGTCTGGAGCCAATGGATCATGAACGGGCGAGCGTGGACAGGCGAGGTCGCGACCGTAAGGCCGGCCGCACACCGAACACCGCGCCGCGCCGCATGCGTGTGTGTCCACCTTTATCGTTAATAGCTGTTTCCGCGAGTAATGACGGTAAATATCGTAATGTTAGAAACATTGTAACTTGTAACGAGCTTCAAACTAGCTAATCTTAAGTATGCAATTATTTTGTAAAAAATACTTTGTAATGATGAAACAACTACGCGCAGTGAGCAGTTTGTGAACGTATCATTATAATTACACGTATCTGTCCATTTACCTAAAATTAGTGGTCGTTGGTGGCATCGCCTTGCAGGCTATCATTTATCATAATTGTAATTACAAGCGAGCTTGATGAGGGCTCTGGGAGTTGTATTAACTTCACGAACATTGCTATAGCTAGGTTGCCAGGCATTGAGCAGGCATGAGGAGGTAGATTACTTGTTCTACCATAAGCAGTGCCTCCCGCCTGGAGCTTGCCACGTGGAGCGACTCGTTCGGTGGTGTCGCAAGTGGTGCCCGATACATTTGCACGCGGGTATCGGTCACTCGAGGAAAACGGATATTTGGCTTCGTATTGTGCAAAGAGTGGGTCACCTAGCATTGATCGCTTTACTTATAAGGCGCGACGACGTATCGCCAGCGAGTCAATAACACCTACTCAAGGAAATATTGCAGTTGACCTTCAAGTATTGCAGAAAGGATATGCAGAGACGGTCAGTCACACGAAGTTTGTGAAACCTTTCACTTCTTTAAAGAGATTTGCAAACACTTTGTGCCTCCACAACAGTTGACATGAACATTGAGTCCAGGAGAACGGCCGACCAGTAGGACAGCTCTTTTCTTGAATCATTTAGACACACACAGAGAGCTACACTCAACCTGAACGATAAAACTGCAATAAACGCGCACGCGCACAAGTGTCAGTGTGTGCACTAGTCTCTCACTAGTTTGGTTTATTAGGTCACGTCTTTGTAAGGTAACATTTGAATTTTAAATGTATGATATTATATTTCGTAAGTGCGGTCAAACTTGCTCAATATCAACACTTCACATTATGCAAATCAGTTTCCATTCCAGTTTTTGTCGTAGTTATCAGCAGCCTTGCGGATAACGGCGGAATTACCAAAAGTGGATCAAGTGTGTCACGCGCGGAGGCCGGCGGGCGGGGGGCGGGGGGCGGGGTCTGTTACACACCACCTCGCGTCCTCGACGAGGTGTGCAGCAAACACATCGACCAAGAGAGTGCTCTCTATGCGAAATGACAATTGGCAATTACTAACCGCAACATTCCCATTGAACAGTAGGTAAGCCCTGGATGCCCTGGTACTTGCAGCTTGCGGACTCGGGCCACGCGCCGGTTGTTAGTGTTTGATTAATGTTGCAGTGAGTGTCGTAAAGCGATGCATTTCAAACGGTGAGTACATTTAACGAGTTAAATGAAATTATCTGGTAGTGAGGCAAACGCTTGCGCAGGCCGCTCCGACAGCGGGCAGCGGGCAGCGGGCAGCGGGCAGCGGGCAGGGGGCAGGGGGCAGGGGGCAGCGGGCAGAGGTGCCGAAACAAGTGACGGTAACTAATTGCCCGTGATGCAGCGGACACGATACCAACACAACACAGCACGACGCGACAGATCAGCGATCGACAACATCTACAAGACATACTGCTTCCCGTCGCTACAAGATCTTGATGCAGAAGTGAGATGTTGCAACAGTTTCCTTTTCGGATATTAATGTGTACTATAGCGCGGTGATCAGATTTTAATGTAAGTAGAACAATCTATGGTTTCCTAAGGGCCTTTGGTTTTATTAATGTGATGGCTTTCCGATCAAGTGTACGTTCAAAGTTTCATTTAATGATGTGCGTGGCTTATCTCAAGAGCTGATTAGAATGTATCGTCTTCATGAGTCAAGGTCTATTGGTAACTGTAGATTTATGTTTGAAGTCGAGTTTTAGAAATTAACGTCAGATCACGGTCAAATAAAACCGCAATTAGATGCTTAATTATTTTTATAATTTATATTTAAAAATATAAATGTAATTATTGTAGATAGTGTGACGCCCCAACATTACGATTGTCTTGTCATGACGTTCGTGAGACTGGTAGCGGAGCGCACTGTGTGTGAGCGCACGCACAGCGCCGGCGGCGACACGGGCTCGTCGTTTGTTTACCAACAGACAGACGACTCGCCTGCTCGTGGTGGGCACCGCGCACACGAGCGACCAGCTATATCGACCGATTATAGATTGATTGTCTGTAGTCGTCCGTGTTCACACTACTCAGTGTCGCCGATGTAACTCAACATTTTTTATTCCACTATTCAACTATTAAATGATGATTGTTTTGATTCTATAGCAAATAAGAGCAATTTAACTGTTAATTAATAGTAGTTATATCACAAGACAAAGAACAATAAGCGGCAATTAAATAGTAAACACGTGCATACGGGAGCACGTCAAGTGGCGCCGCCTGTCGGCGGTGTCGGGAGCTAACTGCAGTGTCGAGCGCACGTCGCTGTCAGCATGGTACTAACTGCAGTGTCGAGCGCACGTCGCTGTCAGCATGGTACTAACTGCAGTGTCGAGCGCACGTCGCTGTCAGCATGGTACTAACTGCAGTGTCGAGCGCACGTCGCTGTCAGCATGGTACTAACTGCAGTGTCGAGCGCACGTCGCTGTCAGCATGGTACTAACTGCAGTGTCGAGCGCACGTCGCTGTCAGCATGGTACTAACTGCAGTGTCGAGCGCACGTCGCTGTCAGCATGGTACTAACTGCAGTGTCGAGCGCACGTCGCTGTCAGCATGGTACTAACTGCAGTGTCGAGCGCACGTCGCTGTCAGCATGGTACTAACTGCAGTGTCGAGCGCACGTCGCTGTCAGCATAGTACTGGCTGTCGCAGGCTCCCAGTGAGCTTTCATTATATTCGATTAATGACAAGGTTTTACATTTTTATTTACATTACGAAACGACTCAAATTAATTTATTATACTATCCAATATTAATTCATTTGAAAATAATTTGTTATGAATCAGCACATAATTAATTCGATTGACAAATAAACAGATACTAAAGCTGACATTTTTGCACAACATCGAATTAGGCTCATTTACATAATGTGTGTAGTTGCGTGCGCGCACTCGTAGCACGCGGATGGCGTAGCCCCGTAGCACGTAGCCGGTTGCTACGTCATTTGCTACGAGCTATTTTGGGCGGCGAACATATTAGAGATCCCGTAATGTTATACAATCGAGATGATATAGTGAGGTGTCACATACCTAGGTGCTGTGTCAGGTCGCTCTGACGCGAGGGTGGCGTGCGCTGTGTGGCGGCGACGAGCCGGTGGTTATATATATCGACGGGATTGTCTAGCGTTGGGCAAGCCGTCCTACTCCGCCAGTGTCGCAGAGCCGGCCGGCGCCGGCGCCGGCGACCGCTGCGTGCGCCTAACGCGCCCATTACGCCTAATGTGCAGCATTACCCGCAATCATCGGCACATTATGTGCTTCAGTTCAACTTCAGAGTGTTGTCTCCACGATGAATGTCGCAACGCGCCACAGCACCGATACCCTTGCGCCGACCGCGCGCAATCATCAGCCATCAGTATCGCAACTGCGGCTCGTACCAGCGCTCATTATATTGAATCGATTTAGAACCGAGTACCTCAATTAAAGGTAGTAAATATCTATCAATTGCTTCTGAGCTGTTGTTAAATTAATGACTTACTACTATATTAAATCTACTGCCTATACGTTACGTAATAATATATAGATACTACATCGGTCTATAATTACAACGGCGGGGCGATGTTATTTATTTGAATATGAATCTCAGTCATAAGTACTTGGGAGTGGAATAGTTTCCGACACTAGCGATTCATTCTCTGCTACAAAGCGCAGATACATTGTGCATGTGAGGACTCATCTCTACCCATCTCATTTCGAATAACAGGATCAAAAATATAGGTGCATTCAAAGTTAGCAACAAAAGACTATTGTTAAATAAGTGCGAAAATAGTTTTTATAGTTGCCTAGTGCCGCGCAAGTCATCCTGCCTTTTGCTCTTTTTATTGAAGGGGTGACAAGTTTGAGATACATAGATGTGGATGAAGTAAGACAAATGTGCGCGAAGAGCGCTAATGAATAAGCTTCATAATGAGAACGGTTCGTGACACATGAGCGCCGGCACAATGACGCGACACATACCAACCAGCACTGGGGGTGTTGGATCACAGCCCACACCCTCTCACAGAGAGGAGGCCTGTGTCCCAGCAGTGGGCACATTATAGACTGCTTATACAATGCATGCATGCGCGCTTGATACATATAGTTAATATAGACGGTGGTCCTACCCCCAACCTCCAGGTTAATGAGATAACATAAGTATATTGTACTCGCAGTAAACTGATTGAGACCCTTCCGATAGTAAAAATCCTGCTTTACTGACTTCAAATCAAATCTTTATTGCTGAACATAGCACCGTGCATTTAAATACATTGTGAGATGCTGAGTGAATGCGTAGAACGAATTCTTATCGTATCAGTTTGCAGCTCCGTAGGGTCATGGTAGTCTAATCTAACTAGCCAGTATTGTCCCACTGCAGGGCAAGGCCTCCCTCTCCCCTTTGTATACAATTCTGTGTTTTGCGAGTGCCGGCCAGTCCTTTCGGTAGGAGTCAAGCTCCTCCCGCCATCTCTGTCTCGGCCTGCCGCGACGGCGTCGTGCGCTTACCGGGGTCGGTGGTTCTCTTAGCCCAATTGTCGTCTGACATGCAGCAGACATGTTCGGCTCAGTCCCACTTCGGTTTAGCGGCTTTCTGGGTAACGTCCGTGATCTTGGTTTTGGCGCGCAGTATTGTGTTCCATATACGGCCAGAAATTCGGACCCCCAGGATACTGCACTCCATGGCTCGCTGGCTAACCTCGAGCTTGGACCTCTGCTGAAGTGTCAAGTAATGTTAAGTAATGCAATAATAAATGATCTGAGATATGCGCATTCCTACATAAGAATACGCAATACAGTTTGAGCATTATTTCCTCTCATAAGATTACTTAACAACGCAAGAACTATTGGAGCCAGTTATTATACTGTACGTGATGTCTTCATCGTGTGATCGTTGAGCAACAAGGGGACCGACGCACCGCACTGACGCGGCCAGTGCCGGCACAGAGAGGCTCTCTTCAAGCTGAGCTCGACCCTCGGAGGAGTTGTAGTGACACTGATGTAAGCTCCACATTCCTGGACGCATTCGCAGTTTCATGTCATTCAAAGAATGTGTGGCAGAACCCGCGGTAGTGCGCGCTCCGGTCAGCTGTGAGGGCGGGTCGCCGCACGTGAGCGATGCGATGACAACACTAATAACGTCTAATGATTACAATTACACTGCTTGTGGAGAATGCTGGCATTCTGCACAATCGCCGCTAGTTCCGCGTCCCGCACGTAACGTTTGCGAAAGTGACGATTGTTCTGCGCGCGCACCGACGAATTGGGCGCTCGACCGACGTGGCGCAACACCAGCGTGCTATGTAATGTGCACGTCTTCACGACAAAACGATAATTATCGCACTTCCTAGTCGGCGGCCCATTGTGGGCATCTGCACCCAAATTGCATTGTTCCACGACCGGCTCGAAGGTACTGGCACGTTACGTAAGAGACAGTCTGCTATCTGCGACGCTTCACAATAGATAGCGTCATGAGAACAGGAGAACTGTTCACAATTATTACAATCGTAAAGAATTTATACTACGATAGTAACGTAGTAGTGTTGCTCGTGTAGCCGTGTGTGAGCACGTGCGTGTGTCGTGTAGCCGTGTGTGTCGTGTGTCGTGTGCGCCGCTGTGTGCGGGTAAGGACAGGCTGCGCCGGCGGTTACCGGGGCAGCACTGCGCACGCGCTAACACCTCGCCCACGCGACCAGCCCTTTTAGCACGTGGCAACTGTCGCGATGTATATGTGTCGCGATAGTAAGTTTCGCAGGAGATTGATTCTCCTCAGATCTGTCAGACACTAAGCATGGTCAGTTCGCTACAGTAGCTCGCTCAGCGACGGGAACACCGGCGGTGGCGGCCGCGACCTCGCGCACCGCGGCGAAGGTTCGCGCACACCGACGCCCCTAATTGTAAAATGATAACTAACCATAACGCTCCACTGAATTGATTTGCCAACTGCCCGTGTTTAACTAGACGATGTGCTTTTTTTAAAGCGTAACAAATTACGTTAAGTGTGAGCCGCTCGGCGCTGTGGTTGAAACGTTTCCATAGCTGTTCAAGTTATTACGGCATCTGCGTGTGTCGGTGGAGTTGCGACAATCTGATAGCTGGGTTTGTTTTTTTTCGTAATATTGTTGTTGAAGTATAGTAAGGTACTTGGCTCGTTATAGCACACGTGCCGCGTGATGCAACGCCGCGCCGTGCAGACTCAACGCGGCGCGGACGCGGTACTGCACGATACGGCTCGATGTCGCCCGACGTCGCGCGACGATTATAACTGACAACTCCCTAATGTTATAATTACTGGTGAGTTTGTGGCGCCACTTCTTCTTCCCATTTCCTTGTGCACTGGGAGGTGGTGAAGACCGGCCGCTACGGGGCCGCGGGGGTCGGCTTTTGTAACTTATGAAGTTATGACGCTCAAACAGTGCTGATTATCAAACTAATTTTAATTAACGATTTTCGAGTATGAATTTGACCGCACACGCCCGGTACGTGTCAGAGCCTCAGGGGGACAGTCAAGTCCTGAATGCGTGCTATGTCGCATGTTACTGAGCATCAGTGCGCGCTGCGGAATTAGGTCTAATCCATAGAAACATAAATAATCTATGGTCGAATCATATTAAACTCGTTGGTCGAATTTACATATACTAGCATGCTAGCAAGGAAATCATCTAGGAGGGATATTATTACTGCAATGCAAATACTTAGCAATTATTAATAATCTTCATCTGTTGAATTCGTTCCCAGAGGCACGCGGCTCACTGCTGCTACGGCAGCTGTCTCTGAGCTTCATCATTATACGAGAACGGCACACGAACATCTCCAAGTGGTCGCACCATGTACTGCTACGACTAGCTCGTCACACAGGCTGCGTGGCTGTCGAGGAGGCCTCGCTGACGGGAGAGCGCGGGGCCGTATGTAGCGCGGCTCGTGTTTGTGGTTATGGCGCGCTATGCAAGCTGCATGCGAGGTGGATGACATCCACTGTGGCGCGTCCGAAGGGATTCACAATAATATGAACTCGAAATTTTGCTATATAATAGTGTAATTATACTTAAATAAAAAAATTATAAATAATTGTTATTGTAAGCTGTCAGTGCCTACGACTGTACGGAAGTGTTGCAACTAATGAAAGTCAGGCACATGTACATGCGAGGTGTCGGCCAATCAGCCGCGCAGGCGCAGGTAGCGCAGGTAGCACACGGTCGCAGTTAAACGTTTCTACGTATTGTGTTTTGGCGGAAAATTGTTTTAAACAATTACTCACAACACTTCCTTATGCTCGTGAATGTGCAAAAAGCGGGAAACACATTCAAATATGGCCTTAAATTATGAATATTGTTTAACCTTAGCGTGTCGTCACCCGCGCGGCCCTGAGGGGCACGCTTTCGCCGTCGCCCGACGCTTCCTATTGATGTAACCCACAGACCAGCAGCTTGGCAGCGCGCCTCTCGTGGGCGGCACTTGGTGCACTCATTAACTGCGGTCTTATTGAGCATCTATGAACTGCTGCACGCTGAGACGCGTGTCCGCGCAGGCGCATTGCTCGCTGCACTAGCTGGAGCTACATTTACGAAATCTCGTTGCGACAGCTTTAGCAAGCTCTGCGCGGGCGTCTCAAATATGTCCAGTTTCACTCGGCCGTTATCGACGGGCGTTTACTGCGAGTCCTCGATTCCGTAGCATTATATTCGCATTAGGCTTTAGTTTGTGTCGCAATTGAATCACTGCAGCGGCGAGTGTCGCGCGTCGCAGCGATCAGTTTCGGTGCGGAAGGGTCTCTACGTGCGCAGTCTCAACAGTCCCAGCACCATCTTCCCCTCAGGCGATAACACCGGGACCTTTGCCCAAAGCCATTACCTACTTACTAGATTACGTTACATACAATTAGCGGCGGATACTTGCACACAGCGCGCAGCGGGTCGGCGACCGCTGCGCCGATGTGCTGCATGTAGATCAACGTGCAGTACGTACCTACTGCACGTTGACGTGCCGGGTGTTATAGAGTACAAGGTTTTGTTTAACAGTTCATTCATGTGAATGTGAGATTACCGAGTTAATGAACTATTTTTAGAACAAGGAAATAGACAGCAAATAATACAGATGCGCTGAGTTTGTAGTCTATATTATATCTTCTGATAACTTGTCCTACATTTTCGTTTGTTATTTTGTGTCATTTTAAAAGATGTATTTAATTAAATATATCTGAAATAGCTAGCGGCGTTGTAAAACCAGGTCTCATATTACATCGCAGGCTGGTATCGCGGTACCTACTGCCTACCTACCTTATGTTGTGGCCATAAACGTAAGCAGTGCAATTGTTGCGGGCGAGGGGATGTGGTGGTGCGGTGCGGTGGAGGGGGGGGGAGGTGGTTCGGCACACAGCTGCGGGTACTTTGCACAACACCCTTTCACCGCGTGGTGGTGGTGGTGGTGGTGGTGGGTGACTCATAAAGAAAAAAACCCAAAGCTGTAGAATGTTAACGTCCTCGGCGCCCTTCGCCGCCGCCACCACTCTGTGGAGCAAACACTGGCGGGGTGACGTCAGCAACGAGCGGGAGACCGATGTATCGACTTCTCTCACAACTAACGACGTCGGAAGGCTCTAGATTCCTTTAAACGTTCGTTCGCTTGCGATCAGTACAAAGAGATTGTGATGTAAGCTTGTAAGTTAAACAACTGATTATCATTTTAGAAAGAAGGAGACGGATTGGAAGCTCTACGATGCTATTGAGGAGTTTATACCATAGTTCAGTTTGTGCATGGAATGGCGATGAATTTTGTTTGTGGATGGCGCGTGGCTGCGTCTGCGGTGACGTCAGTCTCTGTCGGGACGAGGGGGACAGAGGGTCACACTGATGGAAGCTTCTATAAAAGCGTGCTACTCGTAATGATAACCCTTAACGGCGACGGCGATGTCCTGGTCGGATTGTGATGCAACGCTAAGTAGATGTAATTACATACAAACATAAATACGTACAGTTTCAGTACTTTCTAAACAGAGCCGCGGTTCATCGGCGAGCGCCGTGACGCAACCGACGCGTCGTCAACCTGCACGACGCGGCGACGTCGGGACAACCAGCCACGGTTGCCTCTCCTGCACGAGAGTGTCGAGGATGGCGGAAACAACGTACATTAAGAGCTTCGAATGTATCATCTATGATCACAGCACGACCGTGCTCAACTCTGCGAGCGACTCTCGTCAAAGGTTCCTCTAATCCGTTCATCATAGCGAGATGTAAACCGATCTATTGTAAGGGCATGCTGATGAATAATGGTATACTGTTCGTAACGAAATCATTAAATGCTTTATGAGGTATTTGTAGTGAATGTCGTCGTGAATATATTGTGGAGGTGTTAACGGTTCATAAAGTTTATTAATAAACGCGGTGTGGCAACGAGCATCCGCGCGAGTGCGCCGCCGACTGTTGCGCAAGCGCCGGATGCGCCAGGAATGTGATCGATATGTTTGTTCACATCGCCAACACCACCTCTGCATTATGTCCGACAGTCCGCGTCTCCCGTCACGTCCACTCGCGGCGGACCTTGAGGTTCGTTCATGTCCACACCGTTACAGTTTTAGCGCGCGCATGTTATTATAGGCATATTTCCAAAAAGGTGAATATGTGCGGTGAGTGGCGCGCCGAGGTCGCCGGTAAAAGTTGCACTCGTTCGCATTGGCAACACGCGCAACATGCGGGGGACTCCGCGCGTTGCTGTGACACGTTGCTGCAACCGTACCGTGCGCGGCTGTGTTGTGCAACATCGCTTAAAGTTCATCTGTTAGTCTGTTACGTCTCCAGTCTCATAGTTCAGGCAGTACTCGCAGCGCTTATCTTTTGGTATTGCATCACGTGGCTGCTGTGTCCGCATGTTGCATGTACCTGTCATCTGGCTTATTGCAATTGATTTTAAACTTTAGATCGAAAGTGAATAACCTCGCACGATTGACGTGTTGAAATGCTTCATCGAGGGAAAAGTTATCAATAGAAATGAGTTGTACACGTGTCGAAATGAAAACTTCAAAAAGTGCATTATTATTATGTCGGATACTGCCGGCCTCTCGTGCTGGTTCCCTGAACTGTCGGCTTCCCGAAGGCTGCCCGCGCGAGTTCCCACACTGCGGCCAAGTAGTAAGGAAAAACGTGAACATTCAACGACACATGCACATTGCGCATGCGCCGAGCGCCGCAACAAGAACTGCTCCCATTGCACACACTGTCACCCGCCGCGTTCTCACACACGAACCATACATATGTACGTACAAACAATATGTTTCCGAGGACGAATTCTAGTCTGACAATAAAACTCTTTATTCTTTAACAAAGCTTGCAGGCAAAACAGCGTGTTTTACTAATAGTGAGCATGTAACTACGAAACTAGCACAGACATCAATGATAGGTCCAGCACTCACCGCACACCGGCACCAGCCTCGAGTCGTCACCAGCGAGCCTTTGTTCTGAACACCTGCGCGTCTCTTCACTACTAGTTTCAATTAAGTTTGCCTTATAATTAACACGGCCAAATACGACCAATGGTCGTATTTAGTCGATCTACTTATACATTCTCAAGGGAATATAATTATAACTGTACTGAGTATGCAACCGTATACAATACACCAACGCACGCTTTTTGCCTACTCACTCACTATAAAACAAATTGAACAAAAACTGGAATACTACGAACTAATAAATCACCGAGCTAACTCCCCGTCTAAAAGACATCAACGCACGCAACTGTCGTAGCGCCGTAGCACTTTGCTACGAGTCATCTTCGCTGGTACAGTTTCGTGTGAGCGTCTGGTATATTAGTTTGATGGTAAGTTGCGAGTGTATTAGATCATGTCGAGCCATAAGCCGTAGGAGGCTGTGCAGGTGTGTCAATGTGTACGTGCGGCCCCGCTACGAGCTACGACAGGCGTAGCGCGCGGGTAGCGGCCGCTAACGAGCCTTTGTGAACAAACGCTGACACGACCTAGCGACGACACGCATCACATAAACGTAATTTATTATTTTGCCTTTAACTGAACTCAGTTGAAGGACATTCACTTAAGAGAGAGTTAACTGTTAAGAAATACACCGTGTGGCGCAGAGCAACAAGTTGGTCGCATTGAAAGTGAACTTAAACGATTGAAGTCAAGGAAATATTATTTAAGTATAAATTATACTAAAGCTCGACAGCTTTAGTGTCTCACACTTGAGTCATGATTAATGTTATCTTGACATTTAACTTACATGAGTGTTTATTCAAGTATGAAGACTGAAATGCAGGGCTCATATTGTCATCATTCGATGTAATAGTCTGATGGTTGAAAGACGGAAGTTCATGAGTTAAATTATAAATAACATATTTATTTAATGTATTTTTTATGGATTTTAGTGAATGCTTTCAAGAAAATGTGTATTGAAAAGTTATGACGGAGGAGCTCTGGGAGGAGCATCAATATTCATAAACTGGAAAACATGACACTCGTCATTATAAACTGCTAGTTTAATAAACAAGCACATTAACGTCATTAATAAGACGGTCTGTCAGGTTTGTGCAGGTTACCTCAACTCTGCTCAGACTGGTCAGTGTGAAAGCGCAAGTAATTGTTCACTGGTGACCGCGACCTTGACCTGCGCGCGCGCCGCTAGAAGTGCTATCTCACAGAGTAGCAACGTGCAGAAGACTCACTGTCAACACAGCACACCAAGTCGCAGAGTAACTTAGTGTAAGGTACCACGGCGTTACCCTGTGAGGAGGGTTCTGTCACCGACGCGGGGAGGACCTCGCAGCCTAGCAACGTGTCCGAAGCAGCCTTTACATTAGGAGCAGTACTAACGTCACGCTTTGTGATCATGTCACTAACACCTCGCATGTTGAAGTGTTCCGCCGCCTGTGACGCATGGCAATGGGTTCCGTTGAATTATTTGTAGAATGCGGGTCGCAGGCGTGCTCGCTAAGGTCGTAATGGTCGCGGTTGCACAAAAACAAAACCGTTAACGTTACGATATCTTTGGCTTGAACGTTCTCTAGAGGTCTAAGGGCATGTGACACGAGGCAACTACTTTAGTGTCAGAACCTATCCGGACAGCACGGTTGTGTTACCGCGTTACTAATTTTTTGGATGATTGGATGCGACGGAGCCTCGATGTAGGTAGTAATATAGCGCGCTAACTCATCTGTAACGCCTAGGACCCTGCCAGACGAGATCATTATCAATTAGCTAAGTGCAGTGGAACGCGTGTTGTTATCCAAGGAAACATCGGTTGCCTCACAGCCGCCGCCTGCTTCGAACAACGTTCACAACACCTTGTATATTGTTTAGTCCACTAAATATTATTTTGTGGGTATGCTGACATATGATTTTGATTAAACGAACACTATGTCGTTCGTCAAATTCTCAAAGTTATCCGGTTTCCTTACGAACTGCAGGACACACTTACAACAGTGTTACCTCACAGTTCGCGAGAGGTCCGTGTGTTAATGTGGCACGTTGACCGTCAGCGAACACGATGACAAGCACACACACACACACATACTTGGTGGCCATACATTAGTGGAGGCGATTGCGCGTGTTATGAGATGTGTTCGCAAACTTAATGCGGCTATTTAATATACGTAACTGACCGTCTGTGTGTGTCGCGGAGCACACTGCGGCTGCTGCACGCACACGGCCGCGGCGCGTCTGTGTGCGTTTCCTTTCGCCGCGGCGCGCGCGACCTCCTTCCGCCGGCGAAAGTGGCGCACGCCCAGCCGCAGACTGCACACATACAGTTGCTCAACACACGGAGCACTACGGCTCTAAGATTCACTTTCATACATCCAAACCGACCTGAAGGTGTCCACTGACTTAGAATGTTTCACAAACCTTGACGATGGTCCATGATGGCGCAATTGACAAGAGCCAACATGGCGGGAAATGAACACGTAGCCAATTAATTGATCAATTGATCACGAAGGAAATGATATTCACATTTCAATGTAAATGGCAAAAAACTAAACTTGCAAATTGCGTAACGCGCTATGAAATCGCGGCCTCTGAGGTAAAGATCCTCATTAATTATTTATCTGTGTCACGATCATGAGTTTTACTTATGAATGTGACTGGGCACTGGGCACTGGGCACTGGGCACTGGGCACTGGGCACATGGCAGCACAACCAATCAGTCCCTACTGTCGCACTGTGTCTACGCGTCCACAGGCTGTGGCGCGTCGTCATGCGTTGCATACAGCCTGCAAACTTCGTGCTCTGATTACAACCAGTTCATTATTATGAGTTTGAGTTTGAAATGCATGTTTATTACAGTTGTATTTGTAGTGCCGCTGGTTTTCCAATAAACACGTCATCAAGTATTAATTAGCATTATGTAAGACTTCGTTTATTGACATAATTTGTTTGTAAAAGTAATGACAGACGGTTTGGGCTTCCGCAATTGAATTTCGATTTAGTGAAAGATTTAAAAGCAGTTTGTATGAGTGTTTAACTGGTTGAATAATAGGGAACAAAACAACAACGCAGCGGCGGCGTCGGCCGGTGATATAACTAACGGACCGTTTTTGTTAGGTGACTGGTCGGGCTGCATCGGCGGCCGCGGCTTGTACCCACAGCTCTCTCAGATAATATAATTGCACTTAATTTCGCAAGCTGTGCTTAGATCCGGTCGAGACACCCGCGGGGGTGACAGAGCGGGGCTAGAGGGGAGGGGGGAGCGTGGACTCAATGTCACCTGCTTAATGGTAATTGTCCGCGTGTCGGATGAGGCGCCCGCGGTGGAGCTCGAGAACTGTCACCGTGACTGTATTGGTAGCAAAAAGTACTCACTATTGTTGTATATGTAACGACTGTCATCATCGCTGACGTCAATCATGTCTTCCTCTCATGTACATTGACTCTACGGTTCACTTACTCCTTTAGTAACAAGTAACTTTGCTATTGTATCGAAGTTTACGTGCCTATAGAATGTGATGTGCAGTGCGCATGCGCGGCGCTTGCAGCAGCAACACTACCTGTATCCGTTACTATCACAACAACACAGCAAAACAAACAAGGAACATTTTTATAGATAAGTACATAAATGTTTATAGGTAAGAGAGAGAATGGGAATTTGGTGCAAATTACGTTGTTCAGTTTGGGTCGGCGACGCGCGTGTCATCTCCACGCAGCCTCCGCGGGTGCGCCTCACAGACGTAGCGACACGTACAGCGTACAGCGCACGACCACTGCCAATGACCGGTCAGTCTGTGACATCAGTGCATGCTTTAATGTGTATTTACAAGTGAGTGCTGCTCAGAGTACAATTTTTAATTTAAATTATTACAGAGAGCGTACTTTGACCTTTGCTTGTAGTTCAGCGCGCGTCACAGTCGCGAGCCGCGCGGGGCCGCGGGAACCTGCTCGAGTGCTCCTAGCATGTACTGGCTCAACTACTTGTGGAACAAAGCGACTGCTTCTATTCCACTAGGTGTGGGCTTGTGAGAGCTAATCATATCAATAACTGAGTAGTTAAACGTTCATAGATTAGTTTCATTTAATTTAAAAAGAAAAAATAATTCTTTGGATATTTCAAGTTATATTTTGCGAAACAATTGGAAAACCAGTGCAAAAAATTTATTGATAGCCTTGAACCAAATTAGCGCTATTGTCTCTCAGTTATTGTAAATTGTGCAGTGTAGTGTTACAAATGTTATTAGTTATTCATTCGTGATATTAGCAATAGGAGAGCTGCAATGAATGGCGCTGTCGTTCCGGACCGCACCAGGAAATGTAATGTGCGGCACACTGCAGCTGCACACCAGTCGCCACACGTACAGATTGGCCGAGAAATGTGCCGCCATTTCATTACGACGAGGAAGCCATCACAGTTTCTAGAATGTCATTACGAGTTTCGCATAATTACATTTTATGTGTTATTACACCATTACGCTCAGCATTTAGTATTCGCGTTTGTTCCGTATTATACAGTTCAAAGTGCAGTTTTGTCAGATCCAAAGAGTATAGGACAAGTAGCTGCGCAAGTACGTGCGAGTGGCTTCGCGCTGTGTGCGCAGCTAGTTAGCACGTCGTCACACGTTCACAAGTTAAGTACTTAGCAGAGCGTGAAAGTAAACAGTGAACACGTCACAGTGCTGCGACACGTGCCGCCACACGCTGCGGCAGGGGTAGGCGTGAGGAGGATGGTCAGGCGCGCTGACCTGCCACAACTGCTCACGACACTAGCGATGCAGGGCGCGCAGGGAAGCGATGACGTCACCGCCAACATGTTACGCAACATGCGGTCCGCCCCCCCGCTCCCCCGCTGGCTGCTCCTCGCGCGCGGTCGCTGCACGCGTTCACTCCATTGAGAGCGCACTATCGATTACATATCGAGTTACTTTATGTAACAGCTGATGTGGCTGCGTCGCCGGGATGGTGCAACGCGAGCTGCGCCCGCGCGCCGGGCTCATCGATCATGTGTTCAGACGAGGCGAGTGCTCTGCGCTGTTCTATTGTCACTTCAGAGAGGCATCGTGTTGCATTCATTGCATTGCGCTGATGCACTCCGGACCCAAGATGAACTAATGCAATAAGGTTACGATCTCTTCGCATAGTCGCTTCAACAGTCAAGTCCAGTTGTCTTGGCCAGGTCGTCGATCCCACTCACTATCGCTAGTACCATCATTATATCTTTCCTAGTGCATGAAGCAGCATGTCCATGGCTTTCCTCCACTTGTATGGCTGCTCGTCGCTTTCACAAACATACGAATATCGGAATATGTATGTCCTGGCTACTTGTGAAGTGTCGCAATCGCCACAGTAGCCAGTGTCGCGTGCTAGAGGGCCTGCCGTGCTGTGAGGGTGCGGAGCTCGCTCGGGGCATCAATCGCCACAGTAGCCAGTGTCGCGTGCTAGAGGGCCTGCCGTGCTGTGAGGGTGCGGAGCTCGCTCGGGGCATCAATCGCCACAGTAGCCAGTGTCGCGTGCTAGAGGGCCTGCCGTGCTGTGAGGGTGCGGAGCTCGCTCGGGGCATCAACCATTACACGCGCTAATTGTCTGACAAACCTACAACCCGGATTACTAAGACACGTTGAGCTCGCTTGTATTTCGGTGTGTTCCCACGGCGTGTTGCGCAACAAGTGTGCCGCGCGTTGCGTCACACCACACACGCGCAACACATGCTCACACACACCCAGTACACACCACCCGAACAACATCAACAGCCGCAGCGGGACACATTGAACATGCATCTGTACGACATTCACAAGATTGATTGATCGAGCGATTTGTTTTCGTTGGCCAACAAAGTTGCGACATTATCGTCGATGCGGTTTATTAAGGTAATAACTAATAATGGCTATCTATTCAGGTTCTTTGAATCTCGCACCTTTCGCGTGGCCAGCGTGACTAATGTTAAATTGAAAACAAAGTAAGCAGTCCACGACATTGTTTCAGGTGTTGTGTTCATCGCGGTAATGTGTGTCGGTGCAGCGGGGAGGGGAGGGTGGGATGTCACACGGTACGCGACAATATCGCGAGATGCGCAAGTTCAAGGGCGGCGCGGGGTCGTCGCGCATGCGCACACACGCGGTAGCAGCGCACAGAAGGCCGGCGACTCGAGGTGCGATGAAACGAACATATCCGCTGCGATACACAACATCTACCCAAGCAGTGCCAGGTGCTTGTAGGCGCTTCATAGAAGTCTGTCACTTCCTGTATGTTTTTACAAGCTTTCTTTTGCTTTGTACGAAGTAGTACTTCTGTGAGTGTGTGTGGGTTGGTTCCCGCGTGCGCATCGCATCTCACTACAAGGTCACTACGGCAGGTGGTCGTGTGCACGCGCACACATGCGCGCCGCGGCATTGATAACGGTGCTCCATCTACACAAGTATGTGACATGTGCGCAATGGCGAGGTCGGCGGGTCACGACTCTTCAGTTTTTGTCAGATTGTCAAACGTAAGGACGAGTATGCGTAAGTATGATTTTTTCTGACAATATTATTTAAGGAAATCCCTCAATGAAAGGTGGCGATGTCAAGGATTTAGAGCCGACACAACACGAACGACTCAAAGAACTCCTGCTGTGTTTTCAATCGATCAATAAACCAAGTCTCCACAATTTCCTGGTGAGTGGCTCTATGCTCATTCTTTCATTTCAGCTGTCTTCATAAGATCGGCGGCCATTTGTAGATCAACATGCGTTTAGTTTCGGAGACATGGTAGTGTCCTGTCGACGCTCGTCCTCCCTCGCAGGCTGGCGACGTCCGTGGCAGCTACTCGTATGCTCCACTGTCGACGCAACAACCGTTGCTTCACCGCTGGGTTCTCTTCTGTCGTATCTAAGGGCTGTCGCTCTGACGGGCGTCACATTATACTTGTGATACAATACACTAACACAATAGCCTCACATGACACCCCCACGTAGTTACGTCGAAACAGTTGCATGCATATAGAATATTATATACGTGCAGTACCGACACAATACAAAGGTTTCACTATGAATCAGTTAAATGAGTCGCGATAATTGTAGAATGTTCTGAATGTTGTGATTGTAATACTGTCCTGTTCGCGGTAATAAATGTTGATGCAATCGCTACTCTGTGGTTTTGGTACCAGTAGGTACCCGCTTCGTACGACACTCAGATATGTATGTGTGTTGCATGCTGATTGATGACAACACATCATAATGCCATACAGCCCTATGCGCTATACATACACGTTCAAAGTTTGCGGCGGTGCGGCGGTGCGGCGCTGACTTTCTGGAAAACAGCGGCAACGTAGGTATCCGTCGACCAATATCAAGATCCCACGACTACTTCCAATCCTATTCTCAATGTATAATATGGACGCCCAGCGACGCGGACGACTGACGAGCATGCGACGAGGAAAGTGTTCAGTATCAACGTAGCCGAGCAGGCACAGTCAGTTATAGCAATTAGCTGACCTTTGCATAAATGGTTGAGATTTTTTAGAATACAAATCGAATTAAATTTATAACAATTGAAAAACCAAGGAGTAAGTGAGTTCGTTGAGTAAGTGAGTTCGCTGCGGAACGCAAGCAGCCTTTTAACTGCTTGCTCCCAACATCTGCTCAACTGCGTACTTCCAAATGTTTTATTTAAATTAGTGTGGCTTGCGTTTGACTTCAAACCATTCAAAAGAAAAATAAATGTGGCGATAAATAAGTGTCTTTCAAAACTGCACTTTGACCATGTTATACGTTAATTTGCTAAAAGCAATCTCTTGTAAGGCCGTTCTGACCAGAAAAGATGACTACACGAGCTTGAAGCAATCGTACGGCACTTCTACAGAAACAAGTAAGTTACAGGTCAACAAGTGATCAAGTGCCTGCGACACTACTGACGACACTACTGAAAGGTTCAGCGATCAGCAACATGCATGAAACTCGATCACTTCCGAACTATTGCAACTTGAGTCATAACGAACTCAAGCAGGGGCTGGCAAAGACAAGAAAGCTAAAAAAAGACTATTGCTATTACCAGCATGCTTGCGACCTCTGCGCCGAGTCGCGGGTGGCGGGTCGCGGCTCGGGCGTCGCTCGATATCCTTGTTCTCGTTTCACTTCGTTTATTGTGCGATTAATAAACATTGGCAATGACAACTGCCCCCGAAATGAGAACATTTGTGCTGACCCCGGGTGACCTAGACACGCCGTCAGACGTACTGCTCATCGACACCTTATAGTTCTGTGGGCCTTCCTTGTGTTTCGTAATCTGCATCCATTGCGAGGAATCGTTGCCTAGTTTTATAGGCGACATTCACGCAAGTTCCGTCCGCACTGTCACTGTCACAGATGCCGTGTCAATGTTTAGTGTTGCCTGCGTTATGTAACACCTCATCGCTATACATAGGCGAACATCTCTCGTCTGCGTCATTATAATACTATTCCAATATACTCTTGGCTCGTGGGTTCTGTCACATGGAGGCACACTCATCTCAAAATGTTCAGATGTTATGCCGATATCACTAATTATTTTATAGTTGTTTTATGTCCGCAATAACCATAGAGAAATATAGTCTTTGACAATAACAAATTGTATAAATAAACATTTCGGACACACAAAGAGGTTTCGTATTATATCGCGCGGTGTGCGTTTATGTCTTTAGTACCGCAGCTCGCAGGCGTGTCGGTGTCAGCGGCCCGAACATAACTCCAAGCTTTCAGTAACTATTGTAGGCCAATGATTATGGGTCCAAAATAACTAGATGTAACATCAGTAAGAAATGTGTAACCGTTTGTTATTTATAATAAGTACTGTACTGAATTACAGAATTGTTGTAAATGAGGTTAATCGTAAGCATTCATATATTATTGCACATTGTAATGTGGCACTCACTATTTATAACTGTCATAATTAGACTACGCAGGACTCTACGAGTAGCTACTGGCGGCGTGCTATTGTGCAAGTTAGGCAACAGGTCAGAGGGCGACTACGTGCGGAGCGTGTGAGATACATCTGTGTTGCGACGTGGCGGCAGGGGGGCAGGGAGCAGGGGGCAGGGGGGCACAACGTTGAACCAACTGTACGCGTCTAGAGGTAGTTTGATGACTTAATACACTGGATAAACATGGGTGATCTATCTCACAGAGCATGGAGACCAAGGGGGGGGGGGGGGGGTCCATATGCTCACACGGAGTATGGAGTGCGGTGGAGCTTGCTACAACGACAAGTTGCCCGTTAAGTTGCAGATGACGGACAATAGATAGGAAGACAATTAGAGAGAATCAGAACGGTTGCACGAGTGCTGCGCCTGCGCGACGCTCAGTTCAGAAGATGTTCAGTAAGTGCAAGTAGTCTGTCGCTGGACTGTTCCCTGCTGACACCACCGCGCCCGCACGCGGCGTACACTTCCTGTAACTAAAGTGTTACACTGTGTTGGGACCGAACGTAAGGAGAGCCGCCGCGGATACCAGAAGCTCCTCAAATTAATAACATCACTGTGTAGATCAAACTTTCAACAATTCTAGAAATATTTGAGAAACATTGGAAGGCAAGTGTATCAATATCGTATTAACATAAACTAAGCATGTTCTGTATCATCAGCTGCGCCGCATGCTGCGCGGCGGTGAGGGGTGAGGGGTGAGGGGTGAGGGGTGAGAGTGACTGGGAGAGCCATCGGGGCGAGGAGCTGATGGCGTTGGCGACGTTGCCCAGTGTAAACATGGATGAGAATCACGCGAATGAGCGAATCGAACATGTTCTCGAGCGATCACAAGCATACGATGAACGACACCGTCCACCAAGCAATGACCTATGTGTAATTGGATGTTACGGTCAACAAACAGTCCTAATTGGATTAGCAAAATAATGTTCGCCCTCTTGTTTCACAGTCGAAGGTCTCTGTTTGGTCGCGAGGGGTGAAGCGGGGCGGGGGTGCGGTGGGGTCATCCGGTCGTGTCGCGACCTTGGCCGCGGCGGTCATATCACTTTCCTTCCAAGTCTAAACATATTATTTTCAAAGCAAAATATAGAATGTTAGATAAGATGACATAAAGTCATTGGAACGCCCGACCGTCCGTTACATAATGGTCAAGCGACCCACTTGTGTACGAGGAGTCCTAGCGCGTCGTGACTGCCTGTCTGTCGGTGCGACACCACGTGAGTGACGTCACACACGACCTGCGCCATGTTTGTTTACATCTCACTATCAGGCCATCCCGAGCGCGGCAACAACACGATACAATCACAGCGCTCCTCTTCAAAATTATAACAAATTAAATAAGCGACAAAGTGGAGGGCAATAGCGGTTTGGCTCAATGTTATCGAAATCACTTTCAGTCGTGCGATAGATCGATATTGTGTGTCGAAACGCGCCCAATGTCGGGCGGCGAGGTTGCGCCGCGCCGGTGAGGCAACGGACTTCAATTGCACTACATTTAGTTTAGCGACGAATTAGCCTTAGACCTGCCGAGGTGCCGGCGCTCCCCGGCACCCGGCACGGCCCGGCGGCGGCAGCGGCCGGGTGCCGGAGTGGCGGCCAGTGGCTCACTTTCGGTTTCATAACGGGTGGTGAGGCGGAAACATAGCGCTTATGCAAGCGCGCATGCTGTGTAGAGTGTAAGTGTGTGTGTGTGCGGGTACGTTACCGAGCGACGGCGAGGCGGCGACACGTACGGGAGCGGAGCTGCTGGCGCGGGAGGTCCGGGGACACGAGTGATCGGAGCGGGCGCGCGCGACCGAGTGGCGCAGCGGCCGGCGCCGGCGCCGTGCCTGCCCGCGCCCCCCACCGCCGCCCGCCGCCGCCGCCTCTCACCGGACACCGCTGTAAGTTTTCCGCGGCAGAGCGCGGTTTTCCCCGCCTGCGTCCCCTACAGACGGAGCTTTAAAGTATCACAAAGCGCGCGCTATGAGAACTTTTAACTGCAATTAGAAATATCGAACACATTCGAATAGTGACAGAAGTTGGTGTTATGTCAGGAGCTGGTTTCAACACGTGGACGTCTACCGCCTCTAACCTGCGGATCCTTAATAATGAATTTATCAGCGACACCATAGATGAGGGGAAACAGGTCGATGTCGTCTATAATGATTTACTGGAAAGGCTTTAGATCGAATTGACCATAATATCGAGTTATCAGAGTGGCATAGGATCACAGGGAATTATGCAGATGGTTTTCTTATTACTTAGAGAGCAGGTCCCAAACCGTAATATTGAATCATTATAGGTAGTTTCTATTTGGGTCCCTATGGGTTCATTGCTTGCCCTATTTCTAATAATAATCTACATAATCGACAGCGACTCTTGCTTGCATTCACCCATATTACTGAGTTTATGAATATTAATGCCACTTTTTATCGCCTATTAACGTGACGGTACTCCAGAATAATCTTCAGCGTCCGGAAGAATATTGTCGAAGGTGCTTGATCTCAATCCGGCTAAATGCACGGTTTTGTTCCCCTTGTTGTTCAAGTACTTGCTACTCGTATATATCCAATCCCCTCCATGATCTGGAGGTGTAGCACGATGTCAAACTCACTTACATACGTACTTCGTTTTTATAAAATAACTACCTATATTCATTGTCTCGAATTTCGTTATTTTATACACTTGTATAAAATAACTGTATTCATAGTGACATCAGCTCTGAATCTGTAGGACTGTTCGTAGGTACACAAGTCAAGGTGGTGAGTCCACATCAACAACAACAACATCAAGCAATCGTTCACGATGCTGATTGTACTTTGCAGATCTTTAACATTCGAGTCCTTCCTCCGAGACTAAAACCTGACCTCACGACACGTTGTCGTTTGACTGTATTGTACATACAATAAACATACGTAGGATGCGATGTCGCGCCGACAGCAGTAACATATCGACTGAATGACCGATTCATTGATTAGTTCTGTATCAGTCGGCGTGACGAGCTTCCGTTGTGATTGTTGACTAACACGTGCGCCTCTCTCACACACACACACACACACACACACGGACATCATCACAATACAGCTGTTATGATGTAATCTTAGTAAGTAGGTCTGTTTAGAGTGGAGCCTTTTTTGTGCGTCTAGTGTACCGTGTAGGTATTATTAGTAGGTATATTGTTACGTCATGATAGACCTCTGTTTAGTATTATCCTAACTTAATCCATACTAATATTATAAATGCGAAAGTGTGTTTGTCTGTCTGTTACCTCTTCACGCTTAAACCGCCGTACCGATTTAGTTGCAATTTGGTATAGAGATAGTTTGAGTCCCGGGAAAGGACATAGAATAGTTTTTATCTCGATATTCTCACGGGATCGAAATTTATGCGGGTGAAACCGCGGGGCGCTGCTAGTAAATAATAAATGCGAAAGTAAGTTTGTTTGTTACGCTTTCACGCTAAAACGGCTGAACGGATTCGGATGAAATTTGGCACATGGGTAGACCATGACCTGGGGAACATAGGCTACTTTTCATCCTTGATCGCAGACAAAGTCGCGGGCAACAACTAGTAAATAATCGAGTTAAAACGGCCTAATAGATCGATGTGCGGTGGTCGAGCGACTTATCGCACCTGCGACCAAATGCTATACAATTTATTGTACTTAGTACACGACACTGCTTCGCCTCCATTGGGTCATCATGCAGGTGCACGACGCGCGACGGCTGCTCAGGACGAACTCCGGTCGGGTTGCGTTCTGCTATGTTGTTTGTAGCTCGCGAGTGGACCTTCTGCGCGTGCGCTGTTCTCTGCCACGAGGAGTGCAACCGCTCACTTGCTAAATAAAATATTGTAATTTTATGACCCTTTGTAACTTTGTATATTCGACCCTGTCTAAGATAAGTCATCGTAAATCATTTACTGCGACTACGCAATAATTAGCGAACATAATGAACACGTCAAGCAAAGAAGAGGCGGCAGGTCGCAGGTCGCAGGTCGCGGGTCGCACGCGCACGCAACAGGCGCGCGGGGACGTGGCGGGCTGGTCGCCGGCCGCGGGTCGCGCCGAAGGTCCCGCCGCGACATTTGTGGCGCGTGTCATATGTCACATCAATTATCATTGTTGTAAAGTCAGTTAACGGTAACCTGTCCGCGACTTTGATTGCGCGCCCCTTTTATGTTTAGTGTCCGCGTCGACAAGAGGCCTGTTACTACGAGCTACTCCGACTGATCGTGTGGCGGCGCACGGTCGCCGGGCGCCGGCGCCGGGTGCCGGGCGGCATACATCCGAACCTGCTCCCCTTACGTGTAGCTGTCCCCCCGGAGTCCTGTACTACCTACTCATAATAATAAACTGATACATGGCATCCGTTCTAAGTTCTGTGTGTACACGATAACTAGAATGTTACATGTGTTGTCATCAAGTGCAAGTCGTTACAGGTAAAGAGAAAAGTCGTTATTATTGGCTAACAACTGTAACAATAGCGAGCTGGGGGGCGCGGGGGCGCGGGGGCGCGGGGGCGCGGGGGGTGAAGGCTGGCTCCTGTCATGTCACTAGCACACTGCTATATCATCATCCACTTGTTGTTACGCTATGCTTAGGTTTTTGCTCGTAGGAGACAATAATATACCTATTTAATTTAGTGACTGGCATCGTCATTGTTTGTCTCAGTTTCACTGACTCTGCCGCCCCCCCCCCCCCCTCTCGCTGGCGTCGAGCCCTGCCTTGGCTTAGTTTTCTCAGTTTACGGCTAATTAATATCAGATAATAGATATCTTTCGGTTTTTTTTGTTAATAATAAAGGGGGCAAACAAGAATGCGCTCCGCCTGGCGCTGACCGTGTTGAGCAATCGACAACGCACACAAACAACTGCAACGGTGATGCGCTCGTGTGAATCTTCAAATGTCGTACGTGTTCGGACACAGAACAAGTCCATCGGGCGAGAACTGGAGAGCATCATCAATACCATCGTGCCGGGGACGTCCACTGAGGCGCGAGGGACCGCCGCGCACGCGCCGGCCGCTCGCGCCGCGCGCGTGGCACGTCACAGGACCGGTAAACATTAACACATTGTGGAATGCAATAATGACCTATTCAATTGCGATAATGGTTCGCCAGAAGCTTGCCCAGCGAGTGGCAGTGACAGTGACAGTGAAGTGGTTCCTGTACTTACCAGCGTGTCGGTACTGAGCCCCTTACACCTTCATTGTTGGTGCCTTGTTGTGGTGGTCGTACCATCATTTGTGTAATGGCTCGAGTCATTTTGTGAAATATTTTATGTCATGATTAATTGTAGCAACCATTGCTGATCCAAAAAAAAACATCAGAGTTACGTAAAAGTTGACATCGAGTTGTTAACGAATGTGAACGTAACCACCTTCACACTCACGCGCAGCGCGCAGCGTTTCGCGTCGCGGATCTGGCGCTTTACAGTTCAATGTGAAAATGATTATAATCAATACAAGTATTAAATCAGTGCATATTTGCGTGTTTAGCGCTCGATTTACGGCGGTTTAATCATATGTGACCTCTGGCGGCCGCCACCGACAACTATCACTGTTTAACCTAATTTATAATAAACAGGTTAAAGCGCTGCCCTTGCGGTTACCGGCGTGACGTCACAGCGGCGTGGCGCAACCGCGCGGCCGATGCTCGGGCGCCTTGACCGCATGCGCCCCACGCCGACAGGATCCCACTGTCTCGGGGTGGCTCACGAGACATGCGAGCTCGCAACTATCCGCAATAGTTAACTGGCTGCTCATTTAGACGTAGGTAGGTATCTAGTTGCACTGCGCTGCACTAGCCTTCCAGTTGGTAGGTGCAGCGCTGCATTACCAGGGCCATTGTGGTTCATGGGTCATTATTAATATGTTACTATACTGATGCTAGCATGTTGATGCTCGTGCGTGCACGCAGCCGCGCCGCCCGCCGCGCCGGCCGCGCGCCCTGGCTCTACATGAGCGCGAATGATTTCCAACATTCCAGAGATTTTGTTTGTAGTTGAAGGTTGATCTTAAAACCGTTATAAGGTAGGTATACTTAGATAGAACTGTGTTATTGTGATAAGGAATGGGTTATTACTCGGCTTTAAGTTTATCAAAATAAGATATGATGATGTACACTCAACAAAAGAGATAAGTATGCAGGATCGTCGGATATAGTTGAAGTTTAGTAAGAAACCGATGGATGTTCTCGAATAAAATTTAATTTTATGAATAGAAAACAAACAGTTCTTTTATCAAATTAAATTTCAGTCGACAACATCCATCGGTTTCTTACTAAACTTCAACTATACCCGACGATCCTGCATACTTATCTCTTTTGTTGACTGTACAACCTTTGAGAGATTACATGCGTGTCAGTACATAATATGATGTTAAGTACAGCCGCAGTAATTGTATGTAGTTGCGTGCGCGCGGCGCGCTGCGTGCGGCGTGCGGCGGTCATGACTCCAATGCATACGTTACGATACGAGCGGCGCACACAGCACCCGCCGCGCCGGGCTGCACACGCACTGCACTCACTTTCAGCACTCGCTTATACGAGCAGGAGACCGCTACCTGCGAGTGACGAAGGGGACTCCCAGCTGTCCTTTCCCCGATCGAGAAATTTGGCAAATTTCTGCACTTAGTAGGCGCCGGGCGGGTTGCGTTGGCTAGTTGTTCGCAGTAAAGGACTGCAAGGAATTAATTCTGGAAGGAGGAATTTGAAAGGACTGCACCTGTTCTACCTAATACCCACGCGGGGCGTGAAGCTCTGGTTTTAGTTGGCCAGCGCGTGTATTCCACGAGCACAGCCTCCGGCCCCGTCTGGGACGTCTCCGGCACGAGCATGATGCAGTATCTGTCGTGATTGCAATGTTGTCGGTCACGGACTCGTGGTAGGGAGTGTCGGCATGTCCGCGTGTCCGTGTGCGGGTGTCCGCGTCCGGAACACTGCCCTCGATCACAAGTGAATGACTACAATTCCATCACACTTGCTCCACGTAAGCGTTACGTCACATTCGGAGACGGTTTCATTATGAGGATTACTAGTTATTTGTGCGAACCGGCAGACGCACATCTCACCACACGGGCGGCGGCTCCCGGGGGCGCGCGGGCGGTGGCGCAACTGCTCGGCCGCAGAAGGTCGGCTGTGTTCGGTGAGCATGCGCACATCGTCGACGACGCTGGCTTGCTGACGCTAACAGACGGTCTTATCTTAATCTACTATATAAAATTATGACATACTAGATGTGAAACGTTTCAAATTTTTTAGGTATCTGGTATGTTGGTCGCGGGTCGCGGGTCGCGTGTCTAATGCGTGACCCGTGGCAAGGCGGCGCGCTGACCGCGCTTGTGAAATGTTTCACTAAATAGATAATTGGAACAAAACCACGTCGCGCGCTTTACCGACACAGTTCCGATGTCTCGCGGTGCGAGGGTCGCGGACGACGCGTTGCGACATCGTCCCCTAACACTCGTTTATAATCGAACACCGCGCCCCGCTGCTGCACTTCGCCTGCAGCGGACATCTGCGTCACTGAGCGCACGGGCGCCCTCCAACATAAATGCTTCGAGATTAGATAACGGAGTTACTTGTACTGACGTTGTCCCGAAGGAAAACGACTAAGCACCGAAGCTGGACAATCGTATCCAATAATGGGCGTTTTCACAGTGGGGCGTCCTCGACGTCGTACGTTGACAATAATGGGCGTCCTCGACGTCGTACGTTGACAACAAATGGGCGTCCTCGAGGTCGTACGTTGACACTTGTTCGATTGTCTGGAATCAGAAGACAACGTCGCAATGATGTAACATCTTTATAAAATAGAAAAACTAAATATATTTATAAGAAAGATTGAACTGCCCCAGCGCACCCTGTTCAGTGGTCACAGTGTGCAGCGGTTAGGTTGTTCTTGAGCACTATCATACACAACAATTTGCGACTCCGCACTTGTAAGAGTCAGTTATCTCACGCGTGACTGACGCATAACAAACAACATACTTCGTAAGCATGCTGTATCTTGGGCACCAATATGGAGAGCTTTCCATTTAAACATCTGTTTTAAAAACATGTTCGGTAATAAAAGTAAAATATGTTTGCTTCAAATTACAAAAAAAAAAACTATGTAAAATCTAAGAATCAAAATGAAAGAAAACATAACAATAAAATGGAGAATTAAAAAATAATAATAAAACTAGAAAAAGAAAAACGCTAATGTTATTTGAATGAGTGTGAGTATAAGGGAGTGATCATGTGTTGTGAATGAGTGTGAGTATAAAGGAGGGATCGTGTGTTATGAATGAGTGTGAGTATAAGGGAGTGACCATGTCTTGTGAATAAGTGTGAGTGTTTGTGATGATGTGAGGGTGAGTTTGAAGGTGTTTAAGCGTGAGTATATGTATGTGAGACAAATCAAAGAATTGTGTGTGTGCAAAAACTATTTTTAACCGCTGAAATAGCCTTTCTGCTTCGTCATAATTATGAAGTTTAGTAACCAGGATGTTAGTGTATTATTTATTTGTTTGCGAGTGCAATTTCTTATATTGCACTGTTTGATCTCCGCGTTATAGACGTGTGCATGCAAAAAATATGAGAGTCTTTGTGTGTATGCGGTTTTTACTGGAGGATTTGAATCCGCCAGATTATTTTGGATATATTTTTAATATCTGTTTAACCTGGTTTAAAATTATTAATTCATTCTCAATGTTCCAATGTCGAAGTTTGACCGAGGGCCGTCTAACAGTAACTGTTCTTGATTGTTATATAGATTGATAACAAAGGAGGAAAGCGATATATCGCTCTACTTGTAGTACCCAAGGGGCAGGCGCCAGGGCAGCCGCGACATTCAAATATTCTGATTGGTGTGAGGATGGATTGATGTCAGGTTGTGTGTTGAACAAAAATGATTTGCGAGCGCAACATTTATGTAATTATAGAATTATAATAATTAAAATCATCAATACAAACTTAGTTCACATAAATATCATGAAATATCAATCAATAGGATTATACGACCTTAGAGGGTTGTATTGATGATTTTTAACCGACGAAAAAACGGAGGAGGTTATCAATTTGACGCGTATATATATATATATTTTTTAATTTATGATCACGCATAACTTCTTACAGAGCAGTCCGATTTTAATATTTCTTTGTTTATTGGAAAGGGTATACCCCGAGAATAGTCCCATATAAATTTGGAAAAAATATTCCAACCCTAAGGGTAAGAAAACAGGGGATGATTGATTTTTCACTCACTGATTGTAATGTATGACGACGCATAACTTTTTACAGAGTAGTTCGATTTTGATAATTCTTTTTTTATTGGATAGGGCATACCTCGAAGTTAGCTATTAACCTTTTAACCGCCCGACTTTATATGAGTTGTCGTGCCCCCAGCGCCCGAACAAAAAAAAAAAAAAAACGAAAAATAAACGCCGATGAAACGAGCTGTGGTGATGTAATAATAATTCAGATTAAACGAGATGTGTTATTTGGTCGTATATATACGACCCTGGCGGAATGGACACGAAAATATTTGTCGGATTAATCCGACGTAAGCGGTTAAAAGGTTAACTGTTATATAATCCTACTTTAACTATTATTTGTTGTATAAGTACTTAACAAAAAAACAGGCTTTATATACCAACATGGGTAGGCCTTTTTATTATTTAACACAACTCATCATTAAAATCTGTGATTGAACAATAAATCACCCCTATTTTCCCACTCTTAGGGTAGGATTTTTTTTCCAAATTTATATGGGACCAACTTCTAGGTATGCCCTATCCAATATAAACCCTCGCTTGCGGCTCTGGTGGATAGTTAAGTCGAGGGGTAAAATGGCTCGTTTATGCCCGAGTTATACACTCTGCTTTTCACTTCGATTGCGAGATAATGAAACAGGCATAAAGTATATAACAGTAATCTCACTGTTCAAAAATGTTGCAAAATTGACGAAGAGAATAGCTAATTCCCGCCACAAAACTTATTAAGTTTTTTTTTTAATTTTCAACATGATTGTGTCATTCGACTTGGGTACCTAATTCATACTGCCAAGTTATAAAAATGTTTCTATGTGTTTTTAAATAATAAATGACAACTATTTTATCTGGTTTTATTAAATTAACGATAGAAAACATGGAAGTGATATAAATTAAAGCAAATGAAATAAAATAACGACTTTAATCTGCGACGTTTTATTGTGCGTGTGTGGCTGTTGGGCCTGATTACCTTAGCCTTAGAAAAAAAAAATACTTTATGCACTAGAACATAAAAAGCGATTTTATGTCGCCTACGCACAACATAAACACGAACTTTTAGAGCATGAGAAGTGAAAACGATCTATATTACAAGTGGCAACTACGCGCACTGCCGCACTACAAATCTTCTCATATTATTGTTTCCTTGAGATCTTGTGCGATTTTTTTTTTTAATAATTAAATAAGGATCATTGCATTAGTGACTAGGACTAGAAAAATGGGTTATATTTAATAAAATATTAATATTTCGTACATGGCGTAAGCATTGTTGTGCCTGCGAGAATGGTGGCGCGAGCACTCCAGCCCCTGGGCACTTGTTGGATACTTGTAGTGAACTGCGTGAGTTTTACATCCCTCCGTCCGTCTCAGGGCAAACAGCAGGTAATATAATATAATAATATAATGTGTTTGGGTTGGTCGCAGCGCTTACAGTGATCTAGCAAACGGTGCGGCGGTGTGTGTTATGTAGGCTATCTGAGTAATGTGCGCGATGATATCCATTGCGGAGTGTACAGCGCGTCACGTAACACACGCACATGCAGGAAGCGCGGCGCAGCGCTCGGGATGCACCGGCCAGCCGGGCGCCGCGCCCCGCGCCCCCCCTCGCACCCCGCGCTCTCGCTGACGTCACGCGCGACGTCGCCACACTCGCCACTTTATTTACTTTCATTACTTGGCGCACTATATTGTGTGAAATTCTTCTACCGTTGACTGTTCCAAATTTACCCAAATGAGGGTGGCCGGTTTGGCAAAGTGTCACAACACCCTAACTTTCTTATTTAAAATATTAGACATACACCTAGTTGGGATTGACCGGTGCTTACGTAACGAGTTCAAATCACTACCGAGAACTAAAGACGACGTGCCTCATAACGCCGTAATGATATACCCGACTCTATTAACTAATGTGGCACACTCAGCGCGCAATGGTTGCGTCAACAATAATTTATTATTAATAGTAACTCGTAGGAATGGGCCGATTTCCTTAACCTTTCGCTATTGTAACACATTACCCAACCGAGAGCTCATCTACAAGTCGACCCGACTCGAGCGCTATGCACACGGTCCAAATGTCGATGGTCGCGTGGTGCGTGGTGGCAGAGCGAGTAGAGGCCGCACTGCCACCAAATTTAATTTGATCCGAAATGAAATAGTCCGGTGAAGAGATTCCCAAACACTGATGAAGGCTGAAGGGTGTGACTGTGTCCGCGGGGCGGCCTCAGCCGGACGGCCGCTGGAGGAGAGCACCGCGCGACTGCACGCCACCAGCATGCGACACGCTGTTCGCAACGTGCTCACTAAAGCCGGGTACTCACTAGCGAGCCGTAACTGTAACCGTTGCATATACTGTTACCAAGAAAACATAGTGTGTACATGGTTCGCAAACCTGCCACCACACTAGAACCTTGTTACTGTATCAAGCATGTTACAGTTACAGCTCGCTAGTGAGTACCCGGCTTTAGAGTTACAACGGCAACGTTACAACTTAATAACAGCCATTCCGTCTAACTGTACGAGTATCATATCATCGAAGTAAACAAAGCAGTTTGGTCAGCGTCCTTGCACCGGTGAATAGTTTTCTACAGTTTGGTGGTAATGCGATAATAACTCGTAATTAATGTGATAAGCCGCGGTAATGGCCGATGCCGATACCAGATAGACACGCCGCTCGTTACAATGGAAAATAACTGCAGCCGCCGTGCTTGAGTGCGTGCCGTAGCTCCCATGGAGACTGTGTGTCCTGTGCCTGGCTGGTGTGTGGTAATTAAATAAAATCAAATTGTCTGCTACCTTCCACCTCCCGCAACAGTGCGCCACCTGTCACAACCGCGCGCAGCCACCTGTCTGCACATCCGAGGACCCGCACATCACATCAGTTTGTAAATGTTTACAGTCGTTCAGCTACGATACTACTTAGTTTACACTATGATTGAGAGGAGGATATAAGTGACGCTCAAAATAAATAGCACGTCCGTTTCTAATCTAGACTAGTAGCCAAAAATAAAAGTTCTACCAAAATCCGTCAGCCGATCTCTCGCGATGAGGTAACACACAGAAGGACGGACAGACCTCAATTCTAAACAAGAGTTCGTGAGCTATTGCTTTATTTCTAGTACCTATCTGAAAATGTTATCTCGATATTTTTTTATTTTAATGTTGTGTAGAAAATATTAGCACGCTTGTCGTAGTCTCCTCTAGTCTCTCTATGTCTATCTATACATATATAAAATATTAGCACGCTTGTCGTAGTCTCCTCTAGTCTCTCTATGTCTATCTATACATATTGTTACGAGCTTGGGGTTCGTGACAATAAAAACTGCCGATTTAATAACCAAAAATAAACACTTTAATTAACAACACCAATAAAAACACAAATACACTAATTATAAAACACAATCGCACTACTGATCACTCTTAAGTCGCACTTGAAGATCGCTTCGAATGTTATCGCTTGTATCGCAGAATCAATACTGACCCGGTCGCGGCCCATCCCGGCCTTATATAGGGCCTCAGATAGTTCCAGAACCTTCTACTGTAGAAACATCTAGAATGTTCGAGTACATACCGGTCCCGACTGACCCGATGTCGATAGTTCTAGAATGTTCTAGTATCGAAAGTTCTGGAAGCATCTCGACCTACTAGTTCTGCCACTCGATACTAGATGGCGCTAGTGGTAGCTAATGTCGCCATCAATCGTGGCGCGCAACACTGCCCCCTCCTAAGACATGCTCGTCCCGAGCATTATCGGCCCCATAATAACGCGCCAATCGATCCACATGGACGATCTTAGGAGTACCTCTTGCACCTTTCTGTATCCGGTAGGTTACGTCATTGATCTTTGTCACAATCCGGTACGGCCCGTCCCATTTAGCTTGAAGCTTAGGAGATTTCCCTTTGCTGCGGACTGGATTGTGCAACCACACTAGTGAACCTTCGTCGAACCCTTTATTGTTAATTTTTCGGTCATAACGGGTTTTCATCTTTTCAGACATTTGCTGGCCTGATTGTCGGACGTGCTCATAAATGTCATTCATTTTGTTCCGCAAGTCATTCGCATAATCGGTTATACTGCGTGGGGCATCAGGTGGTATTCCGGTGATCAGGTCTGCAGGCAGCCTTAATTCCCTTCCAAAGTTTGCGAAAGCTGGCGTCACCGATGTACTTTCGTGAACAGCACTTCTATATGACAACAAAAACGGTTGTATGTGCTTGTCCCAATCTCGTTGCCGATTTTCCACAACTTTCGCCAGGTATCTCTCCAATGTCTGATTAAATCGTTCCACCATTCCATCCGATTGTGGGTGGTAAGAAGTTGTTCTCGTTTTATGAGTACCCATGACTCGGCAAGTTTCCTGGAATATTTGGGACTCAAAATTCCTTCCCTGATCGCTGTGAATCTCCAAGGGTACTCCAAAACGGCAGAAGACTTCATGAACCAGTTTATCGGCAACTGTTGAAGCTTCCTGGTTTGGAATGGCGAAGACTTCCGGCCACTTAGTGAAGTAATCCATTACAACCATGAAATACTTGTTACCACTTTCACTTACCGCAAACGGCCCCGCAACGTCAAGGGCTATCCTCTCCCATGGTGCACCAACATTGTACAATTTCAATGCACCTCTACTACGAGTCTGAGGTCCCTTTACAGCTGCACAACTCGTACATTTGCGACACCAGTCCTCGACATCGTCCCGACAGTGGACCCAGTAAAACCGTTCTCGTATCTTCAGTAGAGTCCGTTTTATTCCCAGATGGCCTCCTGAACAACCATTATGGTACAGCTGTAGAACATCCGGTACTTGAGCTTTAGGGACAACCATTTGCAAATGACAGCTGTCCCCCCGAGCATTTTCCCATTTACGGCACAGGACTCCATCCTGAATCACCAAGCTGTCCCATTGGGCCCAATAACTTTTTGTGATCGAACTCATCGCTGAGACGTCGCTCCATCTGGGCTTAGGTGCACTGGCCTTCATCCACTCTAGAATCGGCTTGAGGTCTGAATCTTCCTGCTGTGCACGTTGTAGCCTTTCCTTCCACTCATCGCTGAGGTCTGTCTTGAGCATCCTCACAGGTACGAGTTCCTTACCCTCTTGCCTAGTACAATGCTTGCAGTCTTCAGGACAAGGTCTTCTTGATAATGCATCTGCGTTGCCATGAGATTTCCCGCTGCGATGTTCGACCACAAAGTCGTATTCCTGCAGTAGCTCAATCCATCTCGCAACTTGTCCTTCTGGATTTTTGAACTGCAACAGCCATTTCAGTGCAGCATGGTCAGTTCGTAAATGGAATTTCCGCCCCAAAAGATATTTGCTAAAATGCTGCAATGACTTTACCACAGCAAGCAATTCCCGTCTCGTGACACAATAGTTCCTTTCCGGTTTTGACAAAGACTTGCTGAAGTACGCTATCACAACCTCTTGATCACCATTCCGTTGAGACAACACACCACCAAGTCCTATGTCACTTGCGTCTGTGTCAACTATAAATTCCTTGCCTGCATCAGGATACCCCAAAATAGGTGTTTTACACAGTCGGTCCTTTAACTCCTGGAACGCGATGTCGCAACTTTCATCCCAGCAGAAATGTCGCTTCTCCTCGGTTAGCTTGTGCAGGGGTTTGGCTATATCCGCAAAGTTCTTAACAAATCGCCGATAATAAGAGCACAAACCCAAAAATGCTCTGACCTGCGTCTTGTCTTTCGGAACTGGCCAATCCTTGACAGCGGCGATTTTCTCTGGATCCGTGCGGATGCCTTCTTCCGACACTACATACCCCAAAAAGCTAACTTGCCGTTTGAATAGTGAACATTTCTTTGGACTCAACTTGAGGTTGGCACTCTGGATCTTCATGAGCACCCGTTCCAGGTTTTGAAGATGTTCTTCAAACGTACGGCCTACGATGATGATGTCATCCAAGTAGACCAGACAGGCATCACCAATTAACCCGGTTAGTACAAGTTCCATCAGCCTTTCAAATGTTGCCGGAGCGTTGCATAATCCAAACGGCATAACTTTAAATTGCCAAAGACCCTTTCCTGTCGAGAATGCAGTTTTCTCCTTGTCCTTAGGATCAATTTCAACTTGCCAGTAGCCACTTTTCAGGTCCAACGTGCTAAACCACTTTACTCCAGTAAGCATGTCCAGCGTGTCATCTATTCTTGGCAAAGGGTAGCTGTCCTTCTTCGTAACGTCATTCAGACGACGATAGTCAACACAAAACCGCATGCTGCCGTCCTTCTTCCTTACCAGCACTACAGGTGAACACCATGGACTAGATGAAGGTTCAATAACACCATCCTTCACCATTCCCTCAATCATGGTTTCCACTTCCTTTTCGCGTGCTACAGGCAATCTCCTTGGCCGCTGACGGATAGGCAATTCTTCTCCTGTGTGTATTTTGTGTTGAACTAAGCCAGTCTTCCCAATGTCACCGTCGTTTGACGAGAAAACATCGGCGTACTTGAGTAACATCTTCTTCGCCTTCACCATTTCGTTTTGGGACAGAGCGCTGTGGCAGTCTCCTAAAAGTGTGGACACTTTCGTTTGTGCATCCTTGCTGAGGGTCCCAGTCGATAGATATTGGCATCGACGCAACCAGTCCACTTCCTCGCAAGTACCAACTAGTGTGCCTTTTTCTATAATCTGTTCCTGATCACAAAGGTTCAGCACACGTACCCCTGAGATGTCGGTGGCTCTGACCAAAGTTCGTGCCACTTTCCATGGAAGGTCACTGTCTACCCTTTCCACGAGTACACAACGATGAGTTTGCCCAGGATTCCGAGGAAGACTAACCGGCACCATCGTTTCTGATCTCGGCGGAAGTACAATCTTCTTGAGGCTGTACACATTCCCTGGTAACGCCCCTTCCATAAAAAGTTCCTCTTGTCCACATTTCAGAACACCTTGCTTGACGTCTATTTCACAACAATTCTTCCTCATAAAGTCAAGGCCCAAGATGCAATCGTCCATTATATCAGCCACGATGACATTATGCAGGTAGAATCTGTTGCCTAGCTTCAACTCCATCTTCTTCTCTCCATGGACGGGTATGCGCTGACCGGTGGCTGTTACCAAATTAATGCGTTCTCGGTTGTATGCGGAGTCCCCAAGGAACCGACTTGTAAGTTGGGAACTAACGACCGTACGAGAGGCTCCTGTATCTATGGTCAGCTTACAAGGCGTTCCGTTGACCTCGCCCTTGATGATTAAACTGTTCCCGTCATGGGTTTGCGTGATCGAAATCCTTGGGGCTCTTTGAACACCAGCCAGCACCCGCCCCGCAGTCCTGGCTATTACTCGTTTCCCTGCTGCTGGTGCTGGGCGGTGCTGTTAGCCGCACTGCCCTCTGGAGATCGGCCGTCTTCTCTTTCTGCAGTCCGCTTAGGGCAACTGGATCTAAGGTGGCCCCTTTCCCCACAGCCGTAGCACCTAGGGCTGTATCCTTTATTGCGGTCGCGAACTGTAGCCGCTGCAACCTCCCTGACGCGATGGGAACGATGATCCTGCCGCACAGCTTCCACCTCCAGTGCATGGGCCAAGGCGTCCTTAAGTGTCCCGTGATGACCGAGCCTCACAGCAGCTCTAACTTCAAGGTCGCGGATGCCATCGATGAATACCTGCACCAGGTTCCCATGAATAAGCGCAGGTACAGACTGGTATGCTTTCCGAACCAGCTTCTCCACTTCAAGGGCCCACTGCTGCAGGTTTTCATTACTGCGTTGCACGCGATCCTTAAGCTGCGCACGAAACACGTGTTCCAGGTGAGCGTCGCCATACCGAGCCTCCAATGCCTCAAGGAGCTGCTCGTAAGTCACTTCCTTACCAAGAGCTTCTAGAACAGTTAAGGCCTGGTCGCGCAGGCCTAGAGTGAGGGCAGTCATGGCCTGACTTTTATTCCACCCGTTCGCCTTCATGACAGCCTCAAACTGGATCTTGTAGGCCGACCAGGAAGAAGTTCCGTCGAACGGTGGCACTTTGAACCCACGTAGCGTAGGTGTTGTAGCTACGGGAGCTGCGATTCCATCCTCAAGTTTCAAGTAATCCAGCGTTTTCTTCACGTCAGCCATCACGGTTTTCTTCACGTCAGCCATCACGTTGTCAACCCGATTATTCACTTGGTTGATTCGGGTTTCGGCTTCCGACAGGCGGTTTTCATGTTGGACAACCGTGTCCTTCACCTCCTTTATGTCTTTCCCGAAGGTAGCGTGAAGGTCCTTCATAAGGAGCATCTGCTCTTCCTGGCGGCGCGCCTGCTCCTCCTTATCCCGCTGGAGCTGTTCTTCCAACCGACGGGCCTGTTCCTCCTGACGGCGGGCCTGTTCCTCCTGACGGCGGGCCTGTTCTTCCTTGTCCCGCTGGAGCTGTTCTTCCAGCCGACGAGCCTGTTCCTCCTGACGGCGGGCCTGTTCCTCCTGACGGCGGGCCTGTTCCTCCTGACGGCGGGCCTGTTCCTCCTGACGGCGGGCCTGTTCCTCCTTATCGCGCTGGAGCTGTTCTTCCAGCCGACGAGCCTGTTCCTCCTGTCGGCGAGCCTGCTCCTGCAACATCATCATCAGAGCAGCCAAGTCTGGTGCTACTGATGCTGGAGCTGCTGCGGACGGGCCGGCCTCCGTGGTCGGTAGCTGGCCATCCGAGCTCTGTGGCATAGCTCCACCAAAACGTCTCTGGTCCGTCTCCTGTTGGCGTTGACTCCGGGTACGGATACCCTCCGTGTCGTCTTTGGGTAAAATCGGCATGATTTTAATCCTTGCTTCTGACACCAATTGTTACGAGCTTGGGGTTCGTGACAATAAAAACTGCCGATTTAATAACCAAAAATAAACACTTTAATTAACAACACCAATAAAAACACAAATACACTAATTATAAAACACAATCGCACTACTGATCACTCTTAAGTCGCACTTGAAGATCGCTTCGAATGTTATCGCTTGTATCGCAGAATCAATACTGACCCGGTCGCGGCCCATCCCGGCCTTATATAGGGCCTCAGATAGTTCCAGAACCTTCTACTGTAGAAACATCTAGAATGTTCGAGTACATACCGGTCCCGACTGACCCGATGTCGATAGTTCTAGAATGTTCTAGTATCGAAAGTTCTGGAAGCATCTCGACCTACTAGTTCTGCCACTCGATACTAGATGGCGCTAGTGGTAGCTAATGTCGCCATCAATCGTGGCGCGCAACAATATATAAAATATTAGCACGCTTGTCGTAGTCTCCTCTAGTCTCTCTATGTCTATCTATACATATATAAAATATTAGCACGCTTGTCGTAGTCTCCTCTAGTCTCTCTATGTCTATCTATACATATATAAAATATTAGCACGCTTGTCGTAGTCTCCTCTAGTCTCTCTATGTCTATCTATACATATATAAAATATTAGCACGCTTGTCGTAGTCTCCTCTAGTCTCTCTATGTCTATCTAACATATATAAAATATTAGCACGCTTGTCGTAGTCTCCTCTAGTCTCTCTATGTCTATCTATACATATATAAAATAGTAACGTTAACGAATTCAAAACTGTGCATCCAGTACTAAAAAAAAGTTATTGCTACGAGGTATGGGAACGAGTCTGAAGTCTAAAATATAGATTTTTTTTCTTTTTTGTCCGTCTGGATGCATTTTCCGGAATGGCGCAAAAACGATTGAACGGATTCGGATGAAATTTAACACACAGTAGTACGTTCCCGTGGGATATTGTCCGACATGCACGCGGGTGAAGCCGCGGACAAAAGTTAATTTGACTGTGCTGTATGAGTAGGGCCCATTTACACGTACCGCAACTACGCCACATCGCGGCGACAAAGTGTGGGCAGGCAGTGGTGACGTGTGCATAGGGTCGCTGTAGCTTCTTGCAGTTGCGTTGTGGTTGCGTTGTGCTAGTAGTTGCGTTGTGGTTACGTTGTGGCTAGTGTTTGCAGACAGACAGATCGTTGTGGCTGCGACGTGGCGTTGATGTGGTCGGTATCGCCCACATGGTTGATTTTGACTGTCAAATGTGGTCCGTGTGAATAAACAATGTTCATACAAATTAGCGCCCGTCCACGTGTTGTCGTTGTGGAGTGGGTGTGGTACGTGTGACCGGGCCCTATAATGATCCAGTTGTTCTAATCTTACAATAAGTGATTCATATCTCTGGTATGTATTTCGACCAAAGTCGTGTTGAACATTTCTTTAATTCCAAAAACTTTTGAATGATTGAAACAAGTATGTATCGTGGCAGCGTCTATTGAAACAAGTATGTATCGTGGCAGCGTCTATTGAAACAAGTATGTATCGTGGCAGCGTCTATTGAAACAAGTATGTATCGTGGCAGCGTCTATTGAAACATGTATGTATCGTGGCAGCGTCTATTGAAACAAGTATGTATCGTGGCAGCGTCTATTGAAACAAGTATGTATCGTGGCAGCGTCTATTGAAACAAGTATGTATCGTGGCAGCGTCTATTGAAACAAGTATGTATCGTGGCAGCGTCTATTGAAACAAGTATGTATCGTGGCAGCGTCTATTGAAACAAGTATGTATCGTGGCAGCGTCTATTGAAACAAGTATGTATCGTGGCAGCGTCTATTGAAACAAGTATGTATCGTGGCAGCGTCTATTGAAACAAGTATGTATCGTGGCAGCGTCTATTGAAACAAGTATGTATCGTGGCAGCGTCTATTGAAACAAGTATGTATCGTGGCAGCGTCTATTGAAACAAGTATGTATCGTGGCAGCGTCTATTCAATCTACTAGTACTACTGGACTTTTAAATGAAGGATCGCGGTCGGTCCGCGACTGTTACGTATGTTCGGTCATAAGTCCGGCAAATGTGTAAGATCATGCGGATTATTAAGCCACAGACACATTACTGTGTCGTGTTGTATTGTGACTCTGGATACACCAATTAAACGAATCTGTTCAGGACTACGTCAAATCACAACGAGTTTTGATTGGCTAACACTGCGTCACAAGGCGTCACGACACGACACAACACACTACTATGAATCCAGCTTTACACTTTTTTATTTATTTATTCCGGTCTGGTCCCCCCTGAGCCCCCTCCACCCCCCCCCCCCCACTCCTCGATCCCCTGCTAGTTAGTCTTCTTTGAATTTCGTGTTTCATAAACTGTTGCCAAATAAATGTTATTCTTTCCTTCATTACATATTCACTAAAAATATGCTTTTGTCTGAATGTTGTCATTACTGTACGGTTTATTCCTTTTCGCTGTTAAGAGGAGGAGGGCAGCGTCTTCCTCGCCACCTGCAGGTACTGCACACATAGACACACATTCGTCACACATAGCTGTTCAATAATGCGTCGCCCGAGGTGGACGGTGCGTGAAGGTGCCTGTCGGTACACGTACGTCGCAAGGTCATTCTGTTCGGAGTTTGCACCAAACTATCGTTTTCATGCAATAGTGGCTGTAAATGGTTTAATTGAAATAAATGCGTAGAGTTTGAGTTTGACCGGCGCACGGGTCACGTGTGTTCCGTGCGCGACGCGGAGTGGTCCCTCTGCGGCGTGCCTGTGGCGTGGCGTGCAGTGGACGCGCTGCGTGCAGTGGACGCGCTGCGTGCAGTGGACGCGCTGCGTGCAGTGGACGCGCTGCGTGCAGTGGACGCGCTGCGTGCAGTGGACGCGCTGCGTGCAGTGGACGCGCTGCGTGCAGTGGACGCGCTGCGTGCAGTGGACGCGCTGCGTGCAGTGGACGCGCTGCGTGCAGTGGACGCGCTGCGTGCAGTGGACGCGCTGCGTGCAGTGGACGCGCTGCGTGCAGTGTACGCGCTGCGTGCAGTGTACGCGCTGCGTGCAGTGGACGCGCTGCGTGCAGTGGACGCGCTGCGTGCAGTGGACGCGCTGCGTGCAGTGGACGCGCTGCGTGCAGTGGACGCGCTGCGTGCAGTGGACGCGCTGCGTGCAGTGGACGCGCTGCGTGCAGTGTACGCGCTGCGTGCAGTGGACGCGCTGCGTGCAGTGGACGCGCTGCGTGCAGTGGACGCGCTGCGCTCGCCGCTGCTGAGCGAATTTAGAAAGGACGTTTCCTTGCGCTTTACGTTGAAAGCGAAGTGCTGCGACCTTGAGCGCGCTTAATTAGCACCTCACTCTATAATGTACTCGCGCCATGTTACATATCTCTCTAATGCATGCATTATCGTTACCGACGCCGGAGGACGATGCGTTGCGACACAAGTGCCCTAGCGTCGTCTATGAAATGTACAACTAACATAGTTAACTTTGTACAGAGTAGGTACGATGGACACAGCTACATCGACAAGTATCGCACTTGAGTTTGGGATGGTGTTTCATTTTAAAATAATCATCATAAGCTATGTATATTCATCTTGAAGCTCATCCATCTTTTTTATAAAAAATACACTTATTAATAAAAATAATATTCCATGTTCTACAATAGTCCTACACCTACCGAGGGTAGTCCTTGGGTGCACTTTCGTAGTGACATACAGGGATCATCGTCGGTTGGTACCTCATTTGTATTAAAACCGTCTAAGGGGCCTCTGAGAAACCCGCAGAGGCTATCGAGAGAGGCCTGGAGGGTTTCGGCCTCTTGGACGCCTTCCAAAGGCGCGGGACCTCAGGTTTTATATTTTTTTTTATTCTATTATTTATAAATGTAATATACTATATCTGTATATTAATAAAAGAAATAAATAATAATACATACTAGCCTGTACGCCTGTAGTCAGTGTGTTGCAGGGCACAAGCCTTGTGTGTAGAAGGCACAAGCATGTTCCGCCACGCTCAAGACGGATTCGGATTCGACTTCAGACTTATTTATTTGAAATAGAAATAATATTTATTTGCATAAAACATGGTATATAAAGTGGTTTTAAAATTACATTATAGAGCATACATGTTTTGCTTATATCATAGCATGCAAATATTATAGGTTATATTACAAAATGTTTCACGCTAGGTGTCCTTCAACGATGTCAGTGATGTCTTACTAGAAAGTGCATATGAGTTGAAGAAGAGAGCTTGGTATTTGAACATCTCGTGCATCCGTACATGGCATGGCACGGCACCACTGGGCAGTGGGCAGTGGGCCGTCGCGACACTACGAACATTATACATTACTTAGGTATTTCAATTACTTGTTGTGTTTCAACTCGGAGAAGAGAATAAAAAGCTCACGTCCTTACAATGTTTGTTAAACCACCGAAAAGAAGGCTCAAAGGTTTAATAACATTTGCGACGGATTTGTGTCATACAAAAGACATCAACGCGCAACGTCTGCGCTAGCTCAGCAGGTGCGTGACGCGAGTACATTACAGAAGCGAATAAATTACCGCGATGTCCATCCATGTTCATAAGGTCTCACACAAAACTGACTGAATTACTTGCTTCATTGATCCAAACTCAGATTTAACGTAAATAGGTGCGTTTACGCGCACGCAACCACTTCACATACTTACACTTAGATGTTAGCTTCTACTGTTGTCTTGGAAGCCGATATTATCATATGCAGGGATAGAAATACTCGACACATCCTGAAATAAAATTGTGTTTGTAGGTCACCACACACACAGTGTTTCCTTATCAACATGGTGCGAATGAATCCTGTCGGTAGGAGCTAGCCAGCGCTGTGTTGTCCGGGTGCTGGTGGTGGGCGCGCCCCACCGACGCACGCGTGGGGCGGTGAGCGGCGCGGCGGCGCGGCTCGCTGTGTCAGTCTGCTCGCTCGCTCGACACACGATGGTCGCCACTCGCTCGCTCACGTCGTTCGCGCTGCTGGCGCTGCTCTGCGCCGCCGCCGCCGCGCCCCCCGGTCCCTCGGGCCGCGCTCTGCGCCTGCGCCGCCAGCTCGCCGACGACGACGCGCTGCAGCCCATCGAGGTACCACCCGCACTGTGCTAGTACACACACCGCCACACGCACTGAACGTGCTGTTGGATAAGTCCCAACTTGCGTTATTTACGTAAAGCTGAAGAAATATAGTTGAACAACAATTTTGTCATATGTGCGCGCATCGCGCTCTTGACCCGCTTGTGGTGGCATATGTGTGTACTAGAACATCGAGATGTATTATAATAATAATGTACAGAAAAAGCTTGGGTTTTCTAAGACATCGGAGGCCGCCATGAAAATGACATTGAATATATGGTGTCAAATAAAGCTCATACACAGGACAGCTGTTTTTGCGGCCGCTATGTGTCGGCACCGCTTTCTGAGGAAAACCAAGCTTCCCTTCACGATCAGTCCAAATACTGTAAAATATAATATAATAGCAGCGACTATCGCAATAGGTCATACGTTACCACATCGCTGACCTAGCGCGGCCCGCTGTCCATATTACTAATGCTTACTATTTACTATGACATCTACCGCTTGCGCCGCCGCTGGTCGCCCCCCTCCCCCCCTCCCGGTCACCCCTGCTGACCACTGCTCAGTGTCACATGTGTGATGTGGTCAGTGGTCGGTGGTTGGTGGGTGACCGGGTTAAGTGTCCAGTTTGACACAATGCAGAATAATCGGGCGGTGGTGCTCGAGCGGCGGCGGTGACGTAACGCGACCCGCGGCTTTATGTAATGCGCTGTGGGAGCGCTGCAGCCGCTGCAGGCGACATTGCCCCGGTTCGCACGCGTGTCGCGTCGCATCGCATCGTGTTGCGTCTATTTTTTGTATCTGTTCGCAGCGCGTCGCAGTCCTGCTCGCCTCGCTCGACTAGCTTCACTCATAACGCTTACATCTCATTTAACATTTCCGATACACAATCGTCTGCGCCGGGTTGCGTGGTTGACGCTCGCCCGCGCACCAACTCCTGTGAGTTTACCGAACATTGTCAACACCCTGTACATGTGCATGTGATAGTGGGTCGTCTTGTCGCGCTGTCGCTGTCGTCTCCCTCCGCTCGCTGAGCGCAGCGCTGCGCTCACGCAAGTGCGTGCTGCGCTCAAGGACATCATCTCAATACTTGTTATACATTAGCATGAGCGCGAAACTACGACCTCCTTTAACTTTATGAAATGGCATAACGATGTGAAACAAAGAGCAGCGCACGACAAGCCGCAGTCCGAAGTGTTCAAGCTGTTGCCATCCGTCCTGTAAAGCTCACTCCTCTCTCAAATCAAAGTGCGACTGCGGCGTTGACTACAACTAATTGACACATAATCAAAACATATTCATATTGATTGTTTTTACGGTTCTACTCGTGACTACGTCTTACTCATGTCTACGATCTCCATTCAAAGTTAAAACTACTCGCCGATTGCGAAATGATAACAGGGACCCGCTACAACTACACCACCAGCTTCAATCATTTCCCTCCGAGCAGTCGGACACATGCTCGTGACACGTTGGCTGCATACTGTATCTTACGACCCAACAAACATCGCGAGTGCACTGAGTACAGGACGTCTGGCTGAGAGCGGTCGCGCCACAGAACAAGTCCTACACGTGCAGCCCTCGCTCAACAACAGACTCCCTGATGTTGCCCACTTGGTCACGGTGTCTGTAGTATCTCTCTATCTATATCTGGATAAATGTCGCTCCGACATTAATTCTCTACTTCGTGCCACGTATAAGCCATAAGCCAGCAGGTGTGGTTACTCCGGAGCTGTGTTGTTCGCATCACGAACAATTTCGGCGCTCACATGCGTCTCGTTGTTGCACATCAGCGCAGAAAGCGAACACAAACAATGGGTCGCTTACTTAATATTGATTTCCAAACTAACAACAGTACACAAGCTTCTTCTTTTCTTCCCTATCATTAGAGACCGGATTATATACAACTCCTTATGCATGCAAATATATGCTCGAAATATTCAACAATCTTCCAAAATGGACCAAAATATGCCCCACATCAAATTATAATATACATTTTAATACTACATTTATGTTATTTTTTTTGTGTTTAATAGTAGTAGATAACCATATTACCAGAGGGCAATTCTCGTAATTTTAAGAACGTTCAGTCTTTTTAATTACGGGAATTGGCCTTCAGGAACTGTTACAAAAAAAAGTAGTACCTAGGGCGAAAAAATAAATTGATTTATTTATTGTGCTTAAGTACTTAAAACTAAACCAAATGTCTTAATTTAGTTAATTATGTACTTCTAAACTATAAGTGAAAATATTTTATTAATTTATTACATTTTTGACGAGATAATCATTTTTGTTATGGAAAACATCCCAAATATTCACTAGATTCTAGGTGCAATGCAATGACCTAAAAAATTGTCAAAATATGAAAATGCATACATTTTGTATAAAAATCCGGTCTCTTCTTATCATTGAGCTCCAGAGTTAATCAGTTGCCTATTGAAAGGATTGGGCTCGGTATTACAAGCACAGCATTTAGGTACCTAGTACATACATGTCAACCGATTCCTCGCACGGCTCACGCTCGTGAGGTCGGCGGCTAGGCGCGGCGGCGGGACGCGCACTGTTGGCCTGGCTGACCGGCTGCCGGAGCGTCACATCTGTTCATTCTGATCACGTCAGCGCTCATTACAATAATTTACCAGTCAGTAAGCAGTATGTACCCGGCGGGCGCTGCGACTGAGGCGTGAGTGAGTGTGTGCGTCGACACTCGGGGGCCTGGTAGTGCCGCGTGTTGCGCGAGACACAGTGGTGATGAGCGCCACTCGGCGGCGCTCGGCCGCGCTCGCGGTGTACATGGTTCTTCTGGGTATTGCCCAACTATCAATTGTTACAGTTACCACACACCGGAGCCACAGTTTTAGCGTTTTTGCGCATTTCGGAACCGCGAATATAATACTGTAATAATGGAGCGAACCAAGCATCTAGTATCGCACGCTACTAGCGCTTGCGTCGGTTCCCACGGGGTGCGGGGCGTCCCCCCACTCTCCCCCGTTCGTTGCGTTGTTTCCGTCTCTGGTTCCCTCTCCGTGCTGCAGAGAGCACTGTATGCATATTATTACGTTTCGTATCTCCGCTGCGCTGAACTCCAACAAATTAGAAAGGCGCCTGAATCGTCCGCCTCGATGTCGATATACGATATAAATATCATGTGTCTGGGTGTGCAGTGCATGTTTCATCATTATGTATTTCAAGAAACAGGTAGATACCATGGCAGCTTCTAGTCGTTGCGGTAACCTTCGAGGGCGACGATACATATACATACTTATCTGTCGAGATTGTGTGACCTCCGAGACGTTCACTAGTGGGGAGGCGTCGGGCACACCGGCGGGTATCGCTAGCAGCCTCTTGAACGAGCGGCTTGTAATGGGACGGTGGCGCAGTGGCAGTCGCAGTCTCAGATTAGATGTGATTACGTTAACATTACACTAGCGGCGCTGAGGGCCGCGAGAGGCGGGCGGCCTCGACCCGCCGCACAGTGGGCCCATACTGAAAATTAGTGGACTTAGGCAACAAAGTTCCAATATCGATGCGATTTTTTTTTATATGACGTGTTATGATATTCCTGACAACTTTTATTCTTATAACATTTCTTCTAAAGTTGATAGTTTGTCTTGAAAAAAATTAATTAGATTATTTTGTATGGAGCGAATCACGTTTAATTTTTTTTCTTCAATTGTACTAATATGTTGGGTGTGTGGCGTGAGTATATGATAGCTAGGGTCATTCTCTATCCACGAAAAAAAAAACAGCGCCGGCCATCTGCGGCAGCGCGAGTAATCATTCGGTAAAAAAAAAATGTTATGTAAGATTTTTTTTTGCCATTTAAAATAAATTCAAAGTAAATTTTTTGTGTCATTAGGCTAATTCACCTTCTCTTTATTAAATATATAGTTTTAACAGCGCATAGGTACTTATAACTAATTATTCTGGTAGAAATTTAGTAATTATTGCTATGTTATCGGTAGCACCTGCATTGTGATTGATGACTCATTTGTTATTGCGCTCGGCTAAGCGCATAACTAATGAGTCATCGAAAAATGCTCGTCTCTGATTGGCTGAATAATTTTCACTCACTGATAACAGTGTCCACTACTTGAGTAATTAACACTGTCTATAAATATAAAGACATTCATTAAGTCCATCTAGTTTCGCTCTTGTCGCTTATTTGTGAACACAGTGAAATACTTTTATTTTTATATTTACATTAGAACTATGGCTGGATTTTGTACCAACCTAGATTTTTTTGTGAAATTAAGAAGTGGCGGTGATCTGAAAAATCATATGTTTCTATATGAAAGTATCATTTCTGTCTTGACTACCGAAGTTTCTGAAGAAGACAAGAACCGAATCAAGGAGTTCTGTCGACTTTTTTGTGTAAATCTAAATAAAAAGTGGATAGAGTCAAGTAGAAACCAAAAAACTTTTATGAATCGTGTAAGTAATCGCAAGTGGTTGGAAAAAAACATCAACTGGCCTGTTTGTGACAGTGTTGACCTGAGAAGTGAGATGGGCTTTTCGGACGCAGTCTTATCTGAACCTGTGGATATAGATTCCCATGTTCCTACTCTTGCAGTATGTACTGCGGAAGCGGGAACATCTACAGAAAAGGAGCACAGAAAACCATTCGAAGAGTTAAGTAAGAAGCAAAAAAAAAGACGTTCTACTTCCATAGTAGAAGAAAATTCCGAAGAAGAGTTGCAGACCTGGTACATAACAAAATTGAAAGACAACGGCAAAACGAATCTGGCAAAAGTGATCGAATACCTTTCCAGTAATCCAGATGCCCTATCCGAAGTAGACGAGCGACTATTCAAAAAGCAGAGCTTAAGTACTGTCTCTGAAGATAACTGTTTAGCTCTTTATACATCACTTGCGCTCTCGAAATGGAAGTACTTAGCTCTTCGACAATTTCTGAAAGAAGAAAACTGTGCTGCCTTTCCATCTTATCCAAAGCTTGTAAATGCCAAGAAAAGATGTTACCCACCACAAGAGAGTATGGAGATTACCGAAAAAGGAGCTCAAATTAAATTGCAAGCGCTATTGGACCACACTGTGGAAAGGATTTTACTAGGTATTAGTAATTCTGTTGATAGGTCTCAAAATAAAGAACTCAAGTTGACCTGGAAATGGGGACTTGATGGTTCTTCGTCGCAGAGCAATTATAAACAGAAAACGTCTACAGAGTTCGATGATTCATCAGTAGTCATGATAAGCATCGTCCCTCTTCGGCTAGTGTCTACTAGCCCATCTTCTGGGAATGAAAATATAGTTTGGGAGAACCCCACACCTTGCTCAACTCTGTACTGTCGACCGGTGAAGTTCACTTTCACTTCGGAGACAGCTGATTTTATAATGTCTGAAGAGTCTGAGATGAAAAAACAAATTGATGAACGAATATCTACACAGTGTGGAAATATTATTGTATCACATGAATTGCATATGACCATGATTGATGGAAAAGTGGCCAATATTATTGCTGAAGTACCATCATATGCAACGTGTCCTATTTGCTTGGCAAAACCGAGCGAGATGAATAATTTAGACGCTTTGACTTCCAAACCACTTCGTGAAGAAATTTACAAACAAGGAATTTCTTCACTGCATATGAAGATTCGGTGTATGGAATGTCTTCTCCATATATCTTATAATCTGGATTTTCAACGATGGACTGCTCGAGGCGAACATAAGGCTTTGAAACAAGCTAAAAAAAATACCACGCAACAAGAGTTTCGTGAGCAAACTGGAATGCTGATTGATATAGTCAAACAGGTATGTATTTAATTTTGGCTCTTTTTATGTTGTTTGTGTATTATATCTCTATGTATTGTATATTACAGTATTGTTTTCCCATTTTAGGGTTTTGGAACTACAAATGACGGGAATACTGCGAGGCGCTTTTTCCAAGATTACAAAAGATCATCCAGAATAACGGGAATTGACGAAAATCTGATTTTCAGATTTTCCGTTATTCTACAAGCCATATCATCAGGCAAAAACATTGACTGTGAAAAATTTAGAAGATACTGCAGAGAAACAGCTGATGTGTACGTGCAACACTATTCGTGGTACTACATGCCAGTTAGTGTACATAAACTTCTAATGCACGGTGCAGACATCTGTAACCACTTTGGTGTTTTGCCAATCGGTAAGTAAAAAATAAATATAGTTTGATGTATTATTTGACTCAATTGCGTTTTGAAATTAAAATGTATGTACTTATTCGTTTTAGGTATCTTATCTGAAGAAGCTTCGGAAGCCCGTAATAAGGACTTCAGAAACGTCAGGGAGTGGCACACTCGGAAAACGGGGAGAATAGCAACAAACGAAGACATCCTCCATGGACTTCTAATAAGCTCTGATCCCCACATATCCTACATAAGGCCTAAAATATTGAAACAGGGTCATAATGAGTTGTTGCCTGAAGCAATTCAGTTGTTACAGACTACTGAGCCTCCCTGTGACAGTGAGATTATGGAGGAAGAAGAATGCCTCATAGCAGAGTCCGAAAATTTGCCGGACCCACTAGCACTTCTGGAACAAGAAATAATGTGATTCGGCTCTAGATTATCCTCACAAAAGCCCATCAGGGCTAGGTATATGACAAACAGCCCTTTTCAGGGCTACAATTACTTCACAGTTTCATACGCTTGATTATGTAGATAATTATCAACGACTTGCCCGTACAAATTTAAATTATTTCACCTATCATTAACAAAATTAGTATAACCTGAAACTTATTACGATATTTATTCAACAATAGATCACGTGCAGTTAAAAAAATAACACAGCCAATCAGAGACAAGCATTTTTCGACGACTCATTAGTTATACGCTTAGACGAGCGCAATAACAAATGAGTCATCAATCACAATGCAGGTGCTACCGATAACATAGCAATAATTACTAAATTTCTACCAGAATAATTAGTTATAAGTACCTATGCGCTGTTAAAACTATATATTTAATAAAGAAAAGGTGAATTAGCCTAATGACACAAAAAATTTACTTTGAATTTATTTTAAATGGCAAAAAAAAATCTTACAAAACATTTTTTTTTACCGAATGATTACTCGCGCTGCCGCAGATGGCCGGCGCTGTTTTTTTTTTCGTGGATAGAGAATGACCCTAGCTATCATATACTCACGCCACACACCCAACATATTAGTACAATTGAAGAAAAAAAATTAAACGTGATTCGCTCCATACAAAATAATCTAATTAATTTTTTTCAAGACAAACTATCAACTTTAGAAGAAATGTTATAAGAATAAAAGTTGTCAGGAATATCATAACACGTCATATAAAAAAAAATCGCATCGATATTGGAACTTTGTTGCCTAAGTCCACTAATTTTCAGTATGGGCCCACTGTGCGCCGCGCGCTGCGTCACCTGCGGGACCAGGACCGCTAGCTAGCTGCGACAGTCACTGCGCCAGCCACTCGCGACATCACACCTTGATCTTCTCGTAGGGTGCGACGTAACATAGCACTTCGCGACTCGCTGCCTGTAGTAATTAACAGGCTCAGGATGTGGAATATAGCTGTCAAACTCATGCTCTATCTTTAGCACTCCCAACTAAGACAGTATACACACTCAAGTCACTTCGGTCTCCTGCAGACAAAACGGTTTTTTCTGGCCAAAGTGAACAGTTTTGTCGCGAGTAGACAGAACAATTCGTGTCGTGATTGCACTTTCTGACATTGTTTGCACAGAGATCGTGTCGCGCATCTCGTCAGTCGATCGCGCGGCTCCGTGTGACCGCGGCGCGCGGCGCGGCGAGAGCGCCCCGTGCGCTTGCGCAAACACCGCTAACACTTGACACACACGTGCAACACATGAAATACATGTATTATAATATATTAATGAATGACAACACAATAAACCCAAGTCACAATAACGAGCGCATGAGTAGATACCTACAAATTAAAGAACTGAAACTGTATTGAAGCATGTTGACGCCATTGAAGTCCTTTTCATTCTCTTCCTGCACGACACAGCTGCCTGAACATATCAAGAACGCGCGGTGTCCGAGCTCCTCGTGTAAACAAAAACTAGTTTACGATTCGACAAAGTTATTGACTTGTGCGAAATCCTTGTTCCGAAACGCGATATCAAACCAATACAAGCTTCAAGTTGTTCTGAGTTTTATTAGCATTGTATGATTTGTCAGGCTTCTGTCCAGCTGCCTGCGCAGAGCCCGGTGTTGCTCACGATCGTCTCGTTATGTGTCTCCCGATAGTATCTCTCAGCACAAGTATCTCTCCTGACACTAAATACTTCGTGTTGACTTGCTTTCATTTACGGGATTTTTTCAGATTTTAAGCCGTTTTTCATTACATTTGTTCATGTAAGACTGAACTTCGGAATGCATTCTCACTCGTCATGAGAGCTAATCATTTGCGGAATTTTCCATGATCATATTCCGGTATGATTACTTCGATGAAGGAATCTTGCATTATTTATCCTTGCTCGGTATATATCGAAAAGTGCCAGCGGAGCATGCACATTCTATTCTGTGTTCCGAGAGGGCCCGTCCTATCATTGTGACGAACTCATCCACGATAGTGTATAGTAAACCCGCGAGATGCGTCTCAAGACGAGTACACACGTAAATCAAAGTTAACACGGTGGGAGCGGCGGTGGAAGGCTATGGTGACGGAGTGCTTTAGTGTAAGTGGTGTGCGGTGTGCGGTGTGGAGCGTGTAGTGTGTGTGTAGTGTAGTGACGCGGGTGTGTGTGTGCAGGACGGCGCTGGTGATGAGCAGGCGCGCGAGAAGCGCAAGCTGGAGGGCGTCACGCAGGCCAAATTCGGCATCAAGAACGCGGTGCTCGGCTTCGTGTTCGGGGTGAGTACCGACCCTGTCCCTCACCTCCTGTCACATCCGCCACACTGCACAGCCCATCACTCGCTCTCTCTGTTGTAGAAAATCAACTCGCTGATTGACGCGAAGACGCGCTTTGTGGACACACTGGACCGAAAGAACATCGAGCTGAACAAGCAGTACGGCATCGAGGCGCCGCAGAACGGACTGGCGTCGCTGAGCGGCATCGTGGGGCAGGTGATCGGGCCTAAGCTGCAGCTACTGGGGCCCAAGATCCAGGCAGTGACCGGCTTGCTGGGAGGCGCGTCCGGCGGAGGCAGCGGCGGCTCAGGTGGGGGCGGACTCGGCTCCATCATCTCGCTCGTGACCTCGCTGTCGGGCTCCTCGTCGGGTGGCGCCGGCGCCGGCGGCACCGTTGAGACCATCGACTCCTCCGAGGAGGACGACGCGTGAGCTCTGGCTCGCACGCACGCTCTTCCCGACACTCTGACTCACACACGGAGTCCGGCCACTACTCTCACACTGGCTCAGCGCGGCCGGACCGTGCTCGAGGACAACACTCTCTGTCGTTAAGTATTGTGCCTGGACTAGTGGCTAGGACTCCATGCGTGTGATTGTGTCACATCCCTGTCCCCCTCTCCCGCAACGGACCGCCTGTACAGTCCGCGGTCGCTCCTGTCCCCCCTCTCCCAGTGCCGGCGGCGCGCCGTCTCTCTACGTTTTGTATTTATATTGTAAATAGGTTTTAGGTGAGCGTTGGTGTTATTAAACGATTAGTTGGAAGCTGTGTTGTTTTACTGCACGCTGCACGTCGCATGCCTCACCCCCGCGCTCCCCTGTCGTTGTGTCCCTGACCTGTACATAGTTGGGCTTGCCCCGGTGTGCTCGCACACCGTCCTGCATGCTGCAACGGACGCGAGAGCATCTCACTTTGAGTAACATATTGACGTCGAAGAGTAATGTTGTCGAACTCTTGCCACTGCGCATTTATGATTTTAGTCAGCCTCTAGTCCGCGCTCGGGCGCACTCGGCGCCATCTCTGTCGTATCTAGTCACCGCTTGTCCTTAGCTTTATTTCCTAACCCGTCGCTGCAGTGAGTAGTGTCCAAATCACATAATATACTATATACATACGTGTAATTGCCTCACCGCGCGCGCAAGGTCGCACGCGCACGCGCACCGCGCGCGACCTCTGCTCGGCTTGAGCAACACGCACTTGGATATTAACGATTTTCACAAGTTATATGCACGAACTTTATATATGTATATTCATGCTGCGACCACACACATCTCAGGACGAGAGCAGCAGAATGTTCACGCCGCACGCGCTGTAGGTACCCACTATCAATACTTGCGTGTTGATTCAACGCTAATGTTTAACTTTGTGTGTATTAACTTCTCTATATTAATTTTTAATTTCTTCCATTTCCAAATTCAACATTTCAGATAGAAATGGATGTAGCAACAGATGTTGATGTGTGGATGAATATTGAATACCGTGTGTATGAGTGTGATCGATTACTGAACAACATAACAGAACAAGCGCAACAAACAAACACCGCTAACTAACTATAACATAGAGTTACAATCTGGAATGTTTGTTAACTCTTGTTGTTACATGTAACTCAACGCATTATTTCTCTGTGGTAGTCGTACGGGCTTATTTTCCTTGAATAAACTAACTGATTTCCTTACCGCAAGAGTTTTCTAACTTTATATGAAAAAACAAAGGATAATTTTCCGTTTTCCGCCTCCTCGTGAACAGACCAGCTGACACGATCCTGGTAGGTGTCCGGACAGCGTCGTGGACTGCTCTGTGCACTCGTCGTGTTGTGGAGTGTCGTCGTTACGTTAAACAAGTTCATAGATTAGTGATCGTCTTACGGCTTATTATAATATTTAACTCTAACGTAATATTTTTGTAATTACCATTTACGTTCTAAACATCCGTTACCATTTAGTTTGCTAATAACATATAGGATGCCAAAGTATCCGGCCGGCGGCCACTAATTACAAACATCCGGTGTAGCAGATGTTTCGGGTCAATAGTGTAGCGCGCCAGGTCTAGTGGACTGGTCATTAGCTCCTGCGGGTAATTCGCGACTCTCATTGGGGTCAGTGCGTCTGTGGAATGTAAATAAGTACATAAACAATTGTATAAATAATGTAGTGGTGTGTGGTTGTCACCGGTGGCGGACTGGAGCAGCTCGCCGTGCCTCGCAGTGCTGCACACTCAGGGAAGTATGACGTAGTACTAGCCGCCGCGCGGTGCACGCAGCATCCGCGGCGAGTAGCGCACGTAGCCTGCCGTAGCTCGTAGCCCGTAGCCCGTAGCCCTCGTAGCGCACACACACGCACCTCACTCCGTCCCACGTCTGTGTTTCACTTCACCGAGACCATACGATACTGTACCTGCCTGTCGTTCAACTTTATATCTTTGTAATAAATTGTGACGCTTATTTTATTTGTTTCAATTTTATTCGTATTCCTTATATTGCCCTACCCACGGATATCGACTACCGAAGTCTTCTTGTGCAGTTTCTAGCAGTCATGTACACCAACGTACCCAACATGATCGGTTACAGATCACCAGTCCCCTGTCCCAGTTATTAATAAGAAACCATAGTTTCAAATCTCTTTGCATGACTGCATATATCCTGTGAGCGAAGTATTTTGATTGCTCCTTTATTTAACATCTGTTGTTGACTTCGCACAAACAAATTGCTTATGTCGTCTTATAATATTGGTGTAGTTTATGTCTTAAATCCCTACTCGACAAACGCGGGGCCGGACGTCGCACTGAGCGGGACAGGCGCGATGTGTTTCTGCTAAACTTCGGAACAGCGCCATGCTGCGGTACTTCACTGCGGAGTCCCGGCACACGCGCTAGTTGGCTGTCTACTTTGTTGTCTTCGTCATCGTTTTGTCTGAATTAGTAAAACTTATACTTTAGTCGACCAGAGAGAAACACACGACACAAATAGCACATAGTAGCGGCTGCGTTCAGTGAGGAGCCCGTGCCGCCGCCGGGTGCGCCGCACGCGGCGGGGCCGCAGTGGGCACGCGCGTCTGCGGACCGGCGCGGGCCGCGCTCGACGCAGCGCTCCGGGACGAGAGCGCAACGCACAACTTGACGGAACATTATATTCGCATAAACTCATACAACGCATACGCAAGCACCACACACGAGACAGCGAGGCGAGGCGAGGGCTGCGAGGCGCGAGCGACGCGATGCTCAGACCGGCCCTGTCGCAGAGTGGCACTACGTGGAGGCGCCGGGAGCTGGCGAGGGAGCACCCATCGTGGTCGCGGAGCCCTGGCCGCCCGCTGAGCCCTGGGGCCCCGCGCCGCAGCCGCCAGGCCGCGGCAGCCGACGACATCCCGGTGTTCGACCGGAACAAGGTCAGCCTGGACCTGCCGGGCAGCCTGTTTGGCCCGTCCGTGTCGCTGCTCATCCGCACTACTAAGATCATCGGCGACGTCATCCAGGTGAGCCCCCACACTGTCTGCACGTGCTGCACTGTGTACTTGAGTTCCGTGTGTGAGAGCGCGTCCTGTTGCAGAACTCGGCGGTGCGCTACCAGACGTTCCTGCGCCTGTTCCGGCCGCTGTTCCGCGGGCCCTTCGAGATCAAGGGCCTGGACCCGCCCACCACCACCACCACCACCACCACCACCACCGCGCGCACCACCACGGCGCCGGACAGCGCCGCCGACAACGAAGTGCGCCGCCGCTGACAGCGCGCTGCGCTCTTCATTAGCGAATGTTCCAAAGAGACTGCTGCACTATACATACACCGTGCCATTTTTATCTTTTTACAACTTCTCTCTCTTATAATAATGCGTCAAAAACGAAAGCGAATTTAAAATTATCTGGTTCGAATCGATTGGCTGACGTAGTTCGTACCAACTAAGGAGGATTTACACACATGTTGTTATTACATAACTATACCTAGGTCATTGTATACATAGTTCATCACAAATAAGTGAGGTGATCTATAGAACTTCTTATAGGTATTTCTTGGCAACTCAGTCCGGATGTTGCCAAGAAATACCTTAGATCGGAAACATGGAAATAAAAACGATAAAAATGGCACCGTGTATATCCTGCTTGTTACTGAACAAGATCATCTGGCGCGCCGCAGCTGCGCATGAGTTAACATGTTATGCGCTGCAACCGACCGGCAGCCAGCACTTCGACGACGACTGCTCTTAGTCTTCATTTGTATTTAATTCTGTCAGAGCTACGTGAACCACATACTCGTACATGCACTTGCGATGCACATACTCATCGCGAGGGAGAGTTTGAAGCCAATCACAACGCGATAAGACTGTACATGTAGGTATTAAAACAAATTCTAGGATAGTGTCTGGGAGATTTTCATAGGGTTCAATGGGCGTTAAGGGGGATCAATCAGTTATCAATATAATTATTGTTTGTTAGCTAGAATAAACTTGCGCACGCACACAACGATGCGCGACAACGCGCGCACTACTGGTGGAGGCGCCACATGCAGCGTCACACGATGACACGAGTGAGCCACTGTGCCCACATATTAAATAGGGAACATTTATGTATCATTGCTCAAGGTATCCGAGAAGTAAAAACATATTACGATACAGTAAATATACGATTATGTTAAGATGTCCGACTTTCATTCACCCTCCCCCCACCCTTCACTAACAGGACTACGTGGGATTACTAATTCACTGGAAAATATTGACAGGAGCTGTCACTTTGAAAATTATTTTGACAATCCGTGCTCAAATGGAGTTTGAGTTTAATATTTTCCATTTCCAGTGTATTATTGTAGTAATCCAACCAAAGGAGACACAACCACAAGGTTGATTGTATAGTACAAGGTGCCCCAGCGCCACTTATTATACAGGGCTATTGTAAAAATATTAACAACCTCTTAAGAGGTCATTGCACTCATCATTATGAACAACTTTTACAACGGGACCAAACCCAGAAATCGCGAAAAAAAACCAGCTACATTTATGTTCGTAGAACTCGTCAAAATGTAGGGAACAGCTGATGTTTTTTCGCGATTTCAGGTTTGGTCCCATAGTGAAAGTTGTTCATAATGATGAGTACAATGACCTCTTAAGAGGTTGTTGATGTTTTTCCAATAACCCTGTATAGTACAAGGTGTCCCAGCGCAACTTATTTTATCATAAAATATTTTAAACAAACGTGCTCGGGACTGTGATGAAATCATCTAGTCTTTGTTTAGTTAGTAATGTTACATTACATGCGACTGTAGTTGAGAGCCACTGGTCCCGACTGTGGCCGCTACCGGGTGACCATGTCCTACAAGAACTCCAATCTATTGAGTTCTTAATTCTGTACCTATTTGATCTGCCAGTGCCAAAGTAACATTTTAATTTTTTTACGTCCTAAGTTCGTAATTTGACGAATTCATGGTTGGCTAACCTTCACAGCCAACAGAAATTACCTGAGGTGAGTATCTAAGACAGTTCTGCGAATTTAGCACTTTAAATTTTAGTTTGTGTTGGCGCCTGCAAGCTTGTGTTTCCATCTGGCGGGCCCCCTGAGCCGCAGCACCAAGGCGGTGCAGACTGCTAGCTTGTTGAATGTCAGGTACATCACAAAATTAATTAAACAAAAGGACGAACATATAGTTTTTTGTCCTAACAAATCAAATTATAATTAAGATAGAATGAAGCCTAGTGTTCTTAGGATTAAAAGCATTGTTCAGCATCAACATTCTCTTCGTTTTATGAAGCATCAAGCTCCATGTAGTGTCTCAAGAGTAGACTGTTTGCCAAGTACTTATAGACACCACTCTGGCAAATTGGGAATAATAATAACTTCTTTATTTCGGACCACACAATCATGTCCTAGACTATACAGGGTGTCCCGTAAATAATGGATCAAACGTAACGGGTAGGTAGCTTACCTCATTTCCAACAACTAATTTGAACAGTAAAAAAAAAACCCATAAGGTAACCAAGATAATTTTTTTTTTCGATTTTTACTATTTTCTGTACCAGCATTCAGTGTTTTTAATGCTGTTGCTGCAAATGGTATCATATTTAGGTGTGATTTTTGTCATACATTTCTGAATAGTTTACTAGTGTTATAAGATACCATTTTTTTAAATAACATTTTATTTGCCTTAGAAAAAAAATCTTGAATTGAAAAGTTTTGTTTTTAAGATGAAAAGACCAGAATTGGAAAAATTCTCCTGTAAAAAAATTGTATGACACCGAAGTGTACCATTATTTTAAAAACTTGTACAATTACTAAGGTTTGCAGATTGGTATAAAACTTACGCCTAGTCTTTGTCGTTACAAAGATATTGCTATGAATCTGACAGAGGTGCAAAATTACGAAATAAAATAAAATTGAAAAAGTGTGCACAATTCAACTATTTTCTTAAAAATGTTTAGGTATCTCAGCGTATGAAAAAACTTAGGAGGTTAAATTAAAAAAAAAATACAAATAAATCGTTTATTTTGTTTTTACAGTAAATGTTCAAACTGACGTCCCCCTACGAGAATGCAAAGTCTGCACCTCCTAATAAAGGAAGCTCTTATCCGACGGACAAAATGGCTGTTGTTTATTTCTGATACAGCAGATTGGATGCGCTGACGTAATTCTTCTTCCGACGTTATTCGTTGTTTGTACACTTTGTCTTTTAAACATCCCCAATAAAAAAAATCTAAGGGATTTAAATCCGGAGATCGCGGAGGCCACAAAATTGGTCCTAATCGGCCGATCCATCTGTCAGGGTAAGTTTCATTGAGTTGCGCCCTTACTGCCGTCGCATAGTGAGCGGGGCATCCATCATTTTGTAACCACATTGCTTGCCGCACGTCTTCTGGAATATTTTCTAATAACGTTGGCAACTCATTCCTTAAAAAATGCAGATAGTATTCGGCGTTTAGAGTTGCTGGTAGTTCAAAGGGCCCTATTATTTGCCCATTTATTATTCCTGCCCATAAATTTATTTTAAATTGATGTTGGCTCCTGTCCTCTCGCATCAAATGTGGGTTTACCAGCTGCCAACTGTGCAAATTATGCAAATTGAGATATCCATCTCGCCGGCATGAAGACTCGTCACTCCATAAAATTTTATTAAAAAACTGTGGGTCCGCCCGTATCATTCTAAGCATCCTTTGGCAAAATGCTACTCTTTGCGGGTAATCACGTGACGTCAGCGTTTGAACACGTTGCACGTGATATGGGTGCAACCGGTGCCTTTTTAGAACTCGATGTACCGTCGATCTTGGAATACCTGTGCGTTGCGCTATGACGCGAATTGAGACCGACGAATCTTCCTCGATTTCTCGAATAATAATTTCGTCATTGACTTGTGACGATCGCCCTTCACTGGCACCCCCAACTCCGGTGCCAAGAATTCTTCCCTCAAGAAGCGCGTTATGCACTCTAATGAATACGCGATAGTCGGGATGTCGATCCCGGTTCGGGTATCTTTCACGATACAATCTTGCGGCCGCCCTGGCATTACCTCTTGCTTCTCCGTAGATAAAATGCATTTCGGCATACTCCCGTGGCGTGTACTCGTAACGAGGCATCGTACTACTGCACACACGTACAACCACACACAAACGATTGTTTTCGAAGTCCGTAGGATTGCCAAGTCATTCGTCCAAAACACAAACAGTTCCAAATCGTTAGGCAAAGAACAGAACAGATGACGTCATCGGCTCGGAATTACGCTACACGCTTAACCACATGCTTAGATTACAAGCATAAGCCATTACGAGAAAGAAAAGTTAGATTGTACCATTTTAATTTCTGTTCTGTCTTCTTCATCACATTCATACGAGTAGCAATATCTTTGTAACCGCAAGGACTAGACGTAAGTTTTATACCAATTTGCAAACCTTAGTAATTTTACAAGTTTTTAAAATAATGGTACACTTTGATGTCATACATTTTTTTTACAGGAGAATTTTTCCAATTCTGGTCTTTTCATCGTAAAAACAAAACTTTTCAATTCAAGATTTTTTTTCTAAGGCAAATAAAATGTTATTTAAAAAAATGGTATCTTATAACACTAGTAAACTATTCAGAAATGTATGACAAAAATCACACCTAAATATGATACCATTTGCAGCAACAGCATTAAAAACACTGAATGCTGGTACAGAAAATAGTAAAAATCGAAAAAAAAAATTATCTTGGTTACCTTATGGGTTTTTTTTTTACTGTTCAAATTAGTTGTTGGAAATGAGGTAAGCTACCTACCCGTTACGTTTGATCCATTATTTACGGGACACCCTGTATATTAGTAATCCTCTGCTAAATAGATCTAAAAAATAACTCGTGCAGCGCGGTCTGGCCATCCACATGTTGCGCTACCACGAGCAGATCGACCTGTGGCGCAAGCTGCTGGACGGCAAGACCAAGTGCGCCAGCTAACTCGCGCCACGCGCCGGTTCCTTTACTTTTTCGGAAGTATATTTTTGTACTCGGTCCCGACGGGCCGCGAGCCGCGCGAGGGCACTGCCCCGGACGAAACCATACATATACTACTACATTTTTTTTGTATATAAAGTACAAAGCGTTAGCTTTAGTGACTTATCGCTCGTTGGCGCGTGCCGAGCGCCTCGCTCCGCGGCCCGGGCCTCACACACCGAGCCCCGCGCGCCCGGCCTCACACGCCGGGCCCCGCGCGCCCGGCCTCACACGCCGGGCCCCGCGCGCCCGGCCCCGAACGCCGGGCGCCACGCACGAGCCCCGGGCCCCCGAGCGACGCGCCGGAAGTGACGCTACCCTGTAATCGATAAACATTGTACACGTATTCGTTTAAGGGGGAAGTGCCAGGGTAGCCCGCGAAATTCAAATTTACTTACGTTTTTCGCAATTTTCAGATCAGTGTCAGGTTGTATTTTGATCAAAAGTTGATTCGCGACTATAACAGGTACGTATTTACAGAATTATAATCATTAGAATCATTAATACATCTTTCTAAGTTAGATTTGTACCACGACAACAAATCTCTTATGGAAAACTGCTTAGCTATGTTACGGGCTGCAACTGCAATAGTGTGGTTCAACTCATTACGAAAAACCGGTAAAGCCGGGTACTCACTAGCGAGCTGTAACTGTAACATGCTTGATACAGTAACAAGGTTCTAGTGTGGTGGCAGGTTTGCGAACCACGTACACACTATGTTTTCTTGGTTACAGTCCATGCAACGGTTACAGTTACAGCTCGCTAGTAAGTACCCGGCTTAATAGGGCTTTAACCGTTCAAACCTTGACAGCTGGGGGCGCCCAGCTGTCACGGACCACGGCGAAACCCCGCTGCGCGACATGTTTATTACCCTGCTCACAAAAAATGGTCTACTGATGTTTATATTGGGTGTAGGCACTTAACATAAACTGTTTTGGTTTCTTGAATGAACAGACCATATTATAAAAAGTAAACAATACTCGAATATGAGAGTTGTATTTATAAAAAAATTATGTTATCAGAGAATTGGTTGAAAGTGTGTTCGTTCCCGTGTTATGTCGATTTCTGATGAAACTACTATATGAATTTACACGAAACTTTGCAAGTTACATTATGAATAGACAAGTAATCTAACAACAGCGTTTTTTTGAAATTCCTACCTAACATTTTAATAATATTCAATCTCGAACTTCATAGTGCGCCGAGCCGTTTATCGTATTACAACGCAATGACTTTGTAAACGCTCAATCCTAGTTATATTGAGTTGTTTCTAAAAAAAAATGTTACTAGGACACTACATAAACCTTTATTGACCGATAACTACCTATATATTGTAAAAATATACCACTATAATTGTAAAATTATAAGATTTTACTTACGTGAGATTCTTTGTTTACAAAAATTTTGTTTGACCAAAAAAGGATTATTGATGTTATTTCGTGCAAATATTATCTACAAGGACGTATAATATCTTATAAATGAATATTCATCCACTTAACGTCGATTTTATACAAAAACACTATTAAATAAACAATAACAAAATACTTTTTTGCAGCACGCACTCGCGACCATTAAGAATCGTAAAATCTATTTTTTACTTTTTTTTTTCCAATATTGCCAACCCAATTTTTCTTTCGGAAACATTTAGTCGATTAGTTTATCTACCGGACCAGAGACTAAAACAGTCGCACAGGATAAACGGGTGACTCTCATGTGTGTCAGCGGGCTTTGACCGTTGTGGCGCGTTTGTGCACATGTGGTAGATAGCGGCTTGAGCGGAAATGCCTTATATCCTTTAAATAAAAAGGCTAATAAATAAATATGATATAAATAGTTGTTTAATTGATTAATTGTAAAGTAATTCATTTGGGCGTAAGATAAAATTAACCATGACTGGCTGCATGCGGTAGGATCGTTGCCTACACTACAAAAAAAAGATGAGTCATCAGTCAAGTGGTTTTAGAACGAAGTGAATTCGAACCAATTCGAAGTGCACGTTTGTTTATGACAATATATGTTCGCGTTTGGTTATTTTTTAGTAAGAAATAATTAAGTTCCTACTGTCCGATAGGTCCCTTAACTAATATTACAGTTTTATACAAGTAAATAGATAAAGACGACCCACTGACCATAACGTCTTTATAAAGTAATGTTTTATAACGAACGCCGAACGTGCTCATGTGAATAGTGAACGTGACTGAGTTATATACCAGTGAAGTGATAAATAAGTTATAATACATAAGTGTAAAAGTGATAGTGAAAATAGGATAGTTAAGACTGAAGAAGATTTTGATTTTCTGATTAGATTTTAAGTCTAGTGTTTGTATTGTTCTAATTAGCTTTCTAATTTGTTTTATTATTAGTTTTCGTATTAGAATCTGATAGGAATATTTAACGTAGAATTTTTGAGAATTTTAATGTATTATGAAGAAAAATGATAGAATCAATGATATATAAACTAGTCATTGGATAGAATATTTACGTAACTTGAAAACGAGGATTTTTGTTTTAAATAGGAATATTTGCGAGATTTTAGTATCAAATGAGAGGATGTTTTTTATTATCAGTTAGTATTAATTCCTGTACACACATAATTACGATATAACTATATACACTAGATACTAAAATAAAAGACTAACTAACCTACTATACAAATAAAACTAATATGATAATATCATTGCTAAATATATTGATCATACCATATAAAATTTTCTGTTAAATAATTTCAGACTGACATACCTAGTCAATTTAAACAGTTGGCACCTACTTTTTCCAATACTTTTGGGTAAAGAGAAAACAATAAAATAAAGAGAATTGCTAATTGACACTGTCATATCAATAATTTAAACGGCATTCGTTATTTTTAACTTACTGTGCAGGTTGTAGGAGGCACATTAAAAATGCGATGTATGGAAATTTGTATAATGAATGAAGAAGTATAAGTATTACAGTAATTACAGTTTGAATAATTAATTACTGACGTGTTGACGGTGCCGGGTTGTCGCAATAAGGTGAATAATGGCGGCGCGCGCCGACTCACGGCGCGGGCGCACACGACGTGAAGTTGGTAGTTCCGGGCAGTGTTGCCAACTTTAGTGGCCTCGTTCGACCACAGATTATACATCGTTAACATCCTCCGCCCCCTTGAAAGCCGTGCTTTCAAGAAGCTCTGGATCTTCAACTGGCAGGATGCAGACTTTGTTCAGGGCTCGTCGGACGACTCCTTTAGTTGTGGTTACATCTACAACTCTGCATAGACCGTCTGGTCCGACGAAAAGTTTCTCCACTCTTCCCAAGGTCCACTTCATTGGCGGCAGGTGGTCGTCTTTAATTACAACTACGTCTCCCACCTTGATACGGCCGCTGGATCGACGCCATTTGACTCGCTGTTGTAGCTCGGAGAGAAATTCTTGCGACCATCTTTTCCAAAAATGTTGCCTCAGTTTTTCTAAATGCTGATATCGGTTGATCGACAATTTTTCTATGATGGGAGATGCCAGTGATGTCAACGGGCGCCCGATCAGGAAGTGGCCGGGAGTTAATGGGTTAAAGTCTGACGGATCTGATGACATAGGTGTCAGCGGACGCGAATTCAATATTGCCTCAATTTGTGTGAAAAGAGTGGAAAGTTCTTCAAATGTAAGATTAGAATTACCTGCGATTCGTTTTAAATGGAACTTAGCCGCCTTAACTCCAGCTTCCCAGATTCCACCGAAATTGGGTGCATAAGCTGGACTGAATTTGAACTCGATACCCTCGCTCGCTCCGAACTCAGTCGCGGACTCATTGGCAGCCTTAAGCATTCTGCCCAACTCGTTATTTGCCCCCACATAGTTCCTACCATTATCGCAGTAAATTATGCGAGGCTTTCCTCGTCTGGAAATAAACCTACGTAGGCATGAAATAAATGCATTGGTACTCAACTCACTGACAACTTCAAGGTGCAAAGCCCTGGACCAGAAACAGACAAAAAGACACAAGTAGCATTTACTAGTTCTAGCGCCACGTCCTTTACGGTTAGAAATATGGAACGGACCTGCAAAATCAGTACCACAAATTTCAAATGGAGACGAGGGATTTACTCTAGGATGAGGGAGGTTCCCCATCAAAGTTTGAACGGATTTACCCTTTGTCCGTACACATTTGACACATTTTTTTACAGTTTGTGTAGCAAGAACTCTGCCACCAACGGGCCAGAAATTCTCACGTATCAAGCTAAGTAATTGCTGAGGACCGCAATGTAGTAGACGCAGATGCTCCTCTGCAAATAAAAGTTTCGCAAATGTATGCTTGGAATCAATTAAAATGGGATGTATTTTATTATAGGGTTGCAAAGCACTTTGAATGCGTCCCCCAACTCTCAGGATGTTTTCATTATCCAGAAATGGATTCAATGATAGAATATTAGATTTACAATTTACAAATCCTGTTGTTTTTAAAGAATGAATATCCCTTTCAAAGGAATAAGTTTGCGATATTTTGGCTAATGTTTTTAAAGAAGTTTGTAATTCTTGTAGTGTCAGTTTGCCTCTCAATTTATTATTTTTATTTTTACAGTTGTATATAAAACGTTGTACATAGCTTAGAACTCTCTGTAGTTTAGAGAGTTTAGAAAATTTGTCAAAGGAAATAAAACCTTGAATACATTGTGTAGTTAAACTAACCTTCATTTCAGGTAATGTGTTACTTGGTAAGTTAATATTAGGCTGAGGCCACTCATCCTCAGGTTTACTTAAAAAGGAAGCACCGTGCCACCAAAGATTGTTACCTTTAAGATCCTGCGGTTTGACTCCGCGTGAAGCTAGATCTGCCGGATTATCCTGAGTTGGCACATAGCGCCATTCATGTTGAGCGGTAAGTTCACGGATTTCTTGTATTCGATTGCATACAAAAGTTTTTAAGGTTTTTGGTTGAGTTTTAATCCATCCCAAAACTATAGTTGAATCTGTCCACAAAACAGCGCGTGAAGTTTCAATATTTTTGCTACTTAATGAATGAAGAACCTTTGTAAGCAATCTAGCACCTAATAGAGCACCCATTAACTCAAGACGAGGTATAGTTAATTCCGGTTTTAAAGGAGCTACTTTCGCCTTGGCACAAAAAAGGTGAGTATGTATAACGTCTAGTGCATCGTGTGATTTAACGTACAAGCAAGCACCGTACGCAGTTTGCGATGCGTCAGTGAAACAATGAAATTCTATTTTAATTGGTGCTGGGCAGACCACATGCCTGGGCACCTCAAGACTGGAAATATAGTGCAAATTTTTAATGAATTCTTCCCATTGAAGTTTGATGTTATTTGGGACTTCTTGATCCCAATCATTTTTCAATAACCACAGTTGTTGCAATATTGTCTTTGGAATAATAATAGTTGCTGATAATAAACCCAGTGGGTCAAATACTTTAGAGGACATAGATAAAATATTGCGCTTAGTAACTTTCGATTCAATTTTGAACTCTGTAGAAAATTTTAAAGTATCTGTTTGTGGATACCACTTCAGACCTAGAACCGTGGACTCCTTGTTAAAATCTTGACAATTATTTGTTATAGGAAGATTCTCCAAAATATCTGGAACATTTGTCCGGAATTTGCGCAAAGGAAAACAGGCTTCTGAAAGTTTATTAATGACTTCATGAACAACATTCTTTAAATCTTGTTTTGAGTTAGAACCCGTATTCAAATCGTCGACGTAAAAATCATGCTCAATAACATGCTGTACGTCGGGTTTATCGGCGCATTCACGCGACAACTCTAATAAACATCTTGTGCTCAAAAAAGGAGCCGAAGCCGTGCCATAAGTTACAGTGTTCAGCTGTAGTACCTGCAACGGCATCGTTTCTTCGTCTCTCCACAAAATCAATTGTAGATTTCGCTGAGACTCGTTAACTAATATTTGCCGGTACATTTTTTCTATATCGGCAGTAACAACGAAAGCATTTCGACGAAATCGCAATAGAATTGATAGAAGATCGTCTTGTATGACTGGCCCCACCAGTTGAATGTCGTTAAAGGACTTTCCGGACGTAGATTTGCACGAAGCATCGAACACTACTCGTAATTTAGTAGTTTCACTATTGGGACGCATTACAGCATGGTGGGGTAAAAAATAACCAAAAGACGGACGCTCAATTAGAGAAAGATGACCCAGGTGTTCATACTCACGAATGAATGATTTATAATCCTCCTTTAGAATAGGTGACTTCTTTAGTTTTCGCTCTAAATTAATAAATCTACGACGCGCTACATAGTAAGAGTCACCGAGAGCTTGTTCTGGAGAATCAGTTAGTGGAATTGTAACTAGAAAACGACCGTCATTTAATCGTTTAGTATTCTTAATAAAGATGCTTTCACACAGCTCTTCGGATTTAGAATAAAAATGTTTTTTGATAGGGGGTAATTCTTCTACCTCCCAAAATTTAGTTAATGTTTGTTGAATACTTTGAGAAAAGTTGCATACAGTATTATTATTATGATTTAATTTGCGGCTGATGTCAACACTAGTAGGCCCAGATATTAACCAGCCTAATTTAGAGTGTTGTAATGTAGGTTTGTTTCGACCTAGTTTAATTAACCTTGGGTTTACAATATCCCAAAAGATATCTGCACCTAACAGAATATCGATGTCAGAAGGACTGAAGAACTCAGGATCAGCCAACTGAAGATTGTGAGGTAAGTTAAGTTGTGATGGATCAATGCCCACACTTGGAAGTTTGCTAGTAATTTGTGGTATGACAAGACATGACACAGTGACACAAAAATCGTTTAAACGAGATTTCAATTGTAAATCGCAATATTGAGCCGTATTTACAACAGCGTTATTGATGCCACTAACAGTGACTGGATTTCTCTTTGTGAAGTTTAATTTTAATTTATTTTGTAGGTTTTTTGTAATAAAGGAAGACTGACTGCCATTGTCAAGCAATGCCTTCGCAAGGTAAGTATTATTTTGTTGGTCGACTATCTCGACCAGGGCCGTGCATAATAACACCTGGCTCGCCATCACGACGGATAACGACACTGCAGGAGCAACACTGGAATTCGACCCAGAAGTTGAAGGTAAGTTTGAATTTTCAATATTATTAGTTTGTTTTGATTCTTCACTTTCATGTAACAACGTACTATGTTTTTTCTTACAGAATTTACACGGACCTCGGAAACAACGATTGACATTATGACCACCGCGAAGACAATTGGGACAAAGCTTATGCTTAGCAACCTCTTTTAGGCGCAAGTCTACACTTAAAGTTTTAAATTTTTCACACTCGTGAACAAAATGACTTTGCTTACAGATAACGCACTGCTTACTGTTTGACCTTTCAGTACTACTTGAAGATACAAAAGATTTCGTCTGCGGGTTTGAACGCTGAGGTTTAACATCTGATTTTCCAAAATACAGAGTTTCTAGAACATCAGCTCGATTCCGCAGGAATTGGTAAAATTCATCAAGAGTTGGACAAACCGATAAATTGTTCCTATGTTCTTCCCAATTGCGACCTGTGGCGCCATCTAGTTTAGAGGCCATCATGTAAATAATAATTGTGTCCCAGTGTTCTGTCGGTTCCTTTAATAAATTTAAGGCACGTAAATTTTTTGTGAAGTAATCAATCATATAACGCAAAGATTTATGTGATTCCTTTGTGATGGTATCAAAATTAAACAGAGACTTTAAATGGTTATTTATCAATAGTCTCTTGTTATCATACCTATCACACAAGAGTTGCCATGCCAGCATGTAGTTTTCAGCAGTGAAAGAAACTGATTTTATAACAAGTGCAGCACCACTGTCCAATGAAGACCGGAGGTAATGAAATTTATTAATTTCCGGAATGGAATTATTTTTATTAATTAGAGAGTCAAAAGTGTCACGGAACTCGAGCCACTTCAAGTAGTTACCATCAAATTTTGGAAGTTCTATTGTTGGTAATTTGACATTAGAATTTATTTTGCAGGTTGAACTGCTGCACTCTGAATTATTATCAACGTTTTTATTATTTTGAGAAGAACCGCCTTGAGCCTGAGAAACGTTTTCAATTATCAACTGCGCTTGTGAAATTAAATTACAAAATGTTTCCTCAAACGATTCTCTTTCATTAAGCTCACTTTCAGATTCAAGATCTAGTGCTTCAATTTTAGATTGAAGTTCATCAAATTGAGAGAACAATGCCTGAAATCTTTCTAACTTTAATTGCAACTCGGTAAGTTGTAATTTTGTAACTTGACCGGGATCAATTGATTTCAGGAACTCAACATGTTTTTTGAATAAAGTAATTCTACCCTTTACACTACTGCGAAGCTGCCTAAGCTTCTTAATGTCGTCCGCCATTGTTATTCAGTGAGGGAAGTACCAATGCAAATATATGAAGTGGCAAATAACGTTGAAACAAAGTACTAATAGCCAATACAATATAGGTACAATAAATTGGTACCGACAATCCAATCCCACGAGCCCGGAGCGCAGCGAGTGCAGGCTGATGGCGTCAGCGTCACCTTCAGTTCAGCTTACTCTGCTTATCACCCGCTGTCACCCACGCGCAGCAATAGTCGCGCGCACCCGTGCAGCGTAGTCAGGTGTTCCGGTGGAATCTCAGAATCTGGAATAGTCGGCGAATATAATCACTAACTGTGTCTAAACTTATCACAGTATAAAGTGGCGGGAAGTTTTTTACTTGTTTTATATTTTATTAAGTCGCAGGTAGAAGGTTTCAATAATTATGAAGTAAGGGAACAAGATCGTCTTTGTTACAAATTAGGTAACAAAGGAGTTTGAAGTATTATTACAAATGACGTAGGTAAGTATTGCAAAGTAGGCAATACTCACAGGTAGTTATCGTTGTCTCAGAACGCTAGACGGAGAAATAAGCAGTCATAGCGCAGATTGTTATTTGGTTGCAATAATGACACGAAGTAGGCGTTTATTTCAGTAATATAGTGAAACGTAAATAAGTAGCAATGTCATGCCCAAGTAATCGTGCGTCCACTCAAACAAAAATAAGCGCGAAATGCAAGCGTGCATGTATTAAATTACGTACCGGATCTTGCGAGAATAATCGCTTATTTTTCCGTAACGTAATTAGATATCTCTAAAGCTAGGCACGAAGACAGCATAGTACTTATTGTGAGAAAAGTATGAATTTGATCCTCACTAAGAAAGCAATATGAATGTAGGTACCCAACTTTGATTATATAATGTCTAGATAGAGCATCAATTGCGCGCAAACGTGTCAAAAAATACCAGCCAACTGTTGGACTTTAAGTACTTACCCGCCGATTAGTGCCGATCGTACCGCTTTGGTGTCACTACGTATTACGCGCGCTAAGTAATAAACAAATAACAGCGATAAAATGACGGTATGTGCTATTAAACTGTGCCGAAATTATAAAGGAAGGGTAAAAAAACACCAAACACATCACATATCATCAGTAAGTAACCAAAAATACTATGTATTTGTTTTTTGTTTTTATATTTACCAAATTACGCCCTATTACGCCATATTTTATCAGTGTTGCCAGTTTCTTTTTTCCATTCTCCCAACTTAACGTCCTTTTTTTGTGGGTATATTCGTTGCTTTATGGTTACGTTTATATTATTTAGTTGATGTACTTTTATTATTCGATTTCAAAAATGGTGAAGTTTTTCAATTCGTCTGTACTTTTTTATAATAATATAATGTTCGCGTATAACTTTTTTGTTTATGAGCCCATTTTAATGATTATTGTTGCATTGGGTCCAATAAACTGATTTCAAAGGTGCCAAGAGTAATTTTAATAAGATTAATTTATTCCATTCGTATTATCATTTGTGATCTTTCATTTGAAATTTCCAAATACAAACTGCCTAAAAAGTTAAATATTCTAATTGAATTAACTTAGCTGATTTAATATAACACAACATTCACACACACAACTCTAATTCAATTAAATAGTGTTTTTTATTTATAAATACAAGTAAATAAAGTCACTACTAAAACTGAATAATACTACAAACATACACCTAAAACTTACTTATATTATTTGTATAGTAAATTTTTTTAATATGTGATTTATGGGAGAATTGTAGTAGCTGGTATCATTATTCACGCACACAGAGACATAGATGCACAGTGTAAAACACCGCCCGCACGCACACATGTTTGAAATTGTTGCCTCGTTTTCTTTGTTTTGATTGTAGGGCGACGCTCTATCTAGACATTATATAATCAAAGGTACCCAAGTATGTATTGTAGGTACGAAGTTCGTCGTTATATTATAATAACGGAAAGAAAAGTTTGCGAAACCGACACACCGTCACACAAGAGGCAAATTGAAGTTCACAGCGATAAGTTGAAATAAAATTGTTTACCTCCAAAATGGCTACTTCCTCAACGAACGACAATAAGAAAATCACTTCACCTCAGCATTAGTTTCCACATTCCTGGATTTGGGCAATTTGGATCAGCGATTCCCAGTTGTTGTCGTGGAAGATTCGTTCAGATGCAGCAGGTAGCAGGTACAGCTTGGCTTGTCTCGTCGTTCAACGTCGCTGGTCGCCATGTGCTCTGTGTTGGTCGCGTTGTCCGAGGCGGCCGGCGCGCAATCACTTGCAGAATTCGTCGACTAGAAAGATGCGTTGTTCAGTTGTTCTTGTTGGAGCGTCGATCACTACTTATTAGTGATCGATGTGTTGTAGTCTTGTCGGTAGGTAGATGTTAGTTACGCAGTTACGCTTCCCGCCTCAGATATCACGTCGGGGTCACCAAATTATGTGCAGGTTGTAGGAGGCACATTAAAAATGCGATGTATGGAAATTTGTATAATGAATGAAGAAGTATAAGTATTACAGTAATTACAGTTTGAATAATTAATTACTGACGTGTTGACGGTGCCGGGTTGTCGCAATAAGGTGAATAATGGCGGCGCGCGCCGACTCACGGCGCGGGCGCACACGACGTGAAGTTGGTAGTTCCGGGCAGTGTTGCCAACTTTAGTGGCCTCGTTCGACCACAGATTATACATCGTTAACACTTACATACACAGTATATAATATTTCCACCGCTGGGACGCAGATAGTGATGTCAGGACAGTTTGACGGTGAGAAGGAGATTATTTTTATATATTATTTTTATCATATTTTACAAAGAGATGTGTGTTTTATTTAATGAGCAATTTTGAATTATGTTTCCGTGAACACTATCATGTATTTCTTCGACCATACAACTCTTAGCCTCATCTGGGCAATATAAGAACGGTTAAATACAAGTTGCAGTATACACATCGTAAGTTGAGTGTTAGTTGAATAAATGTAACAAGTGAAGGTGCCACATTATAGTTCGAAGCAATCCACAGCTACTTCAACAAGACATTATGAATTGCCAAGTAAGTACATAATAGTGGTTGACAGCTTCTGTACAGTACATAGATCAACCATCTATGTACTATACAAAGATAATGAATGTGTGAACGCACACAATCATGTAGTTGTAAAAGAATGTAGTAGTGAAGTGATGCCCATGCGTGTGTGAGGATAGAATGCGGTTTATTTATTAATAACGGCAGATCAGTGCCGAGATACAAAAATGTATATCAACAAATAATAACAATAATAATTTATTGTTATTATTATATATTATAGGCAACTGGGGCCCATATATAAAATACACAAAATAATCTTATACAATAATAGTATGATACACGTAAGGTTGTCGTATTAAATAATGTGAACGCAGCAGGTAAGGGTTCGTTTGTTAAATCAGAGTCCGTTCGTGTTTTAATTTCGAAATTGAAGTTGCGCCAGGGACAGGGGGGACAGGGGGAGGGGGGGGTTTGGGGTTTGGGGTTTGCGATGACGATAGGTATTTTATTTTCGCCGAAAAAAGTATTTTTTTTAAATTGCGAATATTTGTCAAATAATACTGTTCGTGTATTAATTTCTAAAGTATTTCACGGTACTGTTTCAGTTACTGAGTACAAAACGGTAGTTATCTACAGACTATTCTAAGGCCCTACATCCAATTGAAGTAAAATCAGACCTTCGCTCAGAGGTTCACTCTTCTCGCTCAGGTTAGGTTAGCTCAGGTTAGGTTAGCTCAGGTTAGGTTAGCTCAGGTTAGGTTAGCTCAGGTTAGGTTAGCTCAGGTTAGGTTAGCTCAGGTTAGGTTAGCTCAGGTTAGGTTAGCTCAGGTTAGGTTAGCTCAGGTTAGGTTAGCTCAGGTTAGGTTTTTTTTTTTTTTTTTTTTTTTTTTTTTTTTTTTTTTTTTTTATACTCCTACCGCCAACATGATTGGCGCCTATTTTCTATCCAACCCTTTCCATACTAGTTCTCGCTTACATGCCTCTCGCACTTTCATGCCACATACTTTATCGTTCTATTTTCCTTCACCATTTATCCTGTGGGTGGGACTCCCACTGTTTATATGATTCTATATTTTCTACTATATTTACTTTCTAATTATTGTGGGAAAATAAATTTTTCTGGGTTTCTTTAATTTAACATAACAACTTATTACTTACTTTTACTACAACTTATTTAGAAACTAATGTACAAACAAACTTAAATAATACTTATTTTACTTACACAAGTTATTTAAAACATAATGCTTACTAACAATTTACATTGCTCAGTACTAACCTATCTAAACATATTTCTATATAATGTACAAACAACTTAAATAATACTTATTTTACTTACACAAGTTATTTAAAACATAATGCTTAATAACAATTTACATTGCTCAGTACTAACCTATCTAAACATATTTCTATAAAACTTAACCTACTGCTTATCCTATATTTCAATTTGTTGCTATTGTGTCCTATGTTTACTGTTACTATATGTACAATATAATACGAAACATAGTTGTTTTATCTGCTTTTATTTCTCTCTATGACTCTTTGGGCTACATTTTCGCAATAGGCTATAAGTTTGTCTCTAGTTTTGCCTAGCATTAATTCCCCTACGCTTTCTTTCTGCAGTCTTTTGCCTAGCTCTTGTTCGAGGTTGTAGCGCTCTTTTGAGTAAATGGGGCAGTCAAGTATTATGTGTGATACTGACTCTACTACATTGGGGTCACAGGCACACGATGGGCTCTCTTTACACTTAAAGCGGTTTAAGTATTCCGAAAACCCACCGTGCCCTGTTAAGACCTGTGTGAGTACGCCAGTTGGCCTCACCTGTTTTACAATACGGTAGGCAGCTATGGCATCCGGAAGAAACATTTTCGTCACCGAGGCCGTCTCGCCTGACTCATATCTCTGCTTCCACTCATCAAGCGAACCCAAACGGATTTGACGCTTGATGAATGAAACCGGACACAGGTCATAGTCCGGCTTCCTCCGTGACGACAAAGCCGCTTCCTTTGCCAGCTCATCCGCGCGTTCGTTCCCCGGCAAGCCCGCGTGGGCCTTGACCCAAAAGAAGGAAACATCTTTGTTCTGTTCCAAAGCCAGAGCCAAATTGGCTCGTGCGCGGACAGCCAGGGGGTGGAGAGAGCCATGGCATGCAAGCGTCTGCAATGCTGACATAGAGTCGCTGTACACTCCATAACTCGTCTCCTTACGCTTTAGAATTACGTCCGTTGCCTTGCAAATTGCTAGTAGTTCTGCCTGGTAGACAGTGCAGTACGCGGCGAGGCTAAGCTTGAAGGTCTGGGTTTCACCTACATTATCCCACAAGGATAATGCGGCTCCGACCTTCCCCTCAATCTTGCTGCCGTCAGTGAATATTCGCACTGCCTGCACGTTACTACTGTCCACAAGCTGTTGGTCTGCCAGGCTCATAAACTTCAAAGCGATTTGTTTAGCGGGGTGAGGTGTTTCTGCAAATCCTACCATACCCTCAATCTCCCTGTCTCCTGGCACGAACCGGGACGACCCTCTCCTTGCCTCATACAGGGCGGCTGCCTCTTGTATGCGGAGGTCCAGAGGTAGTATCCCAGCCAGCACCAGTGCTGAGTTGAGTGAGACTGTGCGGTAAGACTTGCAGAGCTTCTGGACGAATCCTCGTTGGACAGAGCCTAGCTTCTTCCGGCTCAGGTTAGGTTAGCTCAGGTTAGGTTAGGTTAGGTTAGGTTAGGTTAGGTTAGGTTTTTTTTTTTTTTTTTTTTTTTTTTTTTTTTTTTTTTTTTTTTTTTTTTTTTTTCTTGTCCCTGTGACTTTATCAAATTTCACAGACCTTATCATTCTAAATTTAAAACTATGCTTACACAATTCAAATACTCTACCCTAATAGGGTCCTACACAAATTATTTGCAACTCTACTATCTTACTTAATACATTTTTTGTACAGGCGGTCCTTCTTTTATTAGCATTCTTGAACCGCTTGTGCCTATTCCTTCTACTCTTTTACATGCCGGTTACATTTTCTCTACAAGGTGTACCATTTCAAAAACATTTCGTACAATCCTTGTGCCTATCTCTACGTCTACAGGTTTCCATTTTCTTTACAACTCTAGTTGTGCCTACTTTATTATTCTACTTAATTCTTAATCTAGTTATATTTACTTATTTTCTATCTTTTATTACTGTTTCTTATACTTACTTATAATATATTTTACAATGCTAAACTTTATTTATACTTGTGCTTAATTCTTTTATTTCCTATTTTTGCCTTAACTTTACTACAGTGATATATTGTAAAAATACATATTGTAGTAAATGCTTATTTACTCTTATTCCTATTGATTACAACGGTCACAATTTTTATACAGTACTCTAAGAATGTTTGCCGAGTATGTTTATCCCTAAGTAGAGTCTCTAGATTTTCCTTTATTAATTGAATTTCCATTCTCTGCTGAAAGTCGTACCTGTCTCTATTATGTACCGGGCAGTTCAGCAATAAGTGGAATATTGTTTCCGCAGTATCAGGGTCACAGACACATGCGGGACTCTCCTTGCACTTGAAGCGATGCAAGTACTGGGAGAGCCCCCCATGTCCAGTGAGAACCTGCGTTAGTAACCCCGCTGGCCTCATGCTCCTAACTACTCTGTAGGCGTCTATGGCATCCGGGAGGAACACTCTCGTTACGGAGGCCGTGTCACCCGACCTGTACCTCCCATTCCACTCGTCAAGGGAGTCCTTCCGGATTATCCGTTTGACGAATGAGACCGGAACCTGGTCGTAGTCGGGTTTCCTCCGGCTCGAGAGTGCAGCCTCTTTCGCGAGCTGATCAGCGCGTTCGTTTCCTATGAGGCCCATATGCGCCTTCACCCAGTAAAAGCTCACAGTTTTCCCTTGGTTGAAGGCCTTCTTAAGGTTTTCGCGCGTCTCTACCGCCAATGGATGCAGGGCGTTATAGTTGGTGATGGTCTCCAGGGCCGACTTTGAGTCACTATAGATGCAGTAATCTCTCTCCGTGCACTTCAGGGTCTCCTTTGTGGCTCTGCATATAGCGAGGATCTCCGCTTGGTACACAGTGCAGTACGCGGCCAAGCTAAGCTTGATTGTCTTGGTCTCAGTCTCACCATCCCATATGGATAACGCAGCCCCGACTTTGTCCTCAAGCTTGCTGCCGTCGGTGTAGATTTTTACCGCCTGCTCATTGCTGCTGTCGACCTGTGCTTGAGTAGTCAGGCTTTCGAAGGTCAACTCTACATGCAGAGCCGGATGTGGAATCTCCGCAAATCCCACCACACGTTCGGTCTCCCTGTCTCCCAGCACTAGCCGGGACGACCCTCTCCTTGCTTCGTACAGTGCGGCTGCCTCCTGTATTCGAAGATCGAGAGGCAGTATCCCAGCCAGTACCAGTGCCGAGTTCAGGGAGACTGTGCGGTAGGACTTGCACAGTTTCTGTGCGAAGCCCCTCTGTACTGCATTCAGCGCCTTCTGCGTTCCAATTTTCCTAGCTGCCGGTGCCCATGCGCCCGCAGCGTACAAGATGACCGGTTCCACCACTGCCGTATAAATTATCCGAATGACTTCCGGATGCAGTCCCCAGCTTACTTTTGCGGCTCTAGAGAGCTGTTTGTACAGGTTTGCCGCCTTTTTGCAGACTTTTGCAACGTGGGTGTTAAAGGTCATCCGGTCGTCCAGAGTAAGTCCCAGAATTTTGATTTCTCTCGACATTCCAATGTCGATCCCCCCCATAGTCAGGAGTGGGGTGTCGTACTTAAGCTTACGCGTCAGCACCATCGCACAAGTTTTGTGCGGCGCAAACTTCAGCTTGTTCCGGACTCCCCACTCCTGAACATAGGCGAGAGCGGCATTGGCCTGCCTCGAGACCTCCAGCCCCGTATCCCCGCTGAAAACCATCACGACGTCATCCGCATACGCCTGACAGTATACTCCGTCTTTTTCCAGACCGTGTAATAGGGGGTCAAGTAGCAAATTCCATAGTATCGGGCCGCCAATGGATCCCTGGACGCAACCTTTCCGGGTGTTTCTAGTGTGTTCTTCCCCGGCATACCTCAAGCCGATTTTTCTGCAGTCGAGATAGCTATCGAGTAGCCTCCTTACATTTACCGGACACTTTTCCTCAGCCAGTCTGACTTTGATAGCTGGCCACCAGGCGCTATCGAAGGCCCCCTCTATATCCAATGAGACTAGGGTTACGAGCTTTTTCTGCTCTATGTTCCCCTTAATATGGTTCACCAGGTTATAGAGGGCGTCCTCGGTGCTCCTCTGTGGCATAAAGCCGTACTGGCGAGTACTAATCCTCGGTACTAGGTGCCACCTGATCCTTGCTACTGTCATCTTCTCCAGGATCTTGCCCAAGACTGGTAGCAGGCCGATCGGCCTATATGCCTTGGGATTCTGATAATCGTCCTTGCCCGGTTTTCTCAATACCACCACTGTGGCTTCCTTCCATATGTCCGGGAAGTGACCTATCTCTAGGCACTTATTATACAGGGCAAGGAACACGTCTAGATTCCTGAAGATTGCTCGACTGCATATATCCGCCGTGAAGCCATCCGCTCCAGGTGCCTTCTTTGGGTTGAAACTCTTACTCGCGGTCTTTAGCTCTTCTACCGTAAACGGCGGATCATATGTTTCATTATGACACGGGGCGGGTTAGGTTAGGTTAGGTTAGGTTAGGTTAGGTTAGGTTAGGTTAGGTTAGGTTAGGTTAGGTTAGGTTAGGTTAGGTTAGGTTAGGTTTTTTTTTTTTTTTTTTTTTTTTTTTTTTTTTTTTGTTTTGGCAGGAGTGGGAAATCCTCATGGACGCCCAGACTGTTTCACTGGTGAGGCAGTCTGGGCAGTGCCGGACTCTTACCGGCTAAAACCACACTCCTGCCTTTGCTAAGTGTCCCTCTGACATGATCAGAGACCTTTTTATGTCGTTGAGTTTTGATTCTTGTCAAGCTTTAAATTGTTTCATTTGTTTGCAGTCCCGTAATTAGGAAGTAGGGAGTTCCTGGGAACAATGTTCAACTCACTTCATCTTATATTTCAGTTTTCCATTTGTGCTATTTGGTAAGTGGGGAGTTTAATAGGTGACCTACTATTACGATTCTAATATTTAACTATCTTATTTTCCTGTGTTATTTCTGTAGTTTTGTGTTTTCATGTTTGAGTCTATCTAATTTATTCCTATAATACTTTTAATCTTCTTTTTACTCTACTCTATGTTTAAGTTATGACTATTCTAATATATATTTCAATATATCATATAGACATAATATTTCTTATTCTGAGCTTACATTTATTTCTTGTCCTACTCGTATAAAATTTTTTTTCTATTAACTTTTTATTCAATGTTTTATGTTTACATTCAGTCAATCCTGGCAGACTTACGGCTACTATTTGAGCTTAAAATTTATCTTCAGCGAGCTTGTCGAACCACTACGGTAAGATTTGTTTGTTAATAATTTTAATTTTGGTATCTGAATACATATAATCGTGTAATCTATTTCCTAAATCAATTTTTATGTACATTTGGTAAATATTAAATAAATAAAGTTTGGAATCTGTTTTTAATTGTGCCAATTTCTCATGAAATTGGCTGCAATTTTCTAATTTTATGTTGGGTCCTATGGTTTTAATGTTTGTTGCTTTGGGTTTCTGTATGTAAATTTTGAAATTAATACCGTTGTGGTTCTTTGTGCTTGGGAATACTGACTCATCCTTAGCAGTACGCCACCGACAGGCGTGCTAATGCGTCCCATTTAATGCGTACCGGGCATTGGCTGTCGAAGGCATTATGGTCTGTCTTCTCCATTTTGGATGCTGAGCAATTATGGCACCGTGGCACCTCCGCTGCCATGCGCGACGGGCAGTCGACCCGCATGTGGGGGTCGCCGCAGTGGATGCAGAGGTCAGCGAGCTGCGTGCACAGTTTCCTACTGTGGCCGAAGCATAGACAGCGAGTGCACTGCACCAGTGGTGACTGGTCCAGCACTCGCACTCGCTGTAGGTCAATGTGCACGCGACCCGCCATCGTTAGCCTCTGCCACACAATAGGGGACACCCGCAGGATGACGTGGCACATGTGGGGGTTCCTTGTCTTGCGACGGTACTTCACCTCTAACCTCACATCATCCGCAGGTATGTCTCCGATCAAGTGGGTGTTCTGCCGTTGGAGGGCCTGGGATATCTCCGCATCCGAGTGGCAGGAGAGGACGTCCTTGATAATGACCAGGGGGTCTTTGTTTTTCACCTCTTCTACCACCAGTCTTCCCGTCTTCCTTATTCTTTCGGTGACCTTTTCCATCTCCTCTCTTGTCTTGAAGCCAACCACTACTTTCTGGTCCTTTGCCTTGCGCAGCCTCTCCACCCTAGTGCCCTCATTCCTGGCATCTACCGCCGTCCTGAGCTTTTCAAGAACCTCTTCACCGGTGTCCTGATCATTCACAGATGATACAACTACTGAGTGAAGAGGTTCCTGGATGTTCTGCTTCAGGCCGGCAGCGATCTCAGCGAAGGTTGGACCTTGGCCTGCGACGTAGCGAGGGGCCTCCTGGAGATGAACCGACAGAGCCTGGGTATGGTGTTGGCACTCCTGCAAAGCCTGTTTGTGGTCTTTGAGGCCCTCCACAAGGCACTTCATGAGCTCTGTCGATTCATCTGTGGTTGGCCTTTGGTCACTTCGGGCCTGTTCGGGTTCAGCTACCACGTTCGCTCCATTTCCTCTTTCGATCTCCGCCTCCTTCACCAGCTGGTAAAGTCTCTCAACTGCTTTAGTAATTTCATCCTTTATTTCCTTTTTCAGGTTTCTGGAGCTTAAGAGTTGCATTTTAGCCTTTTGGAGACACGCCTTTGCCTCCGTGGTTCGGTTTAGGTACCTCACGGGTGGCGCGTCTCGTGGCGGGCTCTCTTCGGTCCTCTCAGGCAGTTTTGGTCCGTAAGGCGTACTCTGGTGTACGATTGCCTTGGACTTAAGTTTCGGGGGGCTAGACAGTGGGGCCTTCTTCGGTGGCGTTGGAGTTTTAAGAAGCTGTCCAGACCTCAGTCCATCAGCCTCCCCCTCTCCAATACCACGCCCCGCTGACGGGCCAGCCTGTGTGCATCTCACGCTCGGCTGCGAGGTCCCAGCTTCCTCTGCAGATGACGGCGAGCCCCCGAAAACAGGCAAGCTCGCGGTCTTCTTGGCGGGAGTGCGGAACATGGCGGTGGCTTTCGTGAAGGTAAGGTTCATGAGCCTAACTGTCAGAGGTCACTGATCTCTTCTGTATCCCTGTAAAGGGGGGATCAGCAAGAGGAGTACAAAAAGCGAGCCCTCTAAGAAGGGACTCGGTCAATATTTTAAATAAATAAAATCAATGTCACTTATAATTATGCCTACAAAGGCACTAAAAGTCTCAAAAACCGTCTACCTACCCTGCGTTGTAGTTGAAGGAGGTATAAATGTAGCCGGAAGGGCAAAAAATACAAATAATTTTTTGAAAAAGTTCAAAAGTTTACCTGTCTAGACACGAATGGGTGGGTGGGAGGGAGGGCAATTTTTTGTATTTCTATTTGAGCTAGGCGGGCGTGCGAGGTGTCAAAAGACGCGTCTCCGCGCCGGCCAGCGGACTATGGTGTTTTTGGAATTTTGTCAGAACAAAAATTCTGACTTTTTCTGAAAAAACTGATTTTACGACCAAAATGTATGTGAAAAACTCGAATAACACCACCGAACGTGACCCAAGCTCGCGGAACGCGCGCCGGAGTACAGGTAAGGCAGGTACGTATCTATTAAAACTATAACCGACGTAGATTTGACTATAAATTTTGAATAAAAAATTATTTAAAGGAATTTGTATAGAAATTTTTTCAAAGTGAATAACCAAAAAGTGTTTTTCGCTTTTATGTCAATTTAGACCAGTGGGATAGTTAGACGGAGCCTAAATATGAATTGCTATGCTGAAAAAAGCTTCAGAATGCGTCACCGGGATGCAGAAATATAGCGATTTGATGTTTTTATACTATCACTTAGGTAGATTTCGTCAGTTAGCGGAATAACACAGTACAACAATTTTTTTGTATTTCTATTTGAGCTAGGCGGGCGTGCGAGGTGTCAAAAGACGCGTCTCCGCGCCGGCCAGCGGACTATGGTGTTTTTGGAATTTTGTCAGAACAAAAATTCTGACTTTTTCTGAAAAAACTGATTTTACGACCAAAATGTATGTGAAAAACTCGAATAACACCACCGAACGTGACCCAAGCTCGCGGAACGCGCGCCGGAGTACAGGTAAGGCAGGTACGTATCTATTAAAACTATAACCGACGTAGATTTGACTATGAATTTTGAATAAAAAATTATTTAAAGGAATTTGTATAGAAATTTTTTCAAAGTGAATAACCAAAAAGTGTTTTTCGCTTTTATGTCAATTTAGACCAATGGGATAGTTAGACGGAGCCTAAATATGAATTGCTATGCTGAAAAAAGCTTCAGAATGCGTCACCGGGATGCAGAAATATAGCGATTTGATGTTTTTATACTATCACTTAGGTAGATTTCGTCAGTTAGCGGAATAACACAGTACAACAATTTTTTTGTATTTCTATTTGAGCTAGGCGGGCGTGCGAGGTGTCAAAAGACGCGTCTCCGCGCCGGCCAGCGGACTATGGTGTTTTTGGAATTTTGTCAGAACAAAAATTCTGACTTTTTCTGAAAAAACTGATTTTACGACCAAAATGTATGTGAAAAACTCGAATAACACCACCGAACGTGACCCAAGCTCGCGGAACGCGCGCCGGAGTACAGGTAAGGCAGGTACGTATCTATTAAAACTATAACCGACGTAGATTTGACTATGAATTTTGAATAAAAAATTATTTAAAGGAATTTGTATAGAAATTTTTTCAAAGTGAATAACCAAAAAGTGTTTTTCGCTTTTATGTCAATTTAGACCAATGGGATAGTTAGACGGAGCCTAAATATGAATTGCTATGCTGAAAAAAGCTTCAGAATGCGTCACCGGGATGCAGAAATATGGTTAGGTTAGGTTAGGTTAGGTTAGGTTAGGTTAGGTTAGGTTAGGTTAGGTTAGGTTAGGTTGGGGGACCACCCCACAGTGCTTGCGTCCACGTCGCGTCCCCTGGAAACAGCCCAGTTCTGACCACCGTAACGGAGTGGCAGACTGGGTTGGCCAAAGTGCACTGTGCCTTCGTAGATTTTATTTTAACTGTCGTGTATCTGCGAACCTGCCGGGATTATGCCGAAACCTGCGCGGGACGCCTCCGGGCGGTTTTTAAAACCAAAAGGCCCTTCTCAGGGCCAACCAAAAGGCCCTTCTCAGGGCCAACCAAAAGGCCCTTCTCAGGGCCACCCTGACGCTTCGGCGTCAGAGTCTAGCCGCGCGCCGTCTGCGGCTAGCTATTTCGGAGGGGCGGACGAGTCGTCGTCTGATAACGACTCACTGATTAGTGTGTCGGACGCGGACGACACTCGTTCGCGGAAGAGAGCACACCGGAGCGGTGGGTCCGGGGGCTCCTCGGCCTCGGGGTCGACGCGGTCGGCGAAGGCTAAAAAGCCGACGGTAGCCGCGGAGACCCATGTCGTTGGGCTCGCGGACGCCCAACGCCAGTTGGACCTGGCTCGGCGGGCTCAGCTCCAGCAAGAGCTGGAGGAGCGGGTCGCTGCCGCGGAGAAGCGGGCGCACGTCGCCCGGGCCAAGTCCGGGTACGGTGCGTCCCGCGTTGTGTACGCGGACCACTCCCTAGTCGAGCTGGAGAGGATGGCGGAGGAGGACGAGAGGGAGATCGCGGAGGTCGCCTCTAAGTCCACAAACATTAAGGGGACCTTGCAAAAGGCCCTGAAATGTAGGGCCGCGAGCATGCGCGGTCTCGTTGCGGAGCTGGTCCAGCGCAACTCCAGCGACGAGACGCGGCAACTGCAGGCGAAGGTGGATCGCCTGCAGTCGGAGGTCAGCCAGCTTCATCAGAAGCTGGCTGAAGCCACGGCCCGGCCACAACAGGCCCAGTCGAGCCCTGCGGCAGAGGGCCCCGCCTCCAACCTTGAGGATATCTTCCGCAAGGTCATAATGGAGGAGAGGGCCTTCACAAGAGCCTGCCTAGCAGGAATCGAGGACCGGCTCCTGCCGGAGAAGCGCCTCCGACCAGCCCTTGCGGCAGACGCGAGGCAGCGTGAGCCGGGCCCGTCCTGCTCCCGCGCGGACGACGCCCTTCTCCTCCCCTCAACGACCCCGTCCAACGAGTGGACGGAAGTGGTCCGCAAGGGGAAGGGCAAGGGCAAAAAGTCGGCGACGGCCGCCCCCGTCGTCCCCGCCGCCATCACCGCTCCCAGCCAGCCGCAGACGACCGGCAAGGGAAAGCGGACTGGGAAAGGGAAAGGGGGGCGAAAGGGGCAGCTAGTCCCCCCAAAAACCGCGGCCGTCGTGGTGACGCTCACCGCGGAGGCTGCGGACCGCGGGGAGACGTACGCGTCAATTTTGGTGCGGGCGCGTGCAAATGCCGATCCCACCCAACTGGGGATCGGCAGTGTGTCCTGCCGGCGGACCCAGGCCGGGGCTCGAATATTCGAGTTCCCGGGGGCAGAGGGGAGTGCCCACGCGGACCTCTTTGCGGCCAAGCTGCAGGAGGTCATCGCCGACTCAGCCAAGGTGGCACGGCCGGTCAAGTTGGCGGCCATACAGGTGACGGATCTGGACGACTCCGTCACCAAGGAGGAGGTGGTGGCGGCGGTCGCAGCGGTGGGGGGCTGTGGCGTCGCGGCAGTCCAAGGCCGGGACATAAGGCCCGGCCGCGGCGGCATGGGCACCATGCGCCTCGAGTGCCCAATCGCCGCTGCCAAGGCCGTCCTTGCAAAGGGACGGCTCTTAGTCGGGTTTAGCTCGGGAGCGGTCCGGGCGCTCGAGGAGCAGCCTCTGCGGTGTTTCCGGTGCTTCGGCATCGGACACACCCGGCCCCTGTGTCCGTCCACAGTGGACAGGTCGGACGCCTGCTACCGCTGCGGCAAGGATGGCCACAAAGCCGCCTCCTGCGGGGCCGCCACGCCGCACTGCGCGGTGTGTGCCGCCAGTGGCTGCCCGGCAGGGCACGTCATGAAGGGGAGGAACTGCAATCCTCCCCCTAAGCGGGGCAAAGCGCAGGCGCCTTCCGGGTTTGCTGCCGCTGCCAATACCGCCGCTGTTTCTGCGGTGGCTGCGGAGGGGGGTGCGATGTCCGACTGATGGATACGGTCGAATATCGCATACCCTTACTCGGTCCCTGGCCAGTGGCTGGGCTACCGGGACGGCCTAGTGGCGTTGGTGTCGCGGTCTTCCACGGACTCCCCCCCCCTCTCGCTCTTAGAGAGGGGACCGGGATACGTGGCCGCCGCGTGGGGAGACCACTCTCTCTCCGACTCGCGCCAGCCTCACTTTCCTCATGGTGGCGATGGGCGGGCGACAGGCACGGGGGTGCCTTCTCCCGCATTGCACCACCCATCACCACCTTCGTCGGTCATTCCCGGGCCCCCGTGAGGGGCCCGCCATGAAGGGCAATCGTCGGCGGAGGACTGGACGTTAAGGCTACGCCTGTTTCCCAGTCCCCCGCCATTCGGACGAAGCGGGAGTGTCGCTGGGTTGTTTTAGTGGGTATACCGGTCAGACCGGGGAGTCCCACATAGCCCCCCATCCCCCGATGGGAGGGTATGCGTAATGCATTTTTTCCCAGCGCAAAAAAAAAAAAAAAAAAAAAAAAAGGTTAGGTTAGGTTAGGTTAGGTTAGGTTAGGTTAGGTTGGGGGACCACCCCACAGTGCTTGCGTCCACGTCGCGTCCCCTGGAAACAGCCCAGTTCTGACCACCGTAACGGAGTGGCAGACTGGGTTGGCCAAAGTGCACTGTGCCTTCGTAGCTGATTTTAACTTGTTGTGTGAGCCTGCGAACCTGCCGGGAATATGCCTAAACCTGCGCGGGACGCCTCCGGGCGGTTTTTAAAACCAAAAGGCCCTTCTCAGGGCCAAACCAAAGGCCCTTCTCAGGGCCAACCCAAAGGCCCTTCTCAGGGCCAACCAAAAGGCCCTTCTCAGGGCCACCCCGACGCTTCGGCGTCAGAGTCTAGCCGCGCGCCGTCTGCGGCTAGCTATTTCGGAGGGGCGGACGAGTCGTCGTCTGACAACGACTCACTGATTAGTGTGTCGGACGCGGACGACACTCGTTCGCGGAAGCGTACTCACCGGAGCGGTGGGTCCGGGGGCTCCTCGGCCTCGGGGTCGACGCGGTCGGCGAAGGCTAAAAAGCCGACGGTGGCCGCGGAGACCCATGTCGTTGGGCTCGCGGACGCCCAACGCCAGTTGGACCTGGCTCGGCGGGCTCAGCTCCAGCAAGAGCTGGAGGAGCGGGTCGCTGCCGCGGAGAAGCGGGCGCACGTCGCCCGGGCCAAGTCCGGGTACGGTGCGTCCCGCGTCGTATACGCGGACCACTCCCTGGCCGAGCTGGAGAAGATGGCGGAGGAGGACGAGAGGGAGATCGCGGAGGTCGCCTCGAAGTCCTCCAACATAAAGGGGACCTTACAGAAGGCCCTGAAGTGTAGGGCCGCGAGCATGCGCGGCGTCGTTGCGGAGCTGGTCCAGCGCAGCTCCAGCGACGAGACGCGGCAACTGCAGGCGAGGGTGGATCGCCTGCAGTCGGAGGTCAGCCAGCTTCATCAGAAACTGGCTGAAGCCACGGCCCGGCCACAACAGGCCCAGTCGAGCCCTGCGGCAGAGGGCCCCGCCTCCAACCTTGAGGATATCCTCCGCAAGGTCATAATGGAGGAGAGGGCCTTCACAAGAGCCTGCCTAGCAGGAATCGAGGACCGGCTCCTGCCGGAGAAGCGCCTCCGACCAGCCCTTGCGGCAGACGCGAGGCAGCGTGAGCCGGGCCCGTCCTGCTCCCACGCGGACGACGCCCTTCTCCTCCCCTCAACGACCCCGTCCAACGAGTGGACGGAAGTGGTCCGCAAGGGGAAGGGCAAGGGCAAAAAGTCGGCGACGGCCGTCCCCGTCGTCCCCGCCGCCACCACCGCTCCCAGCCAGTCGCAGACGACCGGCAAGGGAAAGGGGACGGGGAAAGGGAGGCAAAAGGCTCGGCTAGTCCCCCCAAAAACCGCAGCCGTCGTGGTGACGCTCACCGCGGAGGCTGCGGACCGCGGGGAGACGTACGCGTCAATTTTGGTGCGGGCGCGTGCAAACGCCGATCCCACCCAACTGGGGATCGGCAGTGTGTCCTGCCGGCGGACCCAAGCCGGGGCTCGAATCTTCGAGTTCCCGGGGGCGGAGGGGAGTGCCCATGCGGACCTCTTTGCGGCCAAGCTGCAGGAGGTCATTGCCGATTCGGCCAAGGTGGCACGACCGGTCAAGTCGGCGGCCATAGAGGTGGCGGACCTGGACGACTCCGTCACCAAGGAGGAGGTGGTGGCGGCGGTCGCCGCGGTAGGGGGCTGTGGCGTTGCGGCAGTCCAGGGCCGGGACATAAGGCCCGGCCGCGGTGGCATGGGCACCATGCGCCTCGAGTGCCCAATCGCCGCTGCCAAGGCCGTCCTTGCCAAGGGACGGCTCACGGTCGGGTTTAGCTCGGGAGCAGTCCGAGCTCTCGAGGACCAGCCTCTGCGGTGTTTCCGGTGCTTCGGCATCGGACACACCCGGCCTGTGTGTCCGTCCACAGTGGACAGGTCGGACGCCTGCTACCGCTGCGGCAGGGACGGCCACAAAGCCGCCTCCTGCGAGGCCGCCACGCCGCACTGCGCGGTGTGTGCCGCCAGTGGCTGCCCGGCAGGGCACGTCATGAAGGGGAGGAACTGCAATCCTCCCCCTAAGCGGGGCAAAGCGCAGGCGCCGACCGGGTTTGCTGCCGCTGCCTACACCACCGCTATTTCTGCGGTGGCTGCGGAGGGGGGTGCGATGTCCGACTGATGGATAGGGTCGAACATCGCATACCCTTACTTGATCCCTGGCCGTTGGCTGGGCGACCGGGACGGCCTGCTGGCGTTGGTGTCGCGGTCTTCCACGGACTCCCCTCCCCTCTCGCTCTTAGAGAGGGGACCGGGATACGTGGCCGCCGCGTGGGACTCGCGCCAGCCTTCCTTTCCTCATGGTGGCGATGGGCGGGCGACAGGCACGGGGGTGCCTTCTCCCGCATTGCACCACCCATCACCACTTTCGTCGGTCATTCCCGGGCCCCCGTGAGGGGCCCGCCATGAAGGGCAATCGTCGGCGGAGGACTGGACGTTAAGGCTACGCCTGTTTCCCAGTCCCCCGCCATTCGGACGAAGCGGGAGTGTCGCTGGGTTGTTTTAGTGGGTATACCGGTCAGACCGGGGAGTCCCACATAGCCCCCCATCCCCCGATGGGAGGGTATGCGTAATGCATTTTTTCCCAGCGCAAAAAAAAAAAAAAAAAAAAAAAAAAGGTTAGGTTAGGTTAGGTTAGGTTAGGTTAGGTTAGGTTAGGTTAGGTTAGGTTAGGTTAGGTTAGGTTAGGTTAGGTTAGGTTAGGTTTTTTTTTTTTTTTTTTTTTTTTTTTTTTTTTTTTTTATACTTCTACCTCCAACATAATCGGAGCCTATGCCTGTCTGGTTTACTTTTCATACCAGTTCTCGCTTATTTTCCTCTCGTACTTTTATTCCACATACTTTATCTTTCTTTCATTCATCCTCATTCGCGTCTGTTATGGGTGGGATACCCAGCTATCAGCTTAGTTCTGTCTAACTTTTCTTATATTTTTATTTCTTTACAATCGGGTGTTACAAAGAGTGGTAGGCAATTTGTTATTTAATGTCTTTTACATTTATACTTATCTAAGCTTATGACTATTTTACAGTTTTTAATTGTTTCTTACATAATTATTCTTATTCTATTTCACATTTTCTTATCTCTTAACTTATATACAACTATTACAAACACGGGGAAGCAGTTCTCATTTTTGCTAACACTTAAATGTTTGTCTTGTTCTAAGCTTATTTCTATTTTAACATATTGTATCTATTTTCTATTTAACCAAAATATATTTTACAAATTTTTTATGCTATGCTAGTCTCTAATATAATACAGTATATTATGACAGCATATTTACTTATGCGGTTTTGTTTCGATCTATTACTCTTTTTACTATATATCTACAATAATCTAAGAATATTTCTGCATCTTTACTCTTTATTATGTCCTTCACAGTGTTCGGTGTTATTTCCATGCCTAATTTATTTTCGACGTTAAAGCGGTGTTTTGCGAATTGTGGACAGTCGAATAATATGTGCTGGACCGATTCGCTTACGTCCGGGTCGCAAATGCACGATGGACTCTCCTTGCACTTGAAGCGATTCAAGTACTCAGAGAATCCACCGTGCCCCGTCATTATTTGTGTATTCAGGCCGCTTGTTTTCATCCTGCGAATTACACCATATGCTACCCGCACATCCGGGAAGAATAACTTTGTTACAGATGCGGTGTCGCTGGTTTCGTATCTGCGGTTCCACTCATCAAGCGTCTCCATGCGTATGCTTCGCTTGATGTATGAGATCGGACACCGATCGTAGTCAGGCTTTCTTTTGGAGTTCTCAGCGGCCTCTTTCGCTAATTGGTCCGCTCTTTCATTCCCCGGTAGCCCTACGTGAGCTTTAATCCAGAACAAGTTTACGACCTTGTTCTGGTGGGATGCAGATCTTATATTATCCCTAGCTTCTACAGCGAGAGGGTGGTGCGAACCGGGATTCGTGATTGTTTGGAGAGCCGCCATTGAGTCGCTGAAAATTCCAAAAGAAGATTCCTTGCGCCTAATTATCTCCCTAGTTGCCCTTGTTATTGCTAGGAGTTCAGCCTGGTAAACTGTGCAATAATTTGATAGAGCAAGTTTGAGGGCTCTGGTCTCGGCCTCACTATTCCATATGGATAGTGAAGCACCAACCCCTCCTCCGATCTTGCTCCCGTCCGTAAAGATACGGACGTCAAGATTGCAGATGTTGTCGAGTTGCTCTTGGTTCATCAGACTGTTGAAATGCAAGATGTTACGTGACGCGGGATGGGGATCTTCAGTTGCAGCAGTCATTCGCTCGACCTCCCTGTCCCCCAGTGACGCCCGGGGCACCCCCCTCCTGGCCTCGTACAGTGATGCTGCCTCGCAAACTCTGAGGTCAAGGGGGAGCATCCCGGACAACACCAGTGCTGAGTTCAGGGAAACCGTGCGATATGCCCTGCACATTTTCTGTGCAATTCCACGTTGGACGGTCCCAAGCTGCTTTATAATGCCCAACTTTTTTGCCGCCGGTGCCCAAACGCTAGCAGCGTAAAGAATTATGGGCTCTACAGTTGCCACATATATCACCCGAATGACTTCTGGGTGAAGCCCCCAACTGACCTTTGCGGCTCTACACAGCTGCTTGTAAATAGCAATTGCCTTCCTGCAAATGTTTGAGAGGTGGGTGTTGAAGGTCAGTTTTTGGTCAATGGTTACACCCAGTAGCTTCATTTCTTTCGATATGCCAATGTCGATCCCCCCCATCCTCAGGCGTGGTGTGTCGTATTTTAATTTCCTGGTTACCACCATAGCTGTTGTTTTGTGCGGTGCAAATTTTAGCTTATTCTCGACACCCCACGCCAGAACATGGTTGAGAGCGGCATTGGCACATTCCTCCACCTCTAGTGCGGTCTCTCCGTCAAACACCAAGAGGACATCGTCCGCAAACGCCTGGATGTAGTTCCCCCTGTTCTCTGCTGCTTTTAGGAGGGGGTCTAGGACTAAGTTCCACAATATTGGGCCCCCAATCGAGCCCTGGACACAGCCCTTGTTTGTGTCCTTGCTGTATACTTCCCCACCGTACCTGATTTCAACTCTTCGGTTTCTGAGGTAGCTGTCCATGACCCGCCTAAGGTTGATTGGACACTTCTCCTCTGCCAGACGGACTCTTATTGCTGGCCACCAGGCACTATCAAATGCTCCCTCTATGTCCAACGATACGAGTGTAACTATTCTTTTCTGTGCTAGTTTTTTGTTGACATGCTGCATGAGGGCATAGAGGGAGTCTTCAGTGCTCCTTTGTGGCATGAATCCGTACTGACGGGTGCTCATCCTTGGTAAAAGGTGGAACTTAAGGCGGGCCACCAGCATCTTTTCATATATTTTTCCCAATATAGGCAACAGTCCAATTGGTCTATAAGATTTGGGAGTGGAATATGTCTCTTTCCCAGGCTTCCTCAGTATCACGACTGTTGCTTGCTTCCAGGACGTGGGGAAGTGATGGTATTCTAGGCATTTATTTAGGAACTTTAAAAATAATTCCGGGTCATTACCCACGGCATGGCAACAAATGTCGGCAGTAAAGCCATCGGAACCCGGCGCCTTCTTTGGGTTGAAGGACTCCATAGAATTTTTTAATTCTGCTGTCGTAAACGGTGGGTCGCAAGGATCATCTTGTTCGCCAGAGTTTACGGTTTCTGCTTTCATTCGAATGGATCGGTGATAAGCATTGTCACATTCGATGAGATCTTCCGGATAAAACGTTTCCGCTAGCAACTTTACGGAGCCCCTCGCATCCAGCACGTCACCGTTCAGTTCTAACGGCTGGTCCTCCTCCCTACGCTGCGTCCTACCTATCACCCTGTATATTCCCTCCCAGACTCCCTCCCTATCCTGTTTCCCACAGAATTCCTTCCAACTCTCGGTCTGAGCTTTGGCCGCTTCTAACTCATACTCTTCTTTCTGTTTTAGGTACTCTTCTATGACCTTTGACTTCCGGATTTGGGCGGCGCAGCGGATCCTGCGCTTCTTGGTAGCGACGGCCTTTTTCATCTCAACGAGTCTCTCGGACCACCACGGCAAGGTAAGTTCCTCTTGGACTTTTTTGGTCGGTATTGTTTGCTTGCATGTTTCTTCTATTGCTTTTGTGAGGTTGTCTGTTGTAATGTCAATTTGCTCAATGTCTTTAATTTTGTCTATTTCGGTTGCTGTGAATTTATAATCTATTTTCAATTGGCCAAACTTCTCATGAAATTCGGCCCAATTGGCTTTTTTGGTGTTAAATTGCCTAGTCGTTCTCTCAACTTTAATGCCTTTGGATTTCTGCAAGAGGATCTTAAACGTAATGCCGTTGTGATCCGAGCTCGTGAGACCTTCGTCAATCCTCCAGTCATCTACCAAGTCTAGTAAGTCATTAGAACAAGCGGTTATGTCCACGTGACTGCTGTACCGTTTTCCTCCTCGGATAGTGTCAAAGGTTGGGATTTCCCCTCGATTCAGTACATTTAGATTAAGCTCACCGAGAGTTCCCGCCATCTCTTCCCCTCTGAAGTCAGCCCTCGGGCTGCCCCACCATAAGCTCTTTGCGTTGGCGTCCCCTCCAAAGATCAGTCTCTTGGAACCGACTGCGAGCCTTATTTGTTTTAGATGTTCTAAATAAGGCTCGATAGGCTGGTCTGGCTCAAAGTAAAAGGAGACAAGCGTGATCTCCCAGGCACTGGTTTGGATTCCCACCACTGAGATGTTGTTTGTGGTGAGTTTCGGGTACTGTTTGACTGTAAAGTCACTGTTAAAAACAGCTATTGCCGCTTTGACAGTCCCTTCTCCTGTAGCAGTGTTCTGGAAGACCCTAACGCCCCTGTGGCTCCTCATTACCTTCGCTCCGGCCACGTACGGTTCTTGAAGAAGCGCCACCGCTGTTCCGCGCTTCGTAGCCTCTATTAAAAGCTCATTGGTGGCTAGCTTCTTGCGTTGGAGGTTAGCCTGTAATACTCCATAGTGGATATTTTGCATTGGGGTGCCCTTAGCAGTATGCAACAGTTGATCTGGCCACGTCATCCCATTTTTTCCGGACAGGGCAATCATGGCTGAACGCATTGTGTTGTGTGCCGTGCTCTATTTTCGACTTCGCGCAATTTCGGCAGGCGGGTGGTGAACCTGAGAGCCAGTCCGGGCACTCTGATCTCATATGTGGACCGCCGCAGTGACTGCATAAGTCCGTAGGCTCTTTACAAAACCGCTTACCGTGCCCGAAGCCTAGGCAGCGAGTGCACTGAACCAGCGGGGTCTGATCCTCGATCCTAATGCGCTGGAGGTCGATGTGCACGGTCCCGATCTCTATTGCCCGTCGCCAGATGGTGGGCGAGACGCTGATGATGACGTGGCCAATATGGGGGTTACGTGTCCTTCTTCTATACCTTATCTCTACCCTGTTTTCCCCACTGTCGAGGCCGTCAAAAACACCCTTGTTCTGATTTTTAAGTGCTTTAATGACGTCTTCGTCGGTATTCACGACTAAAACGTTCTTCAAAATCAGAAGTGGATCCTTGTTTTTGACTTCCTCGACATTGAGGTCCACTCCTTCTTTTTGAAGTCGGGTCTTGATTTTGCTTCTTTCTTCTTCGGTTTCCAGACCTATTATTATTTTCCTGTCCTTGGCTTTCCTCACCTTTTCCACCTTTATCCACCCATCTTTGGCATTTACCGCTTCCCTTATTCTGCTAAGAACTTCGTCGCCGGTTTCGGTTTCATTCTTGGACGTGACCACCACCGAGTGTAATGTACTGCGCCTTGGCAGTGACTTGACGGACTGGGTTGCGGCCACACTCGCATAGGTACCCCTATCCAGAAATTCGTTTTGATGGTCTATTTTCTCCTTGAGTTCCTCTATTTTCTGGTTATTTTCTAATAGGAGCTTGGAATGTTGTTCCATTGTTAGTAGGATCCTATTTGTGTTAATTTCTTCAGGAGAAGTTGTTTCTGTGGCTAGTGATTTTGGGTCTGTCACTATCGGCCCTTCCTTGGTCCATCGTTGCTTTGCCCCATTTAGCTCAATTTCGGCTTCCTTTACCAATTGGTAAAGTCGTTCTGTGGCTTCGGAGATACCGGTTTTAATCTCCGTCTTGGTGTTCCTGGTGGTGCTTAGGTGAACCTTAGCCTTTAATAGGCAGGCTTTAGCCTCCGCAGTTCGGTCTGTATATTTGACGACCTTTGGCGGTGAGCATATTTCGACGGACTTCCTCATTGTGGTCACGGTTGCCGCTTTGTTCTCCTGTGTCAAAGCAGACTTTACTTTTGTTTTCGCAGGGCCGGCCTGCGACGTCTTATCCGTTGTAGAGGGGGTGGGGCTAGTATTTGTAGCTTCCCACTCCTCTATGCTGCGTCTTTCGCTCGGAGGGGGGGCAGCTGCCCCAGGTCCAGACGAAGACTTTTCGCCGTCGGTCGCCTTTAAAGGTGTTCTAAAGCCGAACATGTCGGAAGGTATGCGTCAATATGATTAAAATTAAAAGCGTCAATAAGGACGATAGAATAAAATAAAATAAAGACTAAGAATAAAACAAAAATAAAATAAAATTAAAAACAAAACCGCACAAGAGCCTTAAAACTATGGTAGAGTTTTAACAATTAATTTTTAACCGTCTCTACTGAGACTCTACCCAGGGTTGCAAGGTTGCGGGCAGTTATAGAGGGCTCTACGAGTCGTAGTCGTCGAGAAACCCTTTCCAGGAGTCAAAAATCGAAAATATAGAGTGATTTCCGACGGGACTCTATGTAGAGCCGTGTCAATGGCTTCAGTGGATAGCTCTCGCCGAGCCCTTTCAAACGATCCCAAACTCGGTATAGTTACACCAAAGGGTCTCGGAGATAACCTAACTTGAAGAATTTGGTTTTTTGTCAAAATTAAATCTGAAAGTGGTTACAACGGGATATCTCCGGAACCACCGGTCCAAAAACACCGGTGCTTGGGCTTTCCGGAATTGGCTCGGCAAGACCAATCCACTGGAATGGTTTTCAGGCTGAAAAATATTTGTTTCCTGAAAACGCCTGAAAACCAACTTGTCTTATAGCCCAAGCCCTACCGATATGTCCAGCGGAAACCCCAGCCCTCTACGACTCTCCGTTGGGAAGTTATGGCCGTCTAAAGATTTCACAAAATGGCCGCGGTGCTGTCAAAGTCAGTTTTTGACCGAAGATATCTTCCCTCTGGAAAGCCGCAGACCCCCCGAGTTTGGGCTTTCCCAACTCGGCCTGAGCTCCGCTGTCCGCTGAAACCACTTTCAGGGTCCTGAAAATTTTCAGCTCCAAACCACCTGAAACCGCGTGGTAAGTAGGGCAGCAGGTTCCTGACACTAACTTTGAAAACCGCTACTTCCCACGACCCACGGTTTAGGAGTTACAGTGGTTTGAAGTTAAACAAGATGGCCGCCGAGCTGTCAAAAGTCGTGTTAAAACGTCCGTATCTCTGGAACCCTACGTCGTAGAAGGACGGGGTTTTGGACTTACAGCTCGGCGTCACTTCAGGTATGACCTGAAAGCAGTTTCAGCGACAAAATTTTTTCCGTCCTGTAATGACCTGAAAATAGTCCTATCTTAAAATTAACGGTGTGCCCCAAGCCCCAGTGAAAATCTGGTGTAAATCGGACTAACGGTTCACGAGCTATTGCAGATTGAAATTTAAAACCTAAAAACCAAGATGGCGCAATTTAGACAAAATAGCCAATTTAAAAGATATACAGCCCGTCTTTGGACTTAAATGGGTCACAATAAGTATATTGGGCCTTATCCTAATGTCAAAAAGTAATATTTTCTATTTAATTTTGAATTAAAGCCAAAAAACAGTTAAAAATCAATAACTCTCGAACCGTCCGTCCAAAAATTCTGAAAAATTTATGTAAAATACTTAAAATAGAGCGCTACAAAGTCCAATAAACAAATCTTTGAAAAACCAAAAACCAAGTCAAAAATTTTTGAAAAGTTGATTTTCTTATAAAATACCTTATTATTCAAAAACTATTTAATCTAAAAATCTAAAACTTAGAGTCTCTAATAAGCTAATGAGCGCGCACCGGGCTGCAGTTAAAGATTCTTGAAAAGTTTCCTCTGTTCAGAGCTATACTGGTTTAAATTTTGAAGATTTATAATGTTATAAAATGTTTTCCTTGTGACTTAAAATTCAATTTTAACTTGCACTCGCCTTATTTCATGAAGGTCCAGGTTGGTGCCAAAATTCGTGCCGCTGACTCCACTCCTTCGACTTTTTCAGAGCACGTGGTTTTGTGAAAATCCTGAATAACTCGCAGATTCGCGGTGTCAGGGTAATTTTGATTGGTCCAGATGATCGGGAACCACGATGCTCATAGTAAACCGATGAAAAAGAAGGGGGTCGCCGATCTCGTTCCGGCAGCGTTCGCGTTTCCAGTTTTGATGAACTTCACTTAACCTCTAAAAGAGGTGTTTTTCACAATTCACTTTCAGGGCACTGTAACACGGCACTATTTGACCTCGGCACTTTATGCGGCGCAAGTTTCCGCATCCAACGACACTTTACTCTTTGAAATTGGAGCAGAAAAACCAATTTTTTAGGATTTTTAAGCGCGGAGCGACTTTAAAAACGATCCAACTGCCACGGAGGTTGGGGGGGTACTCGGTTAGGTTAGGTTAGGTTAGGTTAGGTTAGGTTAGGTTAGGTTCGCCGCGTGGGGAGACATGGCCCTAATAGGGGTCTACTTCTCCCCGAACCGCTCTCTCTCCGACTTTGAGGATTTCCTCGAGATCCTCACCGCAGTCGTAGGGAGGGCGGCGCCACGCCAGGTCGTGGTGTTGGGCGACCTGAACGCCAAGTCGGCAGCATGGGGCAACCCGGCCACCGGTTGCAACGTCCGGGGACGCGCCGTCGAGTTTTGGGCGGCCTCATGCGGTGTGTCCCTCCTCAACAGGGGGGCGGTCCACACGTGTGTGCGGCAACAGGGCGGATCGGTGGTGGACGTCTCGTTTGCCACCCCCGCGCTAGCCGCCCGCGTCGTCAACTGGCGGGTAGAGATGGTGGAGACCCTGTCGGACCACCGATATGTGCGGTTCGACATCTCCACCCAGGGGGGGGGGAGGGCCCGCGCCGGGCAATCTCCCTTCCCACGGTGGGCACTCACCCGCCTGGACCGGGAGGCAGTTGAGGAGGCGGCCTTTCTCCAGGACTGGCTGTCGCCCCCCCCTGTCGAGGCCCTGGACGTGGACGCCGCAGCGGTCCAGCTCAGGGGGTCCCTGACCGTGGTGTGCAACTCCAGCATGCCTCGGTCTCGCCGTCCGCCTCCCCGTCGCGCCGTCTACTGGTGGACGCAGGAGCTGGCGGTTCTCCGGGCCGCCTGCGTGGCGGCCAGAAGGGCCTACGCGCGGAGCCGACGGCGCAGCGCCCAGAACCGAGACCGGGCAGAGGAGGACCGCCTATACGCCTCTTACCAGGAGGCGAGGACGGTCCTCAAGTCTGCAATGGGCGCTGCGGAAGACTCGGCGAGGGCCGAGATGCTGGAGGGTCTCGACAGGGATCCTTATGGGAGACCATACAAGGCGGCGCGGAACCAGCTACGCCCCTATGGTCCCCCACTGACGGAGACCCTCGAGCCGGCGTTGCTGGACGGGGTGGTCCGGTCCCTGTTTCCGCGCAGGACCGACTTCACCCCACCAGCGATGGATCCCCCGCAAGGGGCGGCTCCGCCGGACGAGCAGGTCCCCCCGGTGACGGTGGAGGAGCTCCGCGCCGGGGTTCTCACCCTCCGCGCGAAGAAGACGGCCCCCGGGCCAGACGGCGTCCCCGCACGGGTGGTGGCGATCGCCGCCTCCCAAATGGAGGACAGGTTTCGGGACCTCTTCAGCGCGTGCTTTACGGCTGGGAGGTTCCCGAAACTGTGGAAGGAGGGGCAGCTCTGCCTCCTCCGAAAGGAGGGACGTCCGGTGGACTCCCCGTCGGCATACCGGCCCATCGTCTTGCTCGATGAGGTCGGTAAACTGTTCGAGGGGATCATCGCGTCCCGGCTTCATGGCCTTTTGCGGGGGGTAGGGCCGGACCTGTCGGACGCCCAATTCGGCTTCCGACAAGGGCGATCGACGATCGACGCGCTGGCCCTACTCAAGGGCCAGGTGAAGGAGGCGGTGGAGGCGGGGGACGGAGTGCTGGCAGTGTCGTTCGACATTGCAAACGCCTTCAACTCCGTCCCCCACTCGACGATATTGGAGGCGCTCCGGTATCACGGAGTGCCCCAATACCTGCGGGATCTGCTGGCCAGCTACTTGGAGGGCCGAGAGGTCCTCCTCGCGGACCGGACGGGCACGGTGAGGCGGTACGGAGCAGAATCCGGTGTTCCGCAGGGGTCAGTGCTGGGGCCCTCCCTGTGGAACATCGGGTTCGACTGGCTCCTACGCGGAGTCCTCCTCCAGGGCACGAGTGTCATCTGCTACGCGGATGACACTCTCCTCACTGCCCGGGGGAGGAACTTTGGAGACGCGGCCTGTCTGGCCTCGGCTGGCGGATCCCTGGTTGCAGAAAGGATCCGCCTCCTGGGATTGAAGGTGGCGCTGCACAAGACCGAGGCCGTATTCTTTCACGGGCCTCGGCAGCGCTGCCCTCCCGACGCCCACATCGTCGTAGAGGGCGTCCGGATAGAGGTCCAGCCCCAGATGAAGTATCTGGGCCTGGTGCTGGACGAGAGGTGGCGCTTCGGCCCGCATTTCAGCGGGCTGTCGACGCGCCTCCTGAAAGCCGCGGACGCCCTCTCGCGGCTGCTCCCGAACCTGGGGGGGCCCAAGGTGGGGTGCCGGCGCCTCTATGCCGGCGTCCTCAGGAGCATGGCCCTATACGGGGCCCCTATCTGGGCGGACTCCCTCCACAGGAGGGAGAATGCGACCGCCATCCGCAAGCCCCAAAGGGCCATTGCACTGCGGGTGGCGAGGGCCTACCGCTCGGTGGGCTTTTCGGCGGCGTGCGCTCTGGCCGGCACCCCTCCTTGGGAGCTGGAGGCTTGGGTGCTCGCCAGAGTGTACGAGTGGACCGCGCAACGAAGGGCGCTCGGGGAGCGCCCCGTCGCCGAAGAGCGGGAGGCCGTGCGGCGGGAGGCGAGGGACGCAATCGTCCTTCACTGGACAGAGGACCTCGCCACCGCCGCCTTTGGCCGCCGGACGTTGGACGCGCTCGGCCCGGTCCTGCAGAGCTGGCTCGAGCGGTCCCACGGTTTCCTCTCGTTCCGTCTGGTGCAGGTGTTGTCCGGCCATGGATGTTTCGGAACGTACCTGCACCGGATCGGGAGGGAGGAGACCCCGGCGTGCCACGACTGCGGCGCGGCGGAGGACACGGCGCAGCACACCCTCGAGGTGTGCCCGGCTTGGTCCGAGCTGCGCCGCGGTCTGACCGCGGCGGTCGGACAGGACCTCTCGCTTCCTGGTGTGATCAACGCCATGCTGGGGAGCGAGGAGGCCTGGGCAGCGGTGGCCTCCTTTTGCGAGGACGTAATCTCGCAAAAGGAGGAGGCGGAGCGCGCGCGGGAGGACGACCCTCTCGCTGTGCCGCTCCGCAGACGAAGGAGGGGTCGGAGAAGGCGCCAGCCTCTCCCCCCTCATCGTGGCGATGGGCGGGCGACAGGCACGGGGGTGCCGTCTCCCGCATTGCACCCATCACCACCTTCGTCGGTCACTCCCGGGCCCCCGTGAGGGGCCCGCCCTGAAGGACAATCGTCGGCGGAGGACTGGACGTAAAGGCTACGCTGGTTTCCCAGTCCCCCGCCACTCGGACGAAGCGGGAGTGCCGCTGGGTTTTTTAGTGGGTATACCGGGTCAGACCCGGGAGTCCCACATAGCCCCCCATCCCCCGATGGGAGGGTATGCGTAACGCATTTTTCCCAGCGCAAAAAAAAAAAAAAAAAAAAAAGGTTAGGTTAGGTTAGGTTAGGTTAGGTTGGGGTGCGCGCAGAAGACCTCCCCGTGCGCTCGGCGGCTGCTGGTCCCCTGTTTGCGGATACGTCCGGGGGGAAGAGCAGTCGCTGGGCCTGGTGCACCCTGGGTCACGGACAATAATCTCTTCGCGGGGGGTGGGGTAGAGGAGTATTATTGTCCGGAGCTAACTTCTGCTGGAGGGGTCGCTCCTGCTCCGTCGACGTAGTCGATTAGGCGAGGACGCGACCACACCCGCTTAGGTGCAGGCGCATCTAAGCGGGGTTCGTTTGTCTCCTCATTTATTGAGGAGCAAACCTTTCGGCGGGTCCGCTGAGTCGGGTTGGCCGGACAGCGGACGGAGGCATGCTTCAATGCCGCCGTCGGGGGGCTTGGCTTAACCGCCCGGCCCCAGAGGAAGGACACCTCTAAGATAAAAAACCACCCAATCCCAAGTTTTGGGAGCGCGGCGAGGGGATGAATGGCCGTAGGGGGTACGGTCGTTAGCGCTCCCACCTGCTGGTACCTGCCGCCCCCAGCAGTATGTAGGCTTACCCGGGTATCTAAGCCTCTGCCCGGGGTTGACATTTTTTGCTTTTGTACTCGTGGGAACAAAAATGGAAAACCTTTTAAATAAATTAAAAAACAAAAATGACGCAGTGGGAGGAAAAGTACCTCTGGTACATGTAGAGCGAATGGGCGTGCTGTCGGATTCCGACAGCGCGTCCAGTCTAATGAGTGTGGCGAGCGCGAACTCAACACGTTTACGCAAACGCCCAAGGGAGAGTGCAGACTCTGGGTCGGACTCGGCCCTGAGCGACACAGCGGTGCCGGCCCCCAAGGTCGGTGCCAAAAAAGGAGGGAGAGGTAGGCCCGCTACTACCGGCAAATATGTCGGTATCGGCCTATCCAGGCGTGAGGCCGCGGCTGCAACGAAGGCCGCAGCAGCCGCTGAAAAGTTAAAGGAGGACGAGCGGCAGATTGCGGCTCTGACGAAAAGGGTGACGGAAGGGAGAGTCACTCGCCTGTCAGAGTCGTCGTCTGCCGTCTCTGATATAGGAGTCGAGGCGGAAGAGCTACCTGCCTCCGTCCTAAACCAGAGAATGGCCGACGCGGTTGCAGCCATAAAAAGAGTGAGCAAGGTCTCGAAGGGACTTAGCGGCTGCAGCCAAAAAGCACTAAAAGAGGCCACGGCCTCCATCCTGGAAAGTGCTCAGGTGCTTTTGACCCGCACCACATCGGAAGAGACGGCGCTGCTGCGGGCCCAGAACGCAAAGCTCGCAGCGCAAATGGTGGAGCTCCGCAAGGAGCACGAGGAGCTCAAGGCGGAGATGGCCAACTTCCGCCGCGAGCACCTCAGGCGGGAGGTGGGCCTTCCGCCCGCAACGCTGCAACCGCAACCGCAGTTGCCGTCACAGGAGACGGAGTTGACTCGCCTGATCCGTCAGGAGATGGCGAGTTTCAACGCCCGCTTCTCGGTGCTTGAGGGGAGGATTCTACGTCCGCCCCTAGCTGCAGACCAACGCAGCACACCGGCGCCGACATATGCGGCCCAAGCCGCAGCGCCCCGTGCCGCCCAACCGGCACAAGCGGCTGCTGCCACCTCTCAAAAGGGAACTGCAGGACCTAAAACAAATAGGCAGTTGAAAAAAGACGACGAACTGGCCAAAAAGGCAGGTGCTACGGCTGCTCCGCCTGCACAAACTGCCAGGCCAGTAACGTGCGAATCCGCCACTAGACCTGAGGCGGAGTGGACGGTTGCGGGCGCCGCCAAAAACAAAAGCAAAAAATCCAGAAAGGCGCGCCAACGGGCCAAAAAGCAGGCCCAGAAGGTACAAGCGGCGGCCAAGCGCCAGACCGCGAGGCTCAGCACCCCCCGCTCTACGGCAGTGGTTCTCACCCTGCAGCCAGGGGCGGAGGAGCGGGGCCTCACATATGCCGGGATCCTGGCAAAGGCGAAAGCCGAGATCTCGCTGAATGATCTCGGCATAGCGGGCCTCCGGTGCAAAACAACCGCTACCGGCGGTCGGCTTCTGGAGATATCGGGAAGTACTAGTGGTCCCAAAGCAGACGCCCTCGCCGATAGACTCAAGGCGTCTCTAGGCCCGGATGATGTAAGAGTGTCCAGGCCGACCAAGTGCGCAAATCTGCGCATTTTGGGCCTGGACGACTCCGTCACACAAGAAGAGGTCGTCGCTGCCATCTCCAAGGCCGGAGGATGCCCGCCGGATCAAATCAAGGCGGGCACGATACGTTGGGGTGTCTCCGGTCTCGGGACAATTCTGGTCAGCTGTCCCGTAGCGGCGGCCAAAAAGATAAAAGGTGGACGGCTTCTGGTTGGATGGGTCTCGGCGCAGGTCGCGCTCCTAGAGCCCAAGCCCTATCGGTGCTACCGCTGTTTAGAAGGAGGACATGCGGGGGCACGGTGCACCGCTGGGGTAGACCGCAGTCAAATGTGCTTCCGCTGCGGTCAGCCCGGTCACAAGGCTGGCACTTGCACTGCCATGCCGCACTGCGTCATCTGTGCGGCATCTGGCAAGCCAGCCGACCATCAAACCGGGTCAAAGGCCTGCCCCAGGCCCAAGAAGAGCAATGCCAGGAGACAGCCGGCTCATCCGCCGGCAAGTATCGTGGATAAGACAAAGGAGGCAACCAGCTCCTCGCAGCCGGTTCACCCGCCGGCTGCGGCAGAACATCCGCAGAGGGCTGGGGGGGAGACAACGGCCATGGACACACAATAATGGCCCTACGTCGTCTCCTCCAAGCCAACATAAACCACTGCGCCAGGGCTCAGGATCTCTTGCTCCAGAGCATGGCGCAGTGGTCGATCGATGTGGCAGTTGTTGCCGAGCCGTATTTTGTGCCACCCAGGGATGACTGGGTGTGCGACACGAACCGCTCGGTGGCACTAATTATGAGGTCTGCCGCCGACACCCTTCCCTTCGAGGCCGTTACCCGAGGGCGGGGCTATGTCGCGGCAATTTGGGGAAACGTTATGGTCGCGGGGGTGTATTTCGCCCCCAGCCTTTCTCTCGCCGACATGGAGGACATCATTTTGGAGTTGGGCACGGTCGTCAGTCGTAGCCGTCCTCGTCCCGTGATCGTCCTAGGGGACTTCAATGCCAAATCTACGGCTTGGGGTTCCCCGGCTACGGATGCGCGGGGCGAGTTAGTGGAGGAGTGGGCGGTCGAGCAGGGCCTGCTTCTCCTGAACCGGGGTTCCGTGCAGACGTGCGTGCGGCAGCGGGGTGGGTCTATAGTGGACCTGTCGTTCGCTAGCCCCGCTCTCGCGCGCACTGTCCAGGACTGGCACGTCCTGGAGGAGGTAGAGACGCTGTCCGATCATCGATATATTCGATTTAGCGTCTCTGCCCAGACCTCGGTTGGGCCGGTCCAAGCGGCCCCGGTGGGCGTTGGAGACGGCCCGCGTTGGGCACTGAAGCGGCTGGACAGGGAGGCTCTCCTGGAGGCCTCTATCGTCAAGGCCTGGCTGGACTCTCCAGACAGGCCAACCAACATCGACGAGGAGGCGGAGTGGTTCCGGGAGAGCATGTCGCACATCTGCGACGCTGGCATGCCCCGAGTCCGGCCGTTACCATCCAGGCGCCAAGTGTACTGGTGGTCGCAGTCGATTGCGCAGTTGCGCATCGCTTGTGTGCAGGTGCGACGCCGGTACGCATGGTGCCGAAGAAGAAGACGCCGCCGCCCCTTTACAGCGGCGGCCGAACAGGAAGAGGCGGAACTATACAACCGCTATAGAGAAGCGAAGAGCGCCCTCCAGCTGGCCATTGTCCGGGCAAAGGCCCAGGCCAACGAAGAGCTGCTGGAGACTCTGGAACGAGAGCCGTGGGGACGCCCCTACCTTATGGTACGGGGCAAGTTGCGCCAATGGGCTCCCCCATTGTCCCGGAGTCTCCAGCCACAGCTGCTGGAGGAGGTGGTGTGTGCGTTGTTTCCGTCGAGACTGGAGCACACACCACCGGCTATGGTTCCGCCTCGCAATGTGCCCGACGCGGAAGACGACATTGACGACGACGTGCCCGAAGTGACCCGGGTAGAGTTGAGAGTGGCGGTGGCTCGCATCAGGAACACCGCCCCAGGGCCCGACGGCATTCCAGGCCGTGCATGGGTCCTGGCCATGAAGGCTCTCGGGCCCCGACTAGCGGGGCTCTTAAGCGCATGCTTGGAGCGGGGCCAGTTTCCAAGCCGGTGGAAGACCGGAAAACTGGTCCTGCTCAAGAAGGAGGGGCGCCCCGCAGACTCGCCATCTGCGTACAGGCCAATCGTGTTGCTGGACGAGGTGTGTAAGATCTTTGAGCGAATCATCGCCAGTCGCCTCGTCCGGCACATGACCAGGGAGGGGCCGGATTTGGCGGACAACCAATTTGGTTTCCGCCAGGGGCGCTCCACGGTGGATGCGATCATGCGCGTGAGGGTCCTCGCGGAGGAGGCAGTCGCCCGGGGTGAGGTGGTCTTGGCGGTGTCGCTCGACATCGCCAACGCTTTCAACACCTTGCCCTGGAGTACCATCCGAGAGGCACTCCGGTACCACGGGGTGCCGCGCTACCTCCAACGCATTGTCGGGGCCTATTTGTCGGAAAGATCGGTGGTGTACCCGGGTCGAGAAGGATGGGGTCGGCGAGAGACGTCGTGCGGCGTTCCGCAGGGTTCGGTGTTGGGGCCGCTCCTGTGGAACGTAGGGTACGACTGGGCTCTGCGCGGTACGCTTCTCCACGGCGTCGGCGTCATATGTTACGCCGACGATACGCTAGTTACAGCGCGTGGGAAGTCGTACCGGCAGGCGGCCATACGCGCGACTGCTGGTGTCGCGCACGTCGTGGGTAGGATCCGGCGGCTGGGCTTAGAGGTGGCATTGCACAAGTCCGAGGCCTTGTGTTTTCATGGGCCGAGGATGAAGCCGCCTCCGGGGTCCAGCATCATAGTAGGAGGAGTCTCCATCGCTGTCGAGTCGACGATGAAGTACCTTGGACTCGTCCTCGACAGTCGGTGGAGCTTCGGGCCGCACTTTACACGGCTCGCCCCCCGGTTGTTGGGCGCCGCTTCTGCGCTCTCGCGCTTGCTGCCCAACCTGGGGGGGCCCAGCTCCTCCTGCCGGAGGCTCTACATGGGGGTCGTACGGTCGATGGCGCTATACGCCGTGCCAGTATGGGCGGACGCCCTGACGGCCCGCAACGTCGCCGCGCTGCGAAGGCCGCAGCGCGCGATGGCCGTCAGGATCATAAGGGGATACCGTACGATCTCCTTTGAGGCAGCGAGCCTCCTAGCCGGATCCCCGCCCTGGGACCTAGACGCAAAGCTCCTCGCGTCGCTCTATTGGTGGCGCGCGGAGGCGGTCGAGCGGGGCGAGCGCCTGGTGCCTCGACAGGTTGAGGCACGCAGGGCAGAGCTCCGCCAGGTCTTAGTGGCGGAGTGGCAGACGCGCTTAGCGCAACCCACGGCGGGGCACGCCGCTGTAGCGGCGGTAAGGCCAGTACTGGAGGAGTGGCTCAATAGGAGCCACGGCGCCCTCGGCTTCCGGCTGACGCAGGTGCTTACCGGACATGGGTGTTTCGGGAAGTACCTGTGTCGCATAGGCCGGGAGCCGACGTCCCAGTGCCACCATTGTGGTGATTGCCGCGTCGATACGGCGCTGCATACATTGGCGGAGTGCCCAGCTTGGGCCGAGCAGCGCCGTGACTTGGTCGCGGCCGTAGGTGCTGCGGGAAATCTCTCGCTTCCGGCTGTTGTGTCTACCATGGTCGGGAGCGAGTCAGGGTGGAGTGCCGTCGCCACCTTTTGCGAGGCCGTGATGCTCGCAAAGGAGGCGGCGGAAAGGGAGAGAGAGGCTGCCTCCTCTCTCCCCTCCCGCAGCAGACGCACTGGGCGTCGTAGGGTGGCTGACTTCCGGCCACCGTAGGGCGCGGCCTGCGGACGGCAGACTCGGGGCGTCTTGTCGTCCGACCAGCAGCAGGCCTAGAGGCGGCGGCGTCGTGTTCCGCGCGCGCCTCATAGTGGAGGAGTCCTGCGGCCGGGGTGACGGCCGCAGTGGGTGACGGGGCCCGCCTGACCATCTGGCGGGCCAATACCCGTCGGGGGGTAGTGACGAATGCTTCGGCGATACCCGCCCTCCGACACATGGGTACATGAGGAACACGGGTTGGTTTTTAGTCAGTACGAGTCTGACAGTCCCCTTCGCCCTTCCCCGAGGGCGGAGGGACTCCATGAGGATTTTCCAACCCGATACCAAAAAAAAAAAAAAAAAAGGTTAGGTTAGGTTAGGTTAGGTTAGGTTAGGTTAGGTTAGGTTGGGGGACCACCCCACAGTGCTTGCGTCCACGTCGCGTCCCCTGGAAACAGCCCAGTTCTGACCACCGTAACGGAGTGGCAGACTGGGTTGGCCAAAGTGCACTGTGCCTTCGTAGCTGATTTTAACTTGTTGTGTGAGCCTGCGAACCTGCCGGGAATATGCCTAAACCTGCGCGGGACGCCTCCGGGCGGTTTTTAAAACCAAAAGGCCCTTCTCAGGGCCAAACCAAAGGCCCTTCTCAGGGCCAACCCAAAGGCCCTTCTCAGGGCCAACCAAAAGGCCCTTCTCAGGGCCACCCCGACGCTTCGGCGTCAGAGTCTAGCCGCGCGCCGTCTGCGGCTAGCTATTTCGGAGGGGCGGACGAGTCGTCGTCTGACAACGACTCACTGATTAGTGTGTCGGACGCGGACGACACTCGTTCGCGGAAGCGTACTCACCGGAGCGGTGGGTCCGGGGGCTCCTCGGCCTCGGGGTCGACGCGGTCGGCGAAGGCTAAAAAGCCGACGGTGGCCGCGGAGACCCATGTCGTTGGGCTCGCGGACGCCCAACGCCAGTTGGACCTGGCTCGGCGGGCTCAGCTCCAGCAAGAGCTGGAGGAGCGGGTCGCTGCCGCGGAGAAGCGGGCGCACGTCGCCCGGGCCAAGTCCGGGTACGGTGCGTCCCGCGTCGTATACGCGGACCACTCCCTGGCCGAGCTGGAGAAGATGGCGGAGGAGGACGAGAGGGAGATCGCGGAGGTCGCCTCGAAGTCCTCCAACATAAAGGGGACCTTACAGAAGGCCCTGAAGTGTAGGGCCGCGAGCATGCGCGGCGTCGTTGCGGAGCTGGTCCAGCGCAGCTCCAGCGACGAGACGCGGCAACTGCAGGCGAGGGTGGATCGCCTGCAGTCGGAGGTCAGCCAGCTTCATCAGAAACTGGCTGAAGCCACGGCCCGGCCACAACAGGCCCAGTCGAGCCCTGCGGCAGAGGGCCCCGCCTCCAACCTTGAGGATATCCTCCGCAAGGTCATAATGGAGGAGAGGGCCTTCACAAGAGCCTGCCTAGCAGGAATCGAGGACCGGCTCCTGCCGGAGAAGCGCCTCCGACCAGCCCTTGCGGCAGACGCGAGGCAGCGTGAGCCGGGCCCGTCCTGCTCCCACGCGGACGACGCCCTTCTCCTCCCCTCAACGACCCCGTCCAACGAGTGGACGGAAGTGGTCCGCAAGGGGAAGGGCAAGGGCAAAAAGTCGGCGACGGCCGTCCCCGTCGTCCCCGCCGCCACCACCGCTCCCAGCCAGTCGCAGACGACCGGCAAGGGAAAGGGGACGGGGAAAGGGAGGCAAAAGGCTCGGCTAGTCCCCCCAAAAACCGCAGCCGTCGTGGTGACGCTCACCGCGGAGGCTGCGGACCGCGGGGAGACGTACGCGTCAATTTTGGTGCGGGCGCGTGCAAACGCCGATCCCACCCAACTGGGGATCGGCAGTGTGTCCTGCCGGCGGACCCAAGCCGGGGCTCGAATCTTCGAGTTCCCGGGGGCGGAGGGGAGTGCCCATGCGGACCTCTTTGCGGCCAAGCTGCAGGAGGTCATTGCCGATTCGGCCAAGGTGGCACGACCGGTCAAGTCGGCGGCCATAGAGGTGGCGGACCTGGACGACTCCGTCACCAAGGAGGAGGTGGTGGCGGCGGTCGCCGCGGTAGGGGGCTGTGGCGTTGCGGCAGTCCAGGGCCGGGACATAAGGCCCGGCCGCGGTGGCATGGGCACCATGCGCCTCGAGTGCCCAATCGCCGCTGCCAAGGCCGTCCTTGCCAAGGGACGGCTCACGGTCGGGTTTAGCTCGGGAGCAGTCCGAGCTCTCGAGGACCAGCCTCTGCGGTGTTTCCGGTGCTTCGGCATCGGACACACCCGGCCTGTGTGTCCGTCCACAGTGGACAGGTCGGACGCCTGCTACCGCTGCGGCAGGGACGGCCACAAAGCCGCCTCCTGCGAGGCCGCCACGCCGCACTGCGCGGTGTGTGCCGCCAGTGGCTGCCCGGCAGGGCACGTCATGAAGGGGAGGAACTGCAATCCTCCCCCTAAGCGGGGCAAAGCGCAGGCGCCGACCGGGTTTGCTGCCGCTGCCTACACCACCGCTATTTCTGCGGTGGCTGCGGAGGGGGGTGCGATGTCCGACTGATGGATAGGGTCGAACATCGCATACCCTTACTTGATCCCTGGCCGTTGGCTGGGCGACCGGGACGGCCTGCTGGCGTTGGTGTCGCGGTCTTCCACGGACTCCCCTCCCCTCTCGCTCTTAGAGAGGGGACCGGGATACGTGGCCGCCGCGTGGGACTCGCGCCAGCCTTCCTTTCCTCATGGTGGCGATGGGCGGGCGACAGGCACGGGGGTGCCTTCTCCCGCATTGCACCACCCATCACCACCTTCGTCGGTCATTCCCGGGCCCCCGTGAGGGGCCCGCCATGAAGGGCAATCGTCGGCGGAGGACTGGACGTTAAGGCTACGCCTGTTTCCCAGTCCCCCGCCATTCGGACGAAGCGGGAGTGTCGCTGGGTTGTTTTAGTGGGTATACCGGTCAGACCGGGGAGTCCCACATAGCCCCCCATCCCCCGATGGGAGGGTATGCGTAATGCATTTTTTCCCAGCGCAAAAAAAAAAAAAAAAAAAAAAAAAAAAAAAAAAAAAAAAGGTTAGGTTAGGTTGGGGGACCACCCCACAGTGCTTGCGTCCACGTCGCGTCCCCTGGAAACAGCCCAGTTCTGACCACCGTAACGGAGTGGCAGACTGGGTTGGCCAAAGTGCACTGTGCCTTCGTAGATTTTATTTTATTTAACTGCTTTGTGTCTGCGAACCTGCCGGGAACATGCCGACCCCTGCGCGGGACGCCTCCGGGCGGTTTTTAAAACAAAAAGGCCCTTCTCAGGGCCAACCCAAAGGCCCTTCTCAGGGCCAACCAAAAGGCCCTTCTCAGGGCCAACCCAAAGGCCCTTCTCAGGGCCAACCCGACGCTTCGGCGTCAGAAACTAGCCGCGCGCCGTCTGCGGCTAGCTTCTTTGGAGGGGCGGACGAGTCGTCGTCCGACAACGACTCACTCATTAGTGTGTCGGACGCGGACGACTCTCGTTCGCGGAAGAGAGTCCACCGGAGCGGTGGGTCCGAGGGCTCCTCGGCCTCGGGGTCGACGCGGTCGCCGAAGGCTAAAAAGCCGACGGCTGCCGCGGAGACCCATGTCGTTGGGCTCGAGAACGCCCAACGCCAGTTGGATCTGGCTCGGCGGGCTCAGCTCCAGCAGGAGCTGGAGGAGCGGGTCGCTGCCGCGGAGAAGCGGGCGCACGTCGCCCGGGCCAAGTCCGGGTACGGTGCGTCCCGCGTCGTATACGCGGACCACTCCCTGGCCGAGCTGGAGAGGATGGCGGAGGAGGACGAGAGGGAGATCGCGGAGGTCGCCTCGAAGTCCTCTAATATTAAGGGGACCTTGCAAAAGGCCCTAAAATGTAGGGCCGCGAGCATGCGCGGTGTCGTCGCGGAGCTGGTCCAGCGCAGCTCCACGGACGAGACGCGGCAACTGCAGGCGAAGGTGGATCGCCTGCAGTCGGAGGTCAGCCAGCTTCATCAGAAGCTGGCTGAAGCCACGGCCCGGCCACAACAGGCCAAGTCGAGCCCTGCGGCAGAGGGCCCCTCCTCCAACCTTGAGGATATAATCCGCAAGGTCGTAATGGAGGAGAGGGCCTTCACAAGAGCCTGCTTGGCGGGCATCGAGGACCGGCTCCTGCCGGAGAAGCGCCTCCGACCGGCCCTTGCGGCAGATGCGAGGCGGTCGGAGCCGGGACCGTCCACCTCCCACGCTGAGGACGCCCTCCTCCCCTCAACGACCCCGTCCAACGAGTGGACGGAGGTGGTCCGCAAGGGGAAGGGCAAGGCCAAAAAGTCGGCGACGGCCGTCCCCGTCGTCCCCGCCGCCACCACCGCTCCCAGTCAGTCGCAGAAGACCGGCAAGGGAAAGCGGACGGGGAAAGGGAAAGGAAGGCGAAGGGGGCAGCTGGTCCCCCCAAAAACCGCAGCCGTCGTGGTGACGCTCACCGCGGAGGCTGCGGAGCGAGGGGAGACGTACGCGTCCGTTTTGGTGCGGGCGCGTGCGAATGCCGATCCCACCCAGCTGGGGATCGGCAGTGTGTCCTGCCGGCGGACCCAGGCCGGGGCTCGAATATTCGAGTTCCCGGGGGCAGAGGGGAGTGCCCACGCGGACCTCTTTGCGGCCAAGCTGCAGGAGGTCATCGCCGACTCAGCCAAGGTGGCACGGCCGGTCAAGTTGGCGGCCATACAGGTGACGGATCTGGACGACTCCGTCACCAAGGAGGAGGTGGTGGCGGCGGTCGCAGCGGTAGGGGGCTGTGGCGTCGCGGCAGTCCAAGGCCGGGACATAAGGCCCGGCCGCGGCGGCATGGGCACCATGCGCCTCGAGTGCCCAATCGCCGCTGCCAAGGCCGTCCTTGCAAAGGGACGGCTCACAGTCGGGTTTAGCTCGGGAGCGGTCCGGGCGCTCGAGGAGCAGCCTCTGCGGTGTTTCCGGTGCTTCGGCATCGGACACACCCGGCCCCTGTGTCCGTCCACAGTGGACAGGTCGGACGCATGCTACCGTTGCGGGAAGGAGGGCCACAAAGCCGCCTCCTGCGAGGCCGCCACGCCGCGCTGCGCGGTGTGTGCCGCCAGTGGCTGCCCGGCAGACCACTTAATGAAGGGGAGGAACTGCAGTCCTCCCCCTGTGCGGGGCAAAGCGCAGGCGCCGGCCGGGCCTGCCACAAGCACCGCTGCTTCTGCGGTGGCTGCGGAGGGGGGTGCGATGTCCGACTGATGGATAGGGTCGAACATCGCATACTCCAGGCGAACGCCAACCACTGCAGGGCAGCCCAGGATCTGCTGATGCAGACCATGGCTGAGTGGTTGGTAGACTTGGCGGTGGTCGCCGAGCCTTACTCGGTCCCTGGCCGTTGGCTGGGCGACCGGGACGGCCTGGTGGCGTTGGTGTCGCGGTCTTCCACGGACTCCCCTCCCCTCTCGCTCTTAGAGAGGGGACCGGGATACGTGGCCGCCGCATGGGGAGACATGGCCCTGGTAGGGGTCTACTTCTCCCCGAACCGCTCTCTCTCCGACTTTGAGGATTTCCTCGAGATCCTCACCGCAGTCGTAGGGAGGGCGGCACCGCGCCAGGTCGTGGTGTTGGGCGACCTGAACGCCAAGTCGGCAGCCTGGGGCAACCCGGCCACCGGTTGCAACGTCCGGGGACGCGCCGTCGAGTTTTGGGCGGCCTCATGCGGTGTGTCCCTCCTCAACAGGGGGGCGGTCCACACGTGTGTGCGGCAACAGGGCGGATCGGTGGTGGACGTCTCGTTTGCCACCCCCGCGCTAGCCGCCCGCGTCGTTAACTGGCGGGTAGAGATGGTGGAGACCCTGTCGGACCACCGGTATGTGCGGTTCGACATCTCCACCCAGCAGGGGGGAGGGAGGGCCCGCGCCGGGCAATCTCCCTTCCCACGGTGGGCACTCACCCGCCTGGACCGGGAGGCAGCCGAGGAGGCGGCCTTTCTCCAGGACTGGCTGTCGCCCTCCCCTGTCGAGGCCCTGGACGTGGACGCCGCAGCGGTCCAGCTCAGGGGGTCCCTGACCGTGGTGTGCAACTCCAGCATGCCTCGGTCTCGCCGTCCGACTCCCCGTCGCGCCGTCTATTGGTGGACGCAGGAGCTGGCGGTTCTCCGGGCCGCCTGCGTGGCGGCCAGAAGGGCCTACGCGCGGAGCCGGCGGCGCAGCGCCCAGAACCGAGACCGGGCAGAGGAGGACCGCCTATACGCCTCTTACCAGGAGGCGAGGACGGTCCTCAAGTCTGCAATGGGCGCTGCAGAAGACTCGGCGAGGGCCGAGATGCTGGAGGGTCTCGACAGGGATCCTTATGGGAGACCATACAAGGCGGCGCGGAACCAGCTACGCCCCTATGGTCCCCCACTGACGGAGACCCTCGAGCCAGCGTTGCTGGATGGGGTGGTCCGGTCCCTGTTTCCGCGCAGGACTGACTTCACCCCACCAGCGATGGATCCCCCGCAAGGGGCGGCTCCGCCGGACGAGCAGGTCCCCCCGGTGACGGTGGATGAGCTCCGCGCGGGGGTTCTCACCCTCCGCGCGAAGAAGACGGCCCCCGGGCCAGACGGCGTCCCCGCACGGGTGGTGGCGATCGCCGCCTCCCAAATGGAGGACAGGTTTCGGGACCTCTTCAGCGCGTGCTTTACGGCTGGGAGGTTCCCGAAACTATGGAAGGAGGGGCAGCTCTGCCTCCTCCGAAAGGAGGGACGCCCGGTGGACTCCCCATCGGCATACCGACCCATCGTCTTGCTCGATGAGGTCGGTAAACTGTTCGAGGGGATCGTCGCGTCCCGGCTTCATGGCCTTTTGCGGGGGGTAGGGCCGGACCTGTCGGACGCCCAATTCGGCTTCCGTCAAGGGCGTTCGACGATCGACGCGCTGGCCCTACTCAAGGGCCAGGTGAAGGAGGCGGTGGAGGCGGGGGACGGAGTGCTGGCAGTGTCGTTCGACATTGCAAACGCCTTCAACTCCGTCCCCCACTCGACGATATTGGAGGCGCTCCGGTATCACGGAGTGCCCCAATACCTGCGGGATCTGCTGGCCAGCTACTTGGAGGGCCGAGAGGTCCTCCTCGCGGACCGGACGGGCACGGTGAGGCGGTACGGAGCAGAATCCGGTGTTCCGCAGGGGTCAGTGCTGGGGCCCTCCCTGTGGAACATCGGGTTCGACTGGCTCCTACGCGGAGTCCTCCTCCAGGGCACGAGTGTCATCTGCTACGCGGATGACACTCTCCTCACTGCCCGGGGGAGGAACTTTGGAGACGCGGCCTGTCTGGCCTCGGCTGGCGGATCCCTGGTTGCAGAAAGGATCCGCCTCCTGGGATTGAAGGTGGCGCTGCACAAGACCGAGGCCGTATTCTTTCACGGGCCTCGGCAGCGCTGCCCTCCCGACGCCCACATCGTCGTAGAGGGAGTCCGGATAGAGGTCCAGCCCCAGATGAAGTATCTGGGCCTGGTGCTGGACGAGAGGTGGCGCTTCGGCCCGCATTTCAGCGGGCTGTCGACGCGCCTCCTGAAAGCCGCGGACGCCCTCTCGCGGCTGCTCCCGAACCTGGGGGGGCCCAAGGTGGGGTGCCGGCGCCTCTATGCCGGCGTCCTCAGGAGCATGGCCCTATACGGGGCCCCTATCTGGGCGGACTCCCTCCACAGGAGGGAGAATGCGACCGCCATCCGCAAGCCCCAAAGGGCCATTGCACTGCGGGTGGCGAGGGCCTACCGCTCGGTGGGCTTTTCGGCGGCGTGCGCTCTGGCCGGCACCCCTCCTTGGGAGCTGGAGGCTTGGGTGCTCGCCAGAGTGTACGAGTGGACCGCGCAACGAAGGGCGCTCGGGGAGCGCCCCGTCGCCGAAGAGCGGGAGGCCGTGCGGCGGGAGGCGAGGGACGCAATCGTCCTTCACTGGACAGAGGACCTCGCCACCGCCGCCTTTGGCCGCCGGACGTTGGACGCGCTCGGCCCGGTCCTGCAGAGCTGGCTCGAGCGGTCCCACGGTTTCCTCTCGTTCCGTCTGGTGCAGGTGTTGTCCGGCCATGGATGTTTCGGAACGTACCTGCACCGGATCGGGAGGGAGGAGACCCCGGCGTGCCACGACTGCGGCGCGGCGGAGGACACGGCGCAGCACACCCTCGAGGTGTGCCCGGCTTGGTCCGAGCTGCGCCGCGGTCTGACCGCGGCGGTCGGACAGGACCTCTCGCTTCCTGGCGTGATCAACGCCATGCTGGGGAGCGAGGAGGCCTGGGCAGCGGTGGCCTCCTTTTGCGAGGACGTAATCTCGCAAAAGGAGGAGGCGGAGCGCGCGCGGGAGGATGACCCTCTCGCTGTGCCGCTCCGCAGACGAAGGAGGGGTCGGAGAAGGCGCCAGCCTCTCCCCCCTCAAGGTGGCGATGGGCGGGCGACAGGCACGGGGGTGCCGTCTCCCGCATTGCACCCATCACCACCTTCGTCGGTCACTCCCGGGCCCCCGTGAGGGGCCCGCCCTGAAGGACAATCGTCGGCGGAGGACTGGACGTAAAGGCTACGCTGGTTTCCCAGTCCCCCGCCACTCGGACGAAGCGGGAGTGCCGCTGGGTTTTTTAGTGGGTATACCGGGTCAGACCCGGGAGTCCCACATAGCCCCCCATCCCCCGATGGGAGGGTATGCGTAACGCATTTTTCCCAGCGCAAAAAAAAAAAAAAAAAAAAAAAAAAAAAAAAAAAAAAAAAGGTTAGGTTAGGTTAGGTTAGGTTAGGTTGGGGGACCACCCCACAGTGCTTGCGTCCACGTCGCGTCCCCTGGAAACAGCCCAGTTCTGACCACCGTAACGGAGTGGCAGACTGGGTTGGCCAAAGTGCACTGTGCCTTCGTAGATTTTATTTTAACTGTCGTGTATCTGCGAACCTGCCGGGATTATGCCGAAACCTGCGCGGGACGCCTCCGGGCGGTTTTTAAAACCAAAAGGCCCTTCTCAGGGCCAACCAAAAGGCCCTTCTCAGGGCCAACCAAAAGGCCCTTCTCAGGGCCACCCTGACGCTTCGGCGTCAGAGTCTAGCCGCGCGCCGTCTGCGGCTAGCTATTTCGGAGGGGCGGACGAGTCGTCGTCTGATAACGACTCACTGATTAGTGTGTCGGACGCGGACGACACTCGTTCGCGGAAGAGAGCACACCGGAGCGGTGGGTCCGGGGGCTCCTCGGCCTCGGGGTCGACGCGGTCGGCGAAGGCTAAAAAGCCGACGGTAGCCGCGGAGACCCATGTCGTTGGGCTCGCGGACGCCCAACGCCAGTTGGACCTGGCTCGGCGGGCTCAGCTCCAGCAAGAGCTGGAGGAGCGGGTCGCTGCCGCGGAGAAGCGGGCGCACGTCGCCCGGGCCAAGTCCGGGTACGGTGCGTCCCGCGTTGTGTACGCGGACCACTCCCTAGTCGAGCTGGAGAGGATGGCGGAGGAGGACGAGAGGGAGATCGCGGAGGTCGCCTCTAAGTCCACAAACATTAAGGGGACCTTGCAAAAGGCCCTGAAATGTAGGGCCGCGAGCATGCGCGGTCTCGTTGCGGAGCTGGTCCAGCGCAACTCCAGCGACGAGACGCGGCAACTGCAGGCGAAGGTGGATCGCCTGCAGTCGGAGGTCAGCCAGCTTCATCAGAAGCTGGCTGAAGCCACGGCCCGGCCACAACAGGCCCAGTCGAGCCCTGCGGCAGAGGGCCCCGCCTCCAACCTTGAGGATATCTTCCGCAAGGTCATAATGGAGGAGAGGGCCTTCACAAGAGCCTGCCTAGCAGGAATCGAGGACCGGCTCCTGCCGGAGAAGCGCCTCCGACCAGCCCTTGCGGCAGACGCGAGGCAGCGTGAGCCGGGCCCGTCCTGCTCCCGCGCGGACGACGCCCTTCTCCTCCCCTCAACGACCCCGTCCAACGAGTGGACGGAAGTGGTCCGCAAGGGGAAGGGCAAGGGCAAAAAGTCGGCGACGGCCGCCCCCGTCGTCCCCGCCGCCATCACCGCTCCCAGCCAGCCGCAGACGACCGGCAAGGGAAAGCGGACTGGGAAAGGGAAAGGGGGGCGAAAGGGGCAGCTAGTCCCCCCAAAAACCGCGGCCGTCGTGGTGACGCTCACCGCGGAGGCTGCGGACCGCGGGGAGACGTACGCGTCAATTTTGGTGCGGGCGCGTGCAAATGCCGATCCCACCCAACTGGGGATCGGCAGTGTGTCCTGCCGGCGGACCCAGGCCGGGGCTCGAATATTCGAGTTCCCGGGGGCAGAGGGGAGTGCCCACGCGGACCTCTTTGCGGCCAAGCTGCAGGAGGTCATCGCCGACTCAGCCAAGGTGGCACGGCCGGTCAAGTTGGCGGCCATACAGGTGACGGATCTGGACGACTCCGTCACCAAGGAGGAGGTGGTGGCGGCGGTCGCAGCGGTGGGGGGCTGTGGCGTCGCGGCAGTCCAAGGCCGGGACATAAGGCCCGGCCGCGGCGGCATGGGCACCATGCGCCTCGAGTGCCCAATCGCCGCTGCCAAGGCCGTCCTTGCAAAGGGACGGCTCTTAGTCGGGTTTAGCTCGGGAGCGGTCCGGGCGCTCGAGGAGCAGCCTCTGCGGTGTTTCCGGTGCTTCGGCATCGGACACACCCGGCCCCTGTGTCCGTCCACAGTGGACAGGTCGGACGCCTGCTACCGCTGCAGCAAGGATGGCCACAAAGCCGCCTCCTGCGGGGCCGCCACGCCGCACTGCGCGGTGTGTGCCGCCAGTGGCTGCCCGGCAGGGCACGTCATGAAGGGGAGGAACTGCAATCCTCCCCCTAAGCGGGGCAAAGCGCAGGCGCCTTCCGGGTTTGCTGCCGCTGCCAATACCGCCGCTGTTTCTGCGGTGGCTGCGGAGGGGGGTGCGATGTCCGACTGATGGATACGGTCGAATATCGCATACCCTTACTCGGTCCCTGGCCAGTGGCTGGGCTACCGGGACGGCCTAGTGGCGTTGGTGTCGCGGTCTTCCACGGACTCCCCCCCCCTCTCGCTCTTAGAGAGGGGACCGGGATACGTGGCCGCCGCGTGGGGAGACCACTCTCTCTCCGACTCGCGCCAGCCTCACTTTCCTCATGGTGGCGATGGGCGGGCGACAGGCACGGGGGTGCCTTCTCCCGCATTGCACCACCCATCACCACCTTCGTCGGTCATTCCCGGGCCCCCGTGAGGGGCCCGCCATGAAGGGCAATCGTCGGCGGAGGACTGGACGTTAAGGCTACGCCTGTTTCCCAGTCCCCCGCCATTCGGACGAAGCGGGAGTGTCGCTGGGTTGTTTTAGTGGGTATACCGGTCAGACCGGGGAGTCCCACATAGCCCCCCATCCCCCGATGGGAGGGTATGCGTAATGCATTTTTTCCCAGCGCAAAAAAAAAAAAAAAAAAAAAAAAAAAAAAAAAAAAGGTTAGGTTAGGTTAGGTTAGGTTAGGTTAGGTTAGGTTAGGTTAGGTTAGGTTAGGTTAGGTTAGGTTAGGTTAGGTTAGGTTAGGTTTTTTTTTTTTTTTTTTTTTTTAAATATTGTCTAGTGTTTCCTCTGACATAGGTCGTCAGAGACCTTAGTAAGCTCATTAATCGATATGTTCATACTAGTTCTCGCTTTTATTCCTCTCGTACTTTCATTTTGCATACTTTATCTTTCTTTCATTCCTTCATCTTTCTATCTTAAGGGTAGGACGCCCTTCTACTTGTTCCTAATCTGTACTCTATTCCTCTTTTTTCTTTTATTTTGGGTATAACACATAGACACATGTTTTTATTTATCTTTTACAATGGTTCTTATTCTATCTTATTTATTATTCTAATGCTATTACATATTTGTTTCAGGTTATACAACCATCTTATATCTAATTACATATTTTAATATCTTAAATATTATTTCGAAATATTTTACATTTCCACCGTTTATAATCTTTAATACACCTCTAACAACTACTTATCTTTTACATTTTTAATTCTAAATTTTTACAACTAAGGTTACAATTTCTATTTTAAATTCTTCTATGTCACGGCGAATACTTTTTATGTATTCTAATAATACATAATAGTATATCTATTTTCTTAGGCTTTATTATTTTTAATGACTTTTTTAGCAATTTCCTCACAGTAAATTAAAAACTTTTCCCTTAATTTTGAATTTCCCATTATTATCGGTATGTTTTCTAAATTTATTTCCATTTCTATTTCGGATTCGAGTTTATATTTATATAACGCGAATATAGGGCACTCCGTTAGTAAGTGTGGGACGCTCTCATTTTTAGATGGGTCACAGGGGCATGCCGGGCTCTCCTTGCACTTGAAGCGATTCAAGTACTCGGAGAACCCGCCATGCCCTGTAAGCACTTGTACTATGATCGGGTTTAGCACGATTTTCCGTACTATATGGTAGGCTGTAATTGCATCAGGGAGAAACATTTTTGTGGTTGCAGCCGTTTCGCCCGACCCGTATCTTGTGCTCCATTCGCCAAGCGACTCCATTCGGATTTTTCGCTTGACAAAAGAAGCCGGACACAGGTCGTAGTGGGGCCTTGTTTTGCTGCCTATTGCTGCCTCTTTTGCCAGCACGTCTGCCCTCTCGTTCCCCTCCAATCCCGCATGTGCCTTTATCCAGAACAGCTGAAGGGTTTTTCCACAAAGTTTCAGTGCCTGGATGTTTCTTAGTGTTTTAACTGCTAAGGGATGGAGAGAGTCGCCTCGGGTGACGGTTTCTAAGGCTGATCTGGAGTCGCAATAGATCTGGACAACGGCTGAGGGATGCTTCAAGGCCAACTCCGAGGCCCCGTGCAGAGCCAATAATTCGGCTTGATAAACGGTGCAGAAATGATCCAGTTTGAACTTTTGGGCTTTGACCTCTACCCCATTTTCCCACAGGCTCAGTGCTGCACCGACTTTGCCCTGGATTTTGCTTCCGTCGGTGAAAATCTTCGGGATTGTGAGTTCTTGCTGGTCCATCTCTGCATCGTTCACCACGCACTGGAACTGTAATCCAACTTGGCTGGCCGGGTGTAGTAGTTCCGTGTACGGAACTGGTGTTTCGATGTCTCGGTCTCCTGTCACTCTCCGGGAGTATCCTCTTTTCTCTTCATAAAAAGAGGCCGCTTCCCGGATCCTAAGGTCCAAAGGAAGCAGTCCAGAGAGTAACAGGGCCGAGTTCAGCGATGTTGTCCTGTACGCCTTTATGATTTTCTGCACAAAACCTCGCTGGACTGTGTCCAGCTGCTTCTGCATACCTTTTTTGTTTGTAGCCGGTGCCCAAGCACTGGCTGCATACATTATGACCGGCTCCACCACAGCGGTGTATATGGTCCTGATTATTTCGGGCTTTAGGCCCCAGCTAATTTTTGCGGCTCTTGACAGCTGTTTGTATATGTTTAACGCCTTCCTCGTGACATTCGAAGCATGGGCGTTAAACGGCAGCTTGTCATCAACCGTGAGCCCCAGTATCTTGATTTCCCGAGACAGGGCAATGTCCTCACCGCCCATGCGCAGAAGTGGTGAGTCGTATTTCAACTTATTTGTGACCACCATAGCTTTCGTTTTGTGGGGCGCGAACTTCAGTTTGTTTCCGACTCCCCACCTCTGAACATGAGCGAGACTTGCATTGGCCCGTCCCTGGACATCAAGCGCTGTTTCACCCGAAAAAATCAGAACCACATCGTCCGCGAATGCCTGGCAATAGTCGCCTCGCTGTTCTAGCTCTTTGAGCAGGGGATCCAGGAGTAGGTTCCAGAACGTGGGCCCACCTATGGAGCCTTGTACACAACCTTTTGATGTTCTTTGTGCGAACTCCTGCTCCTGCGTATCGCACCCTCACCCTCCTGTCCAGTAGATAGCTATCTACCAGACGTCTCAGGTTTATTGGCACGGTGTCTCTGCCAGTCGGCATTTTATGGCTGGCCACCACGCATTGTCGAAGGCTCCCTCTATGTCCAATGATATGACGACGATGATCTTCTTCTCTTTCAGTCGGTCTCTTATGTGTTTTATCAGGTCATAGAGGGAGTCCTCGGTGCTGCGCTGCGGCATGAAACCATACTGGTTCCTGCTAACTTGTGGCAATATATGCCATCTAATGCGACGCACAAGCATTTTCTCCAATATTTTCCCTAGTACAGGCAATAGCCCAATCGGCCTGTACGATTTGGGGTGCGCGTAGTCGTCCTTACCTGGCTTTCTAAGGACCACGACTACTGCCTCTTTCCAGATGGTCGGAAAGTGGAACAGAGAGAGACATCTGTTTAGCACTGCTAGGAACAGTTGTGGGTTATGGGTAATAGCCGCCCTGCATATATCCGCTGTTAGGCCGTCAATACCCGGTGCTTTCTTCGGATTAAAACTAGATACAGACCATTTAAGTTCATCCACCGTGAATAGAGGATCAAATGTCTCACCATTCGTATTTTCATTCACTCCATTTGCCAGCTCACGTATCCTGCCGTGGTCTGCATCGTCATCCTCTGTTTTATCCTCAGGATAGAACGCCCTCGCAAGCGTCATGGCTGACTCCTCGCTGCTAAGTACACGGTCGCCTTGTACTAGCGGTATGTCTTCCCGCCTTGTGGCAGTGCGACTTATTACCCGATATATGCTGTCCCACATAGTCTCTCGTTCCTGCCTTCCACAGAACTCCTTCCAACTGGATGTCAGCGTGCTCTCCATCTTCTGTTTCAGCTCCTCTTTAGCTGCAAGATATAGGCCCAAGACCCATGCTCTGCGTCTCGGTGCGGCACTGGAGATTCTCCTCTTACGTCTCTTGACCTCCTCTTTCATTCGTGTCAACTCCTCCGTCCACCAAGGCAATCCTGTCTGATTTCTTTTACTAACAGTCGGTATGGTTCCCTCACATGCTTTCTCTATTGATTCTGTGTATCTTTCTGTTATCTTATCAAGTTCTTCTATAGTGTTTAATTTGTCTATTTCTATTTTGTTTATGTTTTGTTGTTCCCAAATTTCGTCAAGTTTCCCATAAAATTGTCCCCATTTTGCCTTCTTAGTATTATATTTTCGTGTAGTTCTTATAATGTCCATACCCTTTGATTTTTCTAGTTTTAATTCAAACAGGATTGCCTTGTGGTCCGAGGTGGTGACGTCCCCGGATAGTCTCCAGTTAGCCACACTTCTGAGCATGTCTTCTGTACAGGTGGTAATATCAACGCAGCTGCAGTACCTTTGTCCACCCCTGATGACGTCGAAGGTGGGGGCCGTTCCCATGTTCAAGATCTGGAGTCCTAGTTCATCGAGGGCACCAGCCAGTGCCTCCCCCCTATGATCCGTCTCTCGGCTTCCCCACCACGTGTTCCAAGCGTTGACGTCTCCCCCCAGCATCACGTCGCGAACTCCGATTCCCTCCATTATCTTCCTTAGATGGCCCAAGTCTGGCTCGATAGGCTGCCCACCATCCAGGTACACCGACACCACACCTATTTCCCAGGCTCCAGTCCTCAGTTTTGCAACTGCAAAGTTTTCTGTAGTTAGGGTTGGGCACTGTGTGAGGTTTATGGTGTCGTCGAATAGTACAATGGCCGCTTTGTTGACTTTCTCGGTCTTCCTGGCACACTGCACTACTCGTGCACCCGGATAGTTCTTCACTTCTCCGGTCCCGCCTATGTATGGCTCTTGGACCATTGCAAACGCCAACTTCCGCTTTCCCGCTTCCATAATGAGCTCAGCTGTGGCCAGTTTGCTCTTTTGGAGATTTGCCTGTACGACGCGATACTGGTGAGGTCTGTCTTCGCTATTTATTGCGCTTCCGCCCTGGACCACCTTAGCAATACGCCACCGACAGCCGCGCCAATCTGTCCCATTTGAGACGGGTTGGGCACTCGCTGTCGAAAGCGTTGTGCTCGGTCTTACCCATCTTTGCGGAAACGCAGTTTCGGCACTTTGGTGTTTCCGCAGCTAGCCGTGAGGGGCAGTCTACCCTCATGTGGGGGTCTCCACAGTGTGTGCAGAGGTCGGCGGGTTCCGTGCACATCTTACGGCTGTGGCCGAAGCGCAGGCAGCGGGTGCACTGGATCAGTGGCGACTGGTCCAGCACATGCACCCGCTGCAAGTCGATGTGCACTCGACCCACCGTTGTCAGCTTCTGCCACACAGAAGGGGACACCTGCATGATGATGTGAGACATGTGGGGGTTCCTCGTCCTGCGACGGTACTTAACCCCCATCCTCACATCGTCTGCAGGTAGGTCCCCGATCAGGTGAGTGTTCTGTCGCTTGAGCGCCTCGATGATCTCCCCATCCGAGTGGCACGAGAGGACATCCTTGAGGATGATAAGAGGATCTTTATTCTTTATCTCCTCGACCACAAGGTTTCCGGCCTTCTTTATCCTTTCTGACACCCGATTCAGCTCCTCCCTGGTCCTGAATCCGACCACCACCTTCTGGTCCCTCGCTTTTCGCAGCCTCTCCACCCTGGTGCCCTCATTTCTGGCATCTACCGCCGTTCTCAGTTTTTCAAGAACCTCTTCCCCGGTGTCTTTGTCATCGACCGATGACACAACCACCGAGTGAAGAGGCTCCTGGAAGCGCTGTTTCGGGACGGCGGCCATCTCTGCGAACGAGGGTCCCTGGCCTGCGACAAAGCGAGGTGCCTGTTGTAGGCGCTCCGACAGAGCTCGCGTGTGTAGCTGGCATTCCTCCAGCGCCTTGTTGTGCTGCTGGAGGTTATCCATGAGCTGCTTCACGAGCTCTGTAGGTGCGCCGGAGGCCGGTGTCACGTCCTTGGGAGCCATCTCGGGTTCGGCTGCCTCTCCCGGTGTTTTACCCCTCTCTTTTTCACTCTCCTTGACGAGTTGGTATAACCGATCCACGGCTTTTATTAGAGCGTCCTTTATTTCTTTTTTAAGGTTCCTCGAGCTGTCCAGTTGTAGCTTGGCACTGGAGAGACACGCTTTTGCCTCCGTGGTTCTATTAAGATACTTCACGGGTGGCACTTCCTGAGGCGAACTCTCCAGGGCCCTTCCTGGTAACTCGTAGGTATCCGTCCTTACCCGCTGGGTGGCTATTGGTTTAAACTTGAGCTTTAGGGGAGAGGGCACGAGTGCTTTCTTTGGGGGGGTGGTCGCGGGTGTCGCTTTTGGAGGTGTAGGAGGTTTGCAGGGTTGCCCCATTTTCTGTTTCTCCGCTTCCCACTCCCCGACACTGCGCCTCACTGAGGGGCCCGTTGGTGCTGTGCATGCCTCCTCAAAGCTCGAACTCTCATCCACAGCCTTCGGCTTGTTAGGGGGGGTCCTATGTCCGAACATCCTTAAAGAGAGCTTATTATAATAATATGATTTGTCAGAGGACACTACTTTGCAGAACTACTGAATCCCTGTAAAGGGGGGATCAGCAAGAAGAATTTTTTAAAAAGCGAGCCCTCTAAGAAGGGACTCGGTCAATATTTTTTAGTAAAACGTGTAAATGGCGTCAATACTAACGTCACTTGAAATTTAGATTAATCAAAACACGTCTTATTCCTAACAGTTTTACCCTTAATGGGGTAAGTCTAAATAAATGTAAATAAAAATAAAATCAAACAATAACAAACAACAAGCAATTAATAATTTTGTAAATTGGTTGGAGCCAGAAGACAGGTCTTTTTGTGCTGATTTCAGAGACCCCAAACTTGGTGGGTCTAGGACCTCTGGTTCGAAAGTTAGGCCCAGGGGGGGTGAAGTAGCCTTAAACGGTGGGGGGGGGGGGAAGTTTAGCAAAAATGGGGATAAAAGGATTTTAGAGAGTTCCAGGTGGTCGCCAGAGGGCGGATCCTAGGGGTCACAGGGTGCGTCACGGGGGGCCACGGATGGGGGGAGGGGCAGGGGGGGGGATTCAGGATATAAATGTAAGTGTACTATAGAATATATTGTATAATTATACTACTAAAACAGTTTTGGGGTCAATAATGGAGGGGGTCAAAAAGGGGGTCTAGGGGTCTTATCCTAATATAGGTCCTAGCTGAGAGGGGGGGTACTAGGGGGGGGGGGAAATTTCGTCGGAATTTTGATATTCCTAGCCGTTCTCGAGATATTTGGGAGTCAACAAAATTAGGGGGAAAAAGGGAGTGGGTAAAAGTGGGTGACTAAGGGATTACTGCTGCATACACAATAATACACAAAGGAATTTATTGCGAGCGAAGAGGGGAGGGAAGTGAATTATGGATTGCGGGGGGGGGGGGGGGGGGGTCGAAGAGGAGTTATTTAGAGGGGTAATAACATATACATATACATTTATACGGTGATAATGATGAGGCACGTGGAGGATGTTTGTGGCGGGCGGGGAAGGGGAGGGGGGGTCTGTATTTAATTAATTTAACGATTAATTTAAAGAAGTAGGGGGGTTCGAAAAAGGGTAGTCAGGAGAGGGTTGCAGTATATCTATACTATAGTATAGATATCCAGGCTGGTGTCAAAAACGGGCTAACTCACTCCGTTCCCGAGATAGGAGCGTTTTAAAAGATTTTTAGGTCCCGGGTTCGATTCCCGGTTGGTGAAAAATAACTTTTGAGGTTTCCTATGGTTCTGTATGTCCTAGGCTCACATGCGAGGTGTCAAAAGACGCGTCTCCGTGCGACCTAGCCAACTATGGAATAACTGATTGTATTGCCAGACAAATATTTTTAATTATGGTCAAAAAACATGTTTTTCTAAAGAAAGATATATGATAATCTGGAATAACAGCGACCAAAAAGGAATCGGGTTCGAAATATGCACCCCAGAAGACTAATAAGCTACTATATATCTATTAAATTAAACATAAAAGAAATTTTTTAATAATTTTGACAATAAAACAATTGTAATTTTAATTTTTGCTTTTCTGTAAAGAAATTGTTAAAATTTTGGTGTAAATATGTGTTTCGGGTGGGTTTAATATATATCACTAGATAGAGGACAATTTTCCCTATCGCGTGATACTAAATATAGATTTTTGTTTTGCCCTGAAGGGGTGTATTTTAGATTTAAAAAAGATGTGTATCAAAAAATAATACTAAAAAGCTGGTTTTGAGCACTAATAGGAAATTAAAAATATTACAATTTACAGTAAATATAGCTACTTGCTGAGTTCTTATAACTAAAAAATTTTTGGATGTTTTAGGGGTTGAATTAACCAACCCCCAAATTTTTTAAAGTTTAAAAACGTAATAACTTAAAAACTATTTGTTGGATTTAAACCAAATTTAAAACACATATAGGGATGCTAATGATTAATTTTTTGAATTCATAAAAACTATATGTTGTCGCTCTAGATTCCTGGATATTAAATCTTGAAATTTACTAAAATGTTTAACCTTATTTTTACAGGTGTTCCAAGAAGATTTTCTTCGATGTCAGACTACCTCCCGGCCCCTCGTCCGTGTTGCCTTCAGGATTTGCTCCCGGATCCAGTCGAAACCCTCGGGATCTCTGACCACGTTGCACGTGGTTTTTGGTTTTTGGTCAGTATCTCCGGTACCCCAACTCGGAAAATTCTAAGTGAGGTGTCCAGAGATAGGTCTTCACACGGCGCACCCGGCTACAATGGCCGATTTTTGAGTTTTCACTCAAAGTCGAGCAGCGTTGAGCTCCGAAGCCTCCACGAAGTGGTTTTTCAGCAATAACTTTCACAATTTTCCACTTTTTACAAAATCACTTTCACTATCACATGCGTCTCAGCAGCGCGCTTCTAACG